>OX038880.1:1230000-2430000 GCA_943789525.1 Agriphila geniculea
TGAATCAGAATAGTACATTATGATACAAGTTAGCTTAGGTTGCTTATTGCACACAAGGCTGTGGGTTGCAGCCCGAGCCGCAGGCGAGGGCGTAACTCAGCCGAGTGTGCAATAAGTAAGAGCTCACGAGTTTCATACGACGTTTTTCAACACATTTGCGAGGAAAAAACAAAGTAATTTACCACACAGCAACAAATACGACATAAACAAAATAATAATCATGATGAGAAAAGGCGCGCAGGTATTTTTTTTGTTTTTTTCACACGCCCAATGCATGAATATTTTGCGAACAAAGGGGTTAGTGAGCATACAGCCTACTTCAAAATTAAAAATTTAAGCGATAAAATGCAAATATTTTGTAACAAAATATTGTAAATTAGGAATAATTTGATAATAATTTATATTTGTTTGACTTAATTAAGGACCTACACATTTATTTATTCCAAAAATGCAAATGAATTTTCAGTGGCATAAAACCTCTTTGTTGTTATTAAAAAAATAACTGTATTATCCGGTTAAATTAAAAATTCTCTGTTTACTCGCATAGAACTTGCAGTAAGGTACCTATTTAACTTTGTAGGGATCATTCTATAACTAACTAGTGTTTTATATATTATTGCACGCGTTTGTTATAATTCGGTTTATGGCCCTAAAAGCGATGTATTAGGGCTCACTTTACGAGCAAGTGTGTTTAAAAAAAAATAAAAGTAGCATCTACGAAACTTTATTTAGTACATTTAAGCTACCGTTGAACTTTGAAAATGCTCTTCTGCAAAGTCAGAAATTTTTGAGATTAAACACTTTTCATGCATAGAGGCGATGTGTGAAATAACAGATTTTTTTCCCGATTTCAGAGTTGACCCCATAGTAAAAGTATTTCAGTTTGATGGTCCCTATCTACCATATTCAGCATTACGGGTATTTTTGTAACACGTCGTATAAAATGCTTCTTCTTAGTTAATACGGTTTCGAATGTGGCTAACTTTAAGCCCATTTATTAAAAAAAACCCGGACAAGTGCGAGTTGGACTCGCCCACCGAGGGTCCCGTACAAATTTGTTATTACTTATATTTTGTCTGTAAGATTACAAGTGTATTTTATATAAATAAATAAATAAAGGCTATATTTTTCATGATTTAGTTACAAATGAAATGTAAATAAATTAACGTTTTTGAGGCGTTTATGCCTTGCCGTATCTTTTTTAACACAAACTTTAGAAGTATGATTTTTTACAGCTTCTAAGAACCATAGACTAGGATATGGTTTTATTTCAACTCGATACCCCCACGCGTTGTCGAGATAAAGGGCTTTAACAGACCGATGGACAGACATACAGACAGTTTATGATTTAAATAAAAATGTATAGTTTTCAGATTTTTCCCGTAGTATAAGACGATATTACTTGCCAAATTTCATAGTTCTAGGTCAACGAGAAGTACCCAATGAATTTTGATTCTCTTGAGAGTGTCGAAAAATGCGTTTTTTGCGACAAAAACGGCCGTATCTTTTTTTACCTAAACTTAGAAGTTTGATTTTTTCACAGCTTCAAAGCACCGTAGACTTGAGTATATGGTTTTCTATGGTTAATTTCAACTCGATTCCTTTACGCGTTCCTGAGAAATAGGGTCTTGCTTGACAGACAGACGAGTAACAATGTGATCCTCTAAGGGCTCCGTTTTTTCCTTTTGAGGTACGGAACTCTAAAAAACAAAGATGCAAGTAAAGTGGTTTCACTATATTTGAAAATAGTGTCAATTGACAAAAGCGAAAGCCAAATCACTGGCGATCCCATAAGCGTTGCGCCCGCGCACCAAGTAGTAGTACCCGCTGTCTCCCCAGTTTGTGCCCCAAGAGTTCTTTATTATCCAATACGGTGTCTCCTTTTTCGTGTCCGGGTCGACTGCAATATAAACACGAAATGTAAATAAAATTTAGAGCTACTTTCACAGTTCCTTAATCATCATATCAGCCGCACGACACCCACTGCTGGGTATAGGCCTCCCCCAAGGATTTCCACGACGATCGGTCCTGCGCTTCCCACATCCAGTGGCTTCCGGCAATCTTCACCAGATCGTCGGTCCACCTTGTCGGGGGCCTACCCACGGAGCGTCGTCCGGTGCGCGGTCGCCATTCCAGAACCTTTCCGCCCCAACGGCCATCGGTTCTTCTCGCTATGTGTCCAGCCCACTGCCACTTTAGCTGAGCAATCCTTCGAGCGATGTCGGTTACTTTAGTTCGCCTGCGGATCTCCTCATTTCTGATTCGATCACGCAGGGAAATGCCGAGCATGGCTCTCTCCATTGCACGCTGGGTGACCTTGAGCCTCCTTATGAGACCCATAGTTAGCGACCACGTTTCACTGCCGTAAGTCATCACTGGCAACACACACTGGTCATAGACTTTCGTCTTGAGACACTGAGGTAAATCGGACACGAAGATTTTTCGGAGCTTCCCGAATGCTGCCCATCCGAGTTGGATTCGACGAGAGATCTCCTTCTCAAAGTTGGACCTACCCAACTGGACTGCCTGTCCTAGGTATATATAATGGTCAACAGCTTCAAGTGCAGTGTTCCCAACATGAACTGGAGCGGGCACAACATGGGCATTCGACATGATTTTCGTCTTATCCATGTTCATTTTAAGACCCACTCTTTGGGAAGCACTACGGAGATCTTCGTTCCTTAATAGTATAGATTGAACAACAAGTGCATAAAACTAGGAGTTAGTTATACACTCTGCTTTCCACTTCGATTGTGAGGAAATTATACAGCAATTTTGCAAAAAAAGGTGTTCTATCATGGATTATTTTAAAAATGAAGAAACAGAATTAAGGCTCATATATATCTCAAAGCATGATTTTTCATCTTTTTTAAATGCATTTTTCTCCATCAATATTATAGTTAAAGCAGTCAAAAAAATATATGTTAAACTACATTATATGTCAGAGGGCATAGTTGTTTTACTTTTTTATTTTTTTTATTATAAGTTATGGAAAAAAAATCCTGAACCTATCTCCATTATAATTTTTAAATCCATTTCGCTCGGTTAATATAAGTCGAAAATTGTTATTTTTTCTTTGTTAATATTCTACAAAAAAAGACGCAGGGCATGGTTGTTTTAGATTTTTGATTAGTAGCCAAAAATAATTTCAATATTGTTATATTCCATTTCGCGCACGGTCACATGTCGTCGCGCCATTTTCTCGTCTAAAAAATCAGTGGGGGAGGAGGCGTATTGCTGAATGGACCTGTGTCGCGCTGCGCAATTTTTTGACGTTTGCAATTGACAAATATTACATTAAAGTGCCACAGAGTGCGCAAATCTCCAGTATGCCAATTAGATAGTACCCCTAATAACAGCCCTTGCGTTTTGTCGATTATAAGATTTATATTAGTCTAATAATCAACATATTATTAATGTTAAAAAAACATGACATCGAGCAATTTGGCAGCAATGTTGCAGGAAGGTTGTTAATTTCGGCGTTCTTTGTTTTAACATTAGCCAATTTGTTCCCTAATTCCAACCAGGTACGTGATGTTAAAAAATAAAACAACCATGTTAGTATGAAATTAATTTTGTAACTATCAATAATGATAATAAAACACTTAAAGGCTCTAAAATTATGATTCCCTCAACAAGTCTTCACATTGATGAGATAACGCTGGCTTACAGCGAAAACGTAAAAAGTACTAGAAAATTTCGCCACTCCCACTAGCGACTCGATAGCATAATTGGTCAGTGCATTGGGCCGTAATCCCAAGGGTGCGGGTTCAAGTCCCGTCTGAGCTGCTACGGGTGAGTCGTTTTTTTCTAGTATTTTTTTTTTAAATTTATTAGCTTAAGTCTTTGAAATTTATACATCTCTTGTAAATATTAAACATTTTAGAATATAAATATACAGGGTGCATTTGAAATCACTTTCCAAATTTTAAGGATGTGTTCAGTCCATGAAACTGAACAACTTTCTCTAAGAAACATAGGGTCAAATACGTAAAAAAAAATTGACTTTTCATACAAAACAAAGAGATCACGTGATCAGTTTAGTATGGAATGACCAAAATTTTTTGGCGTATTTTGACACATGTTTCGTGAAGAAAGTTGTTCAGTTTCATGGACTGAACACATCCTTAAAATTTGGAGAGTGATTACAAATGCACCCTATATGTATGAGACGACGAGAGAAATATAGGACGTATGAGAGCTGCAAAGACGCGGAATTCGAAGGGTTTACGATGATGCAAAAATATTTTAGAAAAGTTGTTTCTGAAGACAAAATTTTTTTGTTTATGAAAAAAAAAAAATTTTCGACCGAAAAATACGCGTTATGATTTTTATTTTTTATTTTTTTGAATAATCTATAATAGGTCGATTCATTTTCAATGCCCTTTCAAGTCGTGTAGGTACAGCACGAGATCTGTGAAATTTTTTTGTAAGACGTTGTATGTAATAATCAACGAGTACGAGATCGTTTTAATTATTTGAAATTGAAATCTTTGAGGCGTTTTCTTTTCAAAAAATGAAATTCAATAAACAAATATATAAAAACATTATCAAAATAATATTTCGGAACAGCCTGTATATTGCCGTAAAGTTTTGATGACCGGCTGATGTTAGGTTCAAATATATTTCTAATATAAGTTCCTCATTTGCAGGACAAATATCTTAGGAATTTCACATTATTCACCTGGCTGTATTTAGGCCATTGGGTGCAGGATTAGTAATTCTAGGTTAATAGCACTACAAATATCAGCCCGCCGCTGATTAAAGGAATTTATGGAAAATAACCCACCATATTCCAGCGACCCCCCCCCCCTAATTTTTCCGACATTACTAAATTTAATTACAAATAAGTAGGTAATCTTAAATCGTTATGAATTTGATCTATTACTAGTTTTATTAAAACCATAAAAATAACATCTTGCCTTCTTAAACAGACTTCCCAAAGTTCGCTTGCGTTAATCGTTCTCTAATGCTGTTTTTCGAACACAGCCATTCTGTACTCAGTCTTTGTGAAAACTAATGCTCGTTGAGTAAATTTTAGGTGGCGTGACGGGGTAATATTGATGTTCAAACGTAGAGATTAACGTGAGACCAAGATGGCCGACACCTACACAGTTACACATTACCGGTTTTGGTTCACTATTACTGTTTTTTCATAGCATTGTTTCCCATTTGGTAAAGTAGATTCTAGGCATGATGTCAAGATTATATTAACATACCTACTCTACTCATATAAAATGTTCATGTTTTAGAATTTCTTAATTTTAGGCCACAGACATAAGGGATGTATTATCCTGAATTGACTTTAGGTAAACCGCACATTATGCATTTCAACTATTATATATTATGAGCTTAGGTATTTTGTGCATTGTTTTTTAAATTAGGTTTTTCGTCCATAGGTGTTATGACCTTAGAACATTCTAATATGTAACCAAGAAACCTTATTTAAAAAAAATAAAAAGGCTGGTATTAAGGAAGAGGCTGTAATTAGATTACATAGTTCTTTATTTAGTAGTCCATCTGTACTTATTTTCTTTTCTGTGGCCGAGGCGTGCGATTATCCGCGATACGTGTAAGCTCAAGGCATCTGAAGGTCATTCAGCAAGGTCATTGGTATTAATAAGAGCCTTAAATTACAAGTTTATTTAACGAAGTTTAATTGCGTGTGTGGCTGTTTGCCTGACGAACTTTGTCTTAAAGTCTGAGACTTAGACGAAGTTTTTACTTTATGCACTAGAGCATGAAAAGCTATTTTGTGCAGCCTAAACCCAACGTAAAGACAAACTTTACGAGCATGAGAAGCGAAAAGCATATTTTTCTGGTTAATAAAAAATGCATATAAAAAAATAACAGATTTTTATAAAACTATCCCCACAATATTTTTTTGAAGTCAGCAGCAACATGTGAGACTGGCCCTTAAATCTTTTAAAATAACGGATCCCCTGGTATTGTTTTATGGCAGAAACCAATCATTAATCAAAACAGTAAAAAAATATCTTCACGGTGCTGTGGAAGTAAAAATCAAATGCAAGCAAGTGATTTGAACAAGATCAATGCCAACTAGATTTCTTGGAAGATGCTATTGTTTCCGAGATGCTGAGACCAAATTCAGTCGATATATTATTGTTATATTTAGATAGATCATAAATACTCGTACTTACTGTATGCGCTGTAACCCACAATTAAAACGTTATGGTCAAGGTAATTAGGGTCACATTCTTCATCTGTCGGCTCGTCAATACCGTTAGTGTATTTTCCCATCGACTTTGAGTTTATACCTTAAACATTTGTACAAAATTGATCATAATCACAAGTCATGATATACTTAGTTATGATTAGTTTTTCTCATTTATAATCTCTGACAGGTTTCTTAAGTAATGCCGTATGCATTTGATACACTTTGCTAAATACATTAATTTCCAATTACTTACTTTTCAGCAGTAATAAAAAAAAATTTTTTTAACTGTTGTTTTTTGCGTTCAGTCCTCCTAGCATGACCACCGAAACGATTATGTATTATGGCTTTAAATGCTCTAAGTATTATGGCATGTTATCGATACTCAACTGACAAAACTATTGCCTTTTGACAATTAAACGTGACGTGATACATCGCTATATCATTTTGTGTTACGGTGCTCATGCCAAAAGGGCTGGCCTCCGTCGTCGTATCAAATTGCAAAATAAAATTTACCCGCAGTTATTGGTCCATACTGATATACGAAATCTGCCATTATATCTTCGTCACTTCTCACTCTCCTGAAGCCAATTACAGGAACAACACTAGCATCTTTAATTTTAGAATTCTTAGCATTTTCTGTGACATTATAAAACCATATTTGTTTGTGATCTTCATCTTTAGCAGTTTGTCCTTTCACGGTGTTTGGTTTCCATCTACACTTGTCTTTTTGACCCTCGTATTGGTAGTAATCCCTTTCCCTAAGAACACCTCCAATTTCTGCGACTATATAGCTGAAAATATTCAGCAATAGACATTACTATTAACTTTGCATTGAATCTCGTCATAGCCATTCGATATATGCAGACAGGAATGGGCATAACCATAGACATAGAAAATTTTTCGCTGCGCTCAAGAAGACCAACAAAGCGTGGAAAAGAGAAGTTAACATCATACGGACACGGTCTATGTAAAAAAGAGACAAAGGATCAAGTGACATGTGCCAAAATTTTTTACAGTAAGAGCCCCTAGCGTCCCGCCTAGCAAATGACAGTTTGTTTAAAATAATTTTTAATATTAATTAGAATTTAAAATAAAGGTATCGTGGAGCTATGGTGTCTTCTGCTCTAAGTAATTGTGATGTGACAAAAAGAAACAATCCAAGTAATCACACTTTTCAAAGGTAAATAAGTTATTGCCACACATTTCTCTAAAACCAAATTTCGCTACATTTATTCGTTTATCGACAAAAAAAAAACAGTATGTAACATAGTTTATTAACTTCCTTTGCCATAATATAGTCATATTTTATGAATCTAAGTAATATTATACGTATCTCATATAAAATGTACTGATTCGTTTTCGGATCACCTGTTTGTTCTTTGACATTTTATTTCTATGGGCATAACAATTTCCGCAAAAACTTATGTAAATTATACTTACGCAAATATTTTTAATACATTTATCTCATCCGTACACCCCCTATTAGGCATGCAGTCAACGAGGAACTGTTCCGATAGAATTTCCTTTTCATTTATGTAAATTCTGAGATGACTTTCGATGTTTGCTGTAAATTTGGAAATAATTATGATGTAATAGACAACTCTCATTAGTTCTCTTTTTACTCTTGTTCGACTGCTCTCGTTTTGTCTTGCATTGACATCGTTGCGTGTAATGGGCTTGGTGGAATATTCGTGTTTAATCAACAATGGGAAGTCTAACTACCTAAAGCATAATTGTTATTAACTGAAAATGTAGATCACTACAAAGAAAGGACTATTTGGTTCATTCCACGCTCGGCATCGGTGAGCTGGAAAGAGCTATGAACACGCGGAGATGGGTTAGTCCATTGGATTTAAGCTGGTCCTATAAATAATAAACATGAAGTTGGGAAAGAGATGAAGACTAAGGAAAGTTCTTGAGTATAGCTTTATTTTACTGGATCATTAAATGATACAATTAGTGGTGTGGTTGGTGCGAATAGTCTTAAGGTTACACTATCTATTATCTTTCCTTATTCTGCAGCCCTTGTTTACTTGTTGTCTTTTTTAGAGCACAATTATTGTGTTTAAATAAAAGTATATTACCAATAATACTGAAAGCCCAACACACGTTGCACTGACGCTGATCTTTCACTGGCGATACCATATTTGTTTTTCTCCAATCATAGTTAGCAGGTCTGCCTCCATTATTAATTGGCTTAGGAAAAGCACCAACTTCATCATCTTTAAATTCTTTTAAGTAACAATCAGCATGTAGAATAATAGCTGATAAAACGACTGTTTTTATAAACATTCTATTGATGTTTCAACGTTTCAGGTTTGAAATTGCTTTTATCTTCGTTAGGTGGAATTTGAGCGATGTGGAGTTTTATAGGGCGTTTTACTGTTTTTATTTAAGTGCCTGCGTCGAGTGTTCCGCATAGCAGGGTGGATGTTTCAATTTATTGTCCTGTCTAAGTTTAATTTATAACTTTGTTTTCGCGAGTGATGATGCCGAAATTGTTATAGCGATAGCGAAAATCGTGAATATTCATATGTTATGCCATTGTAATAAATTAAGTTGAATTGCATTGTTTGTTCATATAGGTAATTTAGGGGTTAACAGTATTTATAAATTCAAATAGTGTTAAAACATAGCAAGATAAAAATCAACAAAAATATTTTTGGTTCAAATGTAATTTTAAGGTTGTTGATCAATAGAAATTACTTTTTGTGGAAATAGGTCGCATGTAATATGCTTATTGATTTAAGAAAAATTGATGTCAAGAATATTCAAATGTGACTGTTGTTTTTGGCTGTCACAAAAAAGGCTTCTGTCCTAATAAAACCTGAAGAAATGTTGTGCTAAAATAATAAACGGTTGACGAAGAAAAGCCTATTTTTCTATTCCAGTGGAGCTCTGCTTCCTGCTCCCCTACACTTTTCTCCTTCTCACTATAAATAATGCGTTTACAAAAATAGCATGTTTATGTCTTTATTTTATGAAACAACATGCTAATAATAAAGTTCTTGAACTTTACCACAATCCAGATCAAAATCAAAGGCAAGATTTTAACTTTTGTTCTTAAAAGAGTAAAAGTAGTTATCACTTTCAACTTTCTTGGTAATAATGACCAAGGAAAGTACCCGTTGTAAATAGTGCCGGACAGCCAACTATCCGAGACGCGGTAAGTTTAAATGATCAATTTAACTTGAACAAGTACCATTTGACCGACGCTAGGGCTGGCACATAACAGTTTAAAGCGATGCGGACTAATTTTGCACCCTTTGGAGACTCGGCTAACTGGTTAAAGTAGATATCGTAATCGTGTGTTTAAGATTCTTTGGTACCTAGCTATGAATATTTCTTATAGAGTGAAATCTTTTCTATACATTACTTCATTATTAATTTCATTGTATTAGATAAACACAAACCTAAACTTACTTGCTTATTCTTTAATTTTGTGAGTAAAAATTTAAATAGTTTTAATAACTAATAATTTGTGTATTAAAAATAAAAGTAAATTCAATAAAAGCATCAACATTAATAACACACATTACAAATTTTGATGGATTTTTTTACCATACGATTGGTAATATATGAGTAATTCGCACTAACCTTGTAGGAACCCATTTCACTGTCCTTGGCATAGCTGAATGAACTATCGTTCCCTTCGTTTTTGCAAATGTTAACAGCAGAATGCAGATTATTCCCTAATCACCACATTTTTAGGGTTCCGTAGCCTAAATGGCAAAAAACGGAACCCTTATAGATTCGTCATGTCTGTCTGTCTGTCTGTCCGTATGTCACAGCCACTTTATTCCGAAAGTATTAAGACTACACAGTTGAAACTGGGTAGGTAAATGTATTCTGTTAACCGCTTAACGAATTTAATACAAAAATAAGAAAAATAATAGATTAAGGGGGGGTTCCCCATACATGGAACTGAAACTGAAACATTTTTTTTTCTTCAAATCCACACGTGTTGAGTGTCTATAGATAGGTCTTTAAAAATGACATTAAGGTTTCTAAGACAACTTTTTCTCAAAGTCAACCGTTTGAAAGATATTCACCGCCAAAATGGTAAAATGTGTGTCCCCCCCTTTAACTTTTGAAATAAGAGAGTGAAATATCTAAAAAAAATATATGCTGTAGATCTTAATAAACACTTTCAACCAAAATTGGTTTGAACGAGATATAGTAATTAGTTTTTGAGATATAGCACATTTTCTAAAACCGCAAATATAACTTTGTCATTCATACCAACACTGTGAAAAACAAAGTTATTTTTACAGACGAAAAATTATAGGTGGTATTAAATATGGTATGGTATAAGGTAACTACGGAACCCTATGGCGCGTGGCCCGACATGCACTTGGCCGGTTTTTTTTATAATAGTCAACTGACAAGCAGTTGTCTGTTAACTTTAATATAAAATGGAAATTCATGAAAAACTTTTTCCAGACATTGCCCATTCGTTCGTCACTCTTGCAAGGCTAAGCCGCCAAATACCCTACTGAGAGACAGGCTCAACGTCGTAGTGTCGGTTTTCGTAACCGATTACATTAGGCGAGTATGCTCCATACTTACTACTTAAGCTTTCGATCATAATTCAACCAATTCAACTAGAACCAAGCTTCAAGCTGGACAAAAAGCAGCCCTAAGTCCCACATTAAACCCGTTCGATCGTTCGGTTCCCCCGGGACCCCACCTGTTATTATTGCCATAAGGTTAATTCCCGTAGCAAATGACTTGGACGGTTCGCCTTAACGTAGTTACAGATCGTAACCTCGTTCCGAAGGTCCGTTACGCTATTTACGAAATCACATCGGGACTTGACTGTTTATCATTTATGTTATTCATAATATTAATATAGAAATAGTAAGCATTATGTAGTCCCTATAGCGTGTAGATCTGGGGATCCCAACCTATACATACGCCCCCCTATAACAATAGCCCCCCTTTTGAATGTCTCTACGATGCCCCACCGGTTGGTAACCCATGGTGCAGATAGTAGAATATTGAAAATAATCGTCAAAATCATCATAATATTTTGGAAAAGTCATACCGTATTTTTTCCATGAAGTTGTATTAAAATCTCTGTAAAAATAGTGACGTTTAAAGACAACACTTTCAGTCCTTGTTTGTTAATGAATCGAAGATTAAAAAAAAACATTTTTTGAAGAGTAAGTCGGTGTAGCTAATCTAAATATATAAAAAACCGGCCAAGTGCGAGTCGGACTTGCGCAGGAAGGGTTCCGTACCAAAAAAGATCAAAAAATCACGTTTTTTGTATGGAAGCCCTCCTTAAATATGTTTTTTATGTTTTTAGTATTTGTTATTATAGCAGCAATAGAAATACATATTCTGTAAAAATTTCAACTGTCTACCTGCAGTCGTTATTAATAGCGAGCAAAAAACACCAAAAATTACGTTTGTTGTATGGCAGCCTCCCTTAAATACTAATTTTATTCTGTTTTTAGTATTTGTTGTTATAGCGGCAACAGAAATACATCATCTGTGAAAATTTCACCTGTCTAGCTATCACGGTTTATGAGATACAGCTTGGTGACAGACAGACAGACAGACGGACAGTGGAGTCTTAGTAATAGGGTCCCGTTTTTACCCTTTGGGTACGGAACCCAAAAAAGGTAAAAATAATCATCATCTAAACAATTTGTTTTCTCTATAACCACCAGCTCAGCTAACCTTTTATGGACACAAACATAATTTACAATATTTGCAGGACATTTCCTGCAACTTTTAGTTTTATTTCAATTTTTATTTTGCTCCCGTCTAAACTCGCAAAAAAGTCTGTGCTTCGCAAAAAAGGAGAGCAAGAAAAACTATGAAACGCAGTTTCACAGCTACCAGCTGCTCTTAAAATTAATTTTAAAATTGTGTTTCATTTTATGATGCTTTTGTTTCGTTAACACCGCTATATATTTTCTCTAAGAACGACCTTAAGATGTGCTTTGCGGTTACGAATGGACTGTAAAGTCTACAGTTTAAGAAAATAATGAAAAACTTTATTTGATACAATACAAATCACTAAAATAAACTCAATATTTAAGCTACTTTTGTTTTTAGGGTTCCGTACCCAAAGGATAAAAACGCGACTCTAATACTAAGACTCCGCTGTCCGTCTGTCTGTCTGTCTGTTACCAGGCTGTATATCATGAACCGTGATAGCTAGACAGTTGAAATTTTCACAGATTATGTAATTCTGTTGCCGCTATAACAACAAATACTAAAAAACCAGCCAATTGCGAGTCAGACTCGCGCACGAAGGGTTCCGTACCAAAAAACGGCAAAAAAACACGTTTGTTGTATGGGAGCCTCCCTTAAATATGTATTTTATTATGTTTTTAGCATTTGTCGTTATAGCGGCAACAGAAATACATCATCTGTGAAAATTTAAATTGTCTAGTTATCACGGTTCATGAGATACAGCCTGGTGACAGACAGACGGACAGCGGAGTCTTAGTAATAGGGTCCCGTTTTTACCCTTTGGGTACGGAACCCTAAAAAAGAATAAAATAAATATTTGAAAGTGGGGCTCCCATACAACAAACATGATTTTTTTTACCGTTTTTGGTACGGAACCCTTCGTGTGCGAGTCCGACTCGCACTTGGCCGGTATTTTCATAAAAATCTATCCTTCATTTTAGAATACCAAACATTTTCCGAACTAGCACCTCAAATGGAGTAAATCCATTTCACAGTACCATGGGCAACAGCGTCGCTTAACCACTGCTAGGTTAAAATCGCTTGCACGCCGCGCCCGCTGTCACATACGTTTAGTTCGTGCAGGGGCGATACGCGCGCACACGAATTTTGTTGCAAACTGGTTAAGCGACGCTGTTGCCCATAGTACATACCACTTGATAAACTCAATTATTAGCACTTGGTAGGATTGGCAAAAGGTCGGATTCATATTTCGCCGAAAACCAGTCCTAAAGAAAGTTTTTATAAAGAAATAAAAAATTGAAATATGAAAGAGCAACTTATTAAATAAATTACCGGGAATATGTCACAAATTATAACAACAGTAAACAGCAACATAACAACAACGGATAATATAATATAGGTATCACAGAGTAAATAAAATTCTTGTATTGTTATGTCAACGCCGCGCCTATTTATTACCGACTTCAAAAAAAGGAGGGAGGTACTCAATTCGACCCGTTTTTTTTTTTGTTTTTTGTATGTACACCTATTACTCGAAGACGGCTGGACCGATTGAAATGATTCAAACGTTATTACATTAGGTAAACTCCCAAGTTGGTCCCATTTTTTAAAATTTTGAAATCGGTTCAGTACTTTTCAAGTAATCTTGAAAAAAAGCACGAAAATAGTATGATTTTGTGTGAACTACCTCGATGATCAGTCGTATAACTTCTTTGTTTATGAACTGAATAAGATAATTATGTTTTTGTTGGAAAGGGGATATCTTAAGTGTAGTTCTTTAACCGACTTAAAAAAGGAGGTTCTCAGTTTGACCCGCATGTATGTATGTTTCTCCGCGATTAACTCACGTTTGGCTGAGCCGATTTTAATTTCTACCTAAATAATATACCTACACTACCTAATACAAAAGGTACCTACACTAAAAATAAAAAAATAAAAAATTGTTTAAAAAAACAAAAAACCGACTTCAAAAAACCTACCTCTAAAAAGCAAGAAATAATATTCGTAATAATAAAACACGTCTATTGAAGTCGGGTGGGGCTGGAGTACAAATGTCTTTTTTTTTATTCTAAAAGCCCCACCCGACTTCAATAGACGTGTTTTATTATTACGAATATTATTTCTTGCTTTTTAGAGTTAGGTTTTTTTTTCTCGCTAAAGTTTTACACGTGGATTCAAATAATAAAATCAAAGGCAAATATTACGAAATATATTTACTTATAAGTAAGTACACTTCTAAAGATTTCCGCGCGACCTATTACATAAGTAAAAGGTGCCGAATACATTCGAAATTATCCGAAACTTTTACATCGGATTCGGTTACAGATAGATGTTTATTCCGGATATCCGGAGCTCCTTAAAATCCCAGATAAAAATGTATCAAATTCTGAAAGGGTGGTATTACACATAATCGAAAACACAGTGGGTACCTACCCAAGTAACAAAATTTGGTACTATAAAAGTCCTGAGAACGCTTTAGGACGTGCTAATTAGTTTCATGATAAGCACTATAATGGTATTGTAAACCTTTACAGAACCCCAAATAGGCCCTAGTTTTATCACTGATTAATTCTATAAACATTACATAAAGCCTCTCACGGTAATAAATCAGCTCTATACTTGAAAACCAGAACATGTTTATAGCGCTATTTTGATCTTTTTACACACTATTGTTCGCCATTTTATTCGTGCTGTGCTCATGTCATAGTGAGTGTTCCTCAAGAAAACAAAATGTCATTCGCTATTACAATTTGTAATACAAAGGACATTCTACAAAACGTTACCTTTGATCGACCATTGACCGTAACTCCACTGTAACTTGCACTTGCGAAAATAATTGTATCGATAAAATCACTATGCTGATTTCAAATTTGACAATGCGCCCTCATAATTTTCGTGATTTAATTAAATTTAAATTAATGAAATAAGGACTCGTCCCGACTATGGCTGCTATAGTACACAATGGCTCCAGCCTGCTACTAATGTGCTATCATGGCATAAACAGCAGCCATATTTTTACCGAAAACGGATTAGTCCATTAATTATTAATTTTAGTGCTTTTATTTCACGCTTTAGTCAGGTAGCAGTAACACAAAAAGTTTAAGTTATTTAGCAACTGCACCAGAAGTCGCTATGATACTATTTAGTACCATAGAAGAGTTTTCGTGACTTTTACAGAACTAGCCCCATAGCGATGTTGAGGGAGCATTTAAGAAGCTAAACTGTGACATAATGGTTGTGCAAGGTACTTTTATAGTGCAGATTGATTCTGTTATAGTGTTTTCGATACTGCTACAATACTAGTACTGTAAAAGTTATTTTGACGCAATATTAGTGCAAAATAGATACATAAAAGTGACAGTAAAATCGTCTATAGTACTAAATAGTACTATAATCGCTTTTTTCATATCTATTACAGTGCAACACTTTAAAGATTCTTTTGTATGTCCTGTAAGTGTTCTAAGAGCTGCACCATAGAACTTAAATGCTCTTTAATATTATAGAACCAAAACGCTCTGTGAAAAACCTTTATAGCACAAGCAGTCACAACGGTTACCATTTAAGGCCTACTATATCACTGTTTGGTGATAAAACCTCTTGGTTATAGAAACTTTTGTTACTTGGGTAGTTTGATGTTCTTTTATAAAAGTTCCTGAGGACATTTTTTATTTTGCAGTGACATAGCAAGGTCTGTAAATGCAATAAAATGGAGACGCAAAGTGAAGTTGGCGGATGCTGGTCATCGTCCAGTTTGGAATTAGTTCCCAAGAAGTTATCTTTCTTTTTAAAACACGTTTCGGACTTTTTACGGCCCGCATGTACTGTCATGAACTTCGTTGAGTCACCTAGTGCATATTTTTTTTACATCATGGTGGCATGTAAATCTGATATTCATGCTTGGTATTTCGGGACATAAATTTATGACAATACTGTCCTAATAATTTAAAGAACTTAAAAAATGCAAAGAACATTTGGTAGCAAATACCGTAATAGGAAGATTGCTCATCATAAGCAATTTAAACATTTTAAAGCCAATAAGTTATTAATTTAATTATCTGTCGCAAATCCCTATGTATCAACTCCGATTTTCAGTTATTCGTCAACAACATTCAGAAGTCATGAACATGAGTTAGATCTTTTGCTGGAACAAATAGGGAATGTCTGAAAAAACTATTTGGCTGAATATTTTTTTTTAATGGTAGGAATAAGCTCCCTTTTAAATATAAAAAGTTGTATAAATTAAAACTAGTGGCTCCGTGGGCTGTAGACCTCGCGATAAAATAAAATAAAATGTCGCCATGAAGTTTTCAAAACACACAGTAGGTACGTGAGTATTCGCAGCTAGATAGTGCTTCTAATTTTGATAATTTTTCAAAATGGATGAATACTTTTTTATAAATTTGGAAAAATTGCCTTGACTAAACAGTTATATATATACATATATATATATAATTATCGAACCTACTCACAAAATTTCACCAGAATCGGTTGAGTAATGCGACCTGAGGCCGTATTACAAGCTTTTAAATCCTGCCAGGTTTATAAATTGCTGTAGTGACATCTCTTTCTCGCTGTATAGCAAATAAAAGAGATAGATTGATAGCCAGTCAGAAAACTGACTGGAAATAAGAGGTCATAACAGCCCCAGTAGAGGAGACCAAATAGCCGGAAAGCTGGACTGAAATATGTTTTTTTACATATCCCCGTCATTTTAATGAATTACAAATAATTGTCTCGGAAAAAAATTCAATATATTTATCAAATCTGCTCACAAAATCTCACCGGGATCGGTTGAGAAATGAGACCTGTAGAGGAGAACAGACAGCGCTGGAAATCCGGACTGAAAAATGATTTTTTTACATTATCTCTGCCATTTAAAAAAAAAATAACTGGCTTGACAAAAAAAATCTATACAATTTTCAAACCTGCTTACAAAATTTCACGAGAATCGGTTGAGAAATGCGACCTGTAGAGGAAAACAGACAGACAGTTGAAATTTTCACAGATGATGTATTTCCGTTGCCGTTGTAACAACAAATACTAAAAACAGAATAAAATAAATATTTAAAGGGGCTCCCACACAACAAACGTCATATTTTGCCATTTTTGCTCGATATTAATAACGACAACAGGAAGACAGTTGAATTTTTCATAGATGATGTATTTCTGTTGCTGCTATAACAACAAATACTAAAAACAGAATAAAATAAATATTTTAGGGGGGCTCCCATACAACGAACGTGATTTTTTCGCCGTTTTTTGGTACGGAAACCTTCGTGTGCGAGTCCGACTCGCACTTGGCTGGTTTTTTCCATTCTGCTTTACCTCTACGTTTTGCTAAATCAAAAGTTTATTTTTTATTTTTCTTACAAAAATTCTTGTTAGCAGATCATAGTTCATTCACTAGCTTCTTAAAAATAGTTATAAAACTCATGTTTCAAGACTCTTCGTAGTTATTTTTTCTCAGAGAATATCGTTTCATCTCTTTAAGTTAGCCTTACAGTTTCCCTGTGAAGTTTTCTTTTCATTGTAAGAAGCCTTCGGCTAAATAATTATTCATTCGACTTCTGAACGAATTCTTAGCCTTCTTGGAATTTATTTAAAGGTTGCAGCTTACGGAATAAGCGGCGCTGATGAGAGAAAGATAATGCTCATTAACCTTTGTACTGTTAAAGCGATATTTTTTGTTTAAGTTTTTTTTGAAAATATTTTTGTACTCCAAAAAAGAGCTGTTCGCGCCATATACAATCTACGGCGAAGAGATACCTTGAGAGAATTGTTCAAAGAAATAAATATTTTAACTTTGGCAGGCCAATACATTTATGAAAATTTAGTTTATGTAAGGAAACACTATGATTCATTTGCTAAGAGCAACAATATTCACCAGTTTAATACAAGAAATAAAGATAAACTTGCCGTTCCAAGATTTAGGCTTGCAAAAACTAGAGGTTCATTTATGGGGAAAGGCATAGCCTTTATTAATAAAGTTCCACAACAAGTGATTGATCTTCCTTTGCATGAATTTAAAAACCATGTTAAAAAAACGCTCATGGGTAAAGGTTATTATAAAGTAGACGATTATCTTAAAGATCAAAATGCGTGGAAATGATGTAACACATAACTTGCTACTAACGGGTGGCGCAAAAGTAAAGACCCTATTTGGTTCAACTATAACATTTTTTCTAAATTAGAAAACTAGATTTAGGTTTTTTTAAATGTATATTTGTGCCATTAAATTTCGTACCATTAGGATTTAAAGATGATGTCTTTTAAATTTTGACCTCCAGAGTTGATACACATTTGAGCCCTATTTATGACATTTTGCATAACTTGCCGTAACACTTCCTGCGATATGTTCGTTATTTCTTGACGAATGTTTTCTTTTAGAGCTGCGAGAGTCTGTGGCTTGTTCACATACACCCGAGATTTCAAAAAACCCCAAAGAAAGAAGTCTGGACTGGTCAGTCCTGCCGGACGGTGGGGAAATCGTCGACGAAATTCACGTTGTGTTCTTATCACTGATGAATTATTCCGTAAGAACATTGACACAATTATTCCACGTTCTTGGGGAGTAAAACGGTCCATGTTTATTTTCAGTGTATTTTATATTTGTTCACTACACAATTTTCAACAACAGAATGACAGAAAATATCATATAAAAAAAATAAAAGTATTTTCTTTAGTGCCAGTACTTTTGCGCCACCCGTTATAAGTACTTTGTTGAAGTAATATAACAATAAGTTTATGTTGTTGCCAATAATCCTGTCACCTTGTTGTAATTATTTGGTAACGATATATTAAAGTTTGTAAATCTCGTTACTTTTGGCTGTTACAGCTGATAAGTTTCTTGCGCCCGTTCTTCTTGTCAGCTAAAAAAGGGGTAAAACCTAACCTAACCTAAACGGGTGGTAGGAAAGTATAGACGATTCAAAAGTACTTAATAATTAAGTTTATTTGAATAAAGCTTATTTGACTTTGACTTTGACTTTGACTTTCAAAGAGAACCGTCCACTTTTTATTGAACTCAAAATAAGTGTTGAATTTAAAATGTCGATTTACGTAAAGATAATTAAAAAAAAATAACAAATAGAAAACGTAAACGTGCTAAGTAACCAAACTCGCATCTCACTTCGCACCTTACTTCACTTAGTGGGAATTTTAAATCATAAATGAGTAGGTAATGCTAGGCTGTTTTTAAATCACTAAATATTTAAGATAGCTACGGTTACTACTTAAAACTTTTTGCAATCGGCAAAATGCTTATATGCAGCTAATTTCTTATAACAAATTCAAGGGAAGTGAAGTGAGGTTTGAAGTGAGATATGCGAGTTTGGTTACAGAATCGGCATAGTACAGTAGCCCGTAGAACATTTAAATCACTAAAAAGGTTACCGTTTGCCGTTGTGATATAGTTATTTATTACGAAATTATAGATACTTTAACCCAAGTTTTACAGATCGCAACCCGCCGTAACCTATATTTGTATATCTCCAAAAATGATATTTTTTTTATTTTTCGAGGCTTACCACATGGTTTAGCTATTGTCGTGTTCTACAGCTTTGTTTGATTGCCACAGATAATAGTAAGACTATGAAAAGTGACTATACACAGATTTAAGACCAGATAAAGTTCAACCATTTTCATCAGGTCTTAAATCTGTGTATGGCTACTTTTCATAGTCTTACTTTTATCTGTGGCAATCAAACAAAGCTGTAGAACACAACAATAGCTAAACCATGTGGTAAACCTCGAAAAATAAAAAAATATCATTTTTGGAGATATACAAATATAGGTTACGGCGGGTTGCGATCTGTAAAACTTGAGTTAAAGTATCTATAATTTCGTAATAAATAACTATATCACAACGGCAAACGGTAACCTTTATAGTGATTTAAATGTTCTACGGGCTACTGTACTAGCAGGAAGTATTGACGATAATACCTATAGTTGATATCAAAATAAATAAAATAATACCTGTTACCGCCTACACTGTTTTCTTAATACCTTTGTAGAGATTACGCTATTTACCGAATACGTTGCTACGTTAAAATAATCTCTTTGAGGGAATAAAAAACCTTGTCTTCATTCGATCAGTCCGAAATATAAACCATCAAGATACATTGGTTTTTAGGGTTCCGTACCAAAATGGTAAAAAAGGAACCCTTATGGTGTGACTCAGTCTGTCTGTCTGTCTGTCACAGCTGGATACCTCGAGAACTACTAATGGTATCAACTTGAAATTTAGAATAGTTTAAGATGACATTTGCTCAACTATTTTGCAAATAAGAAAAAAATAAAAAATATATCTTTTTTACAATAGGGACTAGGGCATGCAGAATCGGACCTCTTTGAAGAATCGAAAATTTCGATTCCGATTCCTTGGTCGGAATCGGGTACCCGGTTTTTTCGATTCTTTTCGATTCTTTTTTTATTTTTTGTTTACAATTTTGTTTCACGTTAAGTAAAGAAAAAAAAACGCGTTTTTTTAAATATTTTTGTACTAGGTACTCCTACCGTGTGTTACTAGTACTGTTTTATTTATTCTAGTATTCTCTTACAATAAATAAAGTAACTATAAATTGCACAGGAATTAACGATAGGAACAATTACAGTCATACATAAAAGGAAAGAATCAAGGAAAAAAAGGAAAAAACAATTTATTACGTACCTACCACTATAATAATGAATTTTATTTTTTATAGGAAAAATGGTAGAAATAGTAGAAAAAACATTGTATGAGATGCTCTTCCAAAAAAAATGCTTTTTAAATCAGGAGATATTGATTTTTTAAATGCAATTAACTAATTTTGACCCAACCCTAATGCAGTTAACCAATTTTGATTCAACCCCAAAATAATTAACTAATTTTGTTACAAACAAATACGTGTTTGTTTGGTAGGTACGTACCTACTTAACTAATATAAAGATGCATACTTTGTATAGAAATGAACTAGTTTTGTTAAAATACCTACACAAAAATCGTTTTTAACCATTTTTGTTCCGTCAGTCTTTATTAAAGTCATTTTTGTATCGAAAATAAACTAATTTTTGTTTCGACTTAATGTCAGAATCAGGTAGGATTTAAAAAAATAAAGCCCTATAACATGTGTCACATCATTTTCTGCCTTTTGAGTAGTTCACTATTTTTGTTCCATCGGCGCCCCATCACAACTTAAGCAGTCTAAGCAGTAAGATTGGGAATTTGGTATTTTTTAACGAGAATCGAAAAAAATCGAGAATCGATTCTTAGTAATTTAAGAATCGATTCTCACAAGACCAAAAAGAATCGGTTTTTCCCGGTTATTTTGGAATCGGTTAAAATCGGTTCCATGCCCTAATAGGGACTGAAAAGGGGTCTTAAAAATTTGAAGTGGGACTAGGGCATGTGGGGTATCATATAAAAGAGCGCCGTTTGCAAGTTTATAATAATTTTTTCTCCGAAGTTTGCAAAGAGAAAAATCTCAAATAATTCTATGTGACAGCAGTTTTTATAAAGATTACAGGAATAATAAAACGATGTTTCAATATAGCAGACGTTTTTAGAAATTATCAAATTTCTAAAAAAGTTAACATTAGTTCCACTATCGGTCAAGAGATGGCGCTGACCTAAAACTGCAATACTAGTTTTATTATTCTACTCTGCAGTGTAGTTTGATGGTGCAATTATGAAGGTACTGAACCCTCAATGCGCGAGTCCGACTCGCTCTTGACCGGTTTTATTTAGAGTTATATATTCATACAAAATCAAGAGCTTTTCAAAATGACAAAAAACTTCAGGCTCGGTAGATGGCGTTAATAAAAAGGCAAGTGTCAACTGTAGAAAAACATAACAAAATAAAAACCGGCCAAGTGCGTCTCGGGCCACGCGCCATAGGGTTCCGTAGTTACCTTATACCATACCATATTTAATACCACCTATAATTTTTCGTCTGTAAAAATAACTTTGTTTTTCACAGTGTTGGTATGAATGACAAAGTTATATTTGCGGTTTTGGAAAATGTGCTATATCTCAAAAACTTACTATATCTCGTTCAAACCAATTTTGGTTGAAAGTGTTTATTAAGATCTACAGTATATATTTTTTTTAGATTTTTCACTCTCTTATTTTAAAAGTTAAAGGGGGGGGGGGGACACACATTTTACCACTTTGGCGGTGAATATCTTTCAAACGGTTGACTTTGAGAAAAAGTTGTCTTAGGAACCTTAATGTCATTTTTAAAAACCTATCTATAGACACCCAACACGTGTTGGTTTGAAGAAAAAAGTTTTTTTCAGTTTCAGTTTCATGTATGGGGAGCCCCCCCTTAATCTTTTATTTTTCTTATTTTTGTATTAAATTCGTTAAGCGGTTAACAGAATACATCTACCTACCAAGTTTCAACTGTGCAGTCTTAATACTTTCGGAATAAAGTGGCTGTGACATACGGACAGACAGACAGACAGACATGACGAATCTATAAGGGTTCCGTTTTTTGCCATTTAGGCTACGGAACCCTAAAAACAACTTTTTTATAAGCACAGGCCGTTTATCTGAGGCTATTTATTATTCAAAGCCAATTTGGACACTTCACTGTCCAACAAAAAGTCATCTAGTGATAGTGAGTTTTTTTAAATGTGATGTTTAGCGAGCGAGTTTGTTTTGTCTTTTACGTTCAAAATCAATTCATAATTTGAAAGTAAGTGACAGAACACACTGATACTTATTAGCTCAAATAGTATTATTTTGTTTATGAAAGACGGTTACATTTTAAAAATATGCTTATTTTATCTGGATTACCAAACTACTGGATCACGTTGGTTCACCATTAGATTTTGCCAGTGACTTGTTTAATTTCGTTTCCCATAGGAATTTAGATAGGGAATGAAAGTAGCCGAATGTCCTTCGTCAAGGCCTAATCTATACCTATACCCAAATTAATCAAAATAAGTTCAGAAGTTTGAAGGTGTGTAAACTGCAAACGTAACAAGCAAACAGACTTTCATTCGCATTAATATAAGTATTTGTTGTATGTTGCCCCGTTCTTTACTAAGTGCAATAATATTGCACCTAACATTTATGTTAGGTAGAACGCTTGTAGAATGCAATACAGCGAGCCATGTATTACGTGGTCGTAATATAAGGTGTTACGTGCACTTTTAGCAGGGTTCAGAAACTTTACCGAGCTTTTATTACTGCGATAAAAAACAGTTTTGTAGTAAGCGTCAGGTTAGATGGTTCATAAAATTTTGCAATAAAACTATCGAATATGTTAAACGTGATATATTAATAATTGTTGTAAGATAACGCACGACTCGACGTTGACCCGAACTCAACTCAAACTCAACCGCAGCCCACTTCTTGAAATACATCGCTTGCAATTTTGAGTCTTATGTATGACACATAAGCGCCTTTATCTTTTGTCGATGCAACTGCACCCGCCCCGCCCACAACCCGAACTCAACTCAAACTCAACCTGAACTCAAGTCAACCAGCCTTGTTGGTTGGGTTGGGGTTGGTTAGACTTAGTAGCTTGACTAATACATCTATCAAGATTGGACTGAAGGCTTAAACCTCAAACAATTTTGATGGCTCCACTACTTAAATCCATTCTTGGGTCCTGGACTAATCCTACCGAAGGAAATTTTTGGTTCAGGAAATATTCAGGTCCATATTTTTGACCCTACAGCCACAACTAATCTAACACATTATCTATTTAAGGGGTCAATGTCATGCATACAGACAACTTTTACAATGGTACTAACATTGAAATCGCGAAAAAAAAATCAGCTGTTCCATAGAATATTTAAAACCGAATAGATCAAAATGTATGGAACAGCTGATTTTTTTTTCGCGATTTGAATGTTGGTACCATAGTAAAAGTTGTTTGTATGCATGAGTACATTGACACCTTAAAATTATGTGCACTATTTAAGAAGGACCTTATATAATATTATCTGGTCAGGTTAACGCTTTCGTCTGTACGAAAGATGTGAGTATAGACGCACGTCGGCAGTACCTTTTGTGCGCGGATTATACATATTCTGCCGGAATCCCTTTATCGCTTGGACCAGCCATGGGCCGCTCGGTCACGCGTGCCTCGCATCATCCGTGGCATACGATTTGGCATTTCAACTAGGTACATTTGTTTCTGCTTAAACAATGAAGGAATGATAATACCTATACGTGTCAGAGCCGTGCTATGTCTGAGTCATGGATAAGACACGGATTTAAAACTAAATGTTTTTTTTGTGCAGTTTATACCGGTATAGTATAAAGTATAGTATAGTATAAGTATAAACATCATAATATGCACTGGCGAATATTAGCGGGGGGCTAGCATACTGAACAATCACGAACAAAGCACGGCACAGTCTGCCTTTCGTAGGCAGGTCAATGTGTGCTTTGTTTAGTTTCATGTGCTTGTGTGTGAAACAGCACCGTCTCAAATATTTGGGAACTGACATAGACTGAATAGCACACTTTAGACTGAATAGAACGCAAAAAGTTTCGAATTCTACTTTGAGAGCTTTTGCGTTTGACCGGTGCCAAGGTCTCATGGATGACCAGTGCGAACAGAATCCATTTATCTCGCCGGCCAGCCGCGGCGCTCGTGCGTGTCACTGCTTCCAGCCATAACATATTACGGAGATGAAAGCCTATTCCAAAGAATATCAGATTTGAATGCGCAGCTTCTATAAAAATGTTGATTTGGACTTATTGCGGCGTAGTTCCAAATTTTCATATAAACACACTTCTTACTTGATAAGAATTTATGACATGTTAATACCCTAATTTAAAAACAGTAATATTCAAAAGTGCCTATATTTTAAGCTAATTTGAGAAAATATTGTTCATTATTACCAATTCTACTAAATAGCCTTCTCTTTCATTACCGTGCGAAATAGTTCTAAATATACTTACTAATATTATAAATGCGAAAGTCCGTTTAGTTGTTTGTATGTTACGCCTTCACGTCTAAAACTACTAAACCGATTATCATGAAATTTTACAAACACGTTGTCAGGAGCACAGAGAAGGACATAGGGTAGCTTCCATCCCGAAAAAAATATTGTTTCCGAGGGATAGCAAAAAAATCTCAATGCACGCGAAGTCGCGGGCGACCGGTAGTATTATTAAAAAAGTGCAGTCTCAATTTTCAATCTAACATTGAGGTGGTATTTAACAGGATTTCTGACGACAAATCAATGAGAATTATTCTGGCGATATCTGGATATCAAACAATCTCTGGCAATCCAATTATTCTTGTTTTCATCGCCTGAATCACGGTTACTGGGATTCCTCTGATCCAAAGATTTAGATTTTATTTCAAACGAATAAACGTTAGGTAATATTGGAATTTATTTGACTGGGTTTCTTGAATTTTGCTCTCTTTTTGTTTTATCAGTACATCTATCGATACACCATTTTGGTTTTTCATTAGTATCTTTTATTTAGTATAAATTCGGGTACTGTAATCATGTAGTATTTTTCAATACAGTTTCTAGAAAATATGTGCTTTCGATGATCGTGTACAGTGTGTTTTTTGTTTACTGTTTTTTGGTTTCACAGACTTTTTTATTTTAGTAATTAATGTTATCTCGCAAATGTATTGAAAAACGTCGTATGTTGTTAAGGTTTTTTAAAA
This sequence comes from Agriphila geniculea, assembly GCA_943789525.1. Lineage (NCBI taxonomy): Eukaryota > Metazoa > Arthropoda > Insecta > Lepidoptera > Crambidae > Agriphila > Agriphila geniculea. The sequence goes on from OX038880.1 coordinate 1,255,474, forward strand.
CTTGTGACAATTATAAAACTCGTTTTAAAATCTCCTTACCAACCTTGTATCATAAAGTAAAATTGTACATTACATCTATAAATATGTATTTACAGGTTAGAACTTTGTCACTCTAAAAGCTATTACTTTTTTGAACAGAAATCAATTGACAAATGACAACTACAACAAAGTGACAAAATTTCAAACTGTATACATATTTTTGAACGTGACTGTATCATTATCACAATGAAACCTAACTGAACTGAAAGAATGGCTAAATTGTAAAGTAACCTAATTTTTAAACCTGTCAACTGCCAAAATTTCTACCTCTTTCAAAGTTAGAAGCTTGCAGTCATATTTAATTCTAAATAATGAGGGCTTTACAAAATTACAAAAAAACTGTAGGATAGATGGCGTTGATAAAAATGTGTGTGTCTATGTGATTTTTTTTACTTAGCTTCGAAGAGTACTCATGTAGGCGGGCAGATGCTTAGAGCATCGCGGAAGGGAGCAGCCTTAGCGATTATTACTCTATTCAAATTATTCTGGCATTTTTTGCGGGGGGGGGAAAGTGCACACAAGTGCAGTTCCGCATACTCACATACAAAAAGAACACTGTAAAGACGACACCAACACATAAAAAATAAAACAAAACAGCAAAAATTTGTGTACGGATGAGTCACACATCAAAATATGACACGTTTTTGACATAAAGGGCTGGGCCCAACTGTCGTTGCAGCAATATCGATACGGAAAAAGGAATAAAGGTAACAAAATCAAATATTTTACATGGGGTGAATAACAACAAAGACCCAACAAGCAAAAAAGTCTCAGGATGCGCACGTTATTAGAGTGGTGGGCTTACAGGGGCCCTATTTTTGAATCGCTCGGCTGGCGTTGAGCGCTCTTTTCGACTGGTTTTCGTTCGACATATGACTCAAAACAATGAGATGTCGAACGAAAATTAGCAGAAACGAGCGCTCGACGCCAGCCGAGCGATTCAAAAATAGAGCCCCAGGGCTCTTATAATTATTTTGTACCTTGTCATCGTTCTTAAATTAGTCTTAAACAAGTTAATACGGACTCAAGAACACTCAGTCTTATTTTTTTTTTTTTTTAATTTATTTAATAAAATTTACAAAATTTACAGGTTGCACATACATAAGTATTCGCCAAACTGCATGGCAGTTTGTTGGCGAAGAAAAGCACTCACATTAACAAATATTTTACTTGTGTACACCTATTATAATTTTCGTACTTTAACTTTTTCTTTTTACATTAATTATTTATATTATACTATTTGCTTAGGAAATAATCTTTTAATTTTCTTTTAAGAGCGGGTTTACAAACTTTATTATCATCTCTAAGTAAATCTATCTCATTACATATTTCAGGCACTAAATATCGAGAACATCTTTTACCATAATAGTTTATTGTACTTGGCTTTATAAACTTGTTCTGCCTAACCCTTCTTGTATTATATTTATTTTTTACTTCCACTTTATATTCTTCGTTGTAGTAATGTTCTATTGCTATCATGTGTTTTAATTTATAATCTAATGGAAGTATTTGACAAATAGAGAATAATTTATCATAATCACTATTACATTTCTCTTTTACCTTTTTAGTCACCAAATATTTAAGTAATCTGATTTGTAACTGTTTTATATCTTTTAAGTAGGAAGCAAAAGTGCGACCATATATATTTAATCCATAACTTATTAAACAATCTGCTAGCGCATAATATACTGTTTTCATAGTCTTCTTATCTAACACATACTTCAATTGGTAAAATTTGCACAATATGGATCTCAACCTTGCACATACATTATTTACTTGGGATTTCCAATTAAAATTTTTATCTATGCTTATTCCTAGGTACTTATAGGTTTCGACCAGTTCTATATTAGAACATTTACAATGTAATTTTTTATTGTGCAGGCATTCGTAACTGTGACCTATTATGGCTACTTCCGAGTGGTTCATACGCTTAGCTATCGCATTATAGGGTGAGTGTATATGCATAGATTTTGTTTTAGAAAGGTTAAGAATTATGCCATTATCGTGAGCCCATTTTGTTATATTTTCAAAGTCACTTTGTATACAACTTTGTACTTCTCTGATGTCTTTCGAGGCATACAGCAGGCACATATCGTCAGCATACAAAAGTACATCGCAGTTTTTAATTACGTTGCAAACGCTATTGACATGCATTAGGTAGCCCACCGGCCCAAACACGGACCCGGTCGGCACGCCCAGTGTAACACTGGCCTCTTCCCCCACAGTTCCGTTCACTGCTGTGCGTATAGTTCTGTTGGTTATGTAATTTCGAAAAAAGTCATTAGTAGGCCCCCTAATTCCACATTCCTGCATTGCCAGAAGTAACACATCATGATCTAACGTTTCGAATGCTTTTTTGTAGTCAATAAATAAAGCGATAACCTGTCTCCCATTGTTTAAGCTGTCGTTAATTTTATCAGAAAACTGAGTAAGTGCAGTACCAGTGCTATGATTTTTCCTAAATCCGTGTTGAGATTCCGATATTATGCAATTTTTATCCAAAAAATTCGAAATTTGACCTACTATTACTTTTTCGACTATTTTATTGATTACTGACAGAATAGCAATTGGCCTGTAATTAGCGAAGTCCAAATGACTTCCCTGCTTGTAAATAGGTCGAATAATAGATTTTTTTAACAGTTCAGGATAAATTCCTTCTGTTAAACACATATTTATTAAATGAGCCAACACAGGACTTATATGTTTTTTTATAAACTTCAAGTCTTTTATTCTTATTTCGTCTGCGCCTGGGGCTTTATTCTGATGCAATTTATCTATAATTTTTTCGATGTCGCACGAGTCAACTTTTCTATACCTAAAAGACAAATCTGTTTCCTTCACATACATCTTACGATCTAAAAATTTTTCATTACATTTGTGTTTAATACTTTCTACTTCAGCTGTAAATGTTTGAGAAAATTTCGTGCATATGTTATGCAAATTATCCTGCTTACCCATATATTTCATAATTACACTATCTAAACTTCCTTTTTTATTACCTAACCATGTATTTATACAAGACCATACTTTTCTACAATCCCCCTTACAATTTTGTATTTCTTTTTGTCTATGTTTGTTTCTGGCGGTATTTATTTGTTTATTTAATTTATTTCTAAACTTGGTGTACTCTAAACGTTTATTCATATTCTTAGGTGACGCGCGCCACGCTCTAAACAAAGAATCTCTCTTTAATATCAAACTATTAAGCTTACTATCAATCCACGGTTGACTTACCCGTTTCTCCGTAGTATTGCAAGTGATTTTACTTTCCTGATAAATACCACCAAACACACAACACAGTTTCTGATACAGATCTAAAGGGCACTTTATCGCTAGTAACTGAGACCAATCATAATCTGCTAGTCTTCTAAAAACTAATGTATCACTAATATATTCATTCATTTTTGACACCACTGGTAACGCTTTATTTTCAGAGTTTAAGTCCAATGAAATTCCCACAATATGGTGATCCGAGATGTAACAGTCAATTATGTAAGCCATCGTAGACGCACTAGATGTTTTCGCTCGCACCCACACATGATCGATACAGGATCGCTCGTGCTTACCGTCAACTATTGTCTAGTCTCATACACTCTTGCGTGCTCTTGTGTTTACAAGGGCTGATCGAAGAGATGTTTCATTTTGATGTGATGTAATGTAAGGGGACAGTAGGTAGAGCTGTCTATGTTCGCCAGATCAGCTAGTACCATCTGGAAGGAGCCTGTCGCGAAGAACCGCAAACAGATCAGAAGCTAGATAAGACCACAAATGGCCTTAATCCTCAGAGTTCATTAGATAAATTTGACATTTCCATATTTAAATTTTAAAGGAGCTTTAAAATGCATCTAATTTTCCTTCCTACAATACTTTAATGAAACATTAGGGTTTAATGTGGCATTAAAAAGATAAAAATCATTCTTGTAATTGAGTGTGAGTCTGTCAGAAGTTAAAAAGAATTTATAAATATTTAAGGAATATTTCAGGTATATCACATTTATGAGACTGCCTGGAGCAGGACCAGGCCATGTCCTTTATCGACAAACATTGTGATACGGTAACATCACTAAGTTGCTCATCGGCGAGAACTCGGATTTATCTGGCGACAGATCTGAAATTTGTATGGACGAGCCATGGACGAGCAGACCCGATGTCACTGAACAAATTTGACAACTAATCAAGAATAAAATATACGAATTTAATGTTTAAATGTAAACAAATAGCAATAATACGACAAAAAATTACTTTCATGTTAAATGTAACACCGTCTTTTTGTAAACTTGATGTTCCAGACCTCTTTTAACAGCAAAAAACTTATCAATTCGGCATTTTAAACACTGCAGCATTCACATGCGCGACTGGACTCGGTCTAGAAAGAAATCCGGGCGCAACTGGTTTTATTAACCGCGTATGCCCATTTGGGCTTGTACTTCGGCAGAGGGGAACGCTTCGTATGGCTTCTCTTTCTGGGACAGAAGCGCGTCTTACTCTAAGGGCAGATGTAACCCTAAAATGTTTCTCTTTGGGCAGATGTCAGCCAGCGAGTGCTTACTTGCGTCTTTGGTACAGGCTGTTTATTTTTAAGAGCCAATTTTGACACTTCTCTTTTCATCAACACCATCTAGTGAGGCAAACAGTTACTATTTTTATTTTTTAATGTCACTTTGAAAAGCTCTAATTACCATGTGCTGTTACTTCGGTGTTAACTCACCCGTAGATGCATTGTTTTGGCAAACATTTTTCCAACGTTTATGCTTTTTATACACAAATAAAAAGCAGCCCACCCTTTGCAGGTAAGTTGGTTAAAGAATAAATAAGTTACAGTATTTTCTCTCGTAAAGTCTCTTTGATACCTACGGCCGCTCGGTACGTAAACACGCACATAAGAGAATACTAATAATACCGTAGGCAGTAGGTAGGCCTAACGTAAAGATATACCTACACGAACAATGTAGTGATAATGAGCGTTGTTATTAATCTAAGGTTATTGTGTAGGTAGATAAAGTCGTTTAAATTATTCACCATTATTGTATCGGTATGTATATTTAAGTGTAAAGGCTACCTAAAGTTTTAAATAGGTATGTCAAAAATATTTACAGATCATATAGTTACGGGTCCATGATAGGAAAACATGGTTTGCGGGGGTCATATTTTTATACACAAAACCTAAAATTGTAGCCACAAAAAAAACATACCACAAGCTAAATAGATTTTCTAGATGATTGTAAAAAATCAGAATATCATCAAAAGCGCTTGCGTTCATATTTTTGGCGTAAATAATAGCGGAAACGTATTGAATTCTACATTAAAATACACTTTAACGTACTGTGAAGTAGCTCCAATAACTTTTATTCAAGAAAGATAATTGTGCTTAAGATAATGATGAAAAAACAACGAAAAACATTGAAAAACTGCAGAAGTGAGGTTATTTTCCATACTTTTTACACATAAAGAAAAAGACAGAGACAAATGTTTCTGCATAACCGAGCCTTAACATCAAGATTCAAGATTGAGTATCTCGGTGGTAGACACGCGGCAAGTTGAACAACCTACAGCTACGATCGAGCGTAGGCAAAAATAAGTACACAAGCTTACAACTTCTGTAGTCTGTTTATTTTTTGTCTCTAAACTGTGTTACAATTTGGGACATTCAAATGCAGCTAGTCGCTCGTCCCTTTGTCGGCGGCTGCATATTTTCAACTCGCACGGTGATCTAGCGCTGGCACGATGAATAAATACTGTGCTTTTATTCGTGTATTTGGATGATAAATCGATGTGATGATACGATAGTTGACGTATAAATTTACATTTTACCTAAAGAATTTTGAAGTTTTTAATATTAATTGTGTTCTGGTTCTACATTGACTGCTAACAAGGTTACGAGAGCCTTAAGTACTATCTCGTGATTTTAGTTCATTCTGTCGTGTTCTTAGGAACGAAGATAATTATTATAATATTGTAACGGATGAGAAAATTTTATGCCAACCAATGGTATAAAAGCCAGCGCCACCCTGCGAACGCTCTCATTTCTGCGCGCGCCTTCGTCGAAGCAACAACTTCAAGATTTGAGTTTCGACATTTTTGTGTTAATTGATTTTCAAAGTTTCTTTGTAATTAAATTCTATTTTTCATTTTGAAAAAAGAAATATATGTAGCTTACTTCCGCAAACAATGTATGCAAGATGCACCGCCCGCCCGCCCGCAAAAATATGCACATGCACACCACAAAATATCAGTGCACAAACCTGCATTTAGCAAGACAGCAACACACCTTGCACCTTCACCAATTAGGCTACTCTACACGTGTTTCGCCCCAACCCGGAGCATCCTCAGGAGTTAGATCGTGCGTAAACCAGCACCGAATCCACCACCATCGGTGCTGGTTTACGCACGATCTAACTCCTGAGGATGCTCCGGGTTGGGGCGAAACACGTGTAGAGTAGCCTAATTGGTGAAGGTGCAAGGTGTGTTGCTGTCTTGCTAAATGCAGGTTTGTGCACTGATATTTTGTGGTGTGCATGTGCATATTTTTGCGGGCGGGCGGGCGGTGCATCTTGCATACATTGTTTGCGGAAGTAAGCTACATATATTTCTTTTTTCAAAATGGTTTGGGACTTCCGCCAAGTGACGCCTGATTCAATCAAATACTTCTATTTTTCAGTTAGTCTCAATTTTTCTTTTTAAAAAAATAGTTTAGGCCATTGTTCGTAAGATCAGAAGTGGGATTGGATCTACGATCCTATCTGACTTGTTTTCTTTCGCTAGTAAATTTCTGTTTAAACTAAAAACCAAAAATGTCGGAACGTGATTATCGTCGCAGTCGAAGCCACCGTCGAGAACCTCGCCATGGCAGTCGCCGTGATCGTAGTTCTGAAGGTAACATGAAGCAGGAAATGGAGGCGATGCTCGCTCGACTCAAGGTTTTGGATAAGCAGGCGTCAGGTGTGGCGCGTCGGTCATCTGAACGACGCACGCCACCCAAGTCTCGCCCCTCGCGTCGCCGGCGCATGTCGCCGCGTTCGCCGCCGCCGTCTAGGCGCGCGTCGCCGCGCTCGCCGCCACCCCGGCGCCAGACTTCCCCGCCATTGCGGCGCCGCGCACGGTCGCCGCACCGGCGCGTGATTTCACCGATGGCGGTTCGCTCCACGACGACGCCGCCGGTTACGGCGCGTTGCCTAGGGCATTGCCGTACGCCGCCTATGCCGCCGCCGTCCGTGGTGCCGCCATCCGTGTTGCCGCCGCTGCCGCCTACGGTGCCGCCTGAGCGTCGTGTGGATCAGTCGGAGTTGGTGCCAGAATCTGCCACTAGTGACGTTAGTGTGCCCGCGACGGTAACGGATCGAATCGTGGATGCGATTCGATCGATAAACAGTACGGTAAGGTCGAACCAACATTTTTATATTTCCAATTTTGATCCTAAATTGCATAATATTGATGACTGGTGTGAAGAAGTCGATCGCGCTAAGTGTTTAAATAATTGGAGTGATTATGAATGTCTTTCGCGAATAGGAAACTGTTTGAAGGGCGATGCTCGAACGTGGTTAAGTGAGTGGGTAACGAGCAACCGTACGTGGAGTAGTTTCAAAAAAGAATTTAAACCCTTGTGTCCTAAAACACCCGATATTGCAAATATTTTGTATGATGTAATGCAGACTAATTCAGATAATTACTCCACGTACGCTGACTATGCTAGACGCTCTTTACTTCGCTTGCGCATAGTACGGGGGCTCAGTGACGAACTTATAACGGCGATTATTATACGCGGTATCACTGATCCACACATTCGAGCATCCGCCACAAACGCGAAGCTGCAACCTACCAATTTAGTCGAATTTTTCTCGATTTATGTAAAGCCTAGTACCTCCAAAACTAATAATATGCGAACGGCTGCTTCACAACAATTTTCTAATAAAAACAAAAGTGCTTCCAGTATTAATTTGAGAAAGCGTAGGTTGGACGAGGGAAAGTGTTTTTCGTGTGGTTTATCAGGACATAGACAGGCTTCTTGCAATAAAAAACCTAAAACCACTGAAATGTTATTACTACGTATAGAATCGACCTCGCGGTCCCGATTTTTGCTCCACGAGTTGAGGCCAACTGGCCTCAACTCATTTAGTCACTCGCCAATGCTCACCGCGAACGCACGGTGCAATTGTGCCGAAAAAAATGCCGACCTGTGTATTGAAGACGTGCAAAAATTGCTCCACTACGAAGCAGAAAAATAGTGGAGTGACTTACCATCGGTAAGTAAACAAAACATCAACATAAACCAACCAAAACTAATTTTTATACATCATTTCTACTGACCCGACATTTTGTATGAAAATCATAGATTATGTAAAGTGAACCTAACAGATTGTATACGTAGGTACTAAACTAGGATAGGTGAACTAATAGCACAGATTTACAATATAGTACCTATATTATTCTATACCGTTAAGAACCGCCTATGATGTAGGACGACACCACCGCCACCGTGTAGGTATTTAACTTACGCTGTCATGTCAGTCGAAAAATATGTCCAGGAGCTTGTCAAAAAAGAAAAATAAATTAAAAGTGATTATTAATCTTAAGTCCCTGCTATATTTTGCTGTCGAGGCACATCATCGGTGCGTGCACAGAACAACTGTGCTCCATTGCCGCAATTACTCATCCCGCTCGAGTGGCGAGACAGGCGAGGCAAATAGCGAGTTTGAATGTGTACATTACCCCTAGCACGAATATCTAACTAGAAAAAAAAACGCGCGTAAAAGTGCTCGATAGAGTATGAGAAAGGAGAGTGGGAAAATTTGCATAGGAAGTGGTCTATGAACCAATAGCGACACTGTTGTTGTATTTATGTAGGGATACCTCAACTACACCCTTGTGCAAAGCGGCATCAAAATCTGACTCGGCAGTTTAGAGAAAAAAAAAATTCAACACATATGTTTTTGTTACATTTTTTGTTTGAAAAATGCTTAATTTGGATATTTTAGCAAAGCGGTATGACTGTATTATACCTACATCAGTAGTAAGTTTTGGCATCGTCGTCGGTGGCAGGGTTGGAAAAAAAACATAATTTTTTGCTAAAAATCAAATTTCACTGATTTTTTCCTTGAACTTTTAAAATCATCCCATTTTCAACATTTGTAGTCGCCCTCAGTCCGTCGCCCACTTAGTATTCCAGTACACTATATTCAGTATTTTTGATACCCAAAATCGGAATTTATTGTTACTCTTTTAAATACTACCCATATTTAACACTCAAATATAATTTAAAGTAGAGTTCAGTGCACGTGTCACTCGTGAGTGACCTAGTCGGATTGTGAGTGTGACTACAGCAAAATTGTGTGTGTGCATGGATTTAATTTTGTGGGCGCATTTTCAAGATTTTATAATTTTTAATTTTATAAGATTAAATTGCAATTATGGATTTTTATTTCAATTTGTTTTTTTCTTTAATGCTATGACAGAGTAATTATTATAAGCAGCAGATATAGCAAAGTATTATATAAAATCGTATTTGCAATTATGATATCAACTAGAACTAGCACTTGTGAGCTTCCCGCGATTTCCGGACAAGGATCTGGGTTAGTAAATATTTTTCCATGTTTCCATAGTAATATTTTTCCTAATAAAAACATATATTTGACGACACCAAATGATTGTAATTAGTGCGGGTACTAAATGCCCATTCTCCTTTTTTATTTTTAGAGTAAGTATCAACATGTCCCTATCACCTAATTAAATTGCGTTTTCACTATAATTTTATGCAATATTATTAAACAAGTAGGTATATCCTAAACATAATTATTATTACTATGGAAACATGGAAAATATTTACTAACCCAGATCCTTAACTGGGTAAGTAATTATTTTTCCATGTTTCCATAGTAATATTTTTCCTAATAAAAAAAATCTTTTCGACGATACCTAATGATTGTTATTAGTGCGGGTACTAAATACCCATCCTCCTTTTTTATTTTTCGGGTAAGTATTAACATGCACCTATTACCTAATTGAATTGCGTTTTTACTATAATGTTATGCAATATTATTAAACAAGTAGGTATATCCTAATCATTATGAAGAATGTGTCGCATCTGTGTCCATGCTACTTTTTCTTTGACAACTCGCGCATGCGCTGTGCATGCGTAGCCGCCATCTTTGCAATCGCTGCGAGAATTTGTGCCGTAGATCTGTCGCTTCTATAGTAATAACATTTCAGTGCCTAAAACGAATTTTGAGACAAGTTCCAATAACAATAATTTGAATTCAAAGCCAGTGTTTACGCCACTGAAAACTGAACCTTGTTCTTATTGCAAGAAGCCTGGTCACAAAATTGATACGTGTTTTGCTAAGCAAAAATCCGAGTCACGAAATAAAAGCGATGTTAATTTTTGCCGCGAAACCGAAACTACCCACAATCGAGACGTTATTGTAGCTGTTATTCAGGGAATACCGGTTGATGTTCTTATCGATAGTGGTTCGAGCATTTCACTAGTTTCGTTATCTTTGCTAAAACATTTTCAATGTTCACAAAAACCTACTTTTCGCATACTAAAGGGACTAGGGAGTCAAGAAATTGAGAGTACGTCTTATATAACTTTACCTATCGAATTTGACGGCATTACTTTAGAAGTAGATTTGTTTGTGGTATCGTCCGAGTTCATGAATACGCCGATAATCGTAGGTACCGATGTTTTGAACAGAGAAGGTGTACAGTACGTTCGTACCCGTGACCATCAGTCACTTACGCGTAAGATAAGTAATGTTAGTGAAGTTATGGCGATTCAGTCTGATCCGTCTATTCCAATAAAAACTTCTGTTGATAGTGATCAATTGCAACAATTACTAGCAATCATTAATGAGTTCTCTCGACACTTTATCACCGGTACTGCGACGTCTACCGTAAATACGGGCAGCATGACTATTAAGTTAAATAGTAATGCTCCCGTCTATTATAGGCCGTATCGTCTTTCACATGCGGAAATACTTCGAGTACGTGAAATAATTAATGATTTGTTGTCGAAAGGAATCATTAGAGAATCTGACTCTGATTATGCAAGCCCGATTCTTTTAGTAAAAAAGAAAGACGGATCAGACAGAATGTGTGTCGATTTCCGAAAGCTAAATGAAGTTACTATTAAGGATCGATTTCCATTGCCGCGAATAGACGATTATATAGACAGGTTGGGACGAAATAAATATTTTACGAGTTTGGATATGGCAACTGGATTTCACCAAATCCCAGTCCATGAAGTTTCAGTTCCACTTACCGGATTCGTGACGCCCGAAGGGCATTTTGAGTATCTCAAAATGCCCTACGGCTTAGCGAACGCGCCGGTCGTGTATCAACGAATAATCGCAAAAACATTACGTAAGTTCATAGATTCCGGTGATGTTCTCGTTTATATCGACGATGTTTTAATCCTAAGTATGACAATTAAGGAAGGTTTAGTTTTGTTACGCGAAGTACTATTGACCTTAACTAAAGCAGGCTTTTCAATTAATTTACGAAAGTGCTCGTTTTTAGTGACCGAGATTGAGTATTTAGGTCGGACTATTTCTCAGGGGCAGGTACGGCCGATCCATGATAAAATTAAGGCCTTAGTTGATTCTGCAGAGCCAAAAAATATCAAGCAGGTTCGTCAGTTTATGGGCTTAGCCAGTTATTTTCGCAGATATATACCTGGCTTTGCCCAGAAAACTGCCTGCATTGCTGCCTTGACTAGGAAGGGTGTAGAATTTAACTGGGGTGACGAACAACGAGCTGCTCGTAATGAAGTGATCCAATGTCTGACTAGCGAACCTGTTCTTGCGGTTTATGACCCATCCTTGCCAGTAGAAGTTCACACGGACGCGAGTTCGATAGGTTACGGAGCGGTACTAATGCAGGTTCACGAGGGCGGTTATAAACGAGTGGTAGCTTATTTTAGTAGACTGACGCAAGGAGCGGAGAGCAAGTACCATTCGTACGAGCTCGAAACTCTTGCCGTAGCTAAAGCGCTCCAACATTTTAGACCGTATCTTGTAGGAGTACGTTTCACTGTGGTCACTGATTGCAATGCTTTAAAGCTTACACAACGAAAAAAAGATTTATTACCCAGAGTGGCCAGGTGGTGGGTGTACCTGCAAGATTTCGATTTTGGGCTAGACTACAGGAAGGGCACGTCTATGTCACACGCTGACTACCTTAGTAGGAACCCAGTTAACGTTTGTACTGTACAAAAGCCACGAAATTGGGCACAGATTGCCCAAGCATCTGATCAGGAGACTAGAGACCTTATACAAAAACTGACTGACGGACAACTAGATGCAACTCGTTACATTGTTAGGAACGATATCCTTTATTTCAAGTACTCGCCTACCGGTGAACCTTTTCGATTACTTTGTTATATCCCGAAAGGCCATAGACTGAGTCTCCTTCGTGTATTTCACGATGAACACGAACACGTTGGGGTAGATAAAACAACCAACTTAATTTTAAAGCACTTTTGGTTTCCAAACCTTCGATGTTTCGTTCAAAAGTATATCGCGCATTGCTTAGTATGTATTTCACATAAGAAAGTAGCACGAGCTCCACTACAGCCTATTAGTTCTTGGCAAAAGCCGGACGCGCCTTTCGATACCATTCATATGGATACCTTAGGGCCCCTTCCCGAAGCTGACGGTTTTCGTCACCTTTTAATAGTTATAGATGCTTTTTCTAAATTTTGCCTATTGTACCCAATGTATCGGCAAGATGCCGATGAGCTAAAACGTCATTTTAAGAATGTAATTTCCCTATTTGGGACTCCTAGATTAATTGTGGCTGACAGGGGTCGCATGTTTCAAAGTACTGAATTCCTTAATTGGGTTAGGGACATGGGTTGTGACACGCATTTTATAACGCCTGAAATGCACCAAGCAAATGGGCAAGTTGAGCGTTATTGCCGGACGGTGCTTAACATGATACGCATCGAGGCTAACTACAGACAGCACGAGTGGCCGAGCATGATTTGGAAAATTCAACTGGTGTTGAATATTACCAAACACGGGACTACCCAGGATTCTGCTCTCAATCTACTGGTGGGTATTGACGCAGCCACTCCAGTCATCCGGAGTGTAGTACGAGACGTCGCACTCGAGGGTTCCAGTCCTAATAGAGAGGCCCTTCGTGAAATGAGTCGACAACGAGCGTCGGAGAGGTTGAAGCAGAACCAACAAAAACAAGATGCTTATGTAAATCAAGGCAGGAAGCCCGCGCGTGGTTTTGAACTAAATTCATTAGTTTTTGTTAGAAAACAGGCGCAGTCTACTGGCAAGTTGGACTCCTGTATGCGCGGCCCATACCGCGTATTGAAGACACTACCTCATGGGCGCTATGAGCTGCAGCTCCTGGCCGGGTCGTATGGGAAGTCGACTCAGGCTGCGGCGGAATTTATGATTCCGTGGCGAGGAGAGTGGAGCCCCGAAGTTTGCGCTGCTTTCTTCGATGGTGAGTTAACTCTCTATTAGAACAGTGTTGGAATAAGCTTCACGGAGTGCCTCTTTTCCTTCGACTGTTGGTGGACATGCTTCACGTCGTGCCTCTGTCCTGGTTTGGTCAAGACATGCTTCACGTAGTGCCTCTGTCTTTGGCTTTGTCGAGTTACGCTTCACGTCGTGCCTCTGACTTGACATTTGTAGAGCTATGCTTCACGTCGTGCCTCTAGCTTTACTTTTTAACGAGATACGCTTCACGTAGTGCCTCTGTCTCGATTAATGTTTGATGCTTTGCTTTGTGTATAACGCCTACTAGTGTAGGTATGTGTTTATTGTTGTTTTGTGCAGATGCAGACACTGATGACGCGGGGCCTACTCTCGCCACTACGGAGCAGCCTGTGCCAGTCAACCACCCGGCTGATGATGGGCAGCAGCCTAGCACGTCAGGAGTGTCGCACCACGCAAGGCCTGAGCAACAATCCAGCAGCGTGGCTGATGAGCCACGCGTCCACGCTTCACCTGAGCATCCACACAGCGTAGCCAATGAGCCACGAGTCGCCACTTCACCCGAGGAACCCCTCAGCGAGGCGGATGAGCCGCGTGTCCACGCTTCGCCTGAAGATCGACCAGTCATAGGACTCTCCATGCCCGAGCTTGACTGATGAAAGAAGCCACTCAAGAAGGAGCCCGAGGACGGTCTCCTGTCAGGAGAGGCCGTGTAACGGATGAGAAATTTTTATGCCAACCAATGGTATAAAAGCCAGCGCCACCCTGCGAACGCTCTCATTTCTGCGCGCGCCTTCGTCGAAGCAACAACTTCAAGATTTTCGACATTTTTGTGTTAATTGATTTTCAAAGTTTCTTTGTAATTAAATTCTATTTTTCAGTTAGTCTCAATTTTTCTTTTTAAAAAAAAAGTTTAGGCCATTGTTCGTAAGAATATATACAGGGTGCATTTGTAACCACTCTCCAAATTTTAAGGATGTGTTCAGTCCATGAAACTGAACAACTTTCTCCATGAAACATGTGTCGAAATACGCCAAAAAATTTTGGTCATCCCATACTAAACTGATCACGTGATCTCTTTGTTTTGTATGAAAAGTCATTTTTTTTTTACATATTTGACCCTATGTTTCTTAGAGAAAGTTGTTCAGTTTAATGGACTGAACACATCCTCAAAATTTGGAGAGTGATTTCAAATGCACCCTGTATAAGAATATTTATGACGAAGAGGATATGGAAAGGGAACGTTGGGCACTTGCAGTGCGCTGCAATATGCTCGCAAGGCGCATTGCCAGATGTGCGGTCTCCCGCAAAATTAAGTTATTTAGGGCCTATTGCCAAATGTTTTAAACTTGCCAACTGTGGTTTAATTGACTTAATTTTTATTTATTTTTTTAACACAATAGAGCTATTTTTACAGGGGTTCCTAAAAAAATAATGTAGTCATCTAAGTTTACAAATACTTATTTGAAGATTTTAATTAAATTCATTTCATTCAATTACATGAAACACACAAAACGATTTCCAATATAATGACGCCTTCCGCATTCTGATGAAGCTGCCGAGACATTGCAGCGCCAAGGAAATGTTTACCGAGGCAGGTGTTGCCGAATTCTTTACCATTCTCCGATCGCGATCAGGAAATAGTCCGTAAAAGCGACAATTATATTCTTAAGAATATTAATTGTGATGTTGATAATGTGTTTTTTAGACACTGGTCTTAAAATTCACAGAGTCGCAAATGACAGCGCTGGACGTGAAGCAAATGATTTTGGTGTAGTATAGTTTAGTTTTGTATTTGGGTAAATATAATTTAATGTATGGGTTTATTGCTTGAAATAAAAATATATTATTATTATTATTAGGGATAGTTTAGGAAAAAATACGACAATTACGAGTCGCTGATTTTGATGGTAAAATGGTCTTACAAAAAAATCGAGTGCCGCGAAATTGATATTTCCGAAATATAGGATCATCAAAATGCCAACAAAAATCACCAAAATAAACGATATCCAATAAGAAAATTGATAGGTTAAGGAGCTTAGGCTCAAATGCATTAATTCAAGCTAAAACTCCAAAGTCAATCGTCAAAATCGACGATCACCCCACAAAGGTCATTGGACCCACCACACACTTTTTCTCAAAAATATGGACACTACTGTTATAAAACACACACTATGATCTATACACCGACTTAAAGTAGAAATAACAACAATTTTTTATGTGTAGCTTTCATAAGAACCTTCTTCTGATAATAACACAACAAAAAAGAATTAGCGAAATCGGTCCAGCCGTTCACGCGTGATGGCTTGACCAAGGGAAATAGGGATTCATTTTTATTAAATATATCGATACCTTAATCCGCAAACCAGCCAACTCCACTGTTTATTCAAAATACTTTTTCGATGCACGGATGATTTGAAAAAGAAACAACTCCATTTTTATCCCTACTTTTTAATAAATTGCTATGCGACATCCAGCTAACTCCACGCGCGTAACGAAACGCCATGATTTTTACAAGCCAACTCCTGGAGATCGGACATTTTGTATGGCGTCACAGAGAAACATGCGTGATGCTCCGGTTTTTCGAAGATTCGACAGAACAAACGTCGACAAGATATGAAAATGCTATTTCATTAGTTCTCTATTTATTCATGGTATTTTTATTTTGCATTCGTTAAGCATAACATCCAGTTTTTCTAAGGTATTATGGTGTTTTCATTCTAAGCTATGGAGTTAGCCGTTTTTCTTAAACATTATAAGTTGTAAATTCCATACTATTATTTAGCAGGAAAAGCGGATAACTAAAAAAAAACCGGCCAAGTGCGAGTCGGACTCGCGCACGAAGGGTTCCGTACCAAAAAACGGAAAAAAAATACGTTTGTTGTATGGGAGCCCCCCTTAAATATTTATTTTATTCTGTTTTTAGTATTTATTGTTATAGCGGCAACAAAAATACATCATCTGTGAAAATTTCAACTGTCTAACTGTTGTCGTTATTAATATCGAGCAAAAAACGGCAAAAAAATCACGTTTGTTGTATGGGAGCCCCCCTAAAATATTAATTTTATTCTGTTTTTAGTATTTGTTGTTATAGCGGCAACAGAAATACATAATCTGTGAAAATTTCAACTTTCTAGCTATCACGTTTCATGAGATACAGCCTGGTGACAGACAGACAGACAGACAGACGGACAGCGGAGTCTTAGTAATAGGGTCCCGTTTTTACCCTTTGGGTACGGAACCCTAAAAAGCGTCCATATTTTAGTGACGCCAATATTTTAAATAAAATAGATAATGAAATTTAGTAGCAGCTAACGTAAAACAACAATGGGATTTTCATTTTTTTAAATTTCTAATTCTAGTTATTAAAGAAATCAGAACGAAGAAAAGAAAAATTTTGACAATGGAGTTGGTCGGTTTGCAGATTAAGGTATCGATATAGATTAATCCCTACAATAAATCTAGTTTAATATCGTACCAGACTAAAGGGTAACCCCTTGTTTTCACCAAGAAACATGTTAAATACTAGTCTCATACAAAACTTGTAGAATACTTGTTGTAAACTTGTTGTAAACTTGTTGTAAACAAGTATTTGTTTTATACATGTATTGCAACAGTCTCAAACATTCTTCTCGTTCACACTGTTACGAACGTGTGTGTGTTTGAACGAAATGAAAGTAGGCAATTACAAGTACATACAAGTTTTGTATACAACATGTTTTATACATGTATATGAATGAGAACAAAAATCAAAACAATTGCATAAAACATGTATAAACCTTGGTAAAACGAGGGGTAAGAACAAAACAAGCCTACACAAACAACTTAGAATATTGACAATAGCTTTAAATAGATAATAATAGAAAGTTCCTTTGTCAATATATTTAGGTTGTTTACGTCCCGTCCTACACGAAATAGGTAACTAATTAATAATTAACAATTATCTGTTTGTAATAACAAATAAGCTAGGATTAATTTGTCTTTTGGGAATAACAAAATAAAGGAGATTTTCCTTAAGGCTTTAAATAG
This sequence comes from Agriphila geniculea, assembly GCA_943789525.1. Lineage (NCBI taxonomy): Eukaryota > Metazoa > Arthropoda > Insecta > Lepidoptera > Crambidae > Agriphila > Agriphila geniculea. The sequence continues at coordinate 1,272,990 of OX038880.1, forward strand.
TTATTAATCCACTTCCTTCTTAATTTTCTACAAAACGTAGGGAAGCTACATATATTATAACTAGCGGCCCGCCCCGGCTTCGCACGGGTGCAATGTAGTTACTAAATGTAAAACTGTGCTAATGTGGTGTCAGTGTAAAGTTATTAGATTATACTACAGGATACATATACCTAGGAGGACGACATATACCTATACGACGTACGCAAGGGGTGTTATAAATAATATAATTGACGTGTGTGTGTGTCTGTCTGTCTGAGGCAACCAACCTAGCTCCCAAACTTATGGACCGATTTTAATGAGCTTTTTATGCATAGTTTAAGAGAAGCGTATAGACGGCGGGAAGCGACTTTGTTTTATACTATGTATAGCTTTTGCCCGTGGCTCCGCCCGCTTGGCAGTCGGTAATCGTTGTAAGTCTTCCCTTGGAAACCAATGATCGGGATGAAAAGAAGCCTGTGTTAAGTATTCCAGACTTAATCTATATCTGTGCCAAATTTCTCCTAAATCCGTTCACCCGTTCAGACGTGATTGAGTATGATATGATTGAGTAGGTACCATGGGCAACAGCGTCGCTTAACCACTGCTAAGGTTAAAATCGCTTGCACGCCGCGCCGTCACAACCATACGTTTAGTTCGTGCAGGGGCGATACGCGCGCACGCGAATTTTGTTGAAAACTGGTTAAGCGACGCTGTTGCCCATAGTACCTAACAGAACAACATCCAAACATCAAAACTTTCACATTTATACAATTTTGTGATTATATAGGTAATAGCTGCACCCCGCGATTTTACCCGCGCAGTCTGTCGATTCTGTAACCAAACTCGCATCTCACTTCACTTCGTGTGAATTTGTTATTAGACATTTCTTTACTAAATGAGCTATTTTACTGATTGAAAAAAAAATTAGGTAGCCTGCGTAGCTATCTAAAATCTTTTGTGATAAAAAATTTTTCTTATCATTATCTTATTTATGATTCAAAATTCCCGTGCAGTGAAGTGAGATTCGAAGTGGGGTTCGAGTTTGGTTACAAAATCGACGCCCTGTTGTCCTGTTGACGATTCTGTATTAGTTAGGTAGGTACTTAATAAAATTTATTAGCGGTAATTTAACAAAATAAGTATAATAATAGTTATCTTCTTTATAAATAAAAATCGATGTATGTGTATTTGTTTCCTTTGCACTCCTAAACCATTTATCCACATCCGATTATGATGAAACTTTGGTGAATGTTTGGTGAATTGTTCTGCTTACTACTGAAAAGGTTTCTGGCTAAAAAAAACGTGACATTGCAACGCATGCCGGGCAAAGATTTATGCCGGGTGCAACTAATGTTGTGCATTATTATCAGGCTCTCCATCGAAACACTTCTCTAAATACCACATTCCTTGTCACGTTATCTGATATTTGCCAGATGTTGCCGTTTTATTTGACTAATATTTCGTAAAGTAGTGAAAATAGGGATAAATCTTATACAACATTATAAGAATCAAAGCTTGTCTTGAAAATCGGGAAAATTAGAGATTAAACGTCAGCCCGTGCAGTGACAACTGACATTTATTTTTCTTAATCATTCAAATGCACTAAGAAGTTTTGATTCCGATATCGAAGTCAACCACCCTAAAAATAGCTTTCTACCCCTTTTCAACCCTGTTAAGGGATACATTTCAAAAAAATACGAAACACGTGTTCAATTAATTTTGTAAAAGAATGTCTATGCCAAATTTCAAGTCAATCGGGCCAAGTAATCGCGTTCTCCCATACAAACTTTGCCACCCTGTTTCACCCTCTTAGGGATTGAATTTCGCAAAATCCCGTCTTAGTGAGCACCTACACCCTAAAAGGGACCCCCATGCAAAATTTGAGACTCCTAGCACTTGTAGTTTCTGAGATTTCGTGATGAGTCAGTGAGTGATTTACGCTTTTATATATATAGAAGATATATTCCACGTTATGAATTAAACTATTACTTACACACGTGTACACTAAACTATAATTTGATTTTACCGACCATAATCTGATTTTGTTGATTTTATTTTAATATCGAATAACATAATAGTAGGACGCCCAATGATGGGATGGGAATTGACCTCCCACGAGGATTTCCACCAGACAATCGATCTAACGTTTTTTAACACGTTTTTAGTAGGTTGCTTTCTCGTTTGTTTGTTTGTCTACAAAGTTTGTGAGCAATTTTATACTAACTTTCCGGTGAGCTAGAGACTTGAAACTTTGAACATAGGTTAGAATTAGAATACAATCCAATATTATGGTGCCATTGAGCTGATTTGATGATGGAGCCGGAAGAAGGCCATAGGAACTCTATGATAAAACCATACAACCCCATCGTGTTTGGGCTCGTTTGAATTGCCTTGAAGAGTACTTAGTGGAAAATAGTTTCCAGGGTCTGATGACGGAGCCGAAAGAAGGACACAGGAACTCTTTAATAAAACCACGCTACCTCATCGAGTTTGGGCTCGTTTGAATCGTCTTGACGAGTACTTTGTTGGGAAATAGTTTCCGGGATCTATGATGATGGAGTCGGAAGAAGGGCACAGAAACTCTCTTAAAAGCAGCTACCTCATCGAGTTTGGGCTTGTTTGAATCGTCTTGGCGAGTGCTCCGATAAGAGATGGTATTTTTAGTCTTAGCTCATTAACTAAAAAGCAGAAAATAAAAATTTACCGAAAAAAACTTTTTAAAAATACGTTGTTAAAACGAACTAAAAATTATAAAAAGCGGACTAAAGACATCAAATCAGACTAGTAAAAACTAATAGACTAAAAAGTAAAAAATAAAATTCTTTTGTAAATATTTATATTATAAATAACCCTATATACAGAAGTTTTTAGCCTAAAAACGTGAGGCGCATGCTATAGACAATTTTACAAAATGTGCCCCACGTTTTTAGGTTAAAAACTTCTGTATATAGGGTTACCTATTTATAATATAAATATGTATTTACAGAAGAATTTTATTTTTTACTCTTTAGTCTGTTTTTAATTCGATTGTATATATTTTTTTATCGTTGTCCGCGCGTATCTTCAACATTTATGGACCGATTTTGATTATTATTTTTTTGTTCGATTGAGTTTTCTTGCGAAATTGTCCATTTTTTTTTTTCAAATCGGTTCAGTATGTTCAAGTGATCCTGAAAATACTATGATTTTGCATCAACTACCTTGACGACTTTGTTATTTATGAACCGAATTAGATGATTTTTTTTGTTAAAAAAGGCATACCTTTTGTGTAGTCTTTTTAACAGACTTCAAAAAAAGGAGGTTCTCAGTTTGACCCGTATGTATGAATGTTTCTCCGCGATTATCTCATGTTTGGCTGAGCCGATTTTTCTACCTAAATAATACACCTACACTCCCTAACACAGAAGGTACTTACACTAAAAATAAAAAAAAATAACAAAACCTGCCTCTAAAAAGCAAGAAATAATATTCAAAACATTAGATACGCATTATCATTGTTATAATTGTTATAACACTCTATTCTATTGTCTACTGAAGTCGGGTGTGGCTTTTAAAAAAAAAAAAGGAAGTTGTACTCCAGCCCCACCCGACTTCAATAGACGTGTTTTTATTATAACAATTATAATGCTTATCTAATGATTTGAATATTATTTCTTGCTTTTTAGAGGCAGGTTTTTTAAAGTCGGTTTTTTTTACTAGTCTGTTTCGATGTTTTAGTCCGCTTTTTATAATTTTTATTCCATTGTAAAAACGTGTTTTGAAAAAAAATTTTTTCGTTAAATTTTTATGTGTTTGTCTGTCTATATGTTTATACGAGTATCATGCAAAAATTACTGCACCAAACTAAATGCGGTTTTCACAGACGAAGTAGCAAGCAAGTAAAGAAGTTATATTTAATTCGGGCGGCTCTCAAAAGAACTATATCTCGCCACCTACTGTAAATAATATTTCACTATACTTAAGCTCCCTAACCTACTTTGAACGGCTTTTAATATTTCCCGAAGTGTCAGTTTCTTCCTTATGACATGAGTGCAAAAATATCTACGTTGATACCCTAGGGTAGGATTAAACTCCCACAACTGCCAATGGTGCTCCAATTATTAATACGGCATCAACGTCAGACGTAACGAAATTGGCCTATTTCATGTTTGGTTCTGCACCATTTCAGAAACAATTTCTCATCGTGAAAATAGAAATTATTTCCAGAAGAGTGGAGGGCCGATTAATGGTGGCTTTGAGCGGTCTTGATTTTGCCCCCGAGAGCCTAATTTCAAACCATTTCCTTAAGGGACGTGGTCCCTGAATTGTACGTCGTTAGTACGGAAACGAAAAACAGGGGATATGTGTGTTTATTTATAGATTTGGGGATTCAACTATAGTAATAAAAAGTGCGTTATAGCATAGTTATACCGTAATTGTTACAATTATGTTTTTAATATTTGCATTCACAATGCTATTTTCAAATGCAATAAAGTTTGTGTACTAAAAAAAAGGCGATTTTGATTCTCGTCTTTTTTTGTTTCGTGTCATAATTAAAAAAAAAGCTAGAAATAATAGATTAGTAAAGCAGGTATACCAAAAATTACAAGATTGATAAATAATTGTTACTGATTTATAATAAAATCTTTTTCAACACACTTGCTCGTAAAGTGAGCCCTAATACATCGCTTTTAGGGCCATAAACCGAACTATAACAAACGCGTGCAATAATATGTAAAACACTAGTTGGTTATAGAATTATCCCTTCAAAGTTAAATAGGTACCTTACTACAAGTTCTATGCGAGTAAACAGAGCATTTTCAATCTAATCGGGTAATACAGTTATTTTTTTAGTAACAACAAAGAGGTTTTATGCCGCTGAAAATTCATTTGCATTTTTGGAATAAATAAATGTGTAGGTCCTTAATTAAGTCAATTATTATCAAGTTATTCCTAATTTACAATATTTTGTTATGAAATATTAAAATATTAGCATTTTATCACCTAAATTTATAATTTTGAAGTAGGCTGTATGCTCACTAACCCTTTTGTTCGCAAGATACTCTTGCATTGGGCGTGTGAAAAAAACAAAAAAAAAACCTGCGCGCCTTTTCTCATCATGCTTATCATTTTGTTTTTGTCGTATTTGTTGCTGTGTGGTAAATTACTTTGTTTTTTCCTCGCAAACGTGTTGAAAAACGTCGTATGAAACTCGTGAGCTCTTACTTATTGCACACTCGGCTGAGTTACGCCCTCGCCTGCGGCTCGGGCTGCAACCCACAGCCTTGTGTGCAATAAGCAACCTAAGCTAACTTGTATCATAATGTACTATATTTGATGTTGTAATGCCTTTAGATTTTAATGTCCCTGATGGACGCTCTATACTTACTTATAGTTTTAACATAGAATATTGAATGCTTTTTGTGAAGATATTTACATACCGAGGAGTAGATGAATATCAGAAGAAAATTAATATATCTAATACTGTCACAATTTTTTTTACCAAATAAATATGTTTTTAGTAGGAGTAACTATCATGTTGAGGAGCTCCAATGGTGCAGGTAGGTTAGCGCATTGGCCTGCAATAGTTAATAAGCAACTGTTATTAAACAATTTTCGTAAGGGTCGGTCGTGGGATGGGTGACCAAAAATGTATTATCTTGAGATTTTCAGTGTTTCGGAAGGCAAGTTAAGCCATTGGTCCAATCCTCATTGGGCTCACGTGCTGGATTATGACCTATCCTCCTTATACACCCCCATAAGGGAGGCCTGTGCCCAGTAGTGGGGACATTAAAAGGCTGATACCGAAAGTATCATGTATATATATTCTTCCTTTATTTTAAGTCAATTTTAAGGTGGTACTTTTGTAGCTGGGCATACAATTTTTGAATTTTCATAAAATGTTTTGTATCTTTTCGATATGTAATCAGTGAAAGTGCCTGGAGTATTATATCTTTATGTTTGCACTTTGAATCCGAGTAGTATTTCCATCTTTCTATACGATTACAAGGCCCGCGCATTACTGAGTCATTACTTAATGACTTCTGAAGATCGATAGCTTTCTATTGACAAGTAATATTTATTACCCAGCATAATTTTCTCCTTTATACCCCAGGAATATTACGAGAAGAAAGTTTTTTCTATAATGAATCAACATGGTATGATTAATGACCTGCGAAGCCCGTGTAGCGACCTCAAACACTTGTCAAAAACATTAATTGTGAGTGTTTTCAGAGAAAATTGTCTTTTGATCATTATTCATTGAGATATGATACAATTTTTCCGCTATTGTTTGCTTTAGAATGACTTTCCGATAAGCTCCTGAAAATACATTGCCGAAGTTACAGCTTAGGTAAGGAACAAAAATCTTGGAATGAAAAAAACTTTGTATTTTAAAGGAGAGATTACTTTCAATAGAGAAAAATGTCTTGCTTAAATATTTCTATCTTTTTGATATGTTACAAAATAAAAAAGTTTGACGAGTTTAGCATAAAATGCCAAGTCGCTATTTATTTAAATTAGTTGATAATATGTATGTCGCAAGTTGATAATATGTATGTCGCATTAGGGTCATGATTACGGACGCGCAACTGTTTTGTCTCTCACATCAAGTCCACGGGTTTATATGGAAGCGCGCACACGAAGCGACGCGGTCGTCGGCAACTTTTCATACAAACCATGTGAGAGACAAAACAGTTGCTGGGCGACTAAGTTGCCCGTGTGCGATAGCGCTTAGTGTCATGAGTGACCACTCTGAAGTTGAACCGGAACGCAAACGCCACCTAGTGGCGCTGTGCAGAGTCTAGGAGCTGTGGCGTGAGCGGCTAGGGATGCGCGATCCGGGCTTGTCGATCCGATTTTTCGGATCGTAATGTATCGTAATTCCAACTGCATGCAACTGGGTGCAACTAATGTTGTGCATTATTATCAGGCTCTCCATCGAAACACTTCTCTAAATACCACATTCCTTGTCACGTTATCTGATATTTGCCAGATGTTGCCGTTTTATTTGACTAATATTTCGTAAAGTAGTGAAAATAGGGATAAATCTTATACAACATTATAAGAATCAAAGCTTGTCTTGAAAATCGGGAAAATTAGAGATTAAACGTCAGCCCGTGCAGTGACAACTGACATTTATTTTTCTTAATCATTCAAATGCACTAAGAAGTTTTGATTCCGATATCGAAGTCAACCACCCTAAAAATAGCTTTCTACCCCTTTTCAACCCTGTTAAGGGATACATTTCAAAAAAATACGAAACACGTGTTCAATTAATTTTGTAAAAGAATGTCTATGCCAAATTTCAAGTCAATCGGGCCAAGTAATCGCGTTCTCCCATACAAACTTTGCCACCCTGTTTCACCCTCTTAGGGATTGAATTTCGCAAAATCCCGTCTTAGTGAGCACCTACACCCTAAAAGGGACCCCCATGCAAAATTTGAGACTCCTAGCACTTGTAGTTTCTGAGATTTCGTGATGAGTCAGTGAGTGATTTACGCTTTTATATATATAGAAGATATATTCCACGTTATGAATTAAACTATTACTTACACACGTGTACACTAAACTATAATTTGATTTTACCGACCATAATCTGATTTTGTTGATTTTATTTTAATATCGAATAACATAATAGTAGGACGCCCAATGATGGGATGGGAATTGACCTCCCACGAGGATTTCCACCAGACAATCGATCTAACGTTTTTTAACACGTTTTTAGTAGGTTGCTTTCTCGTTTGTTTGTTTGTCTACAAAGTTTGTGAGCAATTTTATACTAACTTTCCGGTGAGCTAGAGACTTGAAACTTTGAACATAGGTTAGAATTAGAATACAATCCAATATTATGGTGCCATTGAGCTGATTTGATGATGGAGCTGGAAGAAGGCCATAGGAACTCTATGATAAAACCATACAACCCCATCGTGTTTGGGCTCGTTTGAATTGCCTTGAAGAGTACTTTGTGGAAAATAGTTTCCAGGGTCTGATGACGGAGCCGAAAGAAGGACACAGGAACTCTTTAATAAAACCACGCTACCTCATCGAGTTTGGGCTCGTTTGAATCGTCTTGACGAGTACTTTGTTGGGAAATAGTTTCCGGGATCTATGATGATGGAGTCGGAAGAAGGGCACAGAAACTCTCTTAAAAGCAGCTACCTCATCGAGTTTGGGCTTGTTTGAATCGTCTTGGCGAGTGCTCCGATAAGAGATGGTATTTTTAGTCTTAGCTCATTAACTAAAAAGCAGAAAATAAAAATTTACCGAAAAAAACTTTTTAAAAATACGTTGTTAAAACGAACTAAAAATTATAAAAAGCGGACTAAAGACATCAAATCAGACTAGTAAAAACTAATAGACTAAAAAGTAAAAAATAAAATTCTTTTGTAAATATTTATATTATAAATAACCCTATATACAGAAGTTTTAGCCTAAAAACGTGAGGCGCATGCTATAGACAATTTTACAAAATGTGCCCCACGTTTTTAGGTTAAAAACTTCTGTATATAGGGTTACCTATTTATAATATAAATATGTATTTACAGAAGAATTTTATTTTTTACTCTTTAGTCTGTTTTTAATTCGATTGTATATATTTTTTTATCGTTGTCCGCGCGTATCTTCAACATTTATGGACCGATTTTGATTATTATTTTTTTGTTCGATTGAGTTTTCTTGCGAAATTGTCCATTTTTTTTTTCAAATCGGTTCAGTATGTTCAAGTGATCCTGAAAATACTATGATTTTGCATCAACTACCTTGACGACTTTGTTATTTATGAACCGAATTAGATGATTTTTTTTGTTAAAAAAGGCATACCTTTTGTGTAGTCTTTTTAACAGACTTCAAAAAAAGGAGGTTCTCAGTTTGACCCGTATGTATGAATGTTTCTCCGCGATTATCTCATGTTTGGCTGAGCCGATTTTTCTACCTAAATAATACACCTACACTCCCTAACACAGAAGGTACTTACACTAAAAATAAAAAAAAATAACAAAACCTGCCTCTAAAAAGCAAGAAATAATATTCAAAACATTAGATACGCATTATCATTGTTATAATTGTTATAACACTCTATTCTATTGTCTACTGAAGTCGGGTGTGGCTTTAAAAAAAAAAAAAGGAAGTTGTACTCCAGCCCCACCCGACTTCAATAGACGTGTTTTTATTATAACAATTATAATGCTTATCTAATGATTTGAATATTATTTCTTGCTTTTTAGAGGCAGGTTTTTTAAAGTCGGTTTTTTTTACTAGTCTGTTTCGATGTTTTAGTCCGCTTTTTATAATTTTTATTCCATTGTAAAAACGTGTTTTGAAAAAAAATTTTTTCGTTAAATTTTTATGTGTTTGTCTGTCTATATGTTTATACGAGTATCATGCAAAAATTACTGCACCAAACTAAATGCGGTTTTCACAGACGAAGTAGCAAGCAAGTAAAGAAGTTATATTTAATTCGGGCGGCTCTCAAAAGAACTATATCTCGCCACCTACTGTAAATAATATTTCACTATACTTAAGCTACCTAACCTACTTTGAACGGCTTTTAATATTTCCCGAAGTGTCAGTTTCTTCCTTATGACATGAGTGCAAAAATATCTACGTTGATACCCTAGGGTAGGATTAAACTCCCACAACTGCCAATGGTGCTCCAATTATTAATACGGCATCAACGTCAGACGTAACGAAATTGGCCTATTTCATGTTTGGTTCTGCACCATTTCAGAAACAATTTCTCATCGTGAAAATAGAAATTATTTCCAGGAGAGTGGAGGGCCGATTAATGGTGGCTTTGAGCGGTCTTGATTTTGCCCCCGAGAGCCTAATTTCAAACCATTTCCTTAAGGGACGTGGTCCCTGAATTGTACGTCGTTAGTACGGAAACGAAAAACAGGGGATATGTGTGTTTATTTATAGATTTGGGTATTCAACTATAGTAATAAAAAGTGCGTTATAGCATAGTTATACCGTAATTGTTACAATTATGTTTTTAATATTTGCATTCACAATGCTATTTTCAAATGCAATAAAGTTTGTGTACTAAAAAAAAGGCGATTTTGATTCTCGTCTTTTTTTGTTTCGTGTCATAATTAAAAAAAAAGCTAGAAATAATAGATTAGTAAAGCAGGTATACCAAAAATTACAAGATTGATAAATAATTGTTACTGATTTATAATAAAATCTTTTTCAACACACTTGCTCGTAAAGTGAGCCCTAATACATCGCTTTTAGGGCCATAAACCGAACTATAACAAACGCGTGCAATAATATGTAAAACACTAGTTGGTTATAGAATTATCCCTACAAAGTTAAATAGGTACCTTACTGCAAGTTCTATGCGAGTAAACAGAGCATTTTCAATCTAATCGGGTAATACAGTTATTTTTTTAGTAACAACAAAGAGGTTTTATGCCGCTGAAAATTCATTTGCATTTTTGGAATAAATAAATGTGTAGGTCCTTAATTAAGTCAATTATTATCAAGTTATTCCTAATTTACAATATTTTGTTATGAAATATTAAAATATTAGCATTTTATCACCTAAATTTATAATTTTGAAGTAGGCTGTATGCTCACTAACCCTTTTGTTCGCAAGATACTCTTGCATTGGGCGTGTGAAAAAAACAAAAAAAAAACCTGCGCGCCTTTTCTCATCATGCTTATCATTTTGTTTTTGTCGTATTTGTTGCTGTGTGGTAAATTACTTTGTTTTTTCCTCGCAAACGTGTTGAAAAACGTCGTATGAAACTCGTGAGCTCTTACTTATTGCACACTCGGCTGAGTTACGCCCTCGCCTGCGGCTCGGGCTGCAACCCACAGCCTTGTGTGCAATAAGCAACCTAAGCTAACTTGTATCATAATGTACTATATTTGATGTTGTAATGCCTTTAGATTTTAATGTCCCTGATGGACGCTCTATACTTACTTATAGTTTTAACATAGAATATTGAATGCTTTTTGTGAAGATATTTACATACCGAGGAGTAGATGAATATCAGAAGAAAATTAATATATCTAATACTGTCACAATTTTTTTTACCAAATAAATATGTTTTTAGTAGGAGTAACTATCATGTTGAGGAGCTCCAATGGTGCAGGTAGGTTAGCGCATTGGCCTGCAATAGTTAATAAGCAACTGTTATTAAACAATTTTCGTAAGGGTCGGTCGTGGGATGGGTGACCAAAAATGTATTATCTTGAGATTTTCAGTGTTTCGGAAGGCAAGTTAAGCCATTGGTCCAATCCTCATTGGGCCCACGTGCTGGATTATGACCTATCCTCCTTATACACCCCCATAAGGGAGGCCTGTGCCCAGTAGTGGGGACATTAAAAGGCTGATACCGAAAGTATCATGTATATATATTCTTCCTTTATTTTAAGTCAATTTTAAGGTGGTACTTTTGTAGCTGGGCATACAATTTTTGAATTTTCATAAAATGTTTTGTATCTTTTCGATATGTAATCAGTGAAAGTGCCTGGAGTATTATATCTTTATGTTTGCACTTTGAATCCGAGTAGTATTTCCATCTTTCTATACGATTACAAGGCCCGCGCATTACTGAGTCATTACTTAATGACTTCTGAAGATCGATAGCTTTCTATTGACAAGTAATATTTATTACCCAGCATAATTTTCTCCTTTATACCCCAGGAATATTACGAGAAGAAAGTTTTTTCTATAATGAATCAACATGGTATGATTAATGACCTGCGAAGCCCGTGTAGCGACCTCAAACACTTGTCAAAAACATTAATTGTGAGTGTTTTCAGAGAAAATTGTCTTTTGATCACTATTCATTGAGATATGATACAATTTTTCCGCTATTGTTTGCTTTAGAATGACTTTCCGATAAGCTCCTGAAAATACATTGCCGAAGTTACAGCTTAGGTAAGGAACAAAAATCTTGGAATGAAAATATCTTTGTATTTTAAAGGAGAGATTACTTTCAATAGAGAAAAATGTCTTGCTTAAATATTTCTATCTTTTTGATATATTACAAAATAAAAAAGTTTGACGAGTTTAGCATAAAATGCCAAGTCGCTATTTATTTAAATTAGTTGATAATATGTATGTCGCAAGTTGATAATATGTATGTCGCATTAGGGTCATGATTACGGACGCGCAACTGTTTTGTCTCTCACATCAAGTCCACGGGTTTATATGGAAGCGCGCACACGAAGCGACGCGGTCGTCGGCAACTTTTCATACAAACCATGTGAGAGACAAAACAGTTGCTGGGCGACTAAGTTGCCCGTGTGCGATAGCGCTTAGTGTCATGAGTGACCACTCTGAAGTTGAACCGGAACGCAAACGCCACCTAGTGGCGCTGTGCAGAGTCTAGGAGCTGTGGCGTGAGCGGCTAGGGATGCGCGATCCGGGCTTGTCGATCCGATTTTTCGGATCGTAATGGATCGTAATTCCACGATCCTATCCGCGGATCGGATCGAATGCCTTCGATCCGATTTTCAGGAAATCGATCCGGATCGGATGCAAATAAGTAAGACACAATTAATTTTATATCTTTATTAAGTAAACCCAAGCAAAACAATGTATACAATAATGTGGAATAGTAATATTGTACTCAGAGAACTTAAAGACGAATTTCTCTCAAAAGTTTATACTTGAAGACGCGCCTAACTACTAATAGTTAAGTACAATTTTAATAGGCGCCAGTTTTCGGCCAAGTTCTGAATGTAGACAAAGATAAATTTCGTAACAAATAAACTAAAGTGCCCATTTTTTCGTAAACAAACCGCATTTTCGTTCATACGATCCAAGCGATCCGATCTTCCAAGTTTTGTATCGATCCGGCAAAAAATCGTATGGCCTCGATCCGATCCGAAAATCGCCGGATTGTATGCCCGCCGATCCGATATTTCAAAAGATCGGATCGGATCGGCGCATCCCTAGAGCGGACGGGGCGGACTCACTTTCGTTCCAGCAGTCGCTGAATGCACAAGTCTTCTGGGAACTGTACCGCCATCGGTCGTAATAATTTAATCTATTTTGAAATAGTGTAATTGATAATTTTGCTCAATAGTAAAACTTCGTTATTTTAAATTCAGTTTTATTTCTGTCCATATACACGCCCTAAGTATGTCTGAACAAAATTCTGACATCCCTTCGGCGTTATGTATAACTATATGAGAAGCTAACAAACAGCACATATTGTAATTAACGAGATTAATCACAATGTCTTTGAAAGAAAAATGATGAATGATTCAGTAATTTCTAACAGACTGGACCGTTTAGTTCCAATTACGTAAGACTAATGTATAACGGCACAACGAAAAAGTTTATCATTTTAGTCTTTTGTTGAATAATGATTCTTTCTTATAATAATAAAAACGTTTGACGTACACAGATCTTATGATTTATTTCATCTTGTAAAATAAAATGTTCTGTCGGACTAACACCAATAAAATTATAGTATTAAAGAATAATATTCAAACGACCCTTTCCTATGCGAACGCACAGCGCTGAGACAGAGCTCTGGGGTTGTTTCGTTTGTTTTATATTCGGTTTGCTAGTAGGTACTAGCGGCCGCCCGCGGTTTCACTCGCGTGGTTCCCGTTCCCGTGGGAATATCGGGATAAAAAGTATTCTGTTTTAATCTAGGCTATCTACTATCTGTGTACCATATTTCAACCAAATCCGTTCAGTAGTTTTTGCGTGATTGAGAAACAAACATCCAAACCCACAAACTTTCACATTTATAATATTAGTAAGATGACGTGTGATTGGTACGAGTATGAATGAAAATAATTTATTTCAGTAGTTTCAGAGTAGTTGTGACGCTGTGTGTTTGCAAGCACTGAGACCCACTATGAGGTCTCACATGTTTATAAATACGGATGTAAATGACCACACAGCTGACTGCTCAAACATCAGATTTTAGCAGATTGGGCTGAAATAGGCTGAAATCGGCCGGATTAGTAGTATTACATACGGATTCGCAAAATAGAATTTTCATAATTTATTCGATAGAATTTCCTATTGAACTAACGGTTTATGGCACTCTGCTATTATAATAATAAATCAAATAGTTATATTCATGCTGTATTCTAATAAAACTGGATTAAGTTTTTGGATAAAGAACGTTTATCTATAAAACATTTATACATTATTTATGTATGTACCTGTATAAAAATATCAACCGTCTTCATCAAAAATAACAGAAACGGAATTGTAAAAATGATTTAATACGCGCCTCGTTCTTCGAATTTATTTTGTTTGCCGATAAATTGATGACTTCATAAAAATGAAGGCCGGAGGGGAATAAGTAATAAAGATTTATTAGGGAAACAAAAAATACTTACTGAAATTTTATTGCGTTCGAAAACTGTGATTGTGGTGATGTTATGTCAAACGATTTATAAATCACAATGACATAATAAAAAAATCTTAAATAAGTTTATTACCTTTTTCACAGGTACCAAATAAACCTAATGCATTTTATGAAATTTTATCTCGTAAATTTGACTGTTTACTTGTAAGGTGTTTTAATGTTTGCCTGGTCTTGTGAAAAATGCTTTTTGTTTCAACTTTTTGTCTTTAGTCTTTCAGTACATCTAAAGTCTTTTATCTCACTCTTATTTAATTAATTTCATTTTTATTACGCCCACGATCGTGAGAAATCATCTATAAAATATTGTGATACCCTGAATTATATATAAAAATCTGTAAGATTGAAAAAGGGAGAGTTCATAAACTCAACAACGCAAGGTTGTTGAACTTTGATAATCTAATGATTTGATTTTGCTTGAGAAACGTGTTTCATTCATACGTAAATAAGTTAACAGAATAACAGAACTTGGATTACTGATTCAGTCTACGTCTGGGGTGCGATTGATGCCATTGATATTCTCTGGTTATCATGGCATTCCAGAATATCCAGACAGGTCAATTTCCAGGTTTAGCGCGTGGCCCAGCGATTGCGGAGGTTAAGCAACTTTCGCAAGGGTCGGTCATGGGATGGGTGACCAAACATTTATTATCTCGAGCTCTTCATTCATCACATTTGCAGTCGTTAAGACGCACCAATCCGCATTGGGCCCGCGTGGTGGGTTATGGCCCGTCCTCCTTATCCACCCATAAGGAAGGCCTGTGCCCCAGCAGTAGGGACAATAAAATGGCTGATGGACAATGACCCGAAGAGATGTTCAAAATGTAATCATGATTTTTAAGGCGGTTCTATGACCGAAAGTGGCGCCCTCAGGGGTTTTTATTTAATAAGTTATCAATAGTAAAAGATTTTAATAATGTTTAACGTGGAGTTGTTAGCTCCCATGGTCTAGTATTTTAAGAAGCTATCACTACATGCCCTCGTAGTCATTCGTAGCAGTAGATAGCAAAGTGGTCAAAAACTACCACTTTTAGCAATTTTGCTATCCATTTCTAGCAGTGACTATACGACGGAATGTAACGATACCGTTTAAAAATACTAGAATGAGGGTCCTAAACGGTCCTTCCACGTTGTGTGTTGTGTATTAGAATTATAATATAATATTAAATAAAATTCACCGCGGCGCCACTTTCGCTTAGGGTGCCACCTTAAATTGAAAAGTCAAGAAATAAGCTTAGTTCAAGAATATTATTATTGTCTTTGAACTTATTGAAAATACTATCGAATCTTCTCCTCGTGAACCCGAGAATCTCGAATACGATAGAATTAAAACTCTGTTAGTTTCCCTGAAAACTTAAAGTGTTGCTGCTTAATAGACTCGTAGCAGACTCGTAGTAGACTCGTAGCAGCCGTAGCCGTTAGCTTCTTATCTGTAGCCCGCTACGATGCTACGACGTGTTATGAATTTATGAAAACAGTGAACACAGTCTTTCACATGCATAGGAGTCGCTTCCAATTTAGCTTACCTCAAACTTCTGCCACTGCTTTGCGATACTTATTTTTCAAACACGGTCCCTCGGGCCTAGGGTCCTATTTTTGAATCCTTCGGCTGGCGTCGAGCGCTCTTTACAAACTTATCTGACTCGGTGACGGCATTGCTGTCGTCTATAGACGACGGCGTAATTACCCTAGGTAACAATATGTAATAACACTTAGTTCCAGTTTTGGCCACCAGGTCAGATAAGTTTGCAAAGGATTCAAAAACCCCGAACTCTTAAAATTCTTTGTTAAATGTTTGTTTTTAATATACTTTTGACTTTTCAAAGTAAAACATGTGTTGCAATTTAATCTCAAGCCGATGCCTCATTTTGTAAAAACGGTAAAGAATTTCAAGTTAGAAAGTTTTACTAACGGTTTTGACATTAATTTATTTCAAAAATGGATGGTTGGCGAAAACTTATATGTCAATCTCGAACATATATGTCACGTCTTTCGGGCGAAGTTCATAATTGTTTTTTCTAACTATGATTTTAGACCAAAATGGGGCAAAACCATATGTAGAGTTGCAGAAAACTATTTGGAAAACCTAAGGTTCAGAATGGAACCTAATGTCAATCGAAAACGACTATTAATTCCCGTTTTCGGCCGATAAGATACCCTTTAGCGTTCGCCAGAAAAAAGGTTGAGCCCTTTCGTGCTTTGTCAAATTAATCTCGCTTATAAATCAAGTTACACGGGAAACGGTATTATTTGCTTTTGCTTCAAAACATTTAATTCATAGTAATATACAATAACATCGGATAAGACTTTTTATATATAGTACAACACAAACAAACAAAAATTCACAGATTTTACAGTCCCCGCAAGAATCGGAGCATTGAAAATGAATACAAAAATTTTCGAAAAACCAAAATCAAATCAAATGCAAAATCCTATTATATTTTTAAAGTTAACTAGGTAGTACCTATTTATTTTTACGATTGTGACACGTGTCACAAAAGCGCCCGCTGATTGCCTCGACGCGGCCGAAATATTATAAACCGATTTTCAAAATTCCAACGAATGCACTTCTCGTCTGTTTCTGCATTTTTTAACACTATTACCATGACGATCGGTCAATAATCACAGAAGCTACATCACTTTTTATGTACAGAAACACCCGTTTTTTACAATACCAAATTTAAAGGGACCACCTACAGGTCACAATTATTAATCGATTTTCAAAATATTTCGCCATTTTGTAGCTAAATTAATACCCTAGGATCCGTATTTTAATTTTTTCTTGAGTCGGTTTTTTTCGAAATATTTACAATTTAGTAAACAAACACCCCCCAAAAAACCCGAAATTGCCGAATTTTTGCAAAATTCCAAAAAAAGTTACTTGTAGATTTTCAAAATTCAAACGTTTTCACATGTCTTGATAAATTCCTCAACTTTTGGTACTATTGTCATCTCGATCCTCCCAAAACCCTCGGAGATATGGCCAAAAATACGTCTCAGGCGATTTGCATCTGATAACTATTTTCAATAGTAAAAACATAGAAACTTGACATATACAATTTAGTGGTTCAAAAGCGTACAACGCCGCTAAAGAAGTTTTCACTTCAAAAATGCAAGTAATCAACATTGCACTTTATAAGCTCCTGCTTAATAGTTCAGTTGAGACTTGTAAACTTGGCAAAGTTCAATAGCTGCCGAACCACTAATGATTTGTGTAATGGCCGCCATGAGTAGGAGCGAACAGCGGCAAGCGCTGCGAGCGATTTCCTTACTAATACATGGGTTGTGTTGCTTAATAACTGTTGTTACACAATGAAGAGAGAATTCCGTCGCGCCGCCGCCGCCGGTTGCCCCTTCGTGTGGCCAGACCGTAATAGCTCTCGTGGTGAATGTTGACCAGTTAATAACAAACATTGCCTATCATTCCGTAACTTTGTTCACCACTTTAGCTATAGTTTATCAAAGAGGAGCGAATAAATATAATTGCGAAATTTTTACTGTTCTTTTATGCGCTATTGATGTTAATAAAAGAGATATTGTTTTACAAGAGCCGTGAAAGTGCCTTTTCATCAAGTGCTAGCTTATCGACTTCATTCTAATACTTATTTACTAAGTAATATTGTACTAAACTATGAAAAAAGAAATGATGTTTTTATTGTTGAACATCAAAGGTTCCTAATACAAGGGGTGTGTTGCCTAATAACTGCTGAGCGGTGAGCATTTTAAGCGGTCAATGAAGAGAGGATTCGGTCGCCGCGCCGCCGGTTGCCCCTTCCTGTGGCCAGATCGTAAAAGCTCTCGTGGTGAATGTTGGCCAATTAATAACAAACATTGCCTATTATTCCGCAACTTTGTTCACCACTTTAGCTGTTATATATCAAAGAGGAGCGAAATAAATTTTAAAGTATGCGTAAATTTTGGTGTGTAAAGCGTTTATGCGCTTTTAATATTGATAAAAGAGCTATCGTTTCACAAAAGCCGCGAAAGTGTGCCTCTTCATAAAGTGATAACCTTTGTCAAAGGTGCAAGCTTATCTACTTTATTTTAACCTTTGATTATTTTAGCTAGTACTTATTTATTAAGTTATATTGTACTAAACTAAAAAAAAGAAATGATGTTTTTGTTGTTGAACATCAAAGATAACTTACCTATTATTCTCTTGTTACATGTTTTCATAGAAAATCTGAAGGCAATTTTCAATTCGTATCGACTTGCAATACTATTGTTATCATATCCTTAAAGGAGAAGGGTCTACTTGGATCAGTTACTAGGCAACTGTCGCTATTAAATGTCTCGTTATTTAATAGAAACAATAGTAATAACTTAGTTATATTTCTACAAGCTTATAAAGCTTTTAAAACGTCCATAATAACAAGATTCATTTTGAAACAAAGTCTGTGAGTAAGTAAGATAAATATTTACTAGAAAAATCGACTCACCCGTAGGACTACAGACGAAACTTGAACCCGCACCCTTGGGATTCCGGCCCAATGCACTGACCAACTATACTACATCTTTCCAGATGATGACAACCGTTAATAAAGATGAAACATTACTATAAAATTTATTTTAATTAAAAAAAATAGCATTGCGAATGCAAAAACACTTTATTTTAGCTGTTAAGAATATTGGATGAAAAGCTCGATGGTGCAGTGGTTTAGCGCCTGACCCGACTATTGCAGAGGTTCATCAACTTTCGCAAGGGTCAGTCATGAGATGGGTGACCAAAAATATATTATCTCGAGCTCCTCCGTGCTTCGGAAGGCACGTTAAGCTGTTGGTCCCGGCTGGCGACCCACCAATCCACATTGTGGCCGCATATATTTTAAATAGAACCTTGATGGCGCAGTGGTTTAGTGCCTGGTCCAGCGATTGCAGTGGTTAAGCAACTTTCGCAAAGGTCAGTCATGGGATGGGTGACCAAAAATTTATTATCTCGAGCTCCTCCGTGCTCTGGAAGGCACGTTAAGCCGTTGGTCCCGCCCGGGTGCATTTGCAGTCGCTAACACCCACCAATCCGCATTGGGCGGTGGGCAAGTATCTCGGGCACTGCTGGGTTACTGAGAACCTGAAGGACAATGTTGATATTGAGAGAGAGCGCAGAGCATTGTCGATTAGAGCAAACATGCTGGCCCGAAGATTTGCACGGAGTACGGACGCGGTCAAAATATCACTTTTTAAAGCATACTGCACGTCGCTATACTCTTGCAGTTGAAATCGCTCAATGCTCTGAAAGTGCAGTACAATAATGCTTTCAGGGTGCTGCTGGGGTTGCCTCGCTTTTGTAGCGCATCTGCCATGTTCGCTGAAACGTACACGGACAGTTTCTTAACAGTTTTGCGCAAGAAAATGGTGTCTTTGATAAACAGAGTGAAGGGCAGCACCAACACCATCCTGAAGGTCATCGCTAATAGGCAACATGTTTGCCCTTTAATGTGGCATATGGCTCAAATTAGTTATAGAATACTAACATAGTTTTAAG
This sequence comes from Agriphila geniculea, assembly GCA_943789525.1. Taxonomy (NCBI): domain Eukaryota; kingdom Metazoa; phylum Arthropoda; class Insecta; order Lepidoptera; family Crambidae; genus Agriphila; species Agriphila geniculea. The sequence goes on from OX038880.1 coordinate 1,292,778, forward strand.
GATTATTGTCCCTAACAAAAATATGGATCTTGTTGTCTGAATGAAATAAATAATATAGTTGGGCCCGCGTGGTAGTTTATGGCCCATCCTCCTTAGCCACTCATAAGGACGGCTTGTGCCCCAGCAGTGGGGACAATAAAAATGGCTGATGGTCAAGAAAATTGGACGCTAGGATCTTATCAGCTTTATCAAAAGTTACTAAATGTCATGTGTGTAACAGGATACTCTCTACTCAAGGTAACATGGTCACTGGGATCGGGGTGATGTCATTGTACCACGTGCCGGCTGTATGCATTATTGCCCTCGCTCGAAGACGCGTGTAACTTGCATACCTACTGATAGTACGGCAATGAAAGCGATGACATGGATCAGGTACTTGTAGTACCTTAAGTTGGTTGAAGCCATTAATGTCTTGTAAATATCTTAGTAGCGAGTCTGCGCCCCGATTGTTACCATTCTCAATTGTTCAAGAAAATTAGCATAAGAACAGAAAAAAAATAGAATGTAATACTTTTGACTAAAAGGTTCCACTTCCATTTCTCAACAGCAAAAAACCCCTTGAATTAGTTCGTTGCCCGTCTGTCTGTTAAGACCCTTTTCTTATGAACGTTGGAGGAAACATAATATTGAAATTAATATCTAAGGCAACGATCCATTTGTGCTGTAGAAATATGAATCTTTATCAAAAGGTAGTAGGCACCTGTACTGACCTACATTTATGACGCTTATTTTGAATCGTAATCAATAAAAAATAGAGTATTTCCAGTTGAAAAAACCGGTCAAGAGCGAGTCGGACTCGCGCACCGAGGGTTCCGTACAATCATAAATATATTTGGATATGTTATTTTAGGACAGTCTTTAAAAAAGTAGGATAAACGGCAGACAGGTGGAAGGGCGAACAGGCGGACAGTTAAATTACAAATGCTGCTTATGCTTATGGTGACTGAAGAACGTTTCAGCCACTCCACATTGCAAAATGTTTATATTACTAGTCCATCAGCCATTTTAATGTCCCCACTGCTGGGGCACAGGCCTTCCTTATGGGTGGATAAGGAGGACGGGCCATAACCCACCACGCGGGCCCAATGCGGATTGGTGGGTGTTAACGACTGCAAATGCAGCCGGGACCAACGGCTTAACGTGGCTTCCGAAGCACGGAGGAGCTTGAGATAATAAATTTTTGGTCACCCATCCCATGACCGAACCTTGCGAACGTTGCTTAACCTCCGCAATCGCTGGTCCAGGCGCTAAACTACTGCGCCACCGAGCTCCTCGTTATTATTATATTACTATATAGTAATATATATAATTACTTAGTAAAGTATGAACTTATTCTTCGTTTATTCGTACGGCAAATAGTAGGTAATTATATTAGAACCAGCCACCAATTTATTATTGTAGTGTTAGGTTGCGCCATCTCTTGACCGATAGTGGAACTACTTTTTGCCCTTAGGTTAGCATGCTTAGGACAGCGCCATCTGTTGACTGGTAGTGAAACTAAAAAAATTTTGTCTGTTTTTTTAATTTCTAAAAAAGGGTGTTATATTGAGACATCGTTTTATTTTTCCTGTAATCTTTACATAAACTACTATCACATAGAATTATTTCAGATTTTTCTCTTTGCAAACTTCGGAGATAAGGGGGGGGAACGGTATTTTTTTTACATTTTTCATCATAAGTCAAAAACTATGCGGCCTAAGAAAAAAGAAAAAAATGTTTTAAAATTTGCAAACAGCGCTCTTTCATATGATACCCCACATGCTCTAGTCACCTCACTTAAAATTTTTAAGACCCCTTTTCAGTCCCTGTTGTAAAAAAATATTAGTTTTATTATTTTTTTCTTATTTGCAAAATAGTTGGGCAAATGTCATCGTAAACTATTCCAAATTTCAAGTTGATACCATTTGTAGTTCTCGAGATATCCAGCTGTGACAGACAGACAGACAGACTGAGTCACACCATAAGGGTTCCTTTTTTACCATTTTGGTACGGAACCCTAAAAATGATCACAATATGCATTTCATGGTACCAAAGTAACCTCTTCAAATGCCAGCCGTCATTTTACAGAGCGATATACTCTCCGAGTAGCATTAGACATTTGTATTTGAAAATTGAAACAAAAAATTATTTTAATATTTTTTTGTTCCAATTTCAAATAAATAATTTAATATAGAAATGACTGGTTGAACTGAATTGGACAACAAAGGAGTGAAATGTAATAAAAATGGGATTTATCCCTCAAAGTTGAGATACTTCAAACTTAATTTAGAACGTTCCGGTTTAATATAGGAGCAATTATCTGCCTATTTCACGAGGTGTGAGCCGACAAACGTACGGTATGCATATGCAAACATTATGATAATACCCCAGTACAATATAAACTTTGAGCTGCGAAACAATAAACGGTGTGAATAGGCCTTTTCGAACAAAAGATGAAGGCTCATCGCAACTATTGTACTCTATGACAGACGTCAAAGTGACGTAAACAGGCTTTGGAAATCACCAAGATATTTTTAAAAACAAAACTTTTGAAAAGAGAACTTTCACATCAAGTTGAAATAAACAAAGACTCTTTGATCTGACAGACTTATTTACATTTTTGTTTCTTTTTCAAAATAAAAGGCGATAGTTAACTCAACAATTTGATTTTATTTATATTTAACTAATATTAATGAGCAGTGTTTTGTTACATTAGCTGTCGCGGTTTTGTTGAATAATTTAAGGTGGTACCCTGAGCGAAAGTGGCGCCGCGCTGAATTTTATTTAATATTATAATTCTAATACACAATTTTAATAATGTTTATCGTGGAGATTTTAGGGCCTACAGTCTAGTATTTTTAGACGCTATCGTTACATTACCTAGTAGTCACTGGTAGAAGTAGATAGAAAAACTGCTAAAAGTGGCCGTTTTTGACACATTTGCTATCTACTTCTACGAATGACTACGAGGACATGTAGTGATACCTTCTAAAAATACTAGACCATGAGCCCTAAAATCTCCACGATAAACATTATTAAAATCGTTTTCTATTAATAACTTATTAAATAAAAACCTCTGAGGGCGCCACTTTCGGTCATACAACCGCCTTAAGAAAATGTTTGCATGAAACATGCAACTCCTTTGAAAATCTTTATCTAAAATTTCATAAGTACGAACCTAATATTAAGGCCGTTGTACTAGCAAAACGTGGTTTTTAGTAGGTTTTCATTCTCTATCTCCTCTTTATTTAATGAATATTAAAACAAAATAAATATACCATAAGAATCTTCAACATTTTGCCTATCGATTCCACGATTAACATTTGTTATAAATATTTTACATAATGCCAAAAATATCATAAATAAAATCGACTAACACTTTTGTTTCTGTGCATCTCCTCCGTAACTACGAGTCCTATGGAAATCTCGTTACCACCAATCGATAGAGGAGAAAAAATGCTACAAATTCCACGAAAGACATTTTCGAAAAGACCATTTATGGGATTTTCGCGACAATTTTTCAAAAATTCAGATACATTTTTGACAGAGGGTGCCTTCGAGGGGAGCGGGCGGCAGACCGCCACCGGCGCTCGGACGGGGAACACGTATCGCTCATGCTCCCACTGACAGCTACACAGTTCTCTGTCTCGTTCATTTGTTTTAGCCTCGCTTTAGCACTGTCAGAATGTTACAATTATGTTTTGAAAATTCATTTCGAACTGAAGGACTATTACAAAAAAGCATCGTGATAAGCGTACGATATTCGTCCAACACCGTGGCACTATTACCTCAGTAATAAGGTTCAATATCAAGTAAATTGAACGACGAATTGCGTCCGACTATCGGTTTCTTTTTTGTTTTGTAATAGGCCCTCTGATGCATTATTTTGCCATAGATATAAAAATTACGCGTAAGGACGGTTAGTATAAAACATAAAGTTAATATTCCACTGGAATAGAGGAACAGAGTTCGCTTGGCTGCGACACCAAAAGTGACATGAGCCAGTGTGTGAAAATTTGTAAACGTGTGCGTGAACTTTAGGGATGCCCTGAAGTCCATTTTAGATTGTCGATAACCATAATGTATTATTGCTCTAATAAATAAAACACAAACAAGATTTTGAACAATTTTATTTAAATAATTTCTTACAAGTCTCCTTGAGGCTCCCAGCCTATTCTATTTATGACATTTATCCAGTTACTTAATCACTGGATTTACAGGAAACCTGGAAATATTGTTAAATTAGTACTTAAGTAGGTATTATTTACCATTTGAAAACTGTCGGTTAAAAGCAGCTTTAGATAAAGCTATCAGTGTTCACAAAGACAAATAAGGTTATATTGGAAATCATCGACATGAGTATCGATAATATAATAATTTTTGATCAATCTCTACGCCTTATTTTCTCAAATTCACGGATATAATATCTTTTTATCTAACACATAATGTTTAGAAATCAGCCTTTATTTAGAAAATAGGCGGTTAATAGCATGATATTAGTGTATTACTTAGTGTGCTTAGGAATATATTCAACTAAAATATGAAATATGAAAATGGTACTTGTATAATCTTATTTACCTGTGAAATGAGTGTTTATTTGGGTTGTTGTCGTAAGTAACATTACAATTCAGTAAAGAACACGACACCATTATTGATTTATATAGCTTTATGAGCCAAACCGATCAGATCGCAGTCAAAATTACAAAATAATCGTGTGGACGCTTTTCACCACGATGATAACAGACGATAAATGAAGTCAAACTAGGTTCTGCTGACATTTTCTTTTAACTCTTTCTCGCACATCGAATAAGCCGTAAGAATCGGTTTCTCACTCGCACCATTGTCCGTCTACTTGAGCATAGCGAAATTTTTCTATGTCTATGGTATAAAATACCTACCTATAAATTTTGAATACTAGAGTCTTCAAATCAAACATTTGTAGGTAATAAATCACACGACTGTGAGTTAATTTATTCCACTATAACTTTTTAAATGCCTGAACTGAACAGATTTGGATGCACGCAGGTAGGGTATAGGTAAGAATATTTATACCATCCTGCCCCCCCTAGCATGACCAGTGACCACTGAAACGCCATAATAATATCGATTTATTACTTTTAAGGACAAGGGTTTTGACAGTCAAGTGTCGATAAAACGCATCACGCGATCTATAGGCTGTCCCAATACTTTGCCTTATCCAGGAATCGAACCCACCAAATATATTTTTACGATACCAACCGATAGGGTTTCTCATCAGAGACCCCCTAGTCAAAGTAATATTTGCAAATCGTTATCGCTCCGCTTTTGAAACTGTATGGGATTGACATAGGGTACGTTCAGATGACAAGCGCTGAACGCGCGTTAATTTTTTTCAGATTCGATAATTCGGTATTAACAGCTTCCGTTTCCATTTCGTAAACAATCGAATTTTAAAATCATATGTTAAGTAAGTAAGTAATGGAATTTAAGAATCAAACGAAAAATGTATGGATTATAGTCTTAATTCATACATTTTTCGGAGCGAAGTGATAGCGAAAATTTTAATGTGACATTTGGCTACAGGCTCTGGATTATTAGCACGTTTTTAGGGTTCCGTAGCCTAAAGGCAAAAAACGGAACCCTTATAGATTCGTCATGTCTGTCTGTCTGTCCGTCCGTCCGTATGTCACAGCCACTTTATTCCGAAACTATTAGGATTACACAGTTAAAACTTGGTAGGTACATGTATTCGGTGAACCGCATTACGATGTTTACACAAAAATAAAAGATAAAGGGATTTATATTTTTAAGATTATTATCTTAAATATATAAATCCCTTCATTTTATTAAGATTATTATCCCCATACATGGAACTGAAACTGAAAAAAAAATTTTCATCATATCTATGCGTACGGGGTGTCTACTGTCTATAGATAGGTCTTTAAAAATGACATTGAGGTTTCTAAGACTATTTTTCTCAAAGTCAACCGTTTAAAAGATGTACCTACACTGCCAAAGTGGTAAAATGTGTGTTTACCCCTCTAACTTTTAAAATAAGAGAGTGAAAAATCTTAAAAAAATGGATGCTGTAGATCTTAATAAACACTTTCAATTAAAATTGGTTTGAATGAGATATAACATATTTTCCAAAACCGCAAATATAACTTTGTCATTTATACAAACTTTATGAAAAACAAAGTTATTTATGCAGATGAAAAATGACGGTATTAAATGAGGCATGGAATATGGTAACTACGGAACCCTACTGCGTGTGGCCCGACACGCACTTGGCCGGTTTTGTATGAGGCCTAATCAATCTGAAATGATGGTAAATTGTAAATTGGCAGACACAAAAGCCGGGGGGGAGGGCACTCTCTAATTTTTATTATATTACAATTTAGACGCAGTGAACGCACACCAACCTAAAAAAGTTGGCCTGTTTTGTTTAGTACCTACTTACGTCAAAAGCGTTTTCATATTACTGTTGTTTATCCAACTTCATAATTTATAAAAAAAATATTTTATATTATTGAAATCTTTTAAACGGTCGTGATTTCAGGCCTCAAACTTCGTCAATCGATATAGGTTTTAGATTCTATGATATTTTTTTCGTAGTAGTTAGATTTTATAGTATACTTACCAGAAATATTAATCTCCTCTGGTGATAATGTTTATTATTGCGTATACCTATTTTACCAACAAATACCAATATATTACACCATCAATAAACAAAATGTAGTTGTCAACAAAATTAGTAAATCATTTCAGTAAAATCTCTATTGTCTGAATAAATTCAGTTGAATTGAATTGAAAAAACACGAAAAATTTAGTAAGTAGATAATCAAAATACTTCCTTTCCTTTAAAAAAAAAACGATCTTGTAAAATTATTTAGAAATTATCATTTCAATGATGCCATACAATAGTCTGCACGCGACGCGATCACTATAAAAAAACCTTTTAAATAAATTCAAAAAATTCAATATTCAAAAATCATTTATTCAGTCTAGGCTGTTACAAGCACTTGTGAATGTCATAGAAGCTACGTCATCGGTTCGCAAACCCTAAGCGGGAGACCTTGTAACGAGAAGAACCGGCAAGAAACTCGTCAAGGGCTGCTTTTTTCTCCCTGTATATTTCATACAGAGTCGTCAACATTGAAAAATGACCTCCACATTTAAAGTGAGGTCATTTACACAATAATTAACAAAAGTTTACACGCAATAGGTAGGTTAAAGTTAATTACCTACTATATAATGGATAGGTAATTGTGAGAGTAAATAACTTTCAACTAGTTCAGAAATCACTTTGTCTGCTACTCCTAAGTAGGTAATATTTACCAAAAAAACACTTGACACAAGATATAAAAAATATTAAAGAAGAAACGCAATTCCTACAATTCAATATGCGTTAAGATAGGTACTCAGAAGCAGACCCATTCCCACTGACAGCACCCGTTCACGAGCATGACGCATGAACCAGCCATCGTTTCGCTCAACCATATTTGAGGGAACGTAACGACCCGCCTCACACGACACCACCGCAGAAATGTTTAAAGTGAGCATGACATAAGACGTACCTAGTTACGAGTATAAGTACTATGCAAAATGTAAAAAAAAAATCGGTTGGCACTCCGGGAGTGCCGGCAGAAATGAAAACTTGAATATTAACGTTGTGCATTTTTGATATTTTGAAATTAGCGGCAAAGGATTAAAATTATTTCTTTCCTGTTACTATACAGTCACACAATTCAATCAGTTTGTAATTAGAGAAAAAATCTAAAGATTTCGCGCCAGTGACCTTTTTAATTTCTACATGCACGCATTCTACGATTTAAACTTATAGTCACAGAGTATAAATAAGTCTATGATTTCACCGAAGATAGTCCAATCAACGGGGCTTATGCAACCCGAATAATTCTTCCGTCTATGAAATTTGGCATGTGATGAAGTTAGGTAATACAGATTACAGATGAACAATAATCCAATAAATTTTGTTACGAAAAGTTAGGTATTTTTACCTAAACATGAAAATCGCTTATATCTCTCTGTGAATATTTCCTCGGGCTAAAATACTTTCTGTATACGTACTTGTGTATTAGTAAGAATAAGTATGTAAAAGAATCCAATATTTTTTCGATTTCGGAGATACTCCAAATTTAAATTTTAATATTTTTCAATATATCTTTTCTTGATAAAAATATCTGCTGATTATTATTTTTAATATGTTTTTATATCCTTAAATATATAGCTTTGTTCAGTAAGTCAATTAATTTTCTTCTTTAATCATATTTTTTTTATTTTTTGGTCTTAAGAGGTAATGTGAAAAATAGTCGGTCCATTTTCATACATTTATGTATAAATATGATTAAAGAAGAAAATTTGTTGGCCTACTGAACAAATCTATATATTAAGGGTATAAAAAAATATTAAAAAATAATAATCAGCAGATATTTTAATCAAGAAAAGATATATTGAAAAATATTAAAATTTAAATTTGGAGTATCTCCGAAATCGAAAAAATATTGGATTCTTTTACATACTTATTCTAACTAATACACAAGTACGTATACAGAAAGTATTTTAGCCCGAGGAAATATTCACAGAGAGATATAAGCGATTTTCATGTTTAGGTAAAAATACCTAACTTCTCGTAACAAAATTTATTGGCTTATTGTTCATCTGTAATCTGTGTTACCTAACTTCATCACATGCCAAATTTTATAGACGGGAGAATTTTTCGGAAGTCTCCATACAACAAATATGCTCATTGATTGGACTAAGAGATCGCTGCTATTAGTTCCATTTTCAAAATTAGCGCGTTGCTGGTGACACAAGTATTTACGTCTTAAAATGATGCGCCGCCATTTTCAACGCGCTCCGTAGAAAGAGATTACACTTGAAAGTAGGGGATACTTCCGCCGCCAGCTGTCTACTCTCCATCCGTCACATCCGTCTTACGCATTTTCTATCAGCCACGTGATTCTTACTGATGAGAGTTTAGCATTTTTCCCCATTACAAAAAGGGTACAACGCCGCTAAAGAAGTTTTCACTTAAAAAAAAAAACAGTAAAATAACTAAAACATGAAACAAACTTGACTTCATACATAATTTAATTTTAGTATAAATTGCGGCTGATTAATTGAACATTGCTGATTTCTTGTTTTTTTATAAAACACTTTTTTCAATTTACCTACATAAAATTTAAATTTTATATTTTAAAAATGCCATGCTGCCGTGTCTCCAACTTTCTATGGTCCGTGAATTTTGGCCAAGCATTGTGTAGGTGACACATTTGGTTTTCAAAAATTTTAATAGATGTCGGTAATAAATTACATCTTAGTTTTTCAAATTTTTTAATAGATGTCGCTAATAAATGACTCGCGATGTAATGTAGAGGGTGGCAGGGTGAGGGGAGTCAAATCATTAGCTGTCACTTCACCAAGAGCCGCCTTAAGTTAAACCACACTGAATTTGAATCAGAATATGATCAAACGTAACATAAACATTTGACATTGATTAAGAATTTTAAATAAATAACTAAACTAGGTAGGTAATTAATCCGTTTTAAAGACAAATTTGTGAACAATCTTGATGTACTTATAGAAGTCATAAAAAATAGGAATCATGTAACAAAATCATTCAAATCATTTTTAGTCATAGGTCTTATGATTAAAAAGCTGCAAATCATAAAGAAAGCATGCCGCTTTGCACAGTGATAGAGGGGGCAAATATAAGCAATTTTGCCCGCAGCAGCAAAACTTTCACCCCTTAGGATAAGAGATGGCGCCATTTCAAAAAAATATGTTCAGAAATTTTTTAAAGCTCAACGGGCGCACTGATTTCAATGATTGAGGTGTCAAACGATTCGTCTTTTTATTTTTTATTTAAAAAAAATATAAAACGTAACATTTTTGCAGAAAATAGACAAAAAATATGAAAATTGTAAAAAAATGTATAATAAAGGGAAATTATTGTTTTTATTCAATAACGATAAATATATTATATTTATTATGTTTTTTATTATAAACAAATTAACTCTAAATCCAAATACGAAAACCGCATCGAAATCAGTCAAGTAGTTTTTGAGTTAAATGCCGATTACTTTTTATTAATTATTATTATATTTTTTATTTTTGTAAATTTTATATTATTTATATAAAATCCATTATTATCATAAATTATTAATTTTTAATTATAGTAAAAACCTATTCTTCTTCTTCTCAAAGACATCTAGCGTACTAAAGAAAGAAAAACCGGTCAAGTGCGAGTCGGACTACAGCACGATGGGTTCCGTACCCAAAAACGGCAAAAAACACGTTTGTTGTATGGGAGCCCCCCTTAAATAACGGGTGGCGCAAAAGTAAAGACCCTATTTGGTTCAGCTATAACATTTTTTCTAAATTAGAAAACTAGATTTAGGTTTTTTTAAATGTATATTTGTGCCATTAAATTTCGTACCATTAGGATTTAAAGATGATGTCTTTTAAATGGTGACCTCCAGAGTTGATACACATTTGAGCCCTATTTATGACATTTTGCATAACTTGCCGTAACACTTCCTGCGATATGTTCGTTATTTCTTGACGAATGTTTTCTTTTAGAGCTGCGAGAGTCTGTGGCTTGTTCACATACACCCGAGATTTCAAAAAACCCCAAAGAAAGAAGTCTGGACTGGTCAGTCCTGCCGGACGGTGGGGAAATCGTCGACGAAATTCACGTTGTGTTCTTATCACTGATGAATTATTCCGTAAGAACATTGACACAATTATTCCACGTTCTTGGGGAGTAAAACGGTCCATGTTTATTTTCAGTGTATTTTATATTTGTTCACTACACAATTTTCAACAACAGAATGACAGAAAATGTCATATAAAAAAAATAAAAGTATTTTCTTTAGTGCCAGTACTTTTGCGCCACCCGTTATTTATTTTATTCTGTTTTTAGTATTTGTTGTTATAGCGGCAACAGAAATACATCATCTTTGAAAATTTCAACTGTGTAGCTATCACGGTTTATGAGATACAGCTTGGTGATAGACAGACAGACAGACGGACAGCGGAGTCTTAGTAATTGGGTCCCGTTTTTGCCCTTTGGGTACGGAACCCTAAAAAACAGTCAAGGCAAAATGAATGTTGCAATTAATATTATTTATAAGTTATAACATCATAAAATATTGCATTAATTTATGACTTACGTTTCATTCCTACAGCTGTTACCAATCGGGCCATATATGGGGAAATTGAAATTGAAATTTATTTATTTTGCACATGAACAAGGTTACATTGCAGATGTTCGTAATAATATTAAACTCCTCTCATTCAGCTATTAACAAACAGCACGCAAAATTGAGAATTTAACAAATTAATTATCGAATAAATACAAAAGTCACAGAATAGAAGTGTCAAACATTTTCAGTCAATAAATTATAAAATTATATAGGTAATGTCAAATTAAATACTATTAAAATTAATTTAAGAAAACAAAATGTGGCAAAATGATAAATGTCAAGAATGAAGATAAGAATATAGGTACCATCAATAATTTCTATGTTTATTAATGTTGTAATTTAGGAATTCTTGTACTGTGTAAAAAGTGTGTTCGATTAACCAATTGTGTAATGACGTTTTAAACTTATTAAAGGGCATCTCTTTAATTTCATATAAAATTTTGTTATAGATTTTGTTGCACATGCAAAAACAATTTTTTTGAAGTCGGACACTTCTTGGTACAAAATCTAAAACTAATAAATTTGGATTTCTAGTGTTTCTCGGATATACATCACTAGCTTTCTTAAAATTGTATGGATTTTTCTTAACAAATTTTGCAATCTCAAATATATATAAGCAAGGCAACGGTAGGACATCCAATAATAATAATAATAATAATCATTTATTTGCATAAAACATAGTATATAAGATGTTGAGTAAAGTATTTAAAACAGTACACATGTTTTGCTAAATATTAATAGCATGCAAAAGTAATTAAAAAATAGTAAGTTACATAATGTCAATGCGGTCAATAGTACCATCCAATAAAATACAATGTCCTTAAAATAAATTAATATGTCAAAGATGAGTAGTAAATGTCAGTCAGAATAATTAGGTAATTAAATAGAATTATTATACGAGAAAAAATCTTTCAAATCATAGAAACTACTTTCCTTAAGGTGGTACCCTGAGCGAAAGTGGCGCCGCGGTGAATTTTTTTTAATATTATAATTCTAATACACAATTTTAATAATGTTAATCGTGGAGATTTTAGGGCCTACAGTCTAGTATTTTTAGACGGTATCGTTACATTCCCTAGTAGTCACTGCTAGAAGTAGATAGAAAAACTGCTAAAAGTGGCCGTTTTTGACACATTTTGCTATCTACTTCTACGAATGACTACGAGGGCATGTAGTGATACCTTCTAAAAATACTAGACCATAGACCCTAAAATCTCCACGATAGACATTATTAATATCTTTTTTTATTAATAACTTATGAAATAAAAACCTCTGAGGGCGCCACTTTCGGTCATACAACCGCCTTAAGCCATTTGCATAAGTGAATTTTAAATAACCTGGCGTTGAGATCCTTAATCTCATTAGGAATTTTGTTATAAATTCGAATGCTCATGCCTATAAAACTTTTCTGATATTTGGCCGATCTTGGAGTATCATCAAATATTAGTCTGTTTGGGTATCTTAATCGAAGATTACCAGATTTTTTAAACAAGTCTTTGTGATTATGAACGAAAGTAGCCACTTCGCAAATGTAAAGAGAAGGCAGTGGCAGTAAGCCTAGATTTTTAAACAACGGTTGACAGGATTCGCCTGGTGGGATTCCGCAGATAGCCCTTCTTCTGTGCAACAAATACTCTATTTTTATCCGTGCTATTGCCCCATAAGAGAATTCCATAACGTAGAACAGACTCAACGTAAGCGTGGTAGGTCATTATGGCTGTTCTTTGATTGGTTACTGCCTTTACCCGATTCAAGGCATAAACAAATCTATTTATTCTAAGATTTAAAAAGGGGCTTACATGATTCATCTGGTGCTATGCCACAAATTGCTCTCAAACACTTTTTTTGGGAGATGAATGCCCTTTGTACATCAGTACTGTTACCCCAAATGATCAGTCCGTAGCGCAGTACAGACTCAACATATGCATAGTATGCCGTAAGTGCTGTGTTCTTCGATGCTGTTTTTGCTAACCTATATAATGCAAAAGAAAAACTATTTATTTTATTACAGACGGTATCTAAATGTTGTTTCCAGTCCAATCTATTGTCAATCTCTATACCTAGGAATCTTACACTATTTTTATTATTGATAGTGTTTCCCTGATAATTAATGTCAAAGTCGTGATTAAGATTACTAAAATTAATGAAACATGTCTTATCGATATTTATTTGTAGATTATTATGATTGAGCCAGGTTACTTTTGTCATTATTGCTTTATTTATGTCATTTTCATGATCTTTTATAGTTTTTTTGCTATCTGTTGTGACTACTACTGATATGTCATCAGCAAAGAGAATACTTTTATGTGTAATACAATTAGGCAGGTCATTAATGTACACCATAAACAATAATGGTCCAAGTACACTCCCTTGTGGGACTCCAAATGTATTCTTTTTGAACTGAGACTTATGTTTTTGCACAGTGTTATAAATGGTATTCTTTCGTTTATCATAATATTATTTGTAATAATTTCATTTGCCATAATGATCCTCGGTCATAATATTCATATGTAATAATTTATTTTATACTAACAACGTAAGACATAACAATCCATTAGCCATAACTTTCATTTGCCATAAAATTAGGTGCCATAATAACAAGTGTCATAATGATTAGTTCCTATAAATATTATTTGACATAATCAATAATTGACATAATATACATAACTTATAACGTATCTCTTTACCTAAACTTTTAATGTTATAAATAAAATGTTATAAATAAAAACTTTTAATGCGACCACCTCATGTAGGTTAGGTTAGTCTTTTGATCACTCGCAGCGGAGCTCCATAATGCTTGCATGCGTGTTGCATGCTGAATGCCTGCTTGCATGTTGCATGCCTGCTCGCATGCTACATGCTTGCTCGCATGCTGCATGCCTGCTTGCATGCTGCTTGCTTGCTTGTATGCTCCATGCCTGCTTGCATGTAGAATGCTTGCCGGGGGGTGCAGGGGGGCTGGCCCCCCTGCTCGGGGGGGTCGGGGGGCCGGAGGCCCCCCGCTATAAAAAAAACTTTTAATGCACCTACTAGTAGGTTAGGTTAGGTTAGTGTTTTGACCACTCCCTAATGCTTGCGTGCATGTTGTATGCTGCATGCCTGATTGCTTGCTGCTTGCCTGCTTGCATGCTGCATGCCTGCTTGCATGCTGCATGCCTGCTTGCATGCTGCATGCCTGCTTGCATGCTGCATGCCTGCTTGCATGCTGCATGCCTGCTTACATGCTGCATGCTTGCTTGCATGCTGCATGCCTGCTTGCATGCTGCATGTCTCTTTGCATGCTTATTCACTATATTTAATTTATTTAAATAAAATAAAAAACCGGAATCGTATAATCATATAATTATAATTTTATAAAGCAAAAATATATTGAGTAAATAATATTATTTTAGTTTTACAATTTTCTTATTTTAAATTTAGATTGGACGCCAAAGCTCTCAAAAATTCTCCTTTACTATACTTATCTTTATTGGTCAAAATCTTATTAATTCTTTCATTTTTCCTCATGCTCACTCTGGTTTTTTTTGGATCCGGTTCACCATTAAGAATCGATTCTATTTTAATCAATGACATGCTGGCTTCCTTCATTATTTCCTTGCTGAAATAATAGAAACCAGTGTTTGTTTTGCCAAAAATTGTATTTATTCTGTGATGCCAAGCCTCTGCGTAGTTCTGTGTGCGGGGTAAGTCTTTATTATGTAGTTCTATAATACTCCAAAACGAAGGTGGAAAACGAGGTGGTTTGTTATTGGTACCCGAAATGTTATTTTCTTCAAACCAATTTACAATGTCCTGACTGTCCGGGGTAATACATTCCTTCCATTCATAAAAATAAGTAGGTATTTCTTTAGGTTCTAAAAATGACAAAGCCAGCAAACACTTCATCTCCAGAGCAAACACACAGTTAGTACCATAAAGGGTCACTTGACCACTTGATTGTATTTTTCTATAAATAATTTGTGATAAATGAAAGAAACAGCCATTTAACTTAATGTCGTTAAATGTTTGTTTTGCACTAAGAATGGCTGCTTGTTCGAAATCCATCATGCAGTTTCTCAATTTTAATGTAATATCATTTTCATTGCTATAATCAAATATAAAATTAAATATTTGATTATATGTAAATCTATCTTTATGTGTACACAAAGCAAATAGTAGGGGTACAGTTTTGCTGTATCCATTCATGATGTTACCGTGGATTGTGTATAATTGTAAAAAATTTTTAGGTGCCACCTTAAATGTTCCATCTAATATCCACAAATCTGATCTACACAAAAAATCCATTAATTTTTTTGTTGAATAAATTATTAATCGTTTATTTTCCTTCGTTATTTCATCCTTCATTATAAAATTCTCGTTGTTTAATTGTAAATCTTCATGTCTAATATTGAAATATAAATCTTGAGGCTCAATAAATGTTTCTTTGTGTTTATTCTTTTCCCTGTAAATAACTTGTTTCAAAGCACTTGTGGAGGGCATAGATGATGCTGCATATTCCATTTGAGACTGACTTGAAAAACTATCTTGCAATATTTTACTTGGTTTTGCAGTGCCACATTCTATTGTTTTTGACCTTATTTCATTTAACAATTTCACAGTTTTAAGTCTGATCGGGTTTGGCTCATGATTGTGTAAATTGTCCCTTTTTACAATTGTATGTTCTTGGGATAACTCTTCGCATGTTGTTATTGTTCTAGAATTACATTTTTTCTCCTTTCGCAATTCACAAACCCAATAGAACTTGTTTTTTATTTTTCTGTTTTTTTCATACGTAAACCCAAATACATTTAATTTTACACCTCCTTTTGATGTCTTAAATATTACACAACTTTCACTCATTATTGTTAAATAAAGCAATCGTGTTTAAAAGTAATTTTACAAGTAAATATAATTAAGCTCAGACCGATTTTATATTACTTAGCTTGAATTGTACCCACTACCCTCAACTAAATTATTATCAACGAATTGCCTGGAAAAATATTAATAGCAAATATTATTTTGAAAGTGATCATAATATCTAAATAGTAGGATAATTTCGAACAAATGAATAATATGGCAAATCATGGCTATGGATAATAACATTATTTAAAATGAATTGTATGGCAATTAAAATTATGTGATAAAAATAGTATGTCATTTAATGGCTTATGACCAGTGAAATTAGTGAAAGTAAATTTATGTAATTTGTGAGTTATGGCAAATGAAACGTTATGTTTAATGAAGTTATGGCATATGCAATTATGGCAAACGAAATTATTACATTTAAAATTAGGGAAAACATTAGTAAACCGTTATAAATATCGAGTTGATTTATTTCAACCGATTGCATCCTATTTTTCAAGTAAGTCTCTATCCATCTTAAGGCTGTACCTCTAATACCATAGTTTTTAACCGACTTCAAAAAAAGGAGGAGGTTCTCAGTTCGTCGGAATCTTTTTTTTTTATTTTTTTTTTTATGTATGTTACTCGATTACTCAAAGACGGCTGGACCGATTTGAAAAATTCTTTTTTTGTTTGAAAGTATACACTTCCGGTCCAATGCTCTGACCGCTGAGCTACCGAGTCACCGAGTGACTCGGTAGCTCAGCGGTCAGAGCATTGGACCGGATATCCAAAGGTCGCGGGTTCGATTCCCGTCTGAGTATTGATCTGGTGCGAGTCGTATTTTTTCTAGTATATTATTTAGTATTCTTATTCTTCTTTGAGTAATATTTATAACGTAACTGTCTATTCACGGCGCAGCTTTTTTTAATACCCTTAGAGATTCATAGTAAATGTGGTCTTATATTTAGTTTTTCTTTCTTGATTGGAAAACATAGTTTCTATAATAAACAAAACCAATCATAAAATTTATTGAAAGCCATATTTGGATCTGTCTCTTTATATACATCAAGAAATGAGGAACTCGCCAAGTGTGTTGAATATAGTTTTGTAGTCTCATACTCATCTTTTTGGGGATGGAAGAAATCCTCCCAAGGCATATGGACCCCAAAAAGGACAGACGTGACGGCGATTTGGTCACAAGAACAAGACCAATTTATCTATCTATCTTTAGCAGCCTTTCGTTCGTCTTTCTTCGGATATAGGCCTCCTCTAAAGTCTTCCACGATCTTCTGTCTTGCGCCACCTGGAGCCAGTTGCTACTCGCATAACTCCTTAGGTGTCGTTGAACCATCTTTAAAGTGGACGACCTTTACCTCGCGCAGTTTCTGTTGGCTTTCTGATCTACCTCTCGGTGTCTGTGTCGGGTCCGCCTTATACTCTGCAGTGCAAATTATGCAAAGGCAGGTGTAGGAATGAAACGTAAGTCATAAATTAATGCAATATTTTATGATGTTATAAATAATATCAATTGCAACATTCATCTTGACTTGACTGTTTTTTAGGTTTCCGTACCCAAAGGGCAAAAACGGGACCCAATTACTAAGACTCCGCTGTCCGTCTGTCTGTCTGTCTATCACCAGGCTGTATCTCATAAACCGTAATAGCTAGACAGTTGAAATTTTCAACAAATACTAAAAACAGAATAAAATAAATATTTGAGGGGGGCTCCCATACAAGAAATGTGTTTTTTTTTTTGCCGTTTTTTGGTACGGAACCCTTCGTGCGCTAGTCCGACTCGCACTTGACCGGTTTCTCTTTCTTTAGTACGCTAGATGTCTTTGAGAAGAAGAAGAATAGGTTTTTTCTAAAATTAAAAGTTAATAATTTTTGATAATAATGGATTTTATATAAAAAAAAACATAAAATTTACATAAATAAAATAAAAATAATCGGCATTTAACTCAAAAACTACTTGACTGATTTCGATGCGGTTTTCGTATTTGGATGTAGAATTAATTTGTTTATAATAAAAAACATAATATATATAATATATTTATCGTTATTGAATAAAAACAATAATTTCCCTTTATTATACATTTTTTTTACAAATTTTAATTTTTTGTCTATTTTCTGCAAAAATGTTGCGTTGTATATTTTTTTTATAATAAAAAATAAAAAGGCGAATCGTTTGACACCTCAACATTGAAATCAGTGCACCCGTTGAGCTTTAAAAAAATTCTGAAAATATTTTTTTGAAGTGGCGCCATCTCTTATCCTAAGAGGTGAAAGTTTTGCTGCTGCGGGCAAAATTGCTTATATTTGCCCCCTCTATCACTGTGCAAAGCGGCATGTTTTCTTTATGATTTGCAGCTTTTCGACAAAAAGTGTCCATAAGACCTATGACTATTTAGAAAATTTCGTCGTTGATTGACACTGAAATATTGAACATTTTTAAATTCATGTTTTGTATTAAGACATTCCGAAGCGCAGAGTAGCTCAAGATAATAAATATTTGGTCACCCATTCCATGACTGACCTTGCGAAAGTTGCTTTAGCCGCAATTTTAGGCCGAATACACTAACCTACAAAGCCATCGACTTCAACTTGAAAAAAAGTTCCAAAAAATAAAAAAAATATTAAAAACACAAATACCCTACCAAAAACGAAATAAAAGGTTAGATAAGTGTAATTTGCAGTCGGGGGACCGTTTCATGGAACAATTTTTGATCAAAGAGGTCCCCCGACTGCAAATTACACTTGTTATTTAACCATTTAGTTCGTTTTTGGCAGGGCAGTCGTGTTTTTTATATATTTTTTTTTTTTATTTCACACATAATTTGTTACAAATTATATAGTTTTGGAATCTGCTTATCAAGGCCTTTCATTTGATGCCCATATTGTAATAATAGAAAAAAAAATTTTTTTTCACATTTGAAAGTGGTGTCGTACAGCCGCAATATTAAATTATTCCAAAAACAATATAGCCAATGTCACTCGGGATACTGCAAGGATTCTAACGATACAATCATCTAAATCAGTTCAGGCATTTAAAAGTTACGGTGGAATAAAGAAACTCACATACCCACAAACATACATGAACCCTAAACACATATACACTCCTTTTTGGACAGTCGTGTAAAAACTTTGCGCTTCAATCATTATTGCTTTCTCTGTGGCTTCAATTGTCAACAAAGAAAAATAAACAACCGAAGAATAAAATAAATAATTATTTTGAGGAAAACCCAAAGGCTTGTTACCATAAAATAATGAGGTCCTTGAAATATTGTATGTTAAAATGATATTCTTGTGAGCCGCTACCTAGTTCGACGTCGAGATATTGGATCACTTTACGGCACAAATTGGCTATTAATACATCGATATGCTCGGTGCAACGGCTCCTCATTACGATGCTTTAGGCGGAGCGCACTTGTAATAATATAATAATAATTGTTGTTCGTAATTATTTATAAATACATGACATGACCGAAGACAATACACTATATTTTTAAGACAGACAACGTTCAGGAGGCGTGGGCATGCAAAGAACTTCTCGTTCATACAGCCAAATTTTTGACTACTATTTTTTTATCGGTTTTCATTTCTATCACAATATCACAATAATTGGGATGATGATTTTTTTTAATGTTACTTAAATTACCTCTCAAAAAAAGAAACATTGGTAAAAGAATTATTTCGCTAGCGTGAAAACTGCCCGAGATATCACAGTTTGAAATGCACACAAATGGACTCACCCAAAAACGCTCCATACTAACGGCTACTCAGTTATGACGACACGCCTGAGTAGTTCGTATGCAACGCGTAGGAAATTTGTTCGGCAGCTATATTAAATATTGTGTTTATCAAAATGGTTTCTTAGACAAATTTGCTATAAATTTTACGGACTAATTAAAGGTATCATTTATTTTAATAAATTTTATACTTTTTAAATAGACTTGTCCACTCTTTGAAGAGTCATAAAAGAAATAATATGCAATATATAAAACCAAGAGGTATACAAGCTACTCTAAAAGTTTAATATGTTTACGATTTTTATTAGTATTTCGTTATTATATTTAGTATTTGTATTCGTCATCATCCCAATTGCCTGACGTCGACTAAAAAAAAAAAACCGGCCAAGTGCGAGTCGGACTCGCGCACGAAGGGTTCTGTACCAAAAAACGGCAAAAAAAATCACGTTCGTTGTATGGGAGCCCCCCCTTAAATATGTATTTTATTATGTTTTTAGTATTTGTTGTTATAGCGGCAACAGAAATACATCATCTGTCAAAATTTCAACTGTCTAGCTATCACGGTTCATGAGATACAGCCTGGTAACAGACAGATAGACAGACAGACAGCGCAGTCTTAGTAATAGGGTCCCGTTTTTATCCTTTGGGTACGGAACTCTAAAAAACACAGTTCTCGGAAGTTTTCGGTTTAACAGTTTGTCAACATTTACAGTGATTTTTCATGAAATAAAACCACATTCTTAACACAAAATAGTTTTCATAAATATCTAATTTATATTATTGCACCAAAGACTACTTATCTAATCTTGTTCTTATCGAATTAGGATTAGTGGCCACCTCTGGTGTTAGGCTTAACGACTGTTATCAGACGACAACAGACGGGACCGACGGTTTAACCTGCCTTCCGAAGCACGGAAGCGCTCAGTTGTAATGCCACTTTAACGGTCACCCATCCGAAACCTGACCGGACCGAGCGTTGCTTAACAAACGTGATCGAGAACGATCGGCCTGTCAAGTTCCACCATGAGCGTTTCACTTATCTAATACCGAGAGCCTATAGATCTTCAAAAAAAAAAAATTAAAAACACGACTGCCCTGCTAAAAACAAACTAAAAAGTTAAATAACAAGTGTCATTGCAGTCGGGGGACCGTTTTGTGGAACAATTTTAATCGAAGAGGTCCCCCGACTGCAATGACACTTGTTATTTAACTTTTTAGTTTGTTTTTAGCAAGGCAGTCGTGTTTTTTTTTAAATTTATTTATTTTTATTTCACACATTTTAGTGACAAATTATATATTTTTGAAATGTGCTCATTAAGGCCTTTCATTTTTTGATGTCCATATTGTAATAACGAAGAAAAAAATATTTTTTTCACATTTGAAAATGGCGTCATACAGTCGCCATATTAACTTTTTTCAAAAAAAATATAACTAGTGTCACTCAAAAGGATGTAAGGATTTTAATAATACCCCATACATTCAAATCCGTTGAGCCATTTGGAAGTTATGGTGGAATAAAGAAACTCACATACCCACAAACATACATGAACCCTGAACACATATACACTCATTTTGCTTTGGGCAGTCGTGTAAAAAAAGTGGTGAAAATCTTCATACATTTGCCGATAATTGTGTGCTCAGCCTTATGAGCTCGCCTTAGCTCGGCAGACTTGGATTTAGTGAGGTGTTTCCTTTCATATATTACGACAATATCTTATGTCTCATAAGTATTGAACTATGCTATCTCCAGGATTGCATATAAGCTCTTATTGACCACCTGTTCTACTTATACTTACAAGGTAATTTTTAGTTTATACAAAACCTCTCGTGGGGTTGATTAGACCATCAAACTGAACAACTTTCATTATGGGAGAAACCTTGAAATCGCGAAAAAAAAACAGCTGTACAGCATACATATCGATGGAGTAGGACCCCACGAGAGGTTTTGTATTAACTAATAATAACCTTGTATATCATAAAATCGATGTAATAGATTTCTCACATATTTTACACTGACGAGCAAAATTAACTAGTCACTTACATAAACGTTATAAACGTAAGATGTGTATTTAATCACGCATAACTCATAAAATGTGTAAAATAAAATTCTCTTTATTTTATTTTTTAATACACTTTATGTTTCATAAAGCTATCTTTACTAATCATGAAACCTATCGTAATTTTTACACGACTGCCCAAAAAGTAGTGTATGTGTTTAGGAATCATGTATATTAATTGTGGGTATGTGAGTTTCTTTATAACTTCTAAATTCCTTAACTGGATGTATAGGGTATCGTAAGAATCCTTACATCAATTCTACTGGCTATATTTTTTGAAAAAAAAAAAAACAATATGGCGACTGGACGGTACGACGCCACTTTCAGATATAAAAAAAATTAAATCTATTATTACAATATGGGTATCAAATGAAAGGCCTCAATAAGTACATTCCAAAACTATATTATTTGTCACTAAAATGTGTAAAATAAAAATTAATAAATTAAAAAATGTGCTAATAATATACGCAGAAATAGGTTCTGTCACAAAGTCACAAACTTATTTATTTTCAAATTTCGTATATTGGCCAGAAATGTTTTGATTAATGAACTTTCGAGTCTTTTAACAATAAAATAAAACCGGCCAAGAGCGAGTCGGACTCGCGCACCGAGGGTTCCGTTCCATCATAATTTTAGTTTCAGTTTTAGGTCAGCGCCATCTCTTTACCGATAGTGGAACTAATGTTAACTGTTTTAGAAATTTGATAATTTCTAAAAAAGTATGCTATATTGAGACATCGTTTTATTTTTCCTGTAATTTTTATATAAACTGCTATCACAGAGAATTATTTCAGATTTTTCTCTTTGCAAACTTCGGAGATAAGGGGGGGGGGGGGGGAATGGTATTTTTTTTTACATTTTTCATCATAAGTCGAAAACTATGCCATCTAGAAAAAAAATAAAAATAAATGATTGAAAACGTGCAAACGCCGCTCTTTCATATGATACCCCACATGCCCTAGTAGCTCCACTTCAAATTTTTAAGACACCTTTTCAGGCCCTGCTGTAAAAAAGATATTTATTTTTTTATTTATTTCTTATTTGCAAAATAGTTGGGCAAATATCATCTTAAACTATTCCAAATTTCAAGTTGATACCATTAGTAGTTCTCGAGATATCCAGCTGTGACAGACAGACAGACAGACAGACAGACAGACAGACTGAGCCACACCATAAGGGTTCCTTTTTTACCATTTTGGTACGGAACCCTAAAAACAAAATTTACTTCGCACCGCTAACAAAAAAAGTTTTGTTACATTTTAATATTTTTTTTGAAACAGCTGAAATATGATTTTTTTCCATAACTCCGCCATTTTGAAAAGAAACCGAAAAGCTGACTCGACTGAAAAATTCTAAATAACTATCAAACCTGCTCACAAAATTTCACGAGAATTAGTTGGGAAATGTGTCCTATAGAGGAGAACAAACAGACAGACATCCACCGGACGGCCATACGAAAGAATTTTTGCCCAAGTTGAAACAGAGATGCTTCGCTCGTGCTTCGCGCTCGCTCGGTCAACTACTTCAAGCGTTGAAAAAACAAACCAAAACGACGAATACGGACAATTTAAAAACAATTTCAAAACTAATTTTGAAAGTTAAATAAACCTCGGTTAAGAATTCATGTCGGTGAAGTACTTTCGAATTTAAAACAAAAGAAAATTAAAAGTCACTGCTCATTGGTGGATGTTTTCTTCAGAAAAGTAATTTCTACTGATGACTTTCAAATTGTGTATAAATAACAAATACGAAAGTCTCTGAAGTTATTTTGCTTTTTAAATAGATAATTTTATTAATTAGTCGGTGGTAATTTCATACCATTCAATTTGGTGTTTTTATTATAGTACAGTAGCCCGTAGAACATATAAATCACCAATAAGGTTACCGTTTGCCGTTGTAATATAGTTATTTATTACGAAATTATAGATACTTTAACCCAAGTTTTACAGATCGCAACCCGCCGTAACCTATATTTGTATATCTCAAAAAATGATATTTTTTTATTTTTCAAGGTTTACTACATGGTTTAGCTATTGTCGTGTTCTACAACTTTGTTTGATTGCCACTGATATAATAGTAAGACTATGGAAAGTGATCATACACAGATTTAAGACTATATAAAGTTCAACCATTTTCATCAGGTCTTTAATCTGTGTATGGCTACTTTTTACAATCTTACTTTTATCTGTGACAATCAAACCAAGCTGTAGAACACGACAATAGCTAAACTATGTGGTAAACCTTAAAAAATAAAAACTATCAATTCTGGAGATTTACAAATATAGGTTACGGCGGGTTGCGACCTGTAAAACTTGGGTTTAAGTATCAATAATTTCGTAATAAATAATAGTTATCACAACGGCAAACGGTAACCTTTTTGGTGATTTAAATGTTCTACGGGCTACTGCACTATTACATTCAACTTTGTAGTATACGCTTTTGTGATATTTTATACTTTTCCTTAATTATGTTAACTTATAAAGGAATGAATTTAAATAAAGGCCTTTTCTTTTTAACCAACTTCAAAAAAAGGAGGAGGTTATAAATTCTGCTGTTTTTTTGTATGTACGTAGATATCTCCTCAAATTATGTACAGATTT
Organism: Agriphila geniculea; assembly: GCA_943789525.1. Taxonomy (NCBI): domain Eukaryota; kingdom Metazoa; phylum Arthropoda; class Insecta; order Lepidoptera; family Crambidae; genus Agriphila; species Agriphila geniculea. The sequence continues at coordinate 1,317,194 of OX038880.1, forward strand.
TCAAAATATTTTTTTCATTCTAAATGGTTCTATTTAATTTTCATACTAATCGGTTTGGTAGTTTTCAAGGAATCTTGAAAGAAGTCGGTTAAATAGTATGATTTTGTATGAACTACCTTGACGACTTCGTCGTTTTATATAAACCGACTAGCGGCCGCCCGCGACTTCGTCTGCGTGAAAAGTTTCTTCTCTTTCGCTCGGCAACAACACTTTTATTCTGGATAAAAGTTACTCTATGTCCTTCTCTGTACCCCTGACGACATGTATGTAAAATTTCATGATGATCGGTTCAGTAGTTACGACGTGAAGGCATAACAAACAAATAAACAAACAAACAAACGGACTTTCGCATTTATAATATTAAAAGTAAGGAAGGATTTAGATATATATATTTTTTTGGGAACATAGTCTTCTTAAGTGTAATACGACACTACAAAAATGTTGAAAAAAAAAGGTTTTTAAAAAGAAAACCTCCTTTTTTTAAAAGCTTATTTGAACTAATAATATTGGAATTCAGTACCTCTATTTATAATTTTCCACCGTCGTCTTTTTAAAATAAAGTGGTTTGGTAAACAAAAGCTCGATATATCGGAGGCGTTCATATATTTTCCCGAACAGAATTATTCATAGCTGAAGTACAGTCGATTATTGGACGTGATGGATCATCCCTTGGAGCGCAACACTTGCAATTTTCTAAAAAGTAAATTTAAAATTGTGAAAATCGTATGTGGATTAAGATAAAAATTTGTGCCAAGAACCCAACCTTAGTAAAATATTAGGGTTTAGTTAAATGTTATATGACTAGCTGATGCCCGCGACTTCGTACGCGTGGACTTTATAACTCCGGCGTATTCATATAAATATGAACTAATGTAGTTACATAAGAAAATACTTGTAGCAGTATTATAATGTTAAAAGTTAATAAATTATTTTTATATTTTTTTATATTTGATATCGTTAACATGTAAACATAGTTTAAAAAAATCCTTATAAACATAATTAAAAAAAATCTTTATAAACTATGTTCGGAGTCTTTCCTTCGGGTGTCAATATGAAAAGTCTTTAAGCGTTACTAACCTTGGAAAAAGCCACACAAAGTTGGCCATGCGAAAAACATCCAGTCCTCAGATCGACACCTGCGGCTTTAAGCGTCTGACCCGTATTTAGGCAATTCGATATCAAAAATTAGGCCCGAACTGTAACTGCCTTCACCACATGGAGGTACTCCCAGCTTATGTTATTATTTTATGCTAAGCGACTTCAACGTGATCTCTTAGATTTCCACATCAAATGATCTTCGATTTTTTGTAAACACGTGTTTGAGATTATTTGTTTGAAATTAATCAGGCATTCCAGATCTTCCATTTTTATACCTCAACAAAATAATACTCATCAGGCTGAACAACTTTTGCGAAGGTGTCATTTTCATATTTTGTATAGTATAGCTGGACCATGATGGTTCTGTATCAGGTGTTCCAGATCTTAAATTTTTATATCTCAACAAAAAATACTCATCAGGCTAAACAACTTTTGCTAAGGTGTCATTTTTATATTTTGTATAGTTTAGCTGTACCATGACGGTTCTGTATTAGGTGTTGCAGATCTTAGATTTTTATATCTCAACAAAAAATGCTCATCAGGCTGAACAACTTTTGCTAAGGTGTCATTTTTATATTTTGTATAGTTTAGCTGGACCATGATGGTTCTGTATGAGGTGTTCCAGATCTTAGATTTTATAACTCAACAATAAATGCTCATCAGGCTGAACAACTTTTGCTAAGGTGTCATTTTTATATTTCTTATAGTTTAGCTGGACCATTATGGTTCTGCATCAGGTGTTCCAGATCTTCGATTTTTATATCTCAACAATAAATGCTTATCAGGCTGAACAACTTTTGCAACGGTGTCATTTTTATATTTCTTATAGTTTAGCTGGACCATTATGGTTCTGCATCAGGTGTTCCAGATCTTCGATTTTTATACCTCAACAATAAATGCTCATCAGGTTGAACAACTTTTGCTTAGGTGTTATTTTTATATTTCTTATAGTTTAGTTGGACCATTACAGTTCTGCATCAGGTGTTCCATTTTCCAAAATCAATTATACCCTATATGCTCAAGCTTAACAGCTATATAACAAAAAAAGTTTTGTTCGAATCCGTTCAGCATTTCCGGAGATTAGCGTGTTCAAACAGACAAACAAACAGACAAACACACTTTTTTTTAATTCTTACTCTATTATATTATGTCTCCATCGCTCCAGATTTTTTTTTAAATATTATGTAATGTACAGAGACCCTTTTTTTACTGTTTTATTATATGCAAGGATTTTTTTAAATTCTTATTCTTTTACTGTCTCCATCGCCCCAGATATTTTTTTTGAAATATATGTAATGTACATACATTTTTTACTGTTTTATTATATGTAAGGCTTAGAATAATAACACCTAGAAGCCGTGTCCGCGTATGCAAAGTGAGACAACTTATACCAAGCCAGAATGGCTTAGTTTTGAAATTTATATCCTTCACACGTTAACTAATCGTAATAAACCCAAAAATATAGTAATTAGTCTTATAAATGTGGGAAAACAGAAACTGTTTTGTACTTAATCGGTATAATTAGGTAATAATGTAGAATAACAATCTGAAAACGGAGCCATTTTGGCTGTTTTAGTTGCCTCATTTTTGACAGTGCGCTTTGTAGAGAACTATCGTTCTAGGTGTTATTATTCTAAGATGTAAGGATTGTGGATGTTTTGTATGGAGAATTTTAAAGTATTCGCATTTTCCATACTAACATTTTCTCGATTTATTTAACAACCATTAACGTTAATGTTTTAAAATTTTTATGCTCAAATGTTTTTAACACTCAGCTAACTATTGCCATAAGTATCGACTAAGTTACAACTAATTAAGTGGTCATTTCTGCAAACGAAAAAAACTGGCCAAGTGCGTGTCGGGCCACGCGCCGTAGGGTTCCGTAGACCTTATACCATAACATACTAATACCGCTATAATTTTTCGCCTGCAAAAATAACTTTGTTTTTCAGTGTTGTTATGAATGACAAAGTTATATTTGCAATTTTGGAAAATGTGCTATATCTCAAAAAATACAAAACATATGTCGTTCAAACCAATTTTCGTTGAAAGTGTTTATTAAGATCTACAGCATATTTATTTTTAGATTTTTCGCTCTCTTATTTCAAAAGTTAAACCCCCCCTTTAACTGGGGGGACACACATTTTACCACTTTGGCGGTGAATATCTTTCGAACGGTTGACTTTCAGAAAAAAATGTCTTAGAAACTTCAATATTATTTTTTAAGATCTATCTATTAACACCCCGCACGTATTAGTTTGAAGAAATTTTTTTTTAGTATCAGTTCCATGTACGGGTACATTTCCGTGTAATGGGGGGTCCCATTAATCTTTTTATTTTTATTTTTGTGTTAAAATCGTAAAGCGGTCAACAGAATACATCTATCTACCAATTTTCAACTGTACAGTCTTAATAGGTACTTTCGGAATAAAGTGGCTGTGAGATACGGACGGACAGACAGACAGACAGACATGACGAATCTATAAGGGTTCCGTTTTTTGCCATTTAGGCTACGGAACCCTAAAAAGGAGTCACTTTTAAGAAAAAAATCAGAAATATTTTTATTGCTGGTAGTAGGCCGTTATGATTAAAAGTAACTGAAGCATCTTTAATATCATAGAAGATATGAGAGCCTCTGTGTGTGATAAAAAAATCGGCAATTTCATACAGCTAGTATTTAATCGGGTAACAATAAAATCCTATTTTGGGTATCAAAAATACTGAATATAGCGTACTGAAACTACAAAATGAATATTGAAAATAAGTGACTTTAAAATAAAAATTGAGTAACTAGTTATTCAGAACGGGCGACCAAATTTCTATCTGGGCGACAACTTTAGGGCACACAACACATTTAAAATTTGGAATAGATATATTTTATTTAAAAAAAGCGACTATTAACCTAATCGAGATGACGAAAATATCATGTTGGGCAGCTTAAATCATTAATATAGTGACTTATAACTGATTTAAGCTGCATTTAAGCTGCTGAGGTGTTAGAGGAGGCTTGAGTGACAAAAATACTGAGTGGGCAACTAATTATAGTTAGTTTCTCTCTCAGTATTTTTGTCATTAATTTAGAATTTTCACTGTTAACTTAAATTATGTATCTCCCAAATGTAGTTGTTTGTTTTAAGTAGTTTCTATCATCCATAGTTTTCACCCGTTAAGGTTTTTTGTCGCCAACAAAATTAACTGCTGTCGGGATTAGTATTTATGAATTCCACTAACAGTAGCCTTTATAAATTCCTGTCTCCCAATTAAAAATATCCCATTTCAACCCCTATTAATTTAATATGTAAACGCAATTGCAGTTGAAATGCAACTAGATAATGTCACATTCGTTTTTTTAATGCTGATTTGTATATAAATAAGTAGAGAGGAAAAATAGGAACAGGGAACTGAAACTTCTTTCTTGTTTATTTTTAGACCTTTATGCAAATGTCAGAATAAGCTTTACGCACGCACTTCGGTTTGATGCCTTGAGGTCAGGTTATTGAAAGTCCCCGACGGACTAAAAAGGATAAGTGAAGTGATATAAATCTGTAATGAAGTGTTTTCGTATGTAGCGAACGTTCTAGAAGTCAGTAGGGTAGGCTTAGCCTTTGTTGATAAAATCGAAAGGGCGTGGGTATTTGCAGTGTTAGGATTTAGGAGTAAAGGATGGCAAGGAAAATTGCAAAGGGTTGAACTATTGTGAAAAATTGGCACATTATTATAGGTTGGGTTTTCACAGAACATAATTTTCTAGATATCATTTATTTATCTTAGAACATAATGTTTTCTGAGATGGGGATAGTACCTAACCTACAGCACAGAATATACAAGGTTATTTTTAGTTTATACAAAACCTCTCGTGGGGTTGATCAGACCATCAAACTGAACAACTTTCATTATGGGACAAACCTTGAAATCGTGAAAAAAAAAATCAGCTGATCCATACAAAAGTACAAACCTCTCCATCGAAATGTTTTTCAAACAGCAGATTTTTTTTCGCGATTTCAAGGTTTGTCCAATAATGAAAGTTGCTCAGTTTGATGGTCTGATCAACCCCACGAGAGGTTTTGTATAAACTAAAAATAACCTTGTATAATAGTACTAACGTCCTACAGTCATTCAGCGTCAAAGAGTTTAAAAATTATTCAAATTATAACTATTTCTAAAATTAGATTTTTTGAATGCTAAAATACTCAGCAAAACATGTTGAGCTTTTCAATTAATTGTACTATAGATAATACTATGTTTCAAGTAAAATAAAATAATTCTATTATATTCTCAAAGAAACCCAGCGTTTTACTTGCCACTTGAATAGAACTTTTGTTGCAATAATCATCGGATCGAATAAAACGGTCGTCCAAACTACTAGTTTGTCGAAATTATGGTTCGTAGATGCCACGGAGTTTCGGCAAAACGGACGCTTGGTCTAGTTTCGGTAAAATAGCAATCGGGCAAATTATATCCAAATTAAACAGTAAACAGTGGTCGACAATAAAGATAGCTCAGTGCCTCAGGCAAAACGAACAATCAGGCAGGTTTCGGAAAAATAATACTCGTATATTTGAAACCGAGCACTAAATGGTCTGTCTCATTTACATCGAAATTGATGGGGCACATGCCTTCCATATGGGCCATAACCCCCCACACAGGACCAATGAAGGTTGGTGGGTGTCGGTATTAATCTGCCAAATGATATTCGAAATCAAGCATTAACTTAGGTTGGTGATAAAGATGGCTTAGTGCCTGTCTCATTTACACCATTTATAGCCATGCGCGGTGTTTAGACGTCTGCTCCCGAAACACTACACGCTTATTCATGAGCGCCGATTCTCATGCACATACCTAATTATGTAGCAGCCAGGAAGAGCTTTACTTAAACCTAACTTCAAAGGGTTTGAATATTCAATAACTTAGCGTTCGTTGAATTTAATTTTTCTCTGTGTGTGACACTATTATTTTTGGACTTTAGTGCAGAATGCGAAAACTTATGGCAGATTTTGGTAATTACAAATGTTTAAGGATATTAACTTTTATGATTATGGTGAAAAATAAAGATATTAAAAACCGGCCAAGTGCGAGTCGGACTCGAGCACGAAGGGTTCCGTACCAAAAAACAGCAAAAAAACACGTTTGTTGTATGGGAGCCCCCCTTAAATATGTATTTTATAATGTTTTTTTGTATTTGTTGTTATTGCAGCAACAGAAATACATCATCTGTGAAAATTTCAACTGTCTAGCTGTCACGGTTCATGAGATACAACCTGGTGACAGACAGACAGACAGCGGAGTCTTAGTAATAAGGTCCCGTTTTTACCCTTCGAGTACGGAAGTTAAAACCAATAAATTGGTCATTTCTACTAACAAAAAGAGTCATATCAGTGGTATATTTTTATGTTTATAAAACTACTAGCGGCCGCCCGCGACTTCGTCTGCGTGGAAAGGTTTTTTGCTATCCCTCGAGTACAATACCTTTTTTCGGGATAAAAGGTACCCTATGTCCTTCTTTGTACACCTGACAACGTGTATGCAAAATTTCATGATGATCGGTTCAGTAGTTAAGTTGTGAAGGCGTAACAAACAAACAAACAAATAAACAAACACACAAACGGACTTTCGCATTTATAATATTAGTAAGGATATGTTAAATTATTGAAGTGACGAGGTTCTCTATTTGTGAGAAAAAACACCAATATCATAGGTGGGGACCCAATATATACTTATTATACATAAGAACAACTGTCACAGAAATTAAAACTTATCATTTCAATTTCTGACCGGCCGGGAATCGAACCTGGGACCTCTTGCCATAGTGTACCACTCAGGTCATCAATGGTCGTCAAAATGGCACAGAATTTCTATGAAATTATATATTATGTCAAACAAATTTTCCTATAAAGTTATGAAAATAAATTAATTGACATTTGTATTAATGTAAGTAAACTTCTTACTTCATCGTCCTATTGAATTTAACTTAATCGTATTTCTCTTCGATTTTATATTTTCCGTATCACTTCAAAGTTGTCAATTCTACACTATAAATTCACTTCGAAGCTTCACCTAGGAAACATTGTAGCCTTCAGTGTGGGAAAATACCATCAAAACAACTAAGTTGCGAAGTTAGGCGACGGGTGATGCGCGCCTTGTCGACGTTTTATTGGTTTCAGAATCTGGAGCAAGAAATATGAATAGGACAGAAGAGATGTTTTGTTACAGATTTTATCTCTTTTAATAGTCCGTGAGCCCGCGACAGTATTGCCTACGTCATATGACATCACGATGAAATGCATGGCACACGATCGGAAATGTTATTTGCGATAATCTTCTGATCCTCGCTCAGCACAACATTTCCGATCGTGTGCCATGCATTTCATCGTGATGTCATATGAGCTTGAGAGAAGTGGAAGATTTTCTCAAGCTTCCGGCCAATTTTATTTGCGATAATCTTCTGATCCTCGCTCAGCACAACATTTCCGATCGTGTGCCATGCATTTCATCGTGATGTCATATGAGCTTGAGAGAAGTGGAAGATTTTCTCAAGCTTCCGGCCAATTTTATTTGCGATAGTCTTCTGATCCTCGCTCAGCACAACATTTCCGATCGTGTGCCATGCATTTCATCGTGATGTCATATGAGCTTGAGAGAAGTGGAAGATTTTCTCAAGCTTCCGGCCAATTTTATTTGCGATAATCTTCTGATCCTCGCTCAGCACAACATTTCCGATCGTGTGCCATGCATTTCATCGTGATGTCATATGACGTAGGCAATACTGTCGCGGGCTCACAAACTATAAGTGTCTGCCCACTACACTACCTACCATACCATATACGGGCTAGGAACGTATTAGGCAAAAAAAGTTGTCTAAATTTTGTAATGCAAGAATAACACGGAAGTCTACGTGGTCGTGTAAGGAAGCATTCTTTTCAGTACGACCAGTATCTCTTAGATCTAGTAGGTAAAAATTTTCAAAACAGGGGTAATAAATAGTAGAAAATCCAAGATATTTTTTACTACCTAAAGATGTGAAAATTGTCAATGGTCGTGGTAGGAAGAACAACACAATAAATGAAGTGGTTTCGAATTTGGCTAGAGTGGCACTTCTGTCTACACTTATTTTTGTATTGTGGATTTCAATATTTTCAATGTATCTGAACGATTTAATACTTTGTCACACCAACTTTAAGTTTCATTTAGTTAGACAGTCCTACTCATAGTACGTAATATTTGATATGACATGGTACTAAAGTCTTTAGCTACTTCGGAATGACCGTACTAACTTGTAATGGAACTTTTGTGAAATTGAAGATTCAATGGAATAAATGAGTACCTAAATAATGAGTACTTATTAATTTTCGTGAAATCGAATTCTATTACTTATTTATGCGCTTTTATTTTAATCATTATATAACATGAAATGATAAATCAAACTATTTAATAAAACCAAATAAGTCAAAAAATAATTTTTATTTATCGTAAGTGCGATAAAAAAAGCGTTTATGTCCAATAGTAAATAAAGTTTTGGTAGCAAGTAAATAAGTAACTTATATTTTCATTCGCCCACTAGGTAATAGATAGGCAATAGATAAAAAAATAAGTTGTCGAGTACCTTCCTTCACCGCCTTTTTTTACAAAAATAAAATGTTCGTAAAGAAAAAGTTGAGTGTATCAGGGTAAATTTTGCGGTTCCGAGAAAACGAATTTTTCTAGCTCTCGAATTTGCCATTTATTCCTTATTGTATTGTAATTGGGTATGCGCTCGGTCAAGTGGCACTGATCGTATTATAAAGCTCGAGTGCATTTTGTATGGACTGGTACGTTTGTGTTCCGAGCACATTAGAGCCGTGTACGCAGTAAGATAAATAATTCTCTTATTTTCTCAGTAGCGTCTCTACAGGTTTATTAGTAAAACACCAACAACTTCGCAGGAGTAGATTACTAACAACATAAAAAACAACGTTTGTTCTATGACTTTTCCGAAATAAGAAAAAATATTTCCCGTACTATGTCCGAGAAGCTGATCGAGTTGTGTATGAAAAGTTTTTTTTTTCTTTTTAAAACGTTTTTGTTTATGATGTTAGTGTGCTGTGTTAGTGTGTGTATGATGTTGTAATCTACTCCTGCGAGGTTGTTGGTGTTTAACAAATAACCCTATATATACAGTACGAGGCGTGTATCTTGAAATTTTTTCGACGTAGTGGGGATAAGTTCGCGCATGTGCTCTTGTGAGCGACCAATAGCGCGCGCCCCTCTCCCACCGCCCGCGCCCCTCACCGCTACGCATACCCAAAATACGCGTTTCGCGCAATCCCCACCCGATTTCAAAATATATGCCTCGTACTGTACTCTTTATTGCACTAAAACACTATATAGGTATAGGTTATATATATATATATATATATATATTCTTTATTGCACTGATAATAATTGTTACATAAGTCATTAAGATAATTGTAAGCAAAGGTGGACTTATCTCTAAAGAGATCTCTTCCAGACAACCTAAGAGGTGTCAGAGATTTATAGCAAGCGGGTACATAAAGTGCAAGACATTAAATAATAATAACTAAATAATAAGATAATAATACAAAACCTATACTTGTTCATAATATATAAAATACATATGCATATATAAATAATATATAATATACCTACATACACTAAATACATACTCAATACATACATATAAATAAATATGTAAGTGATTATGAGATAATGTTATTTATGACTCAGGGTGCGATAATTGTGCTAGAAAGTGCGATTTAACTTTTGATTTAAAGGTCTTGACGTTGGGGCAATCCTGGATGTTCAACGGGAGTTTATTCCAAAGCTGTACAGCTCTAACAGAAAAGGAGGTACGGAGGAAACTGGTGCTTCTAGGTAGCTCCAGCATCATAGTGATGCAAGTCCGCCTAGGGCGAGAGGGAGGAGGAAGCAGCTGGAACCGGGAAACGAGGTACTTAGGTGATTTGGGATCCTTGAGGATTTTGAAGAGGGCAGAAAGGATGTGCATATCACGGCGAAGGCGTATAGGAAGCCATTTAAGCTGGCAGCGAAATTGAGACACATGATCGTATTTACGTAAACCGAATATGAAACGTATGGCCAAATTTTGTAGACGTTCCAGCTTGTTCAGTTGTTCCTCGGTCACATCCAGAAAGCAAACGTCAGCGTAGTCGAGAAGTGGGAGGAGCAGCGATTGGGCCAGCATAATTTTAGTTTTGAAGGGAAGGAAGTATTGCAGTCGTTTGAGGGAGTGGGAAGAATAGTGAATGCGTTTAGGTTTAAAGACTTTATTTTCAAAAAAGACTTACATAAGTCACTATCAAACAGCCCTGCTGGCAGTAAGCAATTTTGGTCCCTGTCTAAGTCGGTCGAATCAAATTTCTGCCGCCCCACTTTGCCACCCATGTTGCGTCCAGATGGATCGCTGGCGCATTCCGCGACTGACAAAGCAAATCTGTTTGTGTCCTTGTTCGCGAACAATTCTCGTTTAGAGGCAAGCTCGGTAAATCCACCTACTTTACCTCACTGCGGCGTTTCCATGCCGCATATCACCATACACGCTAACGAGGTCAAAAGAGCATTGCAGAACTTGAATGTGAATAAAGCCAGCGGCCCTGATGGCATTCCTGCTAGACTACTAAAAATCTGTGCTCCTGAGTTGTCTCCTGTACTTACACGCCTGTACCGCCTCTCTCTTAAAACTAAAACAGTTCCCAAGTCCTGGAAGATTGCGAATGTGCAACCCGTACCCAAAAAGGGTGACCGTGCCGACCCCACCAACTATCGACCTATTGCTATTACCTCCATACTCTGTAAAGTTATGGAAAGGGTACTGAATAACAAGCTGCTATCGCACCTAGAGAACCACGACCTACTCAGTGACCGTCAATTTGGTTTTCGCCGGGGACGCTCAACTGGGGATCTCCTAGTGTACGTTACGCATTGCTGGGGTGAAGCAATCGAAAATCATGGCGAAGCACTTGCAGTGTCGCTTGATATTTCGAAAGCCTTTGACCGGGTCTGGCACGCTAGTTTGCTGAGCAAGCTTCCAGCGTATGGTTTACCTGCTGACTTTTGCAGTTGGATTACGGATTTCTTGAGCGAACGGTCGATAAGAGTGGTTATTGACGGCTGCTCCTCTGACCTCATGGCTATAGAAGCTGGAGTTCCTCAAGGATCCGTTCTTTCCGCAACGCTTTTTTTGCTGCACATCAACGATCTGCTCATGCCCGGAATTGTTGGGTATGCAGACGACAGCACGGTTGCGGAGAGGTATTTGTCCAATGCAAAGGCCAGCAAGGAAGAAATTGGTTCCTTGAGAGAGGCCATGGTGGAGCGGACGAATACGACTTTGAGTCTTGTCTCCCAATGGGGCGACAACAATTTAGTCACTTTTAACGCCACCAAAACGCAGGCATGTCTATTCACTGCAAAGAAGAGTCCTCTGAACTTGACTCCTACTTTCCGAGGTGTAACTATACCTGTCACCGACAATCTCGATCTCCTTGGCATAAAGTTGACTTCCGATCTCAACTTTGGTGACACAATCGAGTCGAAGGCTCAAACTGCGGCCAAAAAACTAGGCATCTTGAACAAGTTTAAGCGATATTTCAGCCGGGACAGCTTCTAACTCTTTACAAAGCGCAAGTCCGGTCGTGCATGGAATATTGCTGCCACCTGTGGGATGGGTCCGCAAAGTACCAGCTAGCCGCACTCGACTCGGTTGAACGCAGAGCCAGAAAACTCATAGGGGATAATGCGCTATTAAAAACCAAGCTTCACAGTCTTTCCCACCGTCGTGAAGTGGCTTGTCTGGCGGTGTTCTACAGACTATATTTCGGAGAGTGTGCTCTTGAGCTGCATGAGCTCATTCCGCCATCCCCGTTCTACCATCGGACATCCAGACGCACGGCGGGGTTTCACCCCTATTTGGTTGACATTCCATGCATGCGCACGAAGCGTTTTTCATCTTCCTTCTTAATGCGCACAGCCAAGGAGTGGAATTCCCTGCCTGCGTCTGTATTCCCGAAAGAATATAACCCAGCGATATTTAAGGCACGAGTGAGTAGGCTTCTTCTGGGCAAGCTCGCTTCATCTTCGGCCTCTTCTTAGCCTTATGGTTCTCGAATGTGGCCAAGAGTAAGCCCATTTAATGTAAAAAAAAAAAAAAAAAAACTTACAAGAAAATAAAAAATACAAAGTAATTTTTTCTTACATCACCACCAAGCCTTAAATATTAGTTGTAATACTTAACCATACAAACGAAATTTAGGTATAAAGTTCGTAATTTTCAATTATATAATGAGATAGTTTGGACTTAAAGCTGTTATATAATTTAATATCTTTTATGTATGAAGGTAAGCTATTGTACAGTTTTGCTCCCTCAAAGGTGATGCTTTTTTTAGCATAATTTGTACGTGCCCATGGCAAGACAAGTAAGCTTGGCCGACGAAGACTGCGTTTGCTTATTTGAGATTTTTTGGTGAATGTTATGTTGGTATGAATTTTTTTATCAATAATTTTTCGAATCAAAAGGCAAGTGCTATACACGTAAAGTTGCTTTATGTTCGTTAATTTGGTTTCATTGAAAATTTTTTCGGTAGGTGTTAGATAGGGGTAACGAAAAAGTGTTTTAATTACTTTATTTTGCATTCTTTGAAGCTCCTGTAGCCTTGTCTTACAGGCAGTGCCCCAAATTTCAATAAGGTATTGTAAATGTGATTTAACAAGGGAGTTATAAATATTGTAGCGTAATTTCCTAGGGATGCATTGACTTATGTTACGTAGTGAACCAGTGAGTGAAGAAAGTTTGCTTTTAATATAATCGATTTGCGTATTCCATGTTAAATTACTATCCATTCTCAATCCAAGGTATTTTTCACAAGTTTTCTGTTCCAGGGGTATATTGTCAATTGTTAACGGTTCATGTGAAGGAATGGTTTTATTTTTTGGTTTGCTAATTTCAGCAATATGCGGAGACCAAGACAAAGTGCAGTCCATTATTAGTCCAAGGTTTTTAACTTTGTCTGTGAATGGTATTGTCAGGTTATTATAGATAATTGCTGGAACAGCTTTCCAGTCAACTTTGCTCCTTAACCGGCTATATATATTAACCCTGTATAAGTTATGGAAGCAGTCAACGATTATTATAATAATTGGTCTGTTCTGAAAACTGTAAGAAATACCACTTACAATCTGTTCTTCAACAAGAAACACAAAAGAAAAATAACTTAGTAATTAAAAAAAAACCGGCCAAGTGCGAGTCGGACTCGCGCATGAAGGGTTCCGTACCAAAAACGGCAAAAAACATGTTTGTTGTATTGGAGCCCCCTTAAATATTAATTTTATTCTGTTTTTAGTATTTGTTGTCAGAGCGGCTACAGAAATACATCATCTGTGAAAATTTTAACTGTCTACCTGTTGTCATTATTAATATAGAGCAAAAAACGACAAAAAAATCACGTTTGTTGTATGAGAGCCCCCCTTAAGTATTTATTTTATTCTGTTTTTAGTATTTGTTGTTATAGCGGCAACAGAAATACATCATCTGTGAAAATTTCAACTTTCTAGCTATCACGGTTCATGAGATACAGCCTGGTGACAGACAGACAGACAGACAGACGGACAGCGGAGTCTTAGTAATAGGGTCCCGTTTTTACCCTTTGGGTACGGAACCCTAAAAAATAAAATTCAATAAGATTTTCCTGTAAGTTTTAAATAAGTAAGACAAATTATCATTTACCTCCAGAGTTTGTGATTATATGAGTTATTCTGAGATAGTTCAAATCTTACGAAATCTGTAATATCCACTTTATTTATTATTCTCTCATTGACTTTTATTTGATCGATTTATCGCAAGAAAAATCTGAAGACATTTTTTTTACGAAACGGAATTAAGTGATACATATTTTGCGAAAGTTTTGTTGTAACAGTCTGATACCAAAAACTATGTACAAAGTCACTTAGAGAAATATTTCTTAGGGAGAAAATGCGATATTGCCAGTTCCTCAAAAACAGTTTCCCGAAAGATTTCCAGTCTTACTTCCCCATTGGAAGATTTATATGTAGATGCGTGTTCCTTTTGTGCCCAATAATACATTTTTTCTCATATATTTTTCCTTACTAACACAGATGTCAGCAACTAGCTTGTTAAAATATATGTGTATTCTTTGAATAGATTTCCTCCGGTTCATTGTAAAAAATATAAGGATTTTGCAATGCTTTCCGTAAATTATTACGTATTTCTACATTATTAATGTTACAAAAATATATAAACATTGTAATACAAACAGTGAAATTTACAGAACTTCCTTTTTATTGACATGTGCTAAAACTTTTTTTTTTAGTTTAAATAAATACAAAAAAAAAATAGCGTTGAAAGCAGTCCCGGTAAGTAATCAAAGTTATTAAAGAGGAGCTCGGTGGTGCAGTGGTTTAGCGCCTGATCCAGCAATTGCGGAGGTTAAGCAACTTTCGCAAGGGTCGGTCATGGGATGGGTGACCAAAAATTTATTATCTCGAGCTTCTCCGTGCTTCGGAAGGCACGTTAAGCCGTTGGTCCTGGCTGCATTTGCAGTTGACACCCACCTATCCGCATTGGGCCCGCGTGGTGGGTTATGGCCCGTTCTCCTTATCCACCCATTAGGAAGGCCTGTGCCCTTGGAGTGGGGACATTAAAAATGTCAATCAAAGTTATTAGCTGTTATTGCAGTATTATTCGTATATCTTTTATCGAAATTCAATCACCATAATTCTCTGCGTCGAAATGTCGTACGAAATAGCCTATTTGCCAGGCGCACTTCATCCTATTAGCTTGGACTCCGCTAATCAAAATTGAAGTTTGCATCACCGCGCACAATAAAGTTTGATTGGATAGGTACCGCTAACGAAGCGACTGTTTACTACTCCTGCCAAAATCTCTGTGACAAAGTGTGCCACAGCGTAATTATAAACTGATAGCTTTAGTTTAAAAGATACAGTATTCACAAACGAAGGGCACACTTAATTTTACGCATTATGACACATTTTGATTACGCAAAATGACGCATACGCAAAATGGCACATACGCGAAATGACATATGCAAAACGACACATACGCGAAATGACACATACGCAAAACGACACATACGCGAAATGACATACACAAAATGACACATACGCAAACGATACAGGCGAATTGACACATACGCGAAATAACATGTTTAACCCTGTATAAGAGATAAAAGGGGCTCACCGACATTTTTGATCAATTTGAACTAACAATTGCATTCGATAGCCTTTGAATGGGTATTTCAAATAACATATTCAAAACTGGCTAAAAGGGGCCCATTTGTCGTTAAATCGTCTCAGTAAAAATAGTGTAGGTAAGCAAATTTTCTTATATTTTGCTAATAGTTCATTTCAAACTAACAATTGCATTTGATGGCATTGTCGTACTCAAAACAAACTAGGGTCCATTACATATTCAAAACAAACTAAAAGAGGCTCATTTCTCGTTAAATCGCCTTAGTAAAAATAAACAATTCAACTTTAAATAGCCATTTTCTCAAATTTTGCTAAATGTTGATGAGCCGCTTCTTCCCGTGTACCCTTCTTAACAACATCCTTACTAATATTATAAATGCGAAACTAAGTTTATTGTTTTGTTACGCCTTCACGTCTTAATTACTCAACCGATTATCATGAAATTTTGCATCCGGAAAAAAATACTGTTCTCTACTTGCAATTTTATTGATAAGAGTCAGGGTTTCAGAAATAACAAACGGAATCAGATTAGCTACTTCAAGTCACTTAGTAGTTTGGGTTTTGGATAGACTCTCCGTATGTTATGTCGGGTCCAGACGTGCGTAAGGCCGGGCCCAAATATCTAAATATTTTTTAATTTATTATCAATAAAGTTTTACAATTTTTTGTTCACATTTAAAGCACATCAGAAACCACTGAGATTTAGATTAATGTGCTAGAATTCGCTATTTTATATGTATTTAGGTATTTTAATCTATGATTGACAAGTAGTCAGTGCGGCTACCATATGTGTTGCCTGCGGCTATCGTAATAAGCCTGCCGCTTGTGATCGCCCGCGTACCTTTATTTTGGGAAGCTACTTTTTAAATATTATTATTAAAGAATTCTTCCACAAGAAGCTGGAGCACAAACGTATATAACGTAACGTAACGTGAAAGTAACGTGAAAAACACGAATTTTGTGTTTAAACTTGGACGGCACTTTGAACATTATTTTCATGTAGGTTACGCTCGCACCGCCCGCCCTGCCTGCCGGCCGGCGGGGTATCCGCACTGTAGCATAGACAGAATTCGCATTACATTACACGTTACGCACGTCTTCTGTACCCGGCCTTATGCGTTACGTCACACAAACAAATTAGCTTTGATAGTAGTAGCATAACGTAATGATTACTAAGATAATATTGTCACACTATGATAGTAGCATCGATGTTTAGTGACGACACTAGGTTGGTGTAACTATGCTCTGTATGCACATAAATAATATAACTATAAACTCAATGATTATACAAAGCGCTTTTTATAATAATTTATAAAAATGTAATTTGTAATTAACGTGCAATGAACAATTTGTAAATAGATTCATTATGATCTCGAAGCAAAATAATATTAAATACCTACTCTGGAAAAAGCCTCCTCAAAACGAAAAAAAACTTACGTATGTAGTAGAATTTTGCAAAGTGACGCTGATGTTTAAACGTTTCTCAAAGGCTTTCATGGAAAAGTGCATATCATCCCTACTGTGTGTTAACTTTACATATACTCCGATGGGCAGACAGGGTTGTCACTTTTGTACCTCGTGCTCGTATTTATACGGTCAACGGTAGCGGTTTGGTGGGGCTAAAAACTTTTGTACCAAGTTCCTCCAATTTATTTTAGTAGGATTAAAGATGTCCCTATATTACTTTAGGGTCGGGAGTATTGGGAATATTCCCGATTGCCAGGAGTATTCCTAATATTGCCGGGAATATTCCCACCCTAAGGCAATATTCTCAGCAACGGCACATCTTTAAGTAGGATTGTCTTACTTAACAAGCATATGTGTCAAATTACTAACTTTTTGGACTATTTAACTGCGGCTGACAGTACATCATTACAGTTCTTCGGTATTTTTTCTACCACCTAAATGATAGTAAAACATAACCACTATTAATAAATCTTTTTTTCATGGTATTGGCGACAGTTTTATGGTAAATTTAATTTATGCACAAAAATAATTACCTTTTAATGTAACATGATTAAAAAAAACCGGCCAAGTGCGTGCCGGGCCACGCGCAGCAGGGTACGGAACCCTGTAACCATAATATACCATATCATATTTAATACCACTACCATTTTTCGTCTGCAAAAATAACTTTGTTTTTCACAGTGTTGGTATGAATGACAAAGTTACATTTCCGATTTTGGAAAATATCTCGAAAACTGAATATTATATCTCGTTTAAACCAATTTTCGTTGAAAGTGTTTATTAAGATCTATAGCATATTTTTTTTTTTTAGTTTTTTCACTGTCTTATTTTAAAAGTTAATGGGGGACTTTGAGAAAAATCTCAATGTAATTTTTGAAGACCTATCTCTGTAGATGTGTCTGTACTTACACCCCGCACGTATTGGTTTGATATTTTTTTTTCAGTTTCAGTTCCATTCAATGTATGAGGGATAAAAATCGTAAAACGGTTTACAGAATACATCTACCTACCAAGTTTCAACTGTGCAATCCCAATACTTTTGGAATAAAATGGCTGTGACATACGGACAGACAGATAGACAGACAGACAGACATGACAAATCTATAAAGGTTCTGTTTTTTGCCATTTAGGCTACGGAACCCTAAAAAGGTATACACGAAATTCTGTTATCATCGACAACCCTAACTGCCGTGTATACCTATTAAATGTTGCACTCCGTCGCTTCGCCGCCGGCGCTGGCAGACCAGCTAAATAAATTATAGCGAACACATCTCACATGCTGGGCTTGCATCGTTTCCAAATACTACAAAATGTACTAACTCACTGTTTTGTCAATCTATGCTTTCATTTGAATGAGCGTTGAACGATATAAGAAGAAATGTTTTAGGTAAGTAGCAGTGGCAAGGAGTCAAATTATAGCAAAGGTAAGTCGGACCAATGATTTCTCGAAAAAATACATTAACTGTATGGTGGATTGCTGGGCTAGAAATTCTAAAAGGGAAGCCGATAGGAATCGACATGTATGGACCCTTCGCCACTGGTAAGTAGTATACCTATGTATGTATAGAAACTATAACATTTGTGTTATGGATATCGGAAACATAGAAGACGGTACCACAATCACTCAGAACCGCGACAATACCTAATAGAGATATTCGTTTTCTTTTCCAGCCGGGAATCGAGCTCGGTACCTCAAAAATGATAACACCATTAAAATTGGTTTAGTAGCCACTCGATAAAGGAGGTCGTTGCAAAGTGTAAGTCATTGTCATGAATTAACTAAATATTTAAGTACATACTTTGACACAATTAACTGTTGCGTTTGTAAGTAGCAACCCTACTACATAAACGCAAACATTGAAGTGACATGACTGTACATATTATTATACTCGTAGTTCAGAAATTTCGGAGACCGTCAGACTGTATAATAAACTATACGCTTGCACTTATTTGCAAAGTTTTTTCTATATAACCAAGAATAAGATTCAATATGAATTAGGTAATATCTGCGACGCTTCATCACTACTTAGTATAAAACTAAGTCGCTTTCTCTGTCCCTATATCTCTATGTATGTTTAAATCTTTAAAACTACGCAACGGATTTTGATGCGGTTTTTTTAGTAGATAGAGTGATTCAAGAGGAAGGTTTATATGTATAATACATGGTGTCAAATTCCACACTACACCGAAGCGAAGCGAGGGCGGGTCGCTAGTGTTATTATAATGGAATGGTAGCATTTAATATTATTATGAAATTAACATAAACGTACAATATCGCTAGGTATCCACCGACGTAAGCACTGTATGTAAATACACCTCCTTTTGCATGAGCAAAAGGAGGTGTATTTCGAATCGAGGATTCCTGCACTTGGTTATGAAACCAAGTGCAGGAATCCTCGGATTCGACATGTCATGCGAATTATTAACACCGAACAAGTTACACTTCAAGACTGAAGTGAATAAAGTTTTAGCTACGTAGTGTTCCAGTTATTTGAGTTAGCACGTTCGTGTCGCTGCGATAGGCAGAGTTTAAATACGTAGGAAATAGTTTTAGAAACTATCGAAATAGGTACGTCTTTTCTTACGCTATTGCCACGAAGTTGCAAGACTGCCGTTGTAATTTTGTAAGTTCTGAGTTCTATATTGTTTGCTAAAGTAAAAAAAATAGTAATTTTAAATCAAGTTCTTGCAACAACATCAACATGGCTTTAGGTCGCAAATGTAAATAAAAATTTATTGAAGAAAAAAAAAATGTTTTCACATTGTATAACGGCGTCATATAGCCGCTATATTGAATTTAAAAAAAACTAAAGACTGTGTCACTCAGGATGATGTAAGGATTCTAACGATACCCAACAGATACAAATCTATTCAGGCATTTACAAGTTACATAAATAAAGAAACTCACCAACGTACATGAATCCTGAACACAATACATTCCTTCTTTTGGGCAGTCGTGTAATGTAAAAAGTATTATCAGATATAACCTTCATTTTAACAAAAAATAACTTACCTATTCTAGTTTTAATGGTAAAAGTTTAAATATTATTCCTCTGCTACGTTACAGGCTTGTTACAGGCGGCGGCGTTTTACATTTTCACCTTATTATCACGCTAGGAACCCAAAAGTTTAAGGATACTGAACAAACGTTCCCGACGAAATCGTTTTCTTGATAAAACTAATGCAAAATCTTGAAGTCGATAATATGGGCTTAGGGGCTACCTTCAAAATGACTGAGACAAGGTTATGTAAACTTTTGCTAAACTTGTGATTAGAAGTGAGTTAAAGTTCACATAATGTATTAGAAATAAATTATTACAGGAAAGATGGTGACGAAGGTCTAAATAAAGCATTATCCCATTTAGCTGTATCTTGTAAAAAAACATTGTTTAAAAAAACCGGCCAAGTGCGAGTCGGACTCGCGCACGAAGAGTTCCGTACCAAAAAATACGTTTGTTGTATGGGAGCCCCCCTTAAATATTAATTTTATACCGTTTTTAGTATTTGTTGTTATAGCGGCAACAAAAATACATCATCTGTGAAAATTTCAACTGTCTATCTGTTGTCGTTATTAATATCGAGCAAAAAACGGCATAAAAATACATCATCTGTGAAAATTTCAACTTTCTAGGGTTCATGAGATACAGCCTGCTGACAGACAGACAGACAGACAGACAGACGCACAGCGGAGTCTTAGTAATAGCGTCCCGTTTTTACCCTTTGGGTACGGAACCCTAAAAACAATGAGATGCTGATGAGCGTGAAAGATCGTTCCAGCGGACGATGATTTTCATAGGCAAAAAGAGATAGCGCTATGGAAAAATGAGGAAACCGGTGATTAGTTGATGTTAAACATACCTAAATACGACAATAACTGCAATACAACGCCTGTTCCGAGAAACGAATGGTTTAGAAGAATAAACTAAAATCTGAAAAAGTCCGTAATTTCAAGGTTTTTTGCCTTCCCCAAGTTTCCACAGGCTCCTCGAGATCAAAAACTCGGTATATCGGTATATCCCAATGTCCAGGTGAAAATACCTGCCAACTGGACTATGAGACTATATCGGGTCATTTTGAACTTACCATCCAAATTTTAAGGATGTGTCCAGTCCATGAAACTGAAACACTTTCTCTAAGGAATACATGGTCAAATATGTAAAATAAAAATCGACTTTCCATACAAATCAAAGAGATATCACGTGATCAATTTAGTATGGGATGACCAAAATGTTCTGGCGAAATTTGACACATGTTTCTTAGAGAAAGTTGTTTAGTTTCATGGACTGGACTTGTTTACTTTGCGACGCCGCCGCAGCCTCGCCGAAGGGTAGTTGCTAGTCGTAGATGATAAGCTCTTCGAGTTTACAGGTTGACAGATAATCAAATGATACTTATTAAAGAACAGGCAATGGAAAAATATTACACTACCTTACCTTGATAATCCGCAACGACGCCCCGGCCATCTCCTGTTCAGGCACAAGACGTCATTTTCTTCTTTTTATTGTGTAAAAGTCATGGATTTCGTACATAGTATCAGTAGTTCCACCATGCTAGGATTCACAAGAAATCATATATTATTTAAAGTTTGACAAAACTATTCACATTCATGCACTGAACACTGTCTTAAATACACATATATCATTATTGCGCATGTGAGTATAACTTAGATTTTTCAAAAAGAAAATTAACATTTGACGTGGCGTGTTACGAAGCCATTTTGACACTGGCGTGGCAGCCAATCAGCGATCAGTAAGCCCTTCCGATCTTGATGTAGTCAGCCATCTGTCAGCTGTCGACAACAAAGTCGGTAAATTCTAAATGAACTTTAAACCTTTAACTAAACGATCACTGGCAAGTAATCACGATATTTTCATAGTTTTTTTTTTATATTATGTTTAACTGTGAATGAAAAATATTGTGGCTATGTAGTAAATATCCATACAATTTATATTATGAGGGCTTATGCAATGCATATTTTTTCATTATCATTATGCATTTATTTCGTGAGCGACCATCTAGAAACTTCATGACATTTGTGATCAAAGTAAAAGTAGTAAAATTATATATCCTGATGATAAATTCGGAAAATTCCGCGGTCGAATAAATAAATAAATAAACAATTGCCACAAGTTTTACTTGAAAATCTCTCGGCGACTTTGCGTCGCACTTCACGCAGTTGCTTATCGGCTGCAACGTGTCCGCAACTAAGTTGCGTCTTCCGTCCTATTAAACTTTCAGGTTACAAAGGAAGGCTTTGTTGAGAGTTTAAATCGAAGCCTTTATGAAGCCTTTTAATATTGGATAGACGCTTATTATGGATGATGTACGAGCAAACCCGTACATTTTCGTATGTTTCATAATTTGGCGAAGTAAGCAGAACGTGGCCTGCGCGCCGCTCGATCAATTTGTAAATCAGTCGCAATAAATAACTCGTGAAAACAACATCTTTTCATTTTCCTCCAAATTGACCGCGACCGGCATTTCGGAATCATCTATCAATTTATCATCGGTAACAATCCGTATGTATGGTCAACAGACCATACATAATTTATGGTCCTTCGAGCTACGAAAAGCGGGACCTTACGCGACACGTGTGTGATCAAAGCCGTTTCGTGTAGTGTTTTCCGCTGAAACAGCAATATCAGAACATTTTACCTGGTGAAGTGCACGTTGGAGGAGCGGCAGCCAAGGAACACGACCTGAACTAAAGGCAGTCGCAGTTAAGCAGATTTTACAAGTAAGATCTTTCCATATTATCGCTTACGTAACAATCGCAACGACAAAATGGAAGATCTGTTAACAAATCAATGCCAAATCTATGGAGCTATGGAAAAGCTCCTAACTAATTTTAAAAAGGACGGTGCCGAGCGAAAGACGGCCGATTATATCAAGAAAAAAGTAAATCTTTTAGATGACTACTGGAAAGAGTTCCAGAACAATCATTTGCAATTATGCAACGTAGGTGATGAGTCACATGATTATTTTGTGGGCAATCACTATCAAAAAGCTCATGATTTTTATAAAACAACTCGGGACTACATCTTGCTTCATCCCAAACCGTTATTGAAACCAGCTACACCGATGGCCTCCCCGGTACTTTCGCCGACGGTCTCGGTGGAGCACCTTAATTTACCAACATCAAACAACAATCAGTCTCATGAAACTGTACATACTATTCCGAAATTTAGATCGCAAGGTACTAATAGTAAGCTTGACGAAATGCTAAGAAAGCAAACTAGCAATTTTAGAGCCTTTTCACGTACTATTTCAAACTTTAACATTGATTTGTTATCAGAAAAATGGGAATTCCAAGATGCTTTAAAAACATTAGAGTCTCGATGGTCAGTTATAGATGCGTTACATTGGGAGTTGGACAGTGAACTCGAGGGTAAAGATGAAAGATATGATCAAACATTTTCTTTTCATGAAGCAACATATAACAGCATAAAGAAACAAATTAACAGCAAATTATGGTCCGAAAAACATAGAGAACAATCAACCCCTCTCATAGATATCCCTATTTTTGGAGGAAACTATCACCAATGGGTATCTTTCAAGGACCTTTTTACTGAGATTATCCATAGCAATCGTTCACTTTCTAATGCCCAAAAGATGCAGTTTCTGAAAACGAAACTTAGAGGTGAAGCTGAGCGTTTAGTACAGCACCTTCAGATTAGTTCTGATAATTATAATGTATGTTGGGAAATACTTAATCACCGTTTCAACAATCAGAAACTTATCTTTAATTCACATATCAGTATTTTGATGAATTTACCAAGCATGTCACAACCTACTATTAACATTATCAAACGTATTCATGACTCAACAATGGAGAGTCTGAATGCTATCAAAAACATGGGTATCAATATCAGTACATGGGACCCATTATTGGTTTTCATTTTGACCCAAAAATTAGACTCGGAAACACACACCGAGTACACGGCCTCTCTGAAGCAACCTCGGGAGTTGCCGGTTTTAGCAGATTTTCTTTCTTTTTTGGAAAGTAAATTTACAACGATGGAATCTTCAAAGCGAAAAGAAAGCGGTCAGCAGAACAAAAATTCTTCATCTAATAATTATTATACTAACAGTAATAATTATCCTAACAATTATAAATATCCTAACAATAACAATAATTATCAAAAAACACATCATTATAAACAAGCATACACGGGGAACAAAATTATACCCCAGTCGATAAATAAAACGAGTTTTCGGTCAAGCAAAAACTGTCTCGTATGCAAAATTGGCGAACATCGCTTATTTTATTGCAAACAATTTCAAGAAATGACACCCGTCGTCAAGCGGCAAACAATTGAAAGGTTGAATTATTGCGCAAATTGCTTGTTTGATCATTACGGTAACAAATGTATTTCGAACAAACGATGCCGCGAATGCAGCGAGTGTCACAATACGATACTCCACGAAGCGTATGTTAAGCAAGAATCAAACTCAGCACCGGGAGTGTCGAACTCGAACAAGGTCGCGACACATGACACGAGTACTGGGAAATCAATAAGAAATCATCATGATAGCAATTCTCACGTGGCCCAGGCTGTAGAAATGCCAGAAACATTACTGTCTACGGCTCTTATCAAAGTCCAAAAACATGACGGCACTTATCAAACACTACGCGCTCTCATTGATCAGGGGTCGCAAGTGTCGTTGATATCGAAAAGCGCGGAGCAACTTTTAAGCTTGCCGCGGAGTAAATGCAGAGGTCTGATTACCGGTATAGGTGCGAAAGATAACAGCTGCAAATGGACTATTAACATAAATTGTTTCTCATTAGATGGAACTTATTCATTCAACACGAATGTTTACATTATGAAAAACCTAACAAAAAATTTACCTAGTTATACGTTTCCAAAACCTGATTGGTCGTATTTAAACAACATTGAATTAGCGGACCCCGAATTTTATATAAGTCGAAACATCGATATTTTATTAGGGGCCGACATTTACTCGCAAATCATGCTTGGAGGAATCTGCAGATTAAGCGAAAACATACCTATTGCGCAAGAAACACGCTTAGGTTGGATTCTGTGTGGAAATATGAATAGTTTTCATTGCAATGTAGTTCAAATTAACACAGATTCCATACAACGTTTTTGGGAAATTGAAGAAGTTTCTTCGGAGCACTCATCTTTATCATCAGAAGATAGTGAGTGCATCCAGTTCTACAAAGCTACAACAAAAAGATTAGAAGATGGTAGATATGAAGTGTGTCTTCCTCTTATCAATAATTTTGAAGAACACTTAGGAAAATCGAAATCTTTCGCAATAGCGCCATACAAACAGTTAGAGAGAAAGTTCTGTAAAAATGAAAAAATAGCACAAGATTATAAACAATTTATCAACGAGTATGAACATATAAAGCACTTACAACCATGTCATAGCAACACGCAACCGGAATGTTACCTACCACAACATTGTGTGTTACGGGAAGATTCCAGTACAACATCATTACGTGTAGTGTTCAACGCTTCTTCGAGAACAACATCTGGGAAAAGTTTGAACGACCTCATGTTCAAAGGTCCTAACTTACAAAATGACCTACAGTGCCTCATTTTAAAGTTTCAACAATATCAAATAGCATTCACAGCGGACATAGAAAAATCATTCTATACTGATGATTTGATACATGGAACACATAATTTGGAGGATGCCAAAAAACTACAACAGGATTTGATTGCACTACAAAAAAGGGGTGGATTTAATTTACGGAAATGGTCCTCTAATTTCCCTGAATTATTAGAAAACATAGATGTAGCACAAAGCTATCAGCAAAACAAGAATTTCAACATGCCAGAGTCTTCAAAAACTCTTGGCCTTATATGGGATCCAAAACAAGATGAATTTTCATATCAATGTAAACCTGAGTTGCCAGCAAAAAAGATAACAAAAAGATACGTCATTTCCGAAATATCAAAGATTTTTGATCTTCTTGGTTGGATAGCGCCTGCTACAACAAAATTTAAAATATTATCTCAGAAACTATGGACCCTAGACTTACAATGGGACGATGAAATTCCAGAAAATATAGCAATAGAGTGGAAAGCGTTACAAAATGACGTAATAAACATTAACTTAATAAAAATACCTAGATGGATAGGTACTAAACCAAACATTAGTATCGAATTGCATGGCTTTTGCGATTCGTCTACAAAAGCTTATGCGTGCGTTATTTACGCAAAAATCAAGGAAGGTGATCAAGTTATTATCAAGTTAGTTGCAGCAAAGTCGAGATTAGTACCGAAAAGCAAAAACGTATCATTAACAAGATTAGAGCTGTGCGGGGCAGTTTTGTTATCTAAACTGATGACCAATGTTAAAAACTGCCTTTCGGAATACAACATAGAATCATTTGGTTGGACCGATTCAACAGCAGTTTTGGGTTGGTTACAAGGGGACCCCGCCAGGTGGAAGACGTTTGTAGCCAACCGGGTACAAGAAGTTACCAAAGTCATACCTCCAGTACAATGGAAATATGTGAAATCAAGTGACAACCCTGTGGATTGCGCAAGCCGCGGCTTATCGATAACACAGTTGAAGAAATTTTCACTATGGTGGCAGGGCCCCACATGGCTGCCATCTTATGAAAAAGATGAAAGTAACAAGCTTTCAATTTATTCAACAGATGAAGAGGTAAAAAAGTCGAGTCAAGTTACTGCTATTATGCAACAGCAAGCAAACAATCAAAACATTATTTCCATGTTACTGAATAATTACAGTTCTTTAAGAGACATACTACACATATTAGCATGGTGTTATCGTTTTATATCCAATGCAAGCAAGCAAAGCATTAACAAAAATAGATACATAAACATAGAAGAAATAAGGAAAGCAAGAACAAGCATTATCAAGCACACACAGCAAGGAGCTTTTTCGGAAGAGATTCATAACTTACAAAGCGAAAGCAAGCTAAGCACAAAAAGTAAATTATTATCATTAAATCCGTTTTTGGATGATAAAGGAATTGTACGCGTGTGTGGAAGATTAAAGCATACAAATATCAATGATGACATGTGGCACACGGAGTACTTGTCAAAACTATCAGCGAGAGAGAAATGGCAGCAACCTGAAAGCAACATGAAATTAAATGATATCGTTTTAATTAATGAAGACCATTTACCTCCTGGAAAATGGCTAATGAGAAAAATTGTAGAACTATTTCCGGGAGCCGACGGATACGTAAGGGTAGTGAAACTGAAAACAAAAAACGGTTTTATCAAACGCCCGATATCAAAATTATCAAGATTACCGGTTGACATTGAAACCAATTATGACACACCTGAAACATCGAATCAGCAAAATGACCCGAAACATGACGAAGTCATTGACCCTTATCAGTCGAAAAAAAGATCGCTTCGCAAGAGAACTAAAACTCAGCGATTTAACTTCACTAGCATGGTTGTATCATTTTTAATATTTTTTATAACAATACTTTCGAACACGGAAGCTTTGCAAACAACCCTATTTAAACAAGATCAAGGACTATATTTTGATAAGGTATGTGACATGCGATTGGCAAGAGATGAATGGAAAATTATCATTTACTACGAAATGGAACCTTATTGGAGTGGACTTAAAGCTCTCAATATTTATTCAGACAACTTAGAAAAAACATGCAATGCAATACGAGAACAAAGTCATTGTGATATCATTATTACACAATTAAAACACGGGATCTCCGACCTTGAGTACTACAACAGCATGCTGCTTGGTCAGCAGTCGGGAGCGCCCGCCAACGCAATCAGACAGCGGCGCGGGCTCATTGACGGGGTCGGTACTATCGCGAACACATTATTCGGTGTATTGGATCAGCGGTTCGCGGAAAACTACAAAAGGGACATTCAACAATTGCGCGACAATCAAAAACATATCACTTTATTTTGGAAAAATCAGACCTCGATAATTGAAGCTGAGAACAACCTTTTAAAGCGAACTGCAGACACTATCAACAAACAGCATAAAATGATAAACCAACATATAAATAAATTAGAAAGGGCATTGAACGAATTGACTAAAAAGACAGAAATTAACTCTATCATAAACGAGTTCACATTAGGATCGATTGTAGCAAGCAATCTATTAAATAACTTAAAAACTATTCAAAATACGCTTATCGACACTATAACTGACGTTTATCATAGGCGGTTCAATCCCCATTTACTAACTCCCGAACAGATACGAAACGAATTAAGTACGATTGCTAGTCAGCTTACTAAAGATCAGATGTTAGCGGTTGATGACGTACACCTGAACATACAGAGGTTCTACGAATTATTGAAAGTAAAAGCACGAATGCTACCAGATTATTTGATTTTTGAAGTGCAACTGCCACTTATCAGTCGAGACACTTTTGAGATCTATCGCATTATCTCGATCCCACAGCAAAAGGGCGATATCATGCATAGTATAGTACCTATTTCGGAATACATTGCGATTAGTCTGAAAAAAGATAGTTTTATCATTATGACAGGTAACGATGTGAGATCATGTAAACAGTTGGAAAAAGCTTACTTATGCCACATTTTAAAACCTATATATCAACTGAAAATGGAGACTCAATTCTGTAAGATAGAGAATTCTAAATGTAAAACTAACATAAACAAATGTCTAAATCTTTGGATAGAAAGTCATTCGATTAACAATTATATTTATTTCTGTTGCGACCGGTGTCAGTTGCGAGAAATGTGCGCGGATCAAGTTCAAGCACAACAGCTGACGAGTGCCGGTATACTAAGTATAGATCATGATTGTATTTTAAAAACAGATAACTTTACTGTATTGGCATATAAAGAACAATCAAACCAAATTAACATTCGTCCAGAGATATACACACCCGTATAATCGCTCCTATTAATCATATTTTAAATATCTCACTTCCACAAATTCTCTTAAACATAACGGGACTGGACACCGGAAAAGATATAACAGAATTAGGAGAAAAGATCAAAGGGATGAAAGAAAACGCGGAAGTTATTGAATCAGAGAGTATGTCTTTTCACGACGTACACCACTATAGTATGATCTATGGAATCATCGTGGTAATAGGCGTCGTAACTTTCGTCGTGGTGGTCCGTCGCGTGCGCTGCCGCTGCCGCGGGAGGGAGCCGCGCGTGCAGGAGGCGGGCCCGCCCCAGCTGGAGCTGGAGGCCCGCCCGCCTCACTCCGAAGCACCAGTGAGTGTAAGTGCTGTGCGTAGTGCGCGTTCAGTGAGCGATGATAGTGAGAACGTTGTGCATAATACGCGTTTAGTAAATAAATCGACGTCTCCCGATTTACGTGATCGTTTTTAAGAAAAACTGAGACTAACAAACTTCTTTTATTATTAAGTAATCATCTTATCCTATTAAAATAAAATATCACCCAATTTATATTAAAATGCAATGCAAATGCAATGTAACATTAAAATGCAAATTACGAACTCATGATTGTAATACTTATTAATTTTATCATTTAAATCATGACTAACATAGAACACTAAGAATATTGTTACTAACTAAATGAAATATTTAAGATAACATGAAATTAAGTATTAACTATTTTATGTTATGAATATGTGAACTTAAACTATCTCTACATTATTATTGTTATTTTGATGTATTCCTGTTGCCCGGGAATATGTACGAGCAAACCCGTACATTTTCGTATGTTTCATAATTTGGCGAAGTAAGCAGAACGTGGCCTGCGCGCCGCTCGATCAATTTGTAAATCAGTCGCAATAAATAACTCGTGAAAACAACATCTTTTCATTTTCCTCCAAATTGACCGCGACCGGCATTTCGGAATCATCTATCAATTTATCATCGGTAACAATCCGTATGTATGGTCAACAGACCATACAGATGAAAAATTAAATAAAAATTGTAGTTCGCCTTTGTTCAATCTTTACAGCTTTTTAAGATTATAAGTTTTTTTTTAACATTGAAAATGTTTATGTGATCCAGTGTATGTGCCCGAAATTCAGCCAAAAGTGCGGCATGACCGTAAATCAGTCAAAATTGAATATATCTCTATGAGAGAGGTAACAAAATGTGCAAGTCGTGAAGATCAATCGAATGGTGCTTGAATTATGAAAATCGGTCGGATAGTTTTTGAGAAATTTTTAAAAATATTTCCGACTTGCCGGAAAAAAAATAGATTAACTTTTTTCGAGGGGCTTAATTAAAATTCGTAAAACGCATCTTGAGATTAAATTGGGCTACAAAATAACACGAAACCCACTGGGTAGATGATCAAGCGACAGATGTGGGCTGCGGAGGTTCCCAAAAGTGGGAGTGGTTTGTAGTTCGGCCGATTTGATGCAGTCTTTAAAGCACATTTGATACAGGTCTATCAAAGAGTAATTAAGCTCCCATGCAGTAGGCTCCCATACAGTAGCTTAGATTTTTTTTCAAAAACAAAACTTAAAAATAAATTTTTAACTCTCTCCGATTTCAATAGACGAGTAATTAGCTAAACTAAATACTATTAATAGTACTCATTTTCAATGGACTCTGATAGTTGCGTGGAGCGTGAAACCTATAATTTGTTTTTTCAGATTTGAACAAAATTATCGCTTTCATTATCATCACTAATGTTGTTCTTTAAGTCTTTCTAAGGTATATGAATAAAATAAAAAAAATCGGTTGGCACTCCGGGAGTGCCGGCAGAAGTGAAAACTTGAATAATAACGTTGTGCATTTTTGATATTTTGAAATTAGCGGCAAAGGATTAAAATTATTTATTTCCTATTGCTATACAGTAACACAATTCACTCAGTTTGTAATTAGAGAAAAATGCTAAAGATTTCGCGCCAGTGGCCTTTTTTAATTTTTACATGCACGCATTCTACGATTTAAACTTATAGTCACAGAGTATAAATAAGTCTATGATTTCACCGAAGAGATCGCTGCTATTAGTTCCATTTTCAAAATTAGCGCGTTGCTGGTGACACAAGTGTTTACATGACGTCTTAAAATGACGCGCCGCCATTTTCAACGCGCCCCGTAGAAAGAGAGGGGGATACTTCCGCCGCCAGCTGTCTACTCTCCATCCGTTACATCCGTCTTACGCATTTTCGATCAGCCACGTGATTCCTGACGCGAGTTTAGCATTTTTTCCCCATACAAAAAGCGCACAACGCCGCTAAAGAAGTTTTCATCGTCATCATCATCATCATATCAGCCGCACGACACCCACTGCTGGGTATAGGCCTCCCCCAAGGATTTCCACGACGATCGGTCCTGCACTTCCCACATCCAGTGGCTTCCGGCAACCTTCACCAGATCGTCGGTCCACCTCGTCGGGGGCCTACCCACGGAGCGTCGTCCGGTGAAAGAAGTTTTCACTTCAAAATAATATATTATATTCGTAACTATAATGGCTGTTCCTAAAAACCTATGCTGCAGGCCTATTACATAATGTTCCCGATAATCGAACACAATTCGTCGTTCAATTTACTTGATAATTGAACCTTGTTTGTGAGTAAATAGTGTCACGGAGTGGACGAACATCGTCATTTTAGTCTGCTGAGTAAAAAATAGGTCTACCTACTGTAGATCAGTTGCCAGGCAACTGCTGTTGTCCATCAGCCATTTTAATGTCCCCACTGCTGGGGCTCAGGCCTTCCTTATAGGTGGATAAGGAGGACGGGCCATAACCCACCACGCGGGCCCAATGCGGATTGGTGGGTGTTAACGACTGCAAATGCAGCCGGGACTAACGGCTTAACGTGCCTTCCGAAGCACGGAGGAGCTCGAGATAATAAATTTTTGGTCACCCATCCCATGACCGACCCTTGCGAACGTTGCTTAACCTGCGCAATCGCTTGGCCAGGCGCTAGACCACTGCGCCACCGAGCTCTTCCGCCACCGAGCTCTTCGGCAACTGCTGTTATTTCACGTCGTTTATCAGAAATATTTGGGCAGCAAAATTTTAGTAGGCCCATCACTGGGATGTTATTATTGATGTGAAGCATTAGTCTACCTTGAATGCTATAATAGTACCTTTAGCACAAAAAACTATTGTGTGTCAATCGAATTCCTATCTCTGTAAAAGGAACTTTTTTTTCTATTTGAGCTAGATATTAATAAAACTTCGTACAAAGACTTACAAAAAAGTCCTTGAGTAGAATAATACAATACAATACATCTATCGACAAGTTAGCTTTTTTATAAATTTTGAGATTTTAGCATTCATATGCTATTTTTTTTTAATACTAAATAATATACTAAAAAAATCGACTCGTCACCAGAAGAACAAGAAAATATTGGACCGAACTTCCAAAGGGGGTTCGATTCCCGCCTGAGAAAATGATCTGGTGACAAGTAATTTCTTTTCTAGATTTTAGTATTTTAAAACTTATTGTTAAATGTTTGTGTGTTCCTGGCTAATAAAAATGATGATGATCATGAACTAGTTGCCACTTTATGGTAACAAACAAAGAATGATTTTTTTCTGTCATCATTCATTACAAAATTATTATAATGCATTTAATTCTGATATGTTTCTCAGCAAACGAAATAGTTTACGTAAAAAAGATGAATGAATTTGATTTCCAATAAAATACCTCCTCCTCCTTAGTCGTTCACTCTTGACAGAGTGGTCGTGGTTGATGACGCTGCATTTTCATTGGCTAAAGCAGCCCCTGCGATGCGCCTCCACGTGTTGCGGTTTTTAGCGTCTCGGGAAATCTGGATTATAGAGGTTTGTGTCGCAGCTTTAATGAGGTCTATCCAACGCGTAGGTGATCGACCGCGTGACCGCTTGCCTACCACAGAATATATATAAGACTACAAGTACAGAAAGGAAACTCTCCGCCCCGCCCCACAATCAATTACTTATCTCACCCCACCGGCGCCCACCGCGCGAGTTCCGTGTGCCGATCCGTGTGCTCATTCAATAGCTCACACACAGTTGCGCGTGTGCAAAAACGTTACGGTGTAGCGTCTGTGTAATAGGTAGTTGAAACGCGACGCTTGTATGGAGTGCCCGGGGTGTGCCTCTACCTGCCCCTGGACAACGAGTCGTTCCATGGATCTTTCGTTTCAAACAACGTGTCCGAAATATTTGAGAATTCGTATTTGCACAGTCGACGATAATCTCTGCTTGATTTTTAGTTCTTCCAGGATCGTAACGTTTCGATAAAATACCTACTCTTAGTTTTATTATGGGAGGGAGTTTCGTTTCACATGACTGGTACTACAGAAACAATCAAGTGTCGTCCACGTCACTAGCCGCCGCCGCCGGCACAGAGCTTGGCAAGACAAAAAAAACCGGCCAAGTGCGAGTCGGACTCGCGCACGAAGGGTTCCGTACCAAAAAACAGCAAAAATAAAACATGTTTATTGTATGGGAGCCCCCCTTAAATATTTATTTTATTCTGTTTTTTAGCATTTGTTGTTAAAGCAGCAATAGAAATACACGATCTGTGAAAATTTCAACTGCCTACCTGTAGTTACACCATGCCCCAGAATGGGGAGAAATGGTAGAGGGACATAACGAACGGATTAAAAAAAGAATTTGTAGAGAGTCAAGCATTGCGCGCGGAGAAATTTCGCGTGCATCTCTCGTGATTCGGCCATTATAACCACACGGTTATACCAACCGTCCATGGGAGGTGGTGGGTTATGTCTACCTGTAGTCGTTATCAATATCAAGCAAAAAATAAAAAAAAACACGTTTGTTGTATGGGAGCCCCCCTGAAATATTTATTTTATTCCGTTTTTAGTATTTGTTGTTATAGCGGCAGCAGAAATACATCATCTGTGAAAATTTCAAATATCTAGCTATCACGGTTCATGAGATACAGCCTGGTGACAGACAGACAGACGGACAGCGAAGGCTTAGTAATAGGGTCCTGTTTTTACCCTTTGGGTACGGAACCCTAAAAATGAGACAAAAGATGCGCCGAGTTTAGTGTTTGTAACTGCTGCGCATCTTTTGTCTCATCTTTCTCTTGCCATTAAGCCGGTATCAGGGGGTCTATTACGAAAAGTTTAATGCGATACACGCAGCTGCGTCCGTGCTTCGTTTTGTTTGTTTCCTATTACAAATCACTTTCGTATGCGATATTGCGTAGAGATTGCGTGAGTTTGACAGTTTCTCTCTAGCGTATCCGACATCGTTCGTTTAGTAGTCCATAAACTACGATAGCCAAATTCAAAATGTTTGTTCTAACTACAACCAACGAACTGCGGACGATTATCGTGGCCAAGTGACTGCGTTACGCAATTGCGTACGTTATTTTCGTAATAGGCCCCCTGTACCTAGTGCAGTATACAGCGTCATTCAAAACTTACCATCCAAATTTCAAGGATGTGTTCAGTCCATGAAACTGAATAATTTTCTCTAAGGAACACATTGCCAAAAATGTAAAAAAATATATATCCATACAAATCAAAGAGATCACGTGATTAATTTAGTTTGGGATGACTGAAATTTTGTGGTGAAATTCGACACGTGTTTCTTGGAGAAAGTTGTTCAGTTTCATGGACTGGACACATCCTTGAAATTTGGATGGTAAGTTTAAAATGATCCTGTATTATTGTACCATGAATGATGACGTTGACGAATAAAGAACTTGCCACTAATCTTGTAAAGTAACAGAACAAGTTCGTTGTAGTTAGTATTCTGTGCCACTAATATACTGATCAAAGTTTTATCTACAAAGAGATGTTTTCAAGCCAGTGGCGAATAAGCTGAAGTATGGTTTGGCTTTGCAACTTTTGAATGGAGGAGATGCATCAGTTATCTGTCTAAGTGACGCAATACTGGGGTCGCCAACTGCGCAAGTATTATTAGGACAGTTTTGGAATGAGTGTGAAAAATAAATAGTTAGGAAAAATTGGAAAAGTGACGTACCCAATTTCTTCCAAATTATTTCTTATTCTTTAGGAAAGCTAGCGGCCACCCGCGACTTATCGTCTGTCTGTGTGGAAAGTTTTATTGCTTTCCCTCGGGAAAAATCCTTGTTTTCGGGATAAAATGCCCCCTATATCCTTCTCTGTATCCCTGATAACGTGTATGCAAAATTTCATGATAATCGGTTCAGTAGTTAAGACGTGAAGGCGTAACAAACAAACAAACTGACTTTCGCATTTATGGTTAAAAGAAATTAATAAATAATCTATAATATTACTAGCGGCCGACCGCAACTTCATCTGCGTGGAAAGTTTTTTTGTTAACTATCGGAAACAATACTTGGGATGAAAGGTATTCAATGTACTTTTTTGTACCCCTGACACCGTGTATCTAAAATTTCATGATGATCGGTTTAGTAGTTAAGAGGTGAAGGCGTAACAAACAACTAAACAAACAAACGGGCTTTCGCATTTATAATATTAATAAGGATAGCTAAAGAATGTAACACTTTGATCTAGTGTAGAACAAATAGAAAAATAATAGGTGTAAAAGAGGTAAAATAGGTGTAAAAGATAACTTGTTTAGTGCTAGCGTTGTAAAAAATATTCCTAAACGAAGAATATTAATTACAACGTTAGCACTCTTTACTCACGCAATCCCACAATCCCGCTAATGGAGGTACTTAATTTTTTTTGAAGCAAACACGAGTCGATTAGGAACTTTTGCGAGTAAAGTGAGACTTGTCCCATTTCTTGCGTGGACGTGGTGTCACCGTAATTTGAAACTTGTGTGTGAGCGGGACGTCAAATTTGTCGCACGAACTTCGTACATCTATTATGGATAGTTCAAAGTGCGCTTTCTGTTTGTTACTTGAAGTTGGTGGAAGTCAATGTTATATAGAATTTGCTGTAACGTGACGCGATATTTATTATAAAACTGAATTCGCTCGCGGCTCCTCCTTTTTGAACTAAAGTCATTGTTACTATTTTTAAGAAATCGATAAAATAAACTAACCTGCCCCCCTAGCATGATCACAGAAACGCGAAATGATTTTTTTTATTAGCAGGCATTTAACCACCATCTTGCTTCATAAACAGGATGTGGTCTAAGGTGTAGCATTATCACCTAGGAAATACCTATTCACTCTTGCCTCGAAGAGTCCAAGGTTGTAAATATTGGGGAACAAACAACTTGGATACTCAGTACTCGTAAATAAATGATTCTTTTTAGGGTTCCGTACCAAAATGGTAAAAAGAAACCCTTATGGTGTGACCTCAGTCTGTCTGTCTGTCTGTCACAGCTGGATATCTCGAGAACTACTAATGGTATCAACTTGAAATTTGGAATAGTTTAAGATGACATTTGCTTAACTATTTTGCAAATAAGAAAAAAAAAAATTTTTTTTACAACAGGGACTGAAAAGGGGTCTTAAAAATTTGAAGTGAGATGACTAGGGCATGTGGGGTATCATATGAAAGAGCGCTGTTTGCATATTTTAAATATTTTTTCCTTTTTTCTTAGGCCACATAGTTTTCGACTTATGATGAAAAATGTAAAAAAAAATTACGGTTCCCCCCCCTTATCTCCGAAGTTTGCTAAGAGAAAAATCTAAAATAATTCTATGTGATATAAGTTTATGTAAAGATTACAGGAAAAATAAAACGATATCTCAATATAACACACTTTTTTAGAAATTCAAAAAACAAACAAAAATTCTTTAGTTTCACTACCAGTCAACAGATGGCGCTGTCCTAAGAGTGCTCACCTAAGAAAAAAAAATAGTTCCATTATCGGTCAAGAGATGGCGCAACCTAATACTACAATAATAATTTGGTGGCTGGTTCTAATATACCTACCTACTATTTGCCGTACGAATAAACGAAGAAAAAGTTCCTACTTAGTAATATAAACAGTTTGCAATGTGGAGTGGCTGAAACGTTTTTCAGTCACCATAAGCATCTGTGGCTAAGATTTGTAAATTAACTGTCCGCCTGTTCGCCCTTCCACCTGTCTGCCGTTTATCCTACTTTTTTAAAGACTTTATTAAAGTAACATATTCAAATATATTTATGTTACGATTCAACAGTTTTCTTGAGTGTAACTCTTGACAGTAAACTTCAATGGAATATGCATATCTCAGCTCTGGCTGGCAAGCTCAGCTCTGCTGCCTATGCTATTAAAAAAGTTAGACAGTTAACAGATGAAGAAACTGCTAGATTAGTGTATTTCAGCTATTTTCAAAGCATTATATCATACTGTATTCTTTTGGGGATCCCTTGTTTTCGCATAATGGTTTTATACCTAATTTGATTTGGCATAACGGATTTGGCATAATCTTTTTGTCATAATAATACTTTGGCATAATTGTTTTTTGGCATACTATTTATATTAGCATAATTATCATTTAGACTAATTTGTTTTCGCATAATGTTATTAGGCATATTGTCTATTCGCCTAATATTATTTAGACATAAAAATCGAAAACAATGAGAATAAATATTTTTACGCACTTATTTATTTTCATGTAAAAGGAGTAGGTATTGTATTAAAATGCCAAAAAGTCATAACACATAAGTACGACCTAAATATTGACTCATGAAACACCTATTTCTAAAATATCGAAAATCCTTAATGTCGATATCCAAAAGACCGAAACTTGAAAGATCGATTATTTAATGACTGGTAATAGTTCGAAACCCTGAAAGTTAAAATGCCGATAGTTGAAAATCCTGAAAGTCTGTTTAGGTCTATTAGGTGCGACGACGAGCGAGCGTAGCGAGCGAGGAGGAGGTGAGGTTCCATTGCGACCAACAATGCACGAGCCGAGCGAGCGAAGCAAGCGTGCCGCGGCAGCGGCCGGCGAAGTGCCAGAACCGACCTGCTAGCATGTAACCCTCAATTAACCTTCGGTTTTTTAAGCTTCGGGATTTTGTATTTTAGGTAACCCTCAATTAACCTTCGGTTTTTTAAGCTTCGGGATTTGGATTTTAAGTAAAATGTTCTTTCGTGATTTTAAACATCGAGATTTTTTGTTTATAAAAATATGCGTTAATAACATTATGCGTGTTTAAATTTATGCTAAAGAATATTATGCTTAAACATGATTATGCTTAAAGTAGTTATGCTTAAAAAAATTATGCATAAGCTGTTATGACTTAACAATATTATGCATAAACATCATTCGGCGAAATCATATTATGCTATGACATATTATGCCTTAAAATTTTATGCAAATACATAGGGAACCTTCTTTTGTGGGGGATAGCAGCCGATATAAATACTATTTTTGTTTTACAAAAACGAGCAATAAGAGCTTTTTATCAACTAAGTTCTAGAACATCTCTTAGGGATAGATTCAAAGAGATTGGTATATTGACAGCAGCATCACAATTTATATTAAACTGCATACTTTTCGTGCGTCGCAGTATTAACTTATATACAAAAAATAGTGATTGGCACAATCGGAACACCAGAAATAAAGACAAACTTGTAATGCCTCAGTATAGATTAGAAAAAGTCCGTGGTTCTTTCATAGGTCTTGGTATAAAGTTTTATAATAAAATTCCAAGTAATATTTTGGATTTACCATTTGAAAACTTCAAGACTCATGTAAAGAATTGTCTTCTCAAAAAAGGATACTATACTGTTAAGATTACTTAATTGATAAAACAGCTTGGTCGTAGATTTTTCTATTCTATGTGAAAATTGAGAGAATTGTCCTACCTACTTAAAACGTATTGTAAGCTTTTTGACTCGACGCCTTAATGCGGGTAGCTTTAGTATGTCATGCTCACTTTAAACATTTCTGCGGTGGTGTCGTGTAGGCGGGTCGTTACGTTCCCTCAAATATGGTTGAGCGAAACGATGGCTGGTTCATGCGTCATGCTCGTGAACGGGTGCTGCCAGTGGGAATGGGTCTGCTTCTGTCTGCTTGTACTAAGGGCGTCGCATATATATTTTTTTCTTCATGTTTAATATTATCAATCTGTATGGCACTTCTTACTCAAAACATAAAATTAATAACTAATCCTTGTTTTGATTTCTCACTTTTTTTTATTGCTTATGACTAAAATGATTATTTTGCTTTCGTAATATTTTTTCGTATTTTTTCGTCTATAGTTTTGTAAGTAAAGGCCTATGAAAAGCTTTTGGATATTAGTTTTCAATTCAGTGCCTTAGGATGGGTAGCCTAAGTATGTCATGCTCTCTTTAATCATTTCTGCGGTGGTGTCGTGTGGGGCGGGTCGTTACGTTCCCTCAAATATGGTTGAGCGAAGCGATGGCTGGTCCATGCGTCATGCTCGTGAACGGGTGCTGCCAGTGGGAATGGGTCTGCTTCTGAATACCTATCTTAACGCATATTGAATTGTAAGAATTGCGTTTTTACTTTTTATGTCTTGCATCAAGTGTTTTTTGGTTCAAGTAGCAGACAGAGTGATTTCTTAACTAGTTGAAAGTTATTTACTATATCATTTACCTATCTGAATGTAGTAGATATTTAATTTTCACTTACCTACCCATTGTGTGCAAACTTTTGTTAATTATTGTGATGGAAAATGACCTCACTTTAAACGTGGAGCTCATTTTTCAATGTTGACGACTCTGTATGAAATATACAGGGAGAAAAAAGCAGCCCTTGACGAGTTTCTTGCCGGTTCTTCTCGTTACAAGGTCTCCCGCTTAGGGTTTGCGAACCGATGGCGTAGCTTCTATGACATTCACAAGTGCTTGTAACAGCCTAGACTGAATAAATTATTTTGAATTGAATTGAATTGAATATGATTGTACGGAACCCTCGGTGCGCGAGTCCGACTCGCTCTTGACCGGTTTTTTATTTTATTCTATTCAGCAGGCAAGCAGGCAGCACATTCCATTCTTTAGCAGTTCGCATAAGAAATGTATTGGCAAAGCGCTTGCTACGGACCTGTAAAAGAATAATTTCAGGGAAAAAATAATTTCGACAGCCGTGCGTGTGACAACAACCATTTATCTCCTGACATTACATAAAAACAAAAATAATTAGAGTTTTTACTCATAAACCCAAAGACAAAGAAATTAGGTACATTAAAAGAGTTTTCAACATAGTCCCCCCGTGTAGCATCGCTACACCATTAATGATGAGGATATGCAAGCCAATTTTTTGGTGGGTCTCCTTAATAATCCTCCTTTGGTGTGGACATCCACCACTCTCACTACTCCATCAGCCCCGGGATGAACCTTGGATACACGACCTAACGGCCAGACTCCTCTAGGTGTTTGATGCTCCTTTATCAGTACTACGTCGCCCACTTCAAGGTTTTGATGCTGGTCTTGAGGGTGCCGTGGTCGAAGACATGGAAGGTATTCGCGCAACCACTTTTTCCAAAAATGCTCCGAAAGCCGTAGCGCTTTTTGCCACTCCTTTCTATGGTGGAACACTCCGTCGTCCAAAGGATAAGGTAACTGTTGGTTCGAAGAGACGCCAATCAGGAAATGGAAAGGTGTTAGACTCTCAACGTCGGAATTACGAGTGACATACGTTAGGGGTCGAGAATTAGCCAGAGCTTCAGCTTCTAATAAAAGTGTACTAAGAATTTCTTCTTTCGGGGCCCTGTCTTTCAGTGTCACTGAGAGTGCTGTCTTGATTGTACGGACTAATCGTTCCCAGCACTCGCCCATAAAAGGTGATGCGGGAGGTATGAAGCACCATTCAATTTTGGCATTGGCAGCGAAGTCCTCTACATCTTGACTATAAAACTCTTTCAGCTGACGACTGGCTCCCACGAAGGCTGTGCCATTGTCACTCAGGATCTTGGATGGTACCCCACGACGTGCAATAAATCTCCGTAGGCTTGAAATGGCGGAGTCTGCAGAAAGGGAAGATACGACTTCAAGATGGACTGCACGTGTTGTCATACATGTGTACAATGCAACGTACCGTTTCTCTCTACGACGACCAATCGACACATCTATAGGCCCAAAATAGTCGAGACCCACGTTCGTAAAAGGGCGCTTGTGGTGGTCAAGGCGTACCTCAGGAAGGTCACCTATCGGAGGGCATTGTGGCTTCGCTCGGCGTTTTTTACATAGCTGGCACTCTCGCACGATCGCTTTGATTATGTTTCGGCATCCGAAGATCCAATAGTGCTGCTTGAGTTCATTGTACACCATCTCATTGTTGCAGTGTCCAGCTTTGACATGATGGTGGTGTATGAGCAGACGAACTGCTGGGTGGCGACCATCTAGGATAATTGGTGACGCAGTATCATGGTCTAGGTCTTTCATGCGTTGAATACGGCTGTCCAAACGAAGGAGCTGGTCTTCTTGATCAAACATGACGCAAAGTTTAAAGAGCTTGCTCGATTTGGGTAAGGGCTTGGAGTTATTGAGGAGACCCATCTCTGTGCCAAAACTGTCTATCTGCGACTTTCGAAAAATGGCTCTTTCCGCATTCTGAATATCAAAGGCGGTAAGAGGCGGTAAAGCTAAAGAGATAGAGGATTGATTAAAATTTAAGTTAGAATTTTGGCGTAAACTTTCTAAACGAGACCGAAACTTAGCGACGCATTGATAAGTGCGTGCAGTCGCCCGAACAAAACGTAGCCACATACTAAAACGTGTGGCATCTGGAGTTACCGGTAAAGGTAACTGTTCCAGTTGAGTTAATCCTACCATTGCTTTAGAGGGTTTTATCTCCTCTAAAGCAAAGGAGGGTCCAGGTACCGATGGTTCTTTCGGCCATTCTGAAGACGGAAGCAGTAAAAAATTTGGTCCAGAGAACCATCGCTCTAGATCAATTACTTGACTCTTCAACCTTGTTGCATCGTCGGCGACATTTAAGCTACCTGGCACATATCTCCAATCTTTGTGGTTGGTACTCTCAGTAATCTCGCCTATACGATTGGCAACAAATTGCTTAAATGTCCGTGCATCACTGTGAATCCAACACAACACGGTTGTAGAGTCACTCCAATAAAAAGTCGAGTCTATATGGACTTTGTGTCCCGATGTAATGGCTTCGGCGTATCTCGCTGCAATAAGGGCTGCTTGAAGCTCGAGACGTGGCATCGAAGAGGGTTTGAGAGGTGCTAAACGTGCTTTTCCACCTATGATAGAGAGCTTCACTGAACCATTAGAGAAGGTAAAACGCCAGTATGCTACACACGCATATGCTTCTTCACTTGCATCAGCGAAAACGTGAAGCTGTCTGTCAATGATGTTCTGACCTTCAAAACCACTTCTATACCACCGAGGAACCTTTGAATCAGAAGCAACGCTATGTAATTGTTCAGACCAAAAGTTCCACTTCTTGACTGTAGCTGGGGATAACTCTGAATCCCAGTCGGCACCAGAACGCCAGATTTGTTGAAACAAGATACGTCCTTGAATAACCAGAGGTGTAAAAAAACCTAGAGGATCATATACGCTCATCAAATCTGACAATAATTTTCGCTTGGTCAACGTGTCACCTTTATTGATGTGGAGCCTTTCATGGAAACTGAATGTGTCGCTACCAGGATGCCAAACAATTCCCAGAGTTCTCACGGAGTTTTCAGGGCCTACTTCTACGTTTTCCGTAGCAACTGGAGCCCTCAGATTCTCTGGAACTGCTGCAAGAGCTGCGGGCTTATTAGAGATCCAGCCATGCATCTCTAG
Source organism: Agriphila geniculea (assembly GCA_943789525.1). Taxonomy (NCBI): domain Eukaryota; kingdom Metazoa; phylum Arthropoda; class Insecta; order Lepidoptera; family Crambidae; genus Agriphila; species Agriphila geniculea. The sequence goes on from OX038880.1 coordinate 1,359,485, forward strand.
TCCCGCTGCTGCGTGTACTTTTACTATCTCGGCCGCCAGCTGTGAAGCCTCATCTAAATCGTCTAAACTGCCTAAATAGTCGTCCATGTAATGGTTATGGACAATGGCATCACATGCGGCTGGATGTGAATTCCGTAATTCTTGTGCGTTTCGGTTTTTTATGTATAAGGCCGTACATGGGCTGCAAACAGCGCCAAAAATAACGGAAGTCATCCTATATTCCTTTAACTCCTGGCCGGGATGTTCTCTCCACAAAAAACGTAGAGCATCGCGGTCTTCAACCCTTATTCTAATTTGTGGGAACATCTCTTTAATATCTGCGTTTAAAGCGATGCTGCCCTCGCGAAATCTGAACAATATAAATATTAAAGATTGTAGAAGGTCCGGGCCAGGAAGCAAAAGTGAGTTGAGACTAATACCATCGGTCTTTGCAGCTGCATCGTGAACTATCCTAAGTTTCTTTTTCTGAGGATGTACAATAGCAAAATGTGGCAAATACCAACGTACGTTATTTTGTGAACGAATATCAATAAACTCGTGATAAGTGTTCCTAGGGCACTCTTCGGCGTAACCCTTATCCAACATATTGTGCATGAAAGTGAAGTAAGCTTTCTTAAAATCAGGATCCTTAGCCATACGCTTTTCAATGCCAAGAAACCTTGAAAGTGCATGAGGATAACTGTCAGGCACGTTCAATTTTTCTTTTCGCCATAATAAACCAACTTCGAATCTGCCGGTTGAAAGACGTTTGGCTGTAGTCTCTAAAATGTGTAGAGCGTGCTTGTCATCGTTACTATAAAATAATTCGTGTCTAGATATACCTATAGAATCCAGACGAAAATACTCTTTTACAAGTTGGTCCATAGCGGACTCTTCGCTAACTTCGAAAGGGACGGTTTGATTTACAAATATATGCTTCACCCAAGAACTATTTGTTTTACCATGAAGCACCCAGCCTAAAGCTGTGCGTGTAGCGACGGGTTGGTTTCTAGTATTCCGCACTGTTTTTGCCTTTTATTGAAAACCTGACGTATTGCACTGGTTTATTTGTAGACATACCAGCCACACCGGCAACCCTGATCGAACCGGAAGGTCCTGTTACACCAATGCGTTGAGCGACTTCCGAATCAATCAACGTTGCAGTGGAACCATCGTCAAGCAACGCATAAGTGCTAACGGTACCGTTTGGGCCGCTCACCTCAACCGGTACTATTTTCAAAACTATTGCGTTGTCGGCGACTGCTTCCGTGGCGTTAGTAATCACAACGTTTTTATCACTGACGTTAGTAGTCACAACATTCTTATCACTGGCGTCGGTAGACACAATACGTGGCGTATCTGTCACAATTTCCTGCGTACGTGGTGGCGTGTCAACAACTGTGTCTGCGTGCGAAATTTGAGATGTAGGCGGATGCAACAACGGATGATGAAAACGAGTACAGCCGTCTACACCGCAACGTTTTATACGACACGTCTTCCACCGATGTGATTTTGGTTTCAAACACTTAAAACATATCTTGATTTGACGCAACCAAAGCCATTTGTCATCAAGTGTAAGAGCCTTGAATTGCACACAATCTGTAAGTTTATGCTTACCATCGCAGTATTTGCATGTTTCCGTGTTCACACGGGCAGCCGTTGAGTGTACGTTATCGCGTCGGACGAGAATGTTATTTGGTGGAGCAGTTTTGGGTTGCCTGGCAAAATCAAGCATGAGACCAAAACGATTGTGTTTAAGTGCTTCCGTATCCAAAAATTCGGATAAAAGTTCAAGTTTTGATAAGAGACGGTTTACACTATTGTGCAGGGCAAACTCCTTCCACTGACTGTATAAAATTGGTGTAAGTTTACTCAAAACTGTGTGAAAAATTTCAACCGAATATAAATACTCTTTTTGGTCTAAATTATTGATAACGGCAATGCAGTTTCTAACACGAGAGGCAAACGAAGTAAGATCTTTTTGATCGTGGCTTATCTTGGGTAACGAACGGATGATCATCATCTCGTGTAACACGATGGATTCAGGCTGTGCAAACGTCTGCTGCAGCATGTCCATAACGAGATCAGGATCCTCCACAGTATATAGCAGAGAACACACACATTCCAAGGCAGGGCCGCGCAACGCCCCCCGCAAACGAACAAGATTTTCTACAGGAGAAAATAAATGACATGTGTCCTGATATGTTCGTTTAAACATTAACCATTCGATAGCTTTACCGCTAAAATGCATTAGTTCAATGTTATGTTTATATGAAACGTTATTTGATTTTTCACAATGAGATGCAAACTTTTTAGTCATATTATTTTCACGATCATCACGAAAAGTTATATTGTTTGACTGTCGTTGCCTAGGTGCTTGACAGCTTTGTAAAAATGACACGGATTTATTGGGAAATGAATAAATACGTGGTGAAACATTATTAGGGTTATTTGGTTTTAAATCAGAATCATAGGGTTTTGTGGAGGACGTAGGAATCTGATGTGAGATCTCATTATGAACAAGGTCTCGGTTCTCCACCTGGTTTAGTTGGTCATTGACCCAAGATGCAGTACGAGAAATACTATGGTGACTAACCGATGTGCCGTCAATCTGCATCGCATTGCTGGCCAGGCTGGCCTTGAGCTCGATGAGCTCGACTTCTTTTTGCTTGCGCTCCAATGCTACTTCTCGTTCAAATTGCCGTCGGGCAAATACGGCTTCTGCGGCTAATTGGCGGGCCTTTATCGTGGCCCGTGACCGTGAAGACCCCGACGCTTGAGAACTGGCTCTGCAACCAAAAGAACTTTTAGCGCTGTTCGTAGAAGGATGCACAAGATCGGTGTGAGGTGATGGCGGGTCAGCGCCGTGTGCGGGTGATGCAGTGGCATCGACCATGAAAGGGTCCGACAGTGAGGACGGGTCGAGCCCACCCACCAAAGGCACTTCTGTGGTCACCTCATGCAAATCTTGTGGGGCTTGCGCCACACGCATGGATTGAGCTCTGGTAATCATGACGAGCGGTAGAAGGACCAAAAAAATATGTAAAAGAATAATTTCAGGGAAAAAATAATTTCGACAGCCGTGCGTGTGACAACAACCATTTATCTCCTGACATTACATAAAAACAAAAATAATTACAGTTTTTACTCATAAACCCAAAGACAAAGAAATTAGGTACATTAAAAGAGTTTTCAACAGGACCCTTGGAGTATCTACTTGTAAGGGAATGTAAACCTGCGTCTTGTACCCCGATGGTGGAAAGGGGCTGCAGGAACAAGGTCGTGCAGTTCCCTCGCACTCTCCGATGTAGATTAGCGACACACTGATATAGCGATTTATCACGTTTAATTGTCAAAAGACAATGGACTTTGACAATGAGAAAATTACAATATCGTATTTTGGTGGTCATGCTAGGGGGGCTATACTTTGATGGCATCGCTTCAGAACCAGCAATAATCACTTTGTATATTCATACGAAAGCATCCAAACTTCTTCACAAAGAGACAAGACATTCCATCACGATACACATCACGACATGGCCACAAGTTAATGATACCAGTAAATAGGCTTCGAATGAACTCATCCAGTCCGCTCGAAATGTCAGTAAAAATACACAATAAACTACCGAAAAAATTAACAGAAGAAAAAAGTTACAGCATATACTTAAAAAAGTTACAAAAACTGCTCTTTGAAAAATGCTATTATAGTGTTTCAGAATTTTTAAATGATAACGATTTAAATATTTCATTAAGTAGCAATGACATTTAATTGAAAAAAAGTAAGTCGTCCTCTCAACTCCTCTCCAAATAATTTGCAGTGCCCTTTTCAGGGTCTACAATGTACTTTGTCATTTTACCTACCATCTTGTTACCATTGTGGAAATGCAATAAAGTGAATTGAATTGAATTGATCCTGCTGCGTGAAATTGTGTTACCAAACTTGAGATAAGTACTATTAAAACTTGCGTCGTTTTGAGCGCACAATAGCACTGGTGACGTAATCCTGCACAAACTTCGTGCATTAGCGCGTTCCTCGAACGCAAATAAATGCACTTTAAACCAACTCCGAAAATTAATTCCCATAGAGTTATTGAAGAAACGTTTTCTCGAACTACGTTTCCGATAGTTTCACATTTATTCGTCTAAGAAAAAAATTCTTGATTTTTAAAACAAAAATATTAGAACTCTATTCTTTTTTCACATATCATTAATGGCAGTGATTATTTTCTTTAGGCAAGTAAGTGCTTTAAATATTATAGGAAAGTCAGAATTGGCAATGCATTAGGTATGTCCTAATTTCGCAGTAGTAAAAATATGTTTATCTACTTATTAAACATTTGTCAACGGCCTATACGTTACAAAATTTTCATTTACCGATCGTGAAAATTATTTATGACTTTTATGAGTTTCGAAAACCAACTCCATATCACTGATTTATTTAGTAAACCAATTGAACATTGTCCTACCTAGTTCCTATCAACAAAATTCACATTTATATGATTACTAGCGGCCGCCCGCGACTTCGTCTGCGTGCAAAGTTTTTTGTTACCCCTCGGGAACAATACTTTTTTCGGGATGAAAGGTACCCTATTTCTTTATCTTTGTACCCCTGACAAAGTGTATGTAAAATTTTATGATGATAGGTTCAGTATTTAAGACGTAAAGGCGTTACAAACAAACACACAAACAAACGGACTTTCACATTTATAATATTAGTAAGGATGTCACACCAAATGCCGCGTGGCTGCCAGCAGTCGCGCGTTAGTTGTGGCATATACCAAAGCCTTTCATACATTACTACGTCGTTTATCACGCTACGCAGCGCAACTCGCTAAACTGCGTTCGGTTTAACCACAGTATATACAATTTTTGCTTAACCTAGGCTTAAAATCTGCCTAAGTCAGCATGACATTAAAAAACAAAGGAAAGTAAATGATTCAATAAAAGCAAAACTTAATCTAAATGAAAAATGTGACCGACAAATCATGGTAAAGCATTTTACACATTAAGTCACTCCTAGTTGTCGCGTGATTGCTAATTACACCACGAGCAAGTTTAGGCGAGGCTTAAATAACTCTTTGCCATGAAAACAGGCTAGTAATTATAATAGTCATGGCACATTTTAGTCAGTACTGATAAGGTAGGCGAAAAAATGCGTACCCGTGGAACGAAAATTTACCGAAATCGAAACCAGTAATTTTGCATAGAAATTTTCATATCGTTTTTTTATTGTTTTTATGCAAAACGGGTTAGTGCTTGGCCTTCACCTCACCTGATGTTAAGAGACGATAATGCTGAAGGTGAAAGCGCACTACACCCGGAATCCTCATCTCTAAGGAACTGGCTATCTTACTTCTAAGTGCCGGAACACAACAAAATTTTAAATTGTTGTTATGGCGTCAGACTTAGGTAAGATGGTGGTAGCTAGCTAGGCGGACTTGAAATAAGCTCTACCACCAACCAAGATGAGTACAAATTGTTCCCCCCCATCGAATCCGGGACCCCTGCGTCTTACACGGGTGGCCGAACCACTAGTCCACAGAGGCGGTTGAATCTCTCACCATAAAAAACAAGATTTTTATCAAAAAATAGCTTCATTCAAACACCTTTCGATGTCGAAGTCTTAATATAATATTCACTTCTCAAGCTTACGCGCTCACTAGACATGAAATAAAACACTTTTTAACGGATACTAGCGCGGTTTTATTGAATGTGCTTTGGTATTTAGTTGGTATTTGGTTTGATTTTTGGTTTTTCCGACGTTTCGGCACCTTTGCAGCTGCCGTGGTCACGGGGGACTGAAGCTACCCGTGAGCCTACCCTCAAGCGATGAATTTTTTTTTATACGTTCAGAAATTAAATTTAACAAAATTTTTAATTATTTTATGTTGATTTATAATTTAATTTTATGAATTATTTAATGCTAAAAAGAGAGAAAAAAATCTACTGAAACTACCACCATTTCATAAAATTGGGAGGCCACTCCAAGAAAGAAATGGCGAAAGAAAACTTGGAGAGGGAGCCGACCTCCGTCTTTTGTATTAATTTATTTATTTGCAAAAGGAACTAACCGTATCATTAGATCTTACAGTGTGTGTGAGGGGCTTTAGCTTGTGAATGATGGGGTCCCAAGCTGGTGGAACGTCGGAAAAACCAAAAATCAAACCAAATACCAACTAAATACCAAAGCACATTCAATAAAACCGCGCTAGTATCCGTTAAAAAGTGTTTTATCTTAATATAATTTTGGTCGTAATTTATTTTTGGGTAAAAACGTCAAATAATATGCTAAAATAGCTATGTCTTTATTTTGTACTAGCGGCCGCCCGCGGTTTCACCCGCGTGGTTCCCGTCCCCGTGGGAATATCGGGATAAAAAGTATTCTATGTTTTAATCTAGGCTATCTACTATCTGTGTGCCAAATTTAAACCAAATCCGTTTAGTAGTTTTTGCGTGATTGAGGAACAAACATCCAAACATCCAAACCCACAAACTATCACATTTATAATATTAGTAGGATTTTTGGCTTTAATTTTTTTGAAAGCCACAGGCACAACCATACACTTACACACCACAAAAAACATTAGCATATTCGGAAAATCAATTCAACCATTTTCTCTCCTTTTTATTAGGGTTCCGTAGCCAAAATGGCAAAAAACGGAACCCTTATAGATTCGTCATGTCTGTCTGTCTGTCTGTCTGTCTGTCTGTCTGTCTGTCTGTCTGTCTGTCTGTCTGTCTGTCTGTCTGTCTGTCCGTCCGTATGTCACAGCCACTTTATTCCAAAAGTATTAGGACTACATAGTTGAAACTTAGTAGGCAGGTGTATTCTGTGAACCGCTTTACGATTTTTATACAAAAATAATAAAAATAAAAGATTAAGGGGGGGCTCACCATACATGGAACTGAAACTGAAAATATTTTTTTTCATCAAACCAATACTTGTGGGGTGTCTATAGATAGGTCTTTAAAAATGACATTGAGGTTTCTAAGACTATTTTTTTTTAAAGTCAACCGTTTGAAAAATATATGCCGCCAAAGTGGTAAAATGTGTGTCCCCCCCCCTTTAACTTTTAAAGTAAGAGGGTGAAAAATCTAAAAAAAATATAAACTATAGATCTTAATAAACACTTTCAACGAAAATTGTTTTGAACGAGATACAGTAATTAGTTTTCGAGATATAGTACATTTTCCAAAACCGCAAATATAACTTTGTCATTCATACAAACACTGTGAAAAACAAAGTTATTTTTTCAGACGAAAAATGATAGCGGTATTAAAATATGGTATGGTATAATGTACCTACGGAACCCTACTGCGCGTGGCCCGACACGCACTTGGCCGGTTTTTCAGAACAAAGATCCGATTCGGCCCATGTCAGTCATAACAACGTGGGTGCAAAAATTGCGTTACCCAGTTGTCAGACAGCAAGTTGAAGAGAAATTTAATTGTAACAGACACAATTCCCTTGTACCTCGAGTCAATTTGGAAAAACGAGTTTCAGCAAATTTTTCTCTTTATATATTTCCGTAATTTCTGAATTTAACTGAGCATAATCAACGAATTTCGTGTGATTTCAGTTTTATGAGTCAAAAAATTTTTTTTTTATATAATTTACTAGGTCTAGGCTCAGATAGTAGTGCTTTATTTATCGATTAAAAAATATTTTTACCAATAAACTAAAAATATTTTAAAACTCTCCGAAAAGTATATAAGATTTGCAAAATTTCCCTTTAATGAAATTAAGTACCAATTTAATTTCAACATTAAATTTCTAAAATACAACTTTTGTCATGTTTCCACACACAATGACGAACTTCCTCGATTTTCATGCTATGAACTTCGAATAAACTGATTATGTAGCATTTGTATGTTCAAAAGCATTTCATGCTTTCAATACTCACTGGGAATACCTACAGAACCTTTAAGGTCAAAAGGCATTTATTGAATGCCAATGGGAAAACGAAGGTTCTAATGACTTTATATACCTACAGGGTGTAAGGGGGACCCTTCGGAAAAAAAATCAGGTGTTAATCATAAACATAATTATTTATTGCGTACGTGCGGAATACAGGTAAATTTCAAATACAAGTCAGATCTTATAACTAAAGTCTATTTATTAATTCACTGGAGTAAACTGACAGATTATAATGTCACGTTGTAAAATAATGTTGCCTTTATTTATTACTAGCGGCCGCCCGCGACTTCGTCTGCGTGGAAAGTTTTTTGCCATCCCTAGGAAAGAATATTTTTTTTGGGATAAAAGGTACCCTATGTCCTTCTCTGTACCCCTGACAACGTGTATGCAAAATTTCATGATGATCGGTTCAGTAGTTAAGACGTGAAGGCGTAACAAACAAACAAACAAACAAACAAACGGACTTTCGCATTTATAATATTAAGTAAGGAGTTCATTGTGATTCAGGGGGCCTATTACAAAAATATTGTACGCAATTGCGTAACGCAGGCACACGATAGTCGTCCGCAGTTCGTTGGTTGTAGTTATAACAAACATTTTGAGTTTTTCTATCGTAGCCCATAGACTACTGAACGAACGATGTGAGATACGCTAGAGAGAAACTGTCAAACTCACGCAATCACTTCGCAATATCGCATACGAAAGTGATTTGTAACAGTAAACAATCAAAACGAAGCACGGACGCAGCTGCGTGTATCGCATTGAACTTTTCGTAATAGCCCCCAGAGCCTGTAACCAATGTCACATTTACAAATTTTCGCTATCGCTTCGCTAAAAAAAATGTATGGATTTGACGTTTTAAAATTCGACGAAGCGATAACAAAGATTTGCAAATGTTACTTTGGGTAGGGGGTCAGTTCACTTACACAAAGTCGGTAGCATTTATGGTTACAACTGGGACATTTTTTAAACAAGCCTCAAACGTTCATGGTTACAACCGTAAACGTCAGATTACTCCAGTGAATTAATAATTAGACTTTAAATACAGTACCACTGGCTTCCACCTTTACAGGCGTTACGTTGAAAAACTTAGAATTATTAGGTATCAGCAATTAATATTGTAGAAAAGGTTGGTAGAGTTCCAGATTCTGGATAAGATATCACGAAAATATTTTCATATTTTTTTGATACCGCTTTTTTCCCACTGCAATAGTACGAAATAAACTTATTACAACGACTTTAAAAAAATATATCCATCTGCCTTATTTTCCAGAAACGTTCCCCTTACACCATATAGGTAGAAAATTTGAACAGTTTGAACTAAACATAACACCTAACCTTTTGCTTCTTCTGACGAACTACTGAACCGATTTAAAAATTTTTTCACCACTAGGAAGCTACACTATGTTTGCTCTCCCACGCGGATGAAGTCGCGAATGAAAGATATATATTTGATAAACTTATATTTTTTCATATGACTAATATAGTCCTATTTTGATTTAATTTGTGAATATTATATAGGTTCTTGGCGGATAAATTCGTCGGCAAAGGTTTCTTATTAAATGCAATCACGGTGGATAATTTGTAGAACCTAACTTTCATCATACTCGTAGCGAGAAACTATGTTTAAATCAATAACCATGTGCAGGATTCCGAGAAACAATTAACTAGTTAACAGTTCCTCTTCCTAAGATCTCGTTTTATCACGCTGTGTTCATGTAAGATAATATCGACACCCGATAAGAATATTATTGTAACTTTAAGTTTAAATGATACCCAGCTATTCCATATTTGGTACCAGTAAAGAAATCATTTTTTTGAAGTGAAAACTTCTTTAGCGGTGTTTTTGTAATGGGGGAAAAATGCTAAGCTCGCGTCAGTAAGAATCACGTGGCTGATCGAAAATGCGTAAGACGGATGTGGCGGATGGAGAGTAGACAGCTTGCGGCGGAAGTATCCCCCTCTTTTTCTACGGGGCGCGTTGAAAATGGCGGCGCGTCATTTTAAGACGTAAACACTTGTGTCACCAGCAACGCGCTAATTTTGAAAATGGAACTAATAGCAGCGATCTCTTCGGTGAAATCATAGACTTATTTATACTCTGTGACTATAAGCAAAGAGAATGTAAAAAACTAGCGTTTTAACTATAAGTTTAAATCGTAGAATGCGTTCATGTAGAAATTAAAAAGGCAACTGGCGCGAAATCTTTAGATTTTTTCTCAAATTACAAACTGATTGAATTGTGTGACTGTATAGTAATAGGAAAGAAATAATTTTAATCCATTGCCGCTAATTTCACAATATCAAAATGCACAACGTTAATATTCAAGTTTTCACTTTTTTTGTTCAGGAAACGTATTTCTACGACAATAATTAGTGTTTTTTTTTAAAAAGCAGTATGCATTATAAGTGCGATAATTTAAATGGATTCCGTCTGATATGCTACGGGTGAGTCGTTTTTTTCAAGTACCTATATTAATTAGGTATCTTAAAAAATGTCGGCCTTCCCATACTAACTATGTCAGCTAAAACATTGTATTTTTTTAATTTTTTTTTGGTCGCTTTCGACCCAAGTTTCTTTAGCAAAAATGTTAAGTTTCTTTGGTATAACTCTCACTTACAAAATAAAAGTGTATAAGTTGAACCTTTATAATTAGGTACTCGTAAGTTCTAAAATAAATAACATAGCTACTGGCTGTTTGATTTATCTCCCTCGCTAGAAGCCAAAACTGTTTAAATTCAATATCTATTACAAGACAGTATGAAGGGGAACGAGAAGACTTTATTGGTTTCATATTTGTGGGCGGATAAAGTGCCACATGTAACGGTAACAGATGCAAGGGTATGGTGTGCGTGATAAGGGATAGCGATTAGAGACACGAGGGAAAGTTTATGAAAGACTAGCGGCCGCCCGCGACTTCGTCTGCGTGGAAGTTTTTTTGCTATCCCTCGGGAACAGTACTTTTTTCTGGATGAAAGGTACCCTATGTCCTTTTGTGTACCCTTGACAAAGTGTATGCGAAATTTCATGACGATCGGTTAAGTAGTTAAGACGTGAAGGCGTAACAAACAAATAAACAAACAAACGGACTTTTGCATTTATAATATTAGTAAGGATAGTTTCGGCAAATCATGATTAAAGCTAAGTAAAGAGATTAAGATTTCACAGATTCGCCCCCCTACAATGACTGTGAAAAGTAATATCGAAGCAATGTTCTGATTGAGGTGGCGCTATATGCTCTGTCTCTATAACAACATCACTTTGAGGTTGCTATAAGAGCTCAGAGTACGGCCTCAGGTAGCTTTCATTCTATATCTTCTAGGATAATTATATTATAAAAAATGGAATGGAATAAAATATTATAATAAAAATAAATGGAACAGTTTTTAAATGAATATAATTTACTTTTCCGGAAGATGTCAAACTGGCCTTTAACTGCACTGAAGCTTGTAGCCTACATAGAAATGTACCAACGTTTTATAAAAAAAATTAAACGTTGACTTCATAACTTCATTTTTTCGTCGATTATAATAAACTGTAGATTACATTGCACTATCGAATTTCTTTATCGAAGGGCTAACACAAACTACGCTACACTACTACACACAATAGATATAAGTACTACTACAGACTTTTTGTTTGCTTTAGCCGAAACATGAATAAGGTATACGAATTTAATCACTAAGATCATCATGATTGAACTATCTTGCTCGATTTTTGTATGGGGACTTTGATTAAACAAAGTTTATCTTTGTTTTTGTAATCAGACAACATTCCCTGCGCGGGCTCCTACTGATATTGCCTTAGAACAACGCAGCTTCCGTTCCAGCACGGAAGCCGCGTTGCTCTAAGTATATTGCAACACCATATACGCTTTCGCTTAAGCACCATTTACAGACCCTAACAAAATTATATTAACGGTAACAGATTTTATTTACTTGAAAAGGAAACCTTCGGAGTAGGTTACTGATGCGATCCATTTTAGAGACATTATATTGGCTTCAATTTAGAATTAAATGGTACCTATTTTCAGACAATTACGAAATCTTTAGTCAATTATGAAAATATGTCACGAGTATTTGAGTAACTAACTGAAGGTTACAGTTTAAAGCCAAATCAAATATATTCACTTCTCAAGCTTAAAGCATAGGGACCCGCGTCAAAGAGCATATAGCTGACATAAAACATAGGCGCGATAACTAGTCTGCAGTGAGTGAACACGCCTTTGAGGGGCCCAACCATTATATTAGATTTGACAAACCCCAAATCCTTGCTAGGGAACGTAGATTTATTCCTAGAATGCTCCGCGAGGCTATCGAAATAAATAAATACCCTAATTTCAATAGAGATGATGGTTGGAAAATTCCACCAGCTTGGGACCCCATCATTCACAAGCTTAAGCCCCTCACACACACTGTAAGATCTAATGATACAGTTAGTTCCTTTTGCAAATAAATAAATAAATATAAAAGACGGAGGTCGGTTTTCCTCTCCAAGTTTTCTTTCGCCATTTCTTTCTTGGAGGGGCCTCCCAATGTTATGAAATGGTGATAGCTTCAGTAGATTCTCTCTCTTTTTAGCACTAAATAATTCATAAAATTAAATTATAAATCAACATAAAACATTTAAAAATTTTGTTAAAATTTTAATTTCTGAACGTCTAAAAAAATTCATCGCTTGAGGGTAGACTCACGGGTAGCTTCAGTCCCCCGTGACCACGGCAGCTGCAAAGTTGCCGAAACGTCGGGAAAACCAAAAATCAAACCAAATACCAACTAATTACCAAAGTACTTTCAATAAAACCGCGCTAGTATCCGTTAAAAATAGTTTTATTTCATTGTTTTATTCCAAATCAAATAGTTATGCCAAACTTTTCAAGTAGCTTTTGTCGCCCTTTATTATACTTTCAAGGATATTTCATCAGCACTTCTACGATAATTCGTAGCATTATTTGTGATTTTTAGGGTTCCGCACCCAAAGGGTAAAAACGGGACCCTATTACTAAGACTCCGCTGTCCGTCTGTCTGTCTGTCACCAGGCTGTATCTCATGAACAGTCACTGTTCATGAGCTATCATAGCTAGAAAGTTGAAATTTTCACAGATGATGATTTCTGATGCCGCTATAACAACAAATACTAAAAACAGAATAAAATTAATGTTTAAGGGGGGCTCCCATACAGCAAACGTGATATTTTTACAACAACATGTAGACAGTTAAAAATTTCACAGATGATGTATTTTTGTTGCCGCTATAACAACAAATTTGACGACCTGAGTGGTGCAGTGGTCAACATGCCGCCTACCACGCAAGAGGTCCCGGGTTCGATTCCCGGCCGGGCAGAAATTTAAATGATGAATTTTAATTTCTGTGACGGGTCGGGGTGTTAGGTACTATGTATAATAAGTATATATTTAATAATATATAAGTAGTATATCAGTTGTCTAGCACCCATATTACAAGCTTTGCTTAGTTTGGGGCTAGATGGCGCTGTGTGAAATTGTCCAAGCATTTATTTATTTATTATTTATTAAATACTAAAAATAGAATAAAATTAATATTTAATGGGGGCTCCAATACAACAAACGTAATTTTTTTGCCGTTTTTTGGTGGCTGGTTTTAAATGTTAAACCAATGCTACGGGAATTCGGGTCTCAGAAAATATCATGTATTTTTGTTCTCCAGAAACACTATCGCGAAAAAACTGAGTTAAATTAAGTTAAGCACTTTTCATGTCATTATGGCTAATTCCTAAACAATATTTTTTATTTAAATAAATGCACAGATTAACGTAATCTTAGTAAAAATATGACTTTGTGCCTAATCTCACGACGTCTCACCAAGGGAGGGGGTCGAAATATCGCCAAAATCACCTCACGTAATTAAGGCGTTGTGGTCACTGCCAAAATCCACAATGCGAAATTCTTGTTATGGCTCCTATAAAACTCCCATGACGCGTTGTGGTAATCACAGAAGAACCACACAGTGAAATTCGCGTCGTGGTCATCTTACCAAACGACCACAATGCATTGTGGCAATGAAGAAAAGCCATGATAGACCGATAATTGTAGTTTCCAATGATCGACTCTTAATATTTTGTGTTCAACAATTTTATCCGGAGACTTATAATGTTGATTTGGAAAAAATCTAATTTGATCTTTTTCCAAATCAACATTATACGTCTACTTCTTCTTCTTCTTCTTCTTGTCGGTGCAGGCGGTTTCCGCAACTCGACGTCTATTGCGCCTATTTTGCGTCGGAGGATGTATGGCCGGATCATTCCAGCCAGACTAGCTCAGCCAGGAACGCTCCAAGGGCTTTCACGTTCGTGATCGCTTCCTGGACGCTGCCCGGCGAGCCGAGGTACCTCGCCCGGTAAGGGGCCACCCCTCTGCATTCCAGCAGGACGTGGGTGGCTGTTTCTTCTTCCTCCATGCATCCTCTGCATAGGGGACTGTCCGTGACACCTAGGTTGAAAAGATGTCTGTTAAATTGTCCATGACCAGTAATAGCACCTGTTACCAGGCGAAGTTGCGGTCTGCACAGTTGTATCAGGGACCTGGATAGACGAGCGTCCACGCGCGGTAGTGCGAGTTTCGCTTGTCTGCACGAGTCCAGCGAGCTCCAGTTCTGTTGGTGTAGTTCTATGGTGCGTTCACGGATCTTACTTGCAAACCAGCTGGTCGGGATAGGCACGATCGGCTCTGGGCCACCAGGCGTCGAACCAGATGCGCGTCTGGCCAGTTCGTCGGCTGCATCGTTACCCCGTGATCCACTGTGACCTTTGATCCATTGGATAGTAATAGTATTATTATACGTCTACGAATTAAATCTAAATTTTTCTAATATTATTTCATTAAAAATGTGATTTTCTAAGGACGTTGATATCCTTACTAATATTTTAAATTGCGAATTCCGTTTGTTTGTGTGTTACGCCTTCATTTCAACTACTGAACCGATCATCATGAAATTTTACATACACGTTGCCAGAGGTAAAGGACATAGTGTGCTATTCATTCCGAAAAAAGTGTTATTCCCGAAGGAAAGCAAAAAATTCCCACGCAGATGGAGTCACGGGCGACCGCTAGTAGCCTATACTTTAAACTGCATATTTTCTCCATAACTTGATTTTTATGGGTAGTTACAAATTGAGTGGAGAGAGCGTTACATCAAAAATGTTTAACCGAAAAAACAAGCCTACTACGGCCTCATTTTTCACAAAAAAATATAATAAACGCCCAAACAAATTTTAATTAAAATGACATGCAAGCTTTTTCACTGGAAACGTCCTTGAATATAATGGCATTTGTTGGCGCACCCTGTTGCGTGTCCCGAGGGATTGTGTGAATGTACTCTCGGGGTGAAGTATGTGTTCATCGAAATAATTGGATGTTACGGCCGAATGGTTAGCAACGAGAAGTGTGGAGCCTACGGTCGCGGGTTTGAGTCTCATTTATAAAACGTGTAACTGAATGGCTAAACCAGAATATGGTAGATAGGGACCATCAAACTGAACAATTTTTACTATGCGACCAACATTTTCATATTTTAGTTATTAATTTTTGCATTAAAGAGTTGGTTTTTTTTTTTGTGATTTCAGAGTTTGTCTCTTAATAAAAGTTGTTCAGTTTGATGGTCCTTATCTACCATTTTCTGGTTTAGCCATTAATTATGTTACACGTTATATAAAGTGTAAATACCACTTAAATCAAGTTTTTCTTTATTCTACTTACAAATAGTTAAATTTCAGTGCACGTCGGTTGACGTCTGAAGTCTTTACTAAATCTTTACAAAATAAGTCTTGTCGTAAGACAAATACTAAAAGTTTTATAAGCCGATTCTGACTGTACTCAAAATGTTCTCTCACATTGTTTCAAGGAGAATCAAACAATTATAACAACTTCTGCAATAGACAGTAGTAAATTGTAGTATTTGTCCACAAAAATTGTCTCACTTTAAACACGATTTTAGGTAAATATAATGGACAGTTGATTAGGTACATTATAATTATTAACAAACCCAAATTAATGAACATCAAAGTGAAAGTCATAATAATAATTGAAGATGTAAAGGACACGAAGTTTTTAATAATATACATTTTAACCAATCGATAGCTTTAAAGTAGATCAAATCTGTCTCAGAATTTTCTCTCCTAATTCAAGGTTGACCTTAATATTTTAAAACTTAAGCAGAATACCGATGTGAAATGAAATTTGACGCTGGACTGAAATCTGTAATCTAATATAGGCAAATAAAGTTTGATTTAGTAAAATCTTATAATTTACTCTCTGTAATGATCTCTCTGCAAATTGATAACTTAATAAAAATTTGACTTGAAAGTTATACCTAGTCGTTATTTATTAAGAATATCTTTAAAAATATACTAAAATTACAGTATTTATTTCGTACTTCTGAAACATATTAACCACCTAGTACTGTCACATCCGTTTTATGAGACCCTATAAATACATCATAGTCGCTTTGGGAATAATATCGGCCATTACCATAATTTCAATGATTAATTGGAAAGTTTTATGGATTGGCATGTTAATTTTGCCATTACATCGGTAGCTGCCTACGCTGCTAGACTTCTGATTGGTGAGTACCTAATTAATTTAATAGAAAAAATACAAGAAAAAATTGACCCACCCGTAGCAGCTCAGACATCCTGTCTGATGATGTGGGTCGACTTTTTAATAAATAAGTTGTAAATTAATTATCTTAATATAAAAATATCATTGTGCAAAAAACCTAGAATTTTAATGAATAAAATGATATATTAGAATTGAATGTTAAGGCGGTTGTATGACCGAAAGTGGCGCCCTCAGAGGTTTTTATTTAATAAGTTATTAATAGAAAAAGATTTTAATAATGTTTCGTTTATCATCAACGTTTATGATGGAGATTTTAGGGCCCATGGTCTAGTATTTTTAGAAGGTATCACTACATGCCCTCGTAGTCATTCGTAGAAGTAGATAGCAAATGTGTCAAAAACGGCCACTTTTAGCAGTTTTTCTATCTACTTCTTGCAGTGACTACTAGGGAATGTAACGATACCGTCTAAAAATACTAGACTGTGGGCCCTGAAATCTCCACGATAAACATTATTAAAATTGTGTATCAGAATTATAATATTAAATAAAATTCACCGCGGCGCCACTTTCGCTCAGGGTACCACCTTAAGTGTACGTTTCCAATAACTCGTAAAACTAGTAAATAATAAACTAGAAAAAAATCAGATCATTTTCTCAGTCAGTGGAAGAGCATTGGACCGGAGCAAAGGTCGCGAGTTCGATTCCCGCCTGAGAGTGAGTCAAGTCGAGCGAGTCGAATTTTTTCTAGTATATAATAATAATTATTATTATATAAACATAGCATGGTGAATGTTAAAACTCAAATTAAAAAAATGTTTCGCAAGTTAGAACAAAACTCTTTTACGTTATTTGGTATATTTGTTCCGTAGCTTTCCTATATTATATCGGGTCATTTTGAACATACCATCCAAATTTTGAGGATGAACACATCCATGAAACTGAACAACTTTCTTCAAGGAACACATGGTAAAAAAAAAAACGACTTTCCATACAAATCAGAGAGATCACGTGATCAATTTAGTATGGAAAAAGAAAAACCAAAATTTTGTGGCGAAATTTGACACATGTTTCTTAGAGAAAGTTGTTTAGTTTCATGGACTGGACACATCCTTAAAATTTGGATGGTATGTTCAAAATGACCCTGTATTTAGATTCAGCCGCCAAAAAAGCAATTGTTGATTATAGGTATTTTAACATGTTAAATGCGTTTTGTAAGTAGAGGAGATACGAATGGTATACTTACCTACACCCTTTAATATTTAGTAGTTTTTTCCCTACATCTATTTCAGCAAACCTTTGTGAATAGACCACTTGTCAAGACCCTCTGTAAAGCATATTTCCTTTTCTTAATGAACATATCAAGACGTGTAGAAAAAGAAAAAGCTTTATTTATCGTGTTTTGCTTGAAGGCTCCACGGGCCAAATGGGATAACCATTTATTCGCGAATCGTTACATTCTGTTTTTTTTCGCTAAAGTGGAAACGCGTAAATGTGAACAAATGAATGCTAATGTGTATAGAAAGACGCACTGAGACAAATCTAAGTATGTGGAACACCGTTTCCATACTACAGGAAAATATAGGGAATTCAGTGAATGGGTAATTGTTACTGCCATTATTGAATAAAAATATTGTGAGAACACTTTTAAGCCTACTCCAACTACTCCTAGATTCCAAATTAGATAACGACTTCAGAAAAACCTACAAAGCAACATAAACTCACATATTTTCTTTCCTACTGAGCCGCACACAACGCATTGCTAATAGTTTAAAACAAAGTCACTCCCGATGTCTGTCCCTATGTATGCTTAGATCTTTAAAACTACGCAACGGATTGTGATGCAGTATTTTTAATAGATATAGTGATTCAAGAGGAAGGTTTATATGTATAATACATGGTGTCAAATTCCACACTACACCGAAGCGAAGGCAAGGGCGGATTGCTGGTTATTTATAACGATAAAAATAATATGTGTACGCGTCGATCTAAATCTCAAATAAAACCGGTCAAGAGCGAGTCGGACTCGCGCACCGAGGGTTCCGTACCATCATTATTGCACCATCAAACCACACTGCAGAGTAGAATAATAAATTAGTATTGCAGTTTTAGGTCAGCGCCATCTCTTGACCGAATAGTGGAACTAATGTTAACTTTTTTAGAAATTTAATAATTTCTAAAAAAGTGTGCTATATTGTGACATCGTTTTATTTTTCCTGTAATTTTTATATAAACTGCTGTCACATAGAATTATTTCAGATTTTTCTCTTTGCAAACTTCGGAGATAAGGGGGGGGGGGGGGCCGGTATTTTTGCATTTTTCATCATAAGTCGAAAACTATGCAGACTAAAACAAAAAGAAAAAAACCGGCCAAGTGCGAGTCGGACTCGCGCACGAAGGGTTCCGTACCAAAAAACAGCAAAAAAATTACGTTTGTTGTATGGGAGCCCCCCTTAAATATTAATTTTATTCTGTTTTTAGTATTTGTTGTTATAGCGGCAACAAAAATACATCATTTGTGAAAATTTCAACTGTCTACCTGTTGTTGTTATTAATATCGAGCAAAAAACAGCAAAAAAATCACGTTTGTTGTATGGGAGCCCCCCTTAAATATTAATTTTATTATGTTTTTAGTATTTGTTGTTATAGCGACCACAGAAATACATCATTTGTGAAAATTTCAACTTTCTAGCTATCACGGTTCATGAGATACAGCCTGGTGACAGACAGACAGACAGACAGACAGACAGACAGACGGACAGCGGAGTCTTAGTAATAGGGTCCCGTTTTTACCCTTTGGGTACGGAACCCTAAAAGTGATTAAAAACGTGCAAACGGCGCTCTTTCATATGACATGCCCTAGTAGCCCCACTTCAAATTTTTAAGACCACTTTCCAGTCCCTGTTGTAAAAAAGATATTTTTTTTTTATTTCTTTCTTATTTGTAAAATAGTTGGGCAAATGTCATCTTAAACTATTCCAAATTTCAAGTTGATACCATTAGTAGTTCTCGAGATATCCAGCTGCGACAGACAGACAAACAGACTGAGTCACACCATAAGGGTTCCTTTTTTACCATTTTGGTACGGAACCCTAAAAAGATCTACATAATTTAATAATAATTGCATGAAAATAGATTGAATGTCAAAAAAACTTCGGATTTAATGATATCATCACAGCCATTTTCATAAATTGAAGAGATTGATAGCGCAAATTCATAAATTTGTTTTTGGCAAGCATTTTGCATAAGTTATTGTGATGCTTCTAAAACAATAGAGAATAAATACTATAATGATACGCAAGCAAATAATGCCTAACAAAAGAAATGAAACTGTGATGAGTTGTGCGATCTTATTATTTTATTCTGATTTAAGAAGTGAAATATCCAGACCAATATTATAACTGTATGACTTGGTGAGATTCAGTAAAGATTTTTAGCTTAAGAGCGCTTTCACAATAGACGTTTTAGTCGCGCGTCAGCAGTTGCTGTCGTGCGGCTGATGGGATGACATGGCAGACGCAGTGTGACAGACGCGCTGCTAACGCGCGACAGAAGAGCTGCGAAATAGTACATACCGAACTAAGAAATCTCTAGCGGAAGCGTCGCGACGACGCCGCGCTGCGGCTGCTGTAAGGGGCTGTCTCCACGAGCGAGAGAATCGCCGACGATGCTATCGTCGTGCCACGTATTTATTTCTATACACTCTCTGCGTGTCTATCTACACACGGCGATGATATAGCGGCGATAATTGTATGGAAATACGTAACATCGTAGTGATTCTTTCGCTCGTGGAGACAGCCTCTTAGCCCCTCCGCACACGGTGTCGTAGCGTAAGCGTATCGTAATGCGCGTCGTACGAGAGCTATACGAGCACGTACATTTTCAAAGAAGTGAACACGAAGCGGTGCATGTTGCAGCGTATCGTATGAGATTTTTATTGTCATTCATTACGATAGTCGCGTACTGGCGTAAAAAAGCAAGCATAGAAAATACTTTTTATACGTTGGGTGATGAATTTTCGTCGACGTGAAGCTCTAGTTTATATTCAATATCTATGACTACGCTTACGATCCATGAGCAAAGGGCCTAATATGAAGGGGTTTGTGGTGCAGCGCTACGGTCACGCGACTAAAACGCCTATACTATGTGAAAGCACTCTAAATAAAAAAAAAACCGGTCAAGAGCGAGTCGGACTCGCGCACCGAGGGTTCCGTACAATCATAAATATATTTGGATATGTTACTTTAGTACAGTTTTTAAAAAAGTAGGATAAACGGCAGACAGTTGGAAGGGCGAACAGGCGGACAGTTAATTTACAAATCTTAACCACAGCTGCTTATGGTGACTGAAAAACGTTTCAGCCACTCCACATTGCAAACTGTTTATATTACTAAGTAGGAACTTATTCTTCGTTTATTCGTACGGCAAATAGTAGGTAATTATTTTAGAACCAGCCACCAATTTATTATTGTAGTGTTAGGTTGCGCCATCTCTTGACCGATAGTGGAACTATATTTTTCCTTAGGTTAGCATGCTTAGGACAGCGCCATCTGTTGACTGGTAGTAAAACTAAAAAAAATTGATTGTTTTTTGAATTTCTTAAAAAGTGTGTTATATTGAGACATCGTTTTATTTTTCCTGTAATCTTTACATAAACTACTATCACATAGAATTATTTCAGATTTTTCTCTCTGCAAACTTCGGAGATAAGGGGGGGGGGGGGGGGGAACGGTATTTTTTTTTACAATTTTCACCATAAGTCGAAAACTGAAACCTAAAAAAAAATAAAAAATGTTTAAAAACGTGCAAACGACGCTCTTTCATATGATACCCCACATGCCCTAGTTGCCCCACTTCAAATTTTTAAGACCCCTTTTCAGTCCCTGTTGTAAAAAAGATATTTATTTTTTTATTTATTTCTTATTCGCGAAATAGTTGGACAAATGTCATCTTAAACTATTCCAAATTTCAAGTTGATACCATTAGTAGTTCTCGAGATATCCAGCTGTGACAGACAGACAAACAGACAGACAGACAGACAGACAGACAGACTGAGTCACACCATAAGGGTTCCTTTTTTACCATTTTGGTACGGAACCCTAAAAGTAAATCTACGTAATGTCCGCTAAAACGATGAGATATTTTAGGTAAAAGATGACTAAAAGTAATAAGTGAATACGTATTAACTTTACAATTATGATAACTTATAAATCTAAATCTCCGAGGACAAAGCAGTAAGAAGCCGCTAGTATTCAGAGTGTTGACACAGAAAAGCAACGCCAAATATAATGTTTAAAAGAAAATCCAAACTATTGTGGTTTAAAATATGACGAAAACCAGTGTGCAATATTTTTGAGTGCAACTTAGCATTAAATAAATAACAACTCTTTCCTCACATAACCACTCTTCGTATATTACTAGATTTTAGTATCGGCGGCGAAAAAATAAATCTGCCATGGAAAAGTGTACTTCATGGAGATGAAATATGGTTGTTACCGGTTTGGAGTTATCTAAGCTCAGCTTCCCTCATATGAGTTTGTCATGTCGTGTAGATTTTATCACAAAACGCTTTACAGTCATTAGTAAAGCGTGTTTTTAGGGTTCGAATATTTAAAAGTAAATTCAAAATACCTGGCGCTTTAATGTCGTTAGGTACTTCGGATTTAATAACACTGAAATGGTCTGCCTTCACCGAATCGCATAAACTTTTGATTTAACTTGCATTAAACGCATGATATATTGCCTCCAAACCGTGCGCTTTGCCTTTCCACTAGCGTCAAACGCATTACGTTCGACTTTCTGCCATACAAATTTGTCGTTTTTTTAAGACGATAGGGCATAAAGGAAAAGCGCACGATCAGCGTGCGCTATTGAATGCCGTGAGGCATGCATCAGATAAAAGTAAAAGGGAACGGGAAGGCAACTGTGTGAAGTACCCCTATTTAACCCCTATTTAAGTTCCTTGCGCTCGTTTTTCTAGTCAAAAGATGGATGGTTAAAAACATTTAAAACGGCTTTTCTACAGCTGATTGAAGGTTTATTTAAAATAATTTAATTTATTTCAAGTTTTTATGTAGGTATCGACTTTACCTAAAATAACAGAATTATAACCCACTTTATAAGTTTGCGGAACCCATAGGCAACAATTTCTTCTACTTGACCGTGAATCCTTTTAGGCCTGATTTTTGTAGGTGACAAAATAAAACGGGATATATTTTATATTTCTAAATACGGCGGCTGTCAATTGTTTACGTTACGTTGGTATTTTATTTTTATTTTAGTGTGTTACAAATTGAAAAGATGCATTTTTACTATTAAGAATGTTTATTTTATAACTCATAACTATATTTAAATTAAAAGTTTATTATTAAACAAAGTTAATTAAACGAAGTAGGTAGAGTGACTATATACCTTTACATTGACATTTATTTTAAGTACGAGTATAGAGATTTCTGTTTTTGTATCTTATGGACGTACAGTCGTACGTCCATAAGATAGTAGTCCATAAATAGTCATTTTCTATTTGTTTATTTGAAGGTCACTTTATAGGTACTTACTAAAACAAATTATGAAGTCAGCCTGCCCTGGGTGAAACCTGGCAGTGAATATTCAGTTTAGGATTCCTGAAATTTCAGCAAACCCAGCCGACAATTTTAGGCATCATAAGATGAAGGACTTTATAAAACAATTGTATAATAAAACGTTGGATAGAAATCAAAATCTCTCTGGTACAAATTTACCTGGTTTATTTCACACTAGCCTCCGGCCGCGACATCGTCCGCGTGGACATTCGGAAAATTCGACCTTTGATCGGGATAAAAAGTATTCTATATTTTAATCCAGGCCATAAACTATATGTGTGTCAAATTTCACCGAAATCTGTTTAGCCGTTTTTGCGTGATTGAGGAACAAACATCCAAAACCACAAACTTTAATATTTTATAATATTAGTAGGGTAATACGATATTTCATTAGTTTTTTTTAACCTCAGACTTATGGTACTAACGTGGTATATAAATAGCTTAATTTTTATAGCATATTTAATTAATAGAAAGAACATTTAAAATTTTAAAATGTAAGTATATTTCATTCACACTTTTGAATTTTGAATAAAATTTTGAATTTATCCAAAGTTTAATGGTTTGTTGAATTTTTTGTCGCTCGTCTGCGCAGCTAAGATTATTTCAAAATATCTTGGCTAATTGGAAGATTTCTAATGAAACGTAGTAAAAAGGTTTTATTAAACAATGCCTACCTATTAAATAATTCAAATAGTATTTAATAAACAAAGGCTGATCGGTTAATTAACTGTCTTGTCTGAAGACATTCTTATTCTTATTTCTTTGTTATTGAAACAGACATATTTTTGTTATTTCTTTCTTCTAGTAAAAAGTGGAGGCGTGGAATATCTTCGCTGTGTTTTATTTGTTATAGACTGACTGATGAGTTGTTTACATAATTATTTCAAGGGCTTATTTCAAGTCCGCCTGGCTAGCTACCACCATCTTACCTAAGTCTGACGCCATAACAACAATTTAAAAATTGTTGTGTTCCGGCAGTTAGAGGTAAGATAGCCAGTATTCCGGGTGTAGTGCGCTTCCACCTTCGGCCTTATCGTCATTTAACATCAGGTGAGATGAAGGCCAAGCACTATCCCGTTGTGTACAAAAAAAAAAAAAAAAAAATAATTCGTTTTATATCGGCAAGTTAATTAGCAGTTCGCTTAAAAATTGTTTTTTACTCCGTTTTTCTTACGTTTGATATTCATCGTCTTTTAAAATAAATAATTTATTATTGAATAAATAATTTCTTAATAGTAGGTACCTACCTACTAACTATAAAAGAAGATCGAATAAAAACGAAAATTGAGAAAATGTAGTTTTGTATTCAAAAGCAAATAAATAAATTCATTAATAATTATTATTATTTATTATTTTATTGAATTTGCACACGTCCAACTACCCCATCACATTTTTCTGAATTCCTGTCCATCCCAAGGTTGCCTGGAAGAAATCGCTTTTTAGTGATAAGGCCGCCATTTGTATGTCTCCTTTATGTTTGTATTGTTACTTGTTTGTTCTGTGTGTATACAATTAAGAGTATATAAATAAATAAATTAATTCAATTCATTCATTCATTGTATTTATTTATACAATATGTTTGGTTAGCGATGTCGGAGCTTTTAATGGCAGATATCAATAATTTTCTTGTTTGGAAATGGACAAATTTAAAATCATTTTTATCAGTTTTTAAATTAAGTTGATAATTTTATCTGAAAATAAATGTGGCTGAACCATAAAAGCAAGTATTTTATGAGTATTAATTTTGACCATACTAAAAAAATAACTTTTAGTGCTTTTAAGGGTCATATTAAAACAACAATAACTCTCGAAATATGGAATTCAAAGCAATGGTTTTGATGTCGTTTTGTAGATAATATTCTTGTGTATTATAAAAATGTAAAAAAATACACATTAATATCCTAGTTTTTGAGATTTCTGAGAAAAAATAAAAAGGCACACTAATTTTGGATTAAAATTTACTTTAGTAAAGTCAAAAGTGTGCATAATAAATTTTTTTACTAAATAGGTGATATTATTAGCTTTCGAAAAGCATTTTTTTTATAACTGTAGGACTTTTAAATTAAAAAAAAGTCAAATGTAAAATGCCGGTCATTCTAACAGGAGAGGGGATAGACCCCTACATGTGGGGGGTTTTGTCGATAAAATTGATCATATTATCTGCCTTTAAAAGCTAACCAAACATATTGTATAAAAACACAAATGTACTATTTTATCCTCACTAGACTTTAAAAAGACGTTTTTAAAATGGTTTTTCTTAAATAAAGTAGTAGTTGCGCATCTTTTTAAAATTAATGAAATTCAATATAACTTATTTAATAAGTCTTGATATTCGTTTTCCGCTATTTGTTTCTAAAGAATGTTAAATTTATTATATAATATTTTCGTACGAGAGCTATACGAGCACGTACATTTTCAAAGAAGTGAACACCAAGCGGTGTTGCAGTGTATCGTATGAGATTTTTACTGTCGTTTATTACGATAGTCGTAGCGTACTGGCGTAAAAAAGCAAGCGTAGAAAATATTTTTTATACGTTGGGTGATGAATTTTCGTCAACGTGAAGCTCTAGTTTATATTTAACTAGCGGCCCACCCCGGCTTCGCACGGGTGCAATGTAGTTACCTACTAATGTAAAACTGTGCTATAATGTGGTGTCAGTGTGAAGTTATTAGATTATACTACAGGTTATCTACATACGACGTACGCAAGGAGTGTTATAATATAATTGACGTGTGTGTGTGTCTGTCTGTCTCCGGCAACCTAGCTCCCAAACTTATGGATCGATTTCAATGCGGTTTTTATGCATAGGTAGTTTAAGTGAAGCGTACAGACGGCGGGAAGTGACTTTGTTTTATACTACCTGTTGCGCACCTCCTTGCTGTGCTAGGTTAAGTTTATTTTTCAGAAACCTTTTTAAATCAAAATTCTTTGTGTTACTGTCACCTTTTTTACTTGTCAAATATATCTGCATCTGTCATCATTGCTCCTACATAATAAGCTTGTTCGAAAGGTAATTTACTATTATTTCACCATAAATATATCAATTTACAGTCCTCTTGCTTTCATTCCATTCCCTGTCGCTATCACTACCTTTATACTATAGCTTTTGCCCGTGGCTCTGTCCGCCCCGGCGTGGGAGTCTGTAATTGTTGTTAGTCTTTCCCTGGAAACCAATAATCGGGATGAAAAGAAGCCTGTGTTAAGTATTCCAGACTATATCTATCTCTGTGCCAAATTTCGTCTAAATCCGTTCACCCGTTCAGACCTGATTGAGTAACAATATGAACAACATCCAAACATCAAAACTTTATAATTTTTACAATTTTGTGATTATAAAGGTAATAACTGCACCCCGCGGTTTTAGCCGCGCAGCCTGTCGATTCTGTAACCAAACTCACATCTCACTTCGAACCTCACTTCACTTCGCGTGAATTTAAAATTTATTCATTTATTTTTGTGATAAAAAAAATCTTATCATTATCTTATTTGTGATTTAAAATTCCCGTGCAGTGAAGTGAGATTCGAAGTGGGGTTCGAGTTTGGTTACAGAACCAACGCCCTGTTCATGATTCTGTATTAGGTAGGTAGGTAGGTACTTATGTCAAGGACAGGCCTACCCATGTATAGACTTATATATTCTACTCTCTAATTAGTTACATGTAAATACCTATACTATGGTTTTGTCTCTTTACTCTCTTCTTGTCATATTGCTTTCCTTTGCCTATTGCCTATTGTAAACGTGTTTCCATTATTTTTCCCCTTTCAACCACCCTTTTTATATGCTGTCCTCGACAAAAAAATATTAATATATTATGTTATATTTAATACTTAAAAGTATCTTCTTTATAAATAAAAATCTAATGTAATGTTCAACAACATATAAGTCATTGTGTATGTTTATTTGTTTCCTATGCAGTATGCACTCCTAAACTATTCATCCACATTCCACATCCGATTAGTAATGTAGGTAATAAGTATATGTTTGGTGAATTGTTCTACTTACGACTGAAAAGACTCCTGGCTAAAAATCGTAATATTGCAACGCATGCTGGGTGCAATTATGTTAAATTTGCATTATATAGTGTATTCTATAATGTTATATGTGATATTATCTATGATGTTAAAGTCTTTTGGAAAATTCAGTGGACGTCAGTGCTGACAACTGACATTTATTTTTCTTAATCGTACAAATGCACTAAGAAGTTTTGATTCCGATATCGAAGTCAACCACCCTAAAAATAGCTTTCTACCCCTTTTCAACCCTGTTAGGGGATACATTTCAAGAAAATACGAATCACGTATTCAAATAATTTTGTTAAAGAATTTCTATGCCAAATTTCAAGTCAATCGGGCCAAGGAATCGCTTTCTCCCATACAAACTTTGCCACCCTGTTTTACCCCCTTAGGGGTTGAATTTCGCAAAATCCCGTCTTAGTGAGCACCTTCACCCTAAAAGGAACCAGCATGCAAAATTTGAGACTCCTAGCACTTGTAGTTTCTGAGATTTCGTGATGAGTCAGTGAGTGATTTACTCTTTTATATATATAGATATCTACGACTACGCTTACGATCCATGAGCAAAGGGCCTAATATCAAGGGGTTTGTGGTGCAGCGCTACTGTCGCGCGACTAAAACGCCTATACTATGTGAAAGCACTCTAAATAAAAAAAGTAAATCTACGTAATGTCCGCTAAAACGATGAGATATTTTAGGTAAAAGATGACTAAAAGTAATAAGTGAATACGTATTAACTTTACAATTATGATAACTTATAAACTAAATCTCCGAGGACATTGGACAAAGCCGTAAGAAGCCGCTAGTATTCAGAGTGTTGACACAGAAAAGCAACGCCAAATATAATGTTTAAAAGAAAATCCAAACTATTGTGGTTTAAAATATGACGAAAACCAGTGTGCAATATTTTTGAGTGCAACTTAGCATTAAATAAATAACAACTCTTTCCTCACATAACCACTCTTCGTATATTACTAGATTTTAGTATCGGCGGCGAAAAAATAAATCTGCCATGGAAAAGTGTACTTCATGGAGATGAAATATGGTTGTTACTGGTTTGGAGTCATAAGCTCAGCTTCCCTCATATGAGTTTGTCATGTCGTGTAGATTTTATCACAAAACGCTTTACAGTCATTAGTAAAGCGTGTTTTTAGGGTTCGAATATTTAAAAGTAAATTCAAAATACCTGGCGCTTTAATGTCGTTAGGTACTTCGGATTTGATAACACTGAAATGGTCTGCCTTCACCGAATCGCATCAACTTTTAATTCAACTTGCGTCAAACATATGCAATATTGCCTCCAAACCGTGCGCTTTGCCTTTCCACTTGCGTCAAACGCATTACGTTCAACTTTCTGCCATACAAATTTGTCGTTTTTTTAAGACGATAGCGCATAAAGGAAAAGTGCGCTGTTGAATGCCGTAAGGCATGCATCAGATGAAAGTGAAAGGGAACAGGAAGGCAACTGTGTGAAGACACCCCTATTTAAGTTCCTTGCGCTCGTTTTTCTTGTCAAAAGATGGATGGTTAAAAACATTTAAAACGGCTTTCCTACAGTTGATTGAAGGTTTATTTAAAATAATTTAATTTAATTCAAGTTTTTATGTTGGTATAGACTTTACCTAAAATAACAGAATTATAACCCACTTTATAAGTTTGCGGAACCCATAGGCAACAATTTCTTCTACTTGACTGTGAATCCTTTTAGGCCTGATTTTTGTAGGTGACAAAATAAAACGGGATTTATTTTATATTTCTAAATACGGCGGCTGTCAATTGTTTACGTTACGTTGGTATTTTATTTTTATTTTAGTGTGTAACAAATTGAAAAGATGCATTTTTACTATTTAAAATGCTTATTTTATAACTCATAACTATATTTAAATTAAAAGTTTATTATTAAACAAAGTTAATTAAACAAAGTAGGTAGAGTGTGACTACATACCTTTACATTGATATTTATTTTAAGTACGAGTATAGAGATTTCTGTTTTTACACGACTACCCAAAGCAAAAAGAGTGTATATGTTACCGGCAATGTATGAAATGCAGGCATTGTATACAATGCCTAGGCATTGTATACAATGCCTGGCCCTTTTAGGCAATGTATGAAATATAATGAATATTGATATCTATTTCACACATTACCTAGGCAGTGTATACAATGACTAGGCATTGTATAGAATGCCTGCTGGTCCACCGGCAATGTGTATAATAAAAAGATTTTCGAGAATAGATTCGAGGGGGGATCGAGGGGGGCTTGGGGAAAGCTCGAGGGGGGCTCAAGGGGGGCTCGAGGGGACTCGAGGGGGGCTCGAGGGGGGCTCGAGGGGGGCTCGAGGGGGCTCGAGGGGGCTCGAGGGGGGCTCGAGGGGGGCTCGAGGGGGGCTCGAGGGGGGCTCGAGGGGGGCTCGAGGGGGGCTCGAGGGGGCTCGAGGGGGGCTCGAGGGGGGCTCGAGGGGGGCTCGAGGGGGGCTCGAGGGGGGCTCGAGGGGGGCTCGAGGGGGGCTCGAGGGGGGCTCGAGGGGGGCTCGAGGGGGTCTCTTTGGAATCGAACCTGTTTTACTCCTGTAGGTCCCGCGTATAGGTTAGAAATTTAAGGCGAGCGCGGAGCGCAGCGGAGCGTGAGCCTTAAATTTCGAGGTTATTTTTTTATAACAGACAACAGAAATTTGAGTTTGGAATCGAACCTGCTTCACCCCTGTAGGTCCCGCGTATAGGTTAGAAATTTAAGGCGAGCGCGAAGCGCAGCGGAGCGTGAGCCTTAAATTTCGAGGTTATTTTTTTATAACAGACAACAGAAATATACTTATTTTACACATTGCCGGTGGACCAGCAGGCATTGTATACAATGCCTAGGCAAAGTATAAAATGAATTATATTTCATACATTGCCTGATCGTTTTAGGCATTGTATACAATGCCTAGGCATTGTATACAATGCCGGATTATACACATTGCCGGTAACATATATATGTGTTCAGGGTTCATGTATGTTTGTGGGTATGTGAGTTTCTTTATTCCACCATAAATTCGAAATGCCTGAATTGATTTGAGTGTATGGGGTATCGTTAGAATCCTTACAGCATTCCGAGTGACACTGGCTATATTTTTTTATAAAAAGTTAATATTACGACTGAATTACGCCATTTTCAAAAGTAAAAAAAAAAATTTTCTTCATTTATTACGATATGGGCATCAAATGAAAGGCCACAATGAGCACATTTCAAAACTATATAATTTGTCACTAAAATGTGTGAAATAAAAATAAATAAATTAAAAAAAATATTAATAACACGACTGCCCTGCCAAAACCAAACTAAAAAGATAAATAACAAGGTGTCATTGCAGTCGGGGGACCTCTTTAATTGAAAATTATTCCACAAAATTGTTCCCCGACTGCAATGACACCTTGTTATTTCTCTTTTTAGTTTGTTTTTGGCAGGGCAGTCGTGTTTTTAATATTTTTTAAATTTATTTATTTTTGTATCTTATGGACGTACGACTATTTTCTGTTTGTTTATTTGAAGGTCACTTTATACTTACTGAAACAAATTATGAAGTCAGCCTGCCCTGGGTGAAACCTGGCAGTTGTTGTAGACTGACTGATGAGTTGTTTACATAATTCGTTTTATATCGCCAAGTTAATTAGCAGTTCGCTTAAAAATTGTTTTTTATTCCGTTTTTCTTACGTTTGATATTCATCGTCTTTTAAAATAAATAATTTATTATTAAATAAATAAATAAATAATTTCTTAATAGTAGGTACCTACTAACTATAAAAGAAGATCGAATAAAAACGAAAATTGAGAAAATGTAGTTTTGTATTCAAAAGCAAATAAATAAATTCATTAATAATTATTATTATTTATTACTTTATTGAATTTGCACACGTCCAACTACCCCATCACATTTTTCTGAATTCCTGTCCATCCCAAGGTTGCCTGGAAGAAATCGCTTTTTAGTGATAAGGCCGCCATTTGTATGTCTCCTTTATCACGTTGAGCGCCACGCGGGGCACCATGTGGGCCAACCTAGGCCTGTTCGTTGGAGCCATCGGAAATTCGCATAAACCACAAATTTTCACAATGTTGGATTATAGTTATTATCAATTAGAAATGTAATAATTAGCGCTATAAACTAAAAACTCTGGTGTTTTTCTTTCTAAAACTGAAGAAATTTTAAGTTGGCACACGGGTATCCCCCATGGCCTCTGCGGAAGGAATTCCGCTTTTTCTTCCGCGGGGGCCACGGGGATCACAGTTTGGCCCACCCCACATAACTACTCCGCATGCTCATATTGTGAAATTTGTCCGAGTAACCCGTGATTGTGTTATTAGAATGTTTTAATAGTAGGGGAAGGTGGGGATCAGCGTTACAAAAAATATATAAACCCTCGTTGTAATCAAAATATTTATTGTATGGACCTTTTGAATTCCTTTGGGGGTGCTATTAACACGAAGGGCATGTATAATAAAACTGCAAAACTTTTGTAGAAAATCATTTTATTATGTCAAAATTCACATAATATTCTAAAAAACGGACTAAATTATTACAAAAAAATCAGACTAAAACATTAAAACGGACTAGTAAACACATGCTAAAAAGTAAAAAATAAATTCTTCTGTAAATATTTATAACCTACAGAAATTTTAAACCTATAAACGTGGGGCACATTTTGTAAAATTTATCATTCATATTATTTTTAGCATGCGCCCCACGTTTTTAGGTTTAAAATTTCTGTAGGTAAAATCATCTTGAGTACTCGTCAAGACGATTCTAACGATCCCAAACACAATGGGGTTGTATGGTTTCATCATAGAGTTCCTGTGGCCTGCTTCCGGCTTCATCATCAAATTAGCTCAATGGCACCATATTATTGCATTACCTTCCAATTCTAACCTATGTTCAAAGTTTCAAGTCTCTAGCTCATCGGGAAGCTAGTATAAAATCGTTCGCAAACTTTGCGGAGAAACAAACAAACACACAAACGAGAAAGCAAACTAATAAAAACGTGTTAATAAAATCATAAAATTTTTGAAAAAAGGAATGAATAAACTTGGTTTTTTAAGTTCTACGATCATATACATAATATAATGAAGTCCTGTGTTCTTAATTCTATGGCGTTTATAATAATTTTTTCATCGATAAATCCAATCGCAGTCTTCCTCTTTCTATTCAGCACCATTTCTTCGTATAAAAAATCAATTTTTCAAAAGAGGCACACTATAATAATAATAGTAGCCAGCAGTGGCGAGGGGTCGAAATATGGCGAAGGTAATCCGGACCAAAAAAACACCACCGCGTGGTGCAAGCTTCACGCGGTTCTTCAGAAGTTAGGGCCTCAATTTCACCATGCAAAAAAGCACTGATAAAATAGTGACAGTCTAGCCCGCGCTACTCTATACTGAGTTGGAATCAGAAATAATAATCATGGAAAACAAAACATTTTATTGAGTTTGTAACTGCTTGTCATCCTTATCGTAGAAAGATGTATTATATTGAAAATGTTTAAAAAAACCCATCTTGCTAACGTAACCATAACTTCGGAACTAAGTTTGGAAAACAATGTTTCGCCGCGCTAGTCACTTAAACGACAATCCATATTAATTAAAGCCATTATGGCAAATAAAACTTACCGCAATAAACAAATACATGAGATAAACACATTAAAATAAACAAACCCGGGAAAAAGTATCGATTCTCACTCACTAATTCACTATTTTGATAAAAACTAATCACGTTCCAAACACTCACATAAACAATGATAATGGCGGAAACGTACTATTATACTTCTAAATAAAAATATCTATTTTGCGATGTATTTTCTTCTATCGTTCTTATTTTGTTTATTTGCATCTTAAAACTTATTCGTCTCTTCATAACAGAAAGAGAAAAGAAACGTTAAAATCGCTTCAAATAGAAAGAGAGAGAAAACTTAAGCCACAGCCGGCCGGCTTGCCTTTCACCATTTTCAACCGAAAGGCACGCGACTGTATTGCGTTGGTGAGAAAGAGACAGAGTAATAACAATCAACCGTTGCCCTTGGCAACCGCGCCAAGACACAGTGCAAAAAGGAAGCTAAAGGACGTCGGCTTGCCTCAAGGAGATTTTGTACGAAAATTGATTTGATATTCCTTGCACGCGGGGCGCGGCGCGCGCGCGATTGTTTTTAAAGTAGACAATTAAATACTTAGAAATTCATAAAAATAATTGTAGCTATTATTAATTAATCTTACCGAAATGGCGAAAAAAATTAAGTAATGACATGTTATAATGGATCGACGGGGATGGGATTTTAAAAGGTAAGCCGATGGGAATCGGCTTGTATGGACCCTTCGCCACTGGTAGCCAGTTACACTGTACCAAAACAAACATGCAAAAAATTATAGGTTATTATTTCAGGCAGTATATCTAGTAGGTACCTAACCTATTAAAAAGTGTATAAAAAAAACCGGTATAATATAAAATAAACGTACTCACCAAACTGCAATAATTTAGATTAAAATACAAAATACTATAGCGATGTTAGAATTCTAGAATACCGAAAATATAATATTTGTTTATTTTGACATACTGCAGAAACAATGGCCAAAATTTATAACTGGCATGTGATAGCGACAGGTGCGTTTGATAATAGAGCTAAGAAACGCTATTGAAATATTAGTAAGCGACAGAGAGCCACTGTTAAGACTATACCCCTTGTTACACTATGCCCCAATTTCCCCTACTCATTTAAAAAAAAATGAAATCATTTTACGTATTATTGAGATAATATAATAAATCAATAAAAAGAAATTGATTTATTGTATTATCTCAAGAAGACAATCACTTAATTTTAGTTTAAAATATTTCATTTAGTGACACTCGAAAAACCCTTACAAGCATAGAAAATCGTAAATAATTTCTAAGTCTTTTGTGAAAAATAAGAACCAAGCTGACTGAATGTTCTACAGGGCCGCGCGGCCCATTTTCATTACTTTGTTGTATGATACCGATGCTCCGTGGCTTGTAAATTAAGTTTGAATAGAAGCATTGCGATGGCCCATCGATGACCCCCGTGGCCTGAACGGATTATTTGGGTTTGGCACACATGTGTCCCCAGTGGCTCAAATGAACAGGCTCGCGTTTTCTTGTGGCGTTCAACGTGTTAAGTTTGTATTGTTACTTGTTTGTTCTGTGTGTATACAATAAAGAGTATATAAATAAATAAATAAATTCAATTCATTCATTCATTGTATTTATTTATACAATATGTTTGGTTAGCGATGTCGGAGCTTTTAATGGCAGATATCAATAATTTTCTTGTTTGGAAATGGACAAATTTAAAAACATTTTTATCAGTTTTTAAATTAAGTTGATAATTTTATCTGAAAATAAATGTGACTGAACCATAAAAGCAAGTATTTTATGAGTATGAATTTTGACCATACTAAAAAAATAACTTTTAGTGCTTTTAAGGGTCATATTCAAACAACAATAACTCTCGAAATATGGAATTCAAAGCAATGGTTTTGATGTCGTTTTGTAGATAATATTTTTGTGTATTATAAAAATGTAAAAAAATACACATTAATGTCCTAGTTTTTGAGATTTCTGAGAAAAAATAAAAAAGGCACACTAATTTTGGATTAAAATTTACTTTAGTAAAGTCGAAAGGGTGTATAATAATTTTTTTAACTAAATAGGTGATATTATTAGCTTTCGAAAAGCATTTTTTTTATAACTGTAGGACTTTTAAATTAAAAAAAAAGTCAAATGTAAAATGCCGGTCATTTTAACAGGAGAGGGGATAGACCCCTACATGTGGGGGGGTTTTGTCGATAAAATTGATCATATTATCTGCCTTTAAAAGCTCCGACATCGCTAACCAAACATATTGTATATAAACACAAATGTACTATTTTATCCTCACTAGAGTTTAAAAAGACGTTTTTAAAATGGTTTTTCTTAAATAAAGTAGTAGTTGCGCATCTTTTTAAAATTAATGAAATTCAATATAACTTATTTAATAAGTCTTGATATTCGTTTTCCGCTATTTGTTTCTAAAGAATGTTAAATTTATCCTTACTAATATTATAAATGCGAATGTCCGTTTGTTTGTTTGTTTGTTTGTTTGTTTGTTTGTTACGCCTTCACGTCCTAACTTCTGAACCGATCATCATGAAATTTTGCATACACGTTGTCAGGGGTACAGAGAAGGACATAGGGTACCTTTCATCCAGAAAAAAGTATTGTTCCCGAGGGATAGCAAAAAATCTTTCCACGCAGACGAAATCGCGGGCGGAAGCTAGTTTACCATAAATACAACAAAGGCATTTTTTTAAATAGGAGAAAGTTGTAGGTATTCTCAAAAACAAATGATTTTATAGCCGCAAATACTTTTAATTTTAACTTAAAACTCCGTTGGATTCTATTCTACAATACCAAATTGAATGTTCATTTATAAATAATTGTTGTTATTTCTATTCATCTCGAGTTTTCTTTCAATAACGATTCTAATTTAAATGCAGACTGCGTAGTTGTTTTTTTTCATTTACTTTTTAGGATGATGATACACTAGCTGAAGTAAAAAGAAATAGATAACTGCTTAAGTATTTAATTTTATAAGAATTGAATGCTGATCAGATCAGTTGGTTGTGTATAGCGATCTGAATATCCTCCATTCACTCCCTGGATAGCCGTCATCAGATCACAGCACAGTACATCCCTGGCAGCAAACCAAGGCTTCAAAGTTACCTCGTTTGTATGAAAATAACACCTGTATCCCTAGACAAAGTTGATGTGTATATTACTAAGTAGTAGGAATTTGTGCTTAATACAACCACAAATTTAGTTCAATCTCTAATTTTACTTTCGAATAGGCAGAGAAGTTAAATTTAATCGCCGTCGTCGTCGTTCATCAGCCATTTCTAATGTCCCCACTGCTGGGGCACAGGCCTTTCTTATAGGTGGATAAGGAGGACGATTAATTTCTTTCAATTGCATAATTATAATTCCTTACTAACTGTTTACTTGTTTATAGCCCGAGCGAGCGCGAAGCGTGAGTGAGCAAGATTCAGTTTGGGCAAAAATGCTTCCGTATCTCTGTCCGTTTCTTTTTCTCTACCGGTCACATTTCTCAACCGATTCTCGTGACATTTTTTTAGTTGGTTTGATAATCATTCTATTGAATTCTTTGTAGAGCCAGTTTTTTGAAATTATTCGAATAAAAATACATTTCAGTCATTTCAAAAAACATTCAAAAGTGTTACAAACGCGAGGTTTACAGCCCACTAGTATTAAAATACACGCATCGCCTCTCGTGGCACGATGAGATAATAAATATGACAGACGCTAGTATGTAAGAAAATAACTGAAACTCTATAAATCATAAGTATAATAATATCGCGAAGTCAAACGCGCCACGTGTTCCCAGCCTTATTTCGCGCTAAATATTCTGAAAGATAATTAGCTGTCCTGACAATGCGTGCAGCGGCTGACATCTCATCTTTCTTCTAAGAAGGCAGCTCGCACTAATGGGTGTTATTAAGTTTAATAGGATAAATTGTGTATCCAATTAAGGGTCGCAAAATAAAGCCTTCATTATTTATCAAATTTTGTTTCATTAAATGCAACTCCAATATTTAAATATTATTTAGAAATATCATTGTTAGAGACAGAGAGGATTAGTAAGATATTGATCTTATATGCAATAATACATTACATGAATAACATAAAGAAATCTCAAAATGTCAAAATAAGTCTTAAAGTTACGCGTTTCATCTTAAAATGGTTGCTGTCACTTTTATACCTACGTTGAAAGTCAGGCAGGGTCATCATCGACTTTAGAAGAAGATTTAAACCAAGCCTAAGTATAATCTAAATATGATGATGATGCTCTCGACCGATTTCGGCCACAGCGACTGCATCATTCATTGCATAGGGCTTCGTTGAATCGCCCTATCGTGCGCTCTCATATGGCTGGTGAATCCAATTTTATTGCAGAATACACGCGCACATATATTACAAGTTAGGACTCCGTTGACAATGTTGTACGAGATGGCTGTTGGTGGTTTAGCTTTCAGTTCGTCCCGCTTGGCATCGAGGTCTGCTCTTCTTTCTTCCTCGAAGTCTTGCACCTTCGAATGCACTAAGCGTCTCCATTCCAGGCGATTCTGAGCACATGCTTCCCAGTTCGAAGGTTCAATTTGGCAACTCTTCATATGGCGTTTTAATACGTCCTTGTATCTGAGGAACTGGCCACCCTGTTTCAAAGTAGTTTCACCAAGACGCACTTGGAGCGATTGATTGGCTTCTGATAGTTCCATTGCCATTACTTCGGTCTTGTTCACGCTTATTTTGAGACCGAATTTACGGCAGGAGTCAGCAAAAGCGGTCATAAGGTGTTAGAGTTCATTAGGGGATTCTGCTACGAAACACAAGTCGTCGGCATACATTATCTCTGTGATCAGAGCGTGCGATACTTTTGAGGTCGCTCTTAGTCTTGCCAAGTTAAATATGCTGCCATCGGTGCGGAACCGGATTCGAATGCCAGCAGAAGCTTGTTGCAATGTGTCTTTAACTGCTACTGCAAAATACAAGGCAAAGAGTGTAGGTGCGAGAACACATCCCTGTTTTACACCGCAGGTGACTGGAAAATAATCAGACTCTTCACCATTGACAGTCACACAGCATGTCATATTGTCGTGCAGGAGTCTAATCATGCGCACAAACTTTTCAGAGCATCCTAATTTCCTTAGCACCAGCCAGAGAGCTTCGCGTGGAATGCTATCAAAAGCTTTTTCCAAATCGACAAAGCACAGGTACAGAGGTTGACCTTGCTCTCGACTCTTTTCCTGTAGCTGTCGAATGGCGAAGATGGCTTCGCATGTTCCTCTATTTGGCCGAAATCCGAACTGTGTCTCCGGCAAAATACTTTCAGACAGCACGATAAGGCGGTTTAACAGGACTCTGGCAAGCACTTTTCCTGGTACAGAAAGCAGTGATATACCCCGAAATGAGTTGCAATCGGAGCGATCGCCTTTATTCTTGTATAGAGCGCATATACTAGAAACTGCGAAAGTAGGGGGTACTCGTTCTTCTTCCCACATCCGTACAAGAAGCTGCCATATGGTCGAATGAAGCTGCTCTCCACCATATTTCACGAGTTCTCCAGAAATGCCATCCACCCCAACCGCTCTTTTATTTTGCTGTTGTTTTATAGCGCTGACCACTTCGCAAATCGTTATCGGTTTGTCCAGGTCTGTGTTTTCCGGAAAACTGGGCAGGGAGGTAATATGTTCTAGATCTGCAGTACGATCTACGTTAAGCAGATGTTGAAAGTGATCTTTCCACCGTTCCACAATTTCTGATTTAGACTTGAGAAGTTGTCCATCAAGTGACTTTAGGGGTACAGCCGTAAACTTAAGCGGTCCTATTAATTTCCTCAGTTCTCCGTAAAATGCTCCCAGTTGGTTGGTCTCCGCCAGGTTCTGCATAAAGTGTGCCTTTTCCGACCACCATCTGTCCTTCATTTCTCTCGTCATTCTTCTCAACTCAACCCCACTTTTCTTTAAATCGTCGGAGGTGTTGGGTAGGTCTAGATTTCTCCTTAGGAGATTGCGATGTTTTTCAAGAGCCTCTACTAAAACTGCATTGTTTTCGTCAAACCAATCTTCATTGAGTCGTTTCTTCAGGCCCAGTATGTTAGTGGCACTTTCTTTTATGGTTGAGAGCACAGTTTGCCAGTCCTCAAGAAGATCTCCACACATCTCGTTACTGCTTAGTTGCTCATTTAATGATTGTACATATTGCCTACGTATATCTTGGTCATTAAGATGGTCTAAGTTTACACCATTGGGTATTACTCTACAGGATCTTTTAGGGGCCCGAAGGTGGAGTCGGAGTTTTGTGATGACCAATCGGTGGTCTGTCCAACAGTTTGCGCCACGCATCACACGGGTTATTGTAACTTGAGAAATATCTCTTTGACGGACTATTGCGTAGTCGATCAGATGCCAGTGTTTTTTTTTTTTTTTTTTTACGAGAACCATAAGGCTAAGAAGAGGCCGAAGATGAAGCGAGCTTGCCCAGAAGAAGCCTATTCACTCGTGCCTTAAATATCGCTGGGTTATATTCTTTCAATTCCACTCCTTGGCTGTGCGCATTAAGAAGGAAGATGAAAAACGCTTCGTGCGCATGCATGGAATGTCAACCAAATAGGGGTGAAACCCCGCCGTGCGTCTGGATGTCCGATGGTAGAACGGGGATGGCGGAATGAGCTCATGCAGCTCAAGAGCACACTCTCCGAAATATAGTCTGTAGAACACCGCCAGACAAGTGTTTTGATCGGGGATGCATCCATGTGGTTTTGTGCTTGGCTGGCAACCTGAACATTGTGTTAGTTATGGAGAGACCAAATTCCGCGCACAAGCTTAATAGCAATTGGCCGTTACTGTTCATGTTGCCCACACCATGCCGACCCAGAACTTTTGGCCACGATTCCATTTCTCGTCCGACTCTGGCATTAAAGTCGCCCAAGAGTAGTATCTGCTCCTTGGGGGGAATTTTGGTAAGGCATTGGCTAAGTTCTCCGTAAAAAATTTCTTTAAAACTATCGTCATTATCCATCGTAGGCGCATAAATGCTTATAACATTTAGAAAGTTTTCATTTTCTAGGTGAAGACGCAATGAGATGAGACGTTCTGATATATGATCCAGATAGATGATCTTGAATCCAGCCAAATCCAAGTTCATGTTATTAGGATCAAAGAAACAAGTCGCCACCATAGGAGAGTGTTTCCCTCAAATTCACATCACTAACAGACCCATTGAGTCAGTCTCAGAGGCGCGTAGCTTGGGGGTAATTCTTGACTCAAACCTGCACTTTGAGAGACACGTATCTGATGCAGTCAAGAACTGCTTCTATCGCCTCAAGGTCTTATATAGAATACGTCCCTTTTTGAGTGAAGAAATCAGAATCAGACTCTGCGAAACTTTAGTCCTGTCTAAACTAAACTACGCAGATACAGTCATTGGTCCTTGTTTGCTTGCTCGCACTGAGCGTTTAATCCAACGTGTACAAAATGCCTGTGCACGTTTTTGCTTCTCAGTACCCCCCAGAGCCCACGTCACACCTTATTTAAACAAGTCTAATCTAATGAAGATGGAGGCTCGTCGTAGGCTGCACTTTGCTTCCTTGTTGTTCGATATAATCCACACCAAAGTTCCACAGTATCTTTTTAACAAGCTTAAATGGGCCAGCGACAATAAGGCATGCCGGTCGCGAGCCTCCTCCTACATGATACTTACCCCTATACACAATACAGCCGCTTTTCGAGGTTCATTTAAATATTCGGCTTCCAAGTGTTGGAACAATTTGCCGCCTCCCATCCGCTCTTTGAAAACCCGTGGAACATTTGTTAAGCACTTTAAGTGTTACCTGCTAGCACTACAGATAGAATAACTGTTATAAATTGTAAGACTTACTTTGTCTTTTATGCTGTTTTTATGGTCGGCTTTTTGTTTGTGTTATGCCGTCTTATGGCTTATATATAATACTGTTCAGCTTATAACTTAGTTTAGTGTCTATATATGTATGTGGTTTTTTTTTTTTTCCATATCTGCATTTTATAATTAATTTATATTATATTTTATGTTACGTTAGATTTTAGGTTAGTTAAAACAGTAGACGTGGCAGGCATGTGGCAGGCAGACAGACATGACTTGCACCAAAGAGTAAATATATTTTTTTTTGTTATTCTGGGAGGCAAAGGAACTGTCCCTAAAGTATTTGCTGTATTTTTTCTTTTTGCTGTTTTGCACGTTTTTTGTCCTTGTTTTTTATTTTTTATATGTTCTCTCTTTGCTTTAATATGAATTAGTTAATTTTGTAATGTTTGTATTGTTTTCGTCTCTGTTCCGTGATGTCACGACTGGTCTCAGCAGAATACCAGTGCAGTAGACTTTGTCTGCTGCTCATACTGAGCTGAGGTCAGTATTGGCATTACATAGCATGTAGTTTATTGTAGGTATTTCTAGTTGTTGTTTTTTTTTTTTGTTTTGTTTTATTATATTTTTTATTTGTGCCTATTGTGTACCTATGTGCTATGTGTTGCCAATAAATAATATTCTATTCTATTCTATTCTATTCTATATATATACAGGGAATTCTTCTAGTCTCTTTGCAATGTTGTTCTTGACCGCAAAGCCCACACCAGCCAGTCGTGGTTCGGAAGAAAGTCTCCCTTTCCAATAGAAAGTATAGCCGCCGCCATGTTCAATAATTTCGCCTTCATCAGCTAGGCGTGTTTCGCTGAGTGCAGCTATATCAACTCCGTAGCGACAAAGTTCGCGTGCTACAACGGCAGTTTTCCTTTCAGGGCACAGGTTGGTTTCGCGATCGATTAAAGTGCGCACATTCCATGCTCCGAAAGTCATATTACTAATTTTATTGTTTTTCTTGTAACGTCGACCGCGCAAAGTTGGGATGCTAGGCAGCCGCGGTTACTACCTCCCATTTTCGATTAGGGGCGAGCATTTGTTTGGGACACCTTTTCTAGCCCCCTCCCCGGCTGAGCGGGGGAAGCAGTGCCTCCCTGAATAGGGCTGCTTCGTCGCTAGTAGTGCTGCCGAACTTGCGATGTCACCCCAATGCAACGCAAAAGCGACCACTCTCCACTAGCCGCCCACGTGCAGACTTCAGACAAAGCCGGATTGCATCACGACCCGACCTCTCTACCTCCATCCATCGCCGCGGGTCTTCTACTCGGAGTCCTTTGAGTCTGGAGCAGTCATCTGCGCAGGATATATTTAAGTGCATGAGTAGGCGCGCAAATACAAATGCACTCTCTCGTCCGTTACCCCTCTTGATCCAATGGAGCGGGAACCGTTACAATTGGAGAAGGTTGGATGCAGTCTCTGACCGACAGTCTCTTTCGACCTCTACTGCCGCTCTAAGCCTTCGACAATGCCTCGCTAACTTGCCATATCCACCGATATCTTACGTTTATCAACTATGATTCGCCTTCAACACCAAGCTAGTCTGCATGCACTAAGCGGGAGGTGACCGCTACTCGTCTGTCCGCCATAGCGTGCAGACTCCTCTCAACCAGGTTTAGCCCACGAGCCGACGTAGTTTCCCGGGGTGTGGCCGCTGCGTGCACAACAGCTTCTTGGAGCCACTGGTGAGAGTTTGCAGAGCGCCTGTGGACCAGTGTGGTGCACCACCCCCAGATTGAGGGCCGGCTGGTGACACCTGAAAGGTACTACCACTAGACACCCCACGACACCCCAATCTAAATATACTTAGGCTTGGTTTATATTATATGGTTTATAATCTAATTTTAGAAGCTGTTGAATAGGTACTGTGACTTTCATCGGTTCACATAGAGCGAGAGACCTTGTGAGAAGAACTGGCAAGAAAATCCTCGAGATCTTTTTCTTATCTCATTTCGCGTAGAGTCGTCGGATTTGAAAGTGAGTTTTCTATCCTTCCATCTTCCTCCATCCATCTTTTAACATTTTAACATTGAAATTGTTTATATTTTCGTGATCAAGTATAGTGCCCCGATTTATGAAATTGTGACATTTGCCTGTAGTTTCACAGATATGAGAGGTACGCGGCTTGTCCATAAGTCAAAATGTGTGTCTGCCAGAGGGCTTTAATCAAAGTGCAATTTGAATTCCCAAAATAGTTTGGTAACTATTAAAGATTTTCCAAAATTTCAACATTTATTCGCTGACTTGGATCAAGAAGCTTCCAAATCTTCCAATACACTGACCTGCATATATTTACACTGGACAGGCTTATGTCAAACTGTTTTTGTGCCTACTTGATTTCCGCCATTTTGGCGCTGTATGACGTAGCGTGAGCATAGCGTGCGGGACATGGTACTAAAGTTTGAAGTCTGGAGAGACTATCACGGCAACCATTTTCATATTGTACGTCAAAATTAGTTCTTTAGACGCACGTTAGTGGCGTTTCAAATAGGCACAAAAACTTAGCTGTCAAATCATACAGACAGCCAGTCCAGTTAAATAAAAAAAAATTTTCATGTCAGTGTCCCAATAACTTTTTTTGAGCTCGCTATTCCAGAAGCGGAAAAAATTGAACCTTCGTTCACTTTATCGTCAGTAGGTACGATAAAGAATGAAGGAGTTTTTATCGTGTGCTTTATTTCTAAATTACATTTTCAATGCCTTTGATAGTTGCGCGTAGTGTGAGATCTGTAAATGTTGTATTTTGTGGTATTTCTAAGGAGGCGTTATTTCGTATAGCGAACCCAAAACTGTCGTTAAAATATTATCATTATAGACCAGAACTGGTAGTTCGTCAAAAGACAGGAAGTACTTCCATGGCGACAGGTGGGGTTAATGGGTGTAATAATAATGATAGATGGGGAACCAATAACTGTAGTAAAAAGAAGATAACAATAATACGAACCTGATTTGTGTGAAAGTGTGCTGTATATAAAGACAAATCTAGGAATCGAACCCGGGACTCCTCTGTTTTATACGGGTGGGTGAACCTTTTAGACTACTAAACTACTAAACTACTATCAACCCAGAAAAATTTAGAGGAAACTTGTTAACCAAATGTCTTTTTCTTGAAATCTATTGTACAGACCAACAATACCTACAATTACAAATACTACATTATGGGCTCTAAAAATTCCACGAGAAGTTTTATTAAAATAGTGAATTATATAATATTCAATAAAATTCACCACGGCGCCACTTTCGGTCAGGAAAGCGCCTTAAGGGCTGATTTTTCAATGCCTGCATAAAATTTATTCAATTGATAACTTATTAAACCACATTTAAAATGTTTGTCTATTCTTTGAATGCGACTTTAATTTATTTGGTTAATAATTTAACCGATTGATATGATATGTTTAATATCTGAGCATTGAAAAATCAGCCCTAAACCAAATAATGTGGACCCCTCTAATAAAGTTCAACCTCCGATAAAGTACCTTAGAAACCGGAGGTAAGGAGTTCAGGAATAGAGTCCAAAATTAAATAAATAAAAAAAAAACGAACATTATCCGATTTATCTTTTTGAACCATGGAGCATGCACACCTATACAACGTGTTACAAAATTACCCCTAATGGCGAATATGGTAGATAGGGACCATCAAACTGAACAATTTTTACAATGAAACCAACTCTGAAATAGTGAAAACCAATCAGCTGATTCAAATTAATAACGAAAATATCAAAATGTATGAAACAGCAAATTTTTTTCGCGATTTCAGAGTTGGTCCCATTAGTAAAAGTTGTTCAATTTGATGATCCCATCTACTATATTCGGCATTAGGGGTTATTCTGTAACACGTATAAGCATGCTCCATGGTTCAAAAGTTCAGCGCTCATGGCGGAACTTGACAGACTGATCATACTCGATCACGTTTGTTAAGCAACGCTCGGTCCGGTCAGGTGTCAGATGGGTGACCGTCAAAGTGGCATTACAACTGAGCGCTTCCGTGCTTCGGAGGGCACGTTAAACCATCAGTCCCGGCT
The DNA here is from genome assembly GCA_943789525.1 of Agriphila geniculea. Taxonomy (NCBI): domain Eukaryota; kingdom Metazoa; phylum Arthropoda; class Insecta; order Lepidoptera; family Crambidae; genus Agriphila; species Agriphila geniculea. The sequence continues at coordinate 1,404,073 of OX038880.1, forward strand.
GTTGTCATCTGATAACAGTCGTTAAGCCAAGTTAGAGGCCTATCAGGCGGCTTGATAAACTCTAACACCAGAGGTGGCCACTAATCCTCATTCGATAAGAAGAAGATGGTTCAAAAGGATAAATCGTACAATGTTCTTTTTTTATTTATTTAATTTTGGACTCTATTCCTGAACTCCTTACCTCCGGTTTCTAATGTATTTTATCGAAGGTTGAACTTTATAGATGCTTGACGTTGTAGACGCTTACCTGGCAACAGGAAATGACCATCAGCCATTTTTATTGTCCCCACTTCTGGTACAGGCCTTCCTTATGGGCGGATAAGGAGGATGTGCCAGGGCCATAACCCATGTTAACGAATGCAAATGCAGACAACGGCTTAACGTGCCTTTTGGAACACGGAGGAGCTCGAGATAACACATTTTTGGTCAACAGGGAATATGACGCGGCATATCCAAATTAATTTACTTGTGACACCGGCTTCCAGCGCGGAAGCCGCATTGCTCTAAGCTTGTGACAGCTGATTTCATTGAAATTCTTTTTTGTTTTAATTATTCAAGCCCCGGAAAATGAGACACAATAGATTTTATATTGTTGTGCGGCCCAATGCGGCCGCTAGGGCGTTGATAAATTAAAATAAGCAACAAAGTATGTGAATAATTTACTGTAGACTGTGAAACACCCATTTACTACTAATACCTACTATTTTGAACTTTGAACTTCAATACAAATGTATTTGTATTCACATACCCTTGCCGTTAACACTTTTGAACGCGCACGCCCATTCTTCGGAGTGTGCACATGAACGTGCCCGGGGCGACACAGTGATATTATCACATGACCCGGCACAAGTCAGCCGTGCGTACGCACCTTTATACAACACACTTTGAAGACCCAACAACTAAAGGTGACTATAGGGATTCAATTAGTTTTTTATCTTTCAAAGGAATAAAAATATAACCCGTTACTTTCATAATTCTAAGATGAATGCAATAACAAAAAGGTGGAAAATGTCAGTTTAACTTAAAGCACATAATGGATATAAGTACTACGTCTTAATGATGCGCACATGCGCATTTATTTTTCAATTCACTTTATAAACGTTTAACACACATTTGTTAAACGTTAATAGCGCTTCGCGATCGCCTTTAATTTCTAACCTATTGACCTACAGGAGTAAGGCAGCTTTGACTAAATATAACATCGGAAATGAATGCTGTTTTTCATACATATTTAGGTTAATTTTAGTCAAAGCTGCCTTACTCCTGCATGTCACGTGATAGGTTATAAATTTCGTGGTTATTTTTTTTTAACAGACAACAGTAATCTTTTTTCACAGGAAGATAGTTGGTTTAGTTAAATTTTCACTCTATAAATGTATTTTTTATACATTTACATACAAAATTACACATTCTATCCCTAATTTAAGTCTGACTGGTCCAACTCCGATCGTATTGAGTTTCGGCGTTTGACTAGCCAAGTTGGTCACTCCTAGGTTTGGCTATAAATTCGTTAGTCAAAGGCCGAAACACGCTTTAGTTTTGGACTAAGGCTAGGATCAAACCTAGGATCGCCTGAGTTTCGGAGTTTGCCTATAACATATATATACAGGGTCACTGGAAATATGACGTATTCCTGTTAAGGGGTTATAGATGAGGTCAAAACAAATATTTTTTGTCATATAACTTTTTCTCAAAAAATAAATAGTTTTTGAGTTAATTGAAATTAAGTATTTTTTTACCAAAAGTACGTTTTCAGACACAAAAATTTAAAATAAAAGACAACTACTCATTCGATTCCGGATTTTTTATTATTTTAGGATAGAATAGAATTTGAGTGTTGATAATACATAAAAAAAAATTCAAAAAATACAGGTATTTATAAAAAATTCAATCCTTAAATGCATTTTTTATTTTTATTTTTCCAGATTTTTTAGAAATAGCTTCAAATATCTTTAAAAAAGTCCTAGTAACTAAGCGTGCATAATATTTTAAAAATATCACCATCTATTCAGCTTTCAGTTGAGGTATAAAACTTAATAATAGCTTAAATAAAAAATGAGAAATTAAGACTAAACTAAATAGCAGTCCCATTTCATGTAGCAAAAATTTCCTACTTCAAGCGCTTCGGAGGTGGCCGTATTATCCTACTTATTCCATAAATGTGAAAGTTTTCTTGTTTGGATGATTGTTAATCAATCACGCAAAACGGCTGAACGGATTTGGATGAAATTTGGCACACAGATAGTTTATAAGCCGAATTAAAACATAGGAGGATACTATTATCTTGGTTAAAGGTTCCCTAGGGATTTTCTCAAATGTAAATGCGAATTAAGTCGCAGGCGGAAGCTAGTTTGCCATAAATGATCGTGCTTACTAAAAATACTTTCGTCCGAGTGAGTTTGAAACAGGATTATTTTCCGCCGATGAGTCAAAATTTTATACAGACAGCATCAAAAATAACCATGCATATCAGCCATTTTTAATGACCCGCTGCTGGGGAACAGGCCTTCCTTTCCTTTTGGGATAAAACGGACGGGCCATACCCACCACGTGGGCCCAATGTGGATTGGTCGGTGTTAACTCAATGTACCTTACATTGAGCCCTTGGTTCTGGCTGCATTTATAGTCGTTAACACTGACCAATCCACATTGGGCCCACGTGGTGGGTATGGCCCGTCCGCTTTATCTATCCACAAGCCAAAAGAAAGGCCAGTTCCCCAGCAGCGGGGCATTAAAAATGGCTGATATGCATGGTTATTTTTGATGCTGTCTGTATAAAATTTTGAGTCATCGGCGGAAAATAATCCTGTTTCAAACTCACTCGGACGAAAGTATTTTTAGTAAGCACGATCATTTATGGCAAACTCCATTCCATCCGCGACTTCATTCGCATTTACATTTGAGAAAATCCCTAGGGAACCTTTAACCAAGATAATAGTATCCTCCTATGTTTTAATCCGGCTTATAAACTATCTGTGTGCCAAATTTCATCCAAATCCGTTCAGCCATTTTGCGTGATTGATTAACAATCATCCAAACAGGAAAACTTTCACATTTATGGAATAAGTAGGATAATACGGCCACCTCCGAAGCGCTTGAAGTAGGAAATTTTTGCTACTTGAAATGGGACTGCTATTTAGTTAAGTCTTAATTTCTCATTTTTTATTTAAGCTATCATTAAGTTTTATACCTCAACTGAAAGCTGAATAGATGGTGATGTTTTTAAAATTTTATGCACGCTTAGTTACTAGGATTTTTTTAAAGATATTTGAAGCTATTTCTAAAAAATCTGGAAAAATAAAAATAAAAAATGCATTTAAGGATTGAATTTTTTATAAACACCTGTATTTTATGAATTTTTTTTTATTCATTATCAACACTCAGATTCTATTCTATCCCAAAATAATAAAAAATCCGGAATCGAAAGAGTAGGTATCTTTTATTTTAAATTTTTGTGTCTAAAAACGTACTTTTGGTAAAAAAATACTTAATTTCAATTAACTCAAAAACTATTTATTTTTTGAGAAAAAGTTATATGACAAAAAATAATTGTTTTGACCTCATCTATAACCCCTTAACAGGAATACGTCATATTTCCAGTGACCCTGTATATTTCAACCTACGGAAAGGCATTGCAATAAATTGTATAAATTCGGAGATAGTAATTTGTGCATCACACACTACGCATTACTTACATTAATAAGTTGGACCAATGTCTGCATGTAAGTGGGCTTTGAAAAAAATCCGAACTTAACGTCAAATAACAAAATAAATCCAATTTCTTACATGAAACAAAAGAAATAGGTAAGTACCTACGTATTTAATTAAAGTACTGTACTGCAGAAGAAAATTGTAAACATTGGTATTTGCGACGAACGTATTTGTTATTTTGTTAATGTATTTTCTCTATTTAATGTTTTTTTTATTTAATGGAAGTTGCTTTATATACAATCTTTTGTATATTTTCTGCTGATTTTCTATCATATATGTAGTCACACTTAAGTTTTTACTAAGTATGTAACAAATCTTGTAACTGCTCCAAAATGACCTTAATACGAGTACTAACATAAAATCAAACAGAAATATTCAATAACTAAGCTCTACCGGGAAATTCTAACAAAAATTTCAAATAAGAATTCTGAATTTGTTACAATTGGCAATTGTATCCACACAAATCACGACATTCAAATCCTCTCAAACAAATCATTCATCTGAACATTTGTGATTTTATATTAAACTTACAGCCTAAAAATATAGGAGCGAAAAACGAAGCTTTCTGGCAGTATGTAAAGCTTGCCTTTGTCCAAATTCTGAGTGAGTTTTCCCGCTCAAATCTGGCACCCTAACCAGGTACTATCACCATATTATTTTACTCTTTGTATCTCCAGTACTGATCTAGCAAGCGGTGGGGGTGCACGCGTTTTCTCCCGGAAAATTTGGTGCCGCCTCCAAATCACGAACTACGATTTGAATTTCAGAACACGTAAATTGTTTTCATTAGGGGCGAAATAAAAATAAAAATTGAAGCCGGTATCTGAATAACGATATTTAATTTCGGCGAATAACGCGTTATTTAAATGAAGTTTATACGTGTCCAGTGAGTTTTTTAAGTGCTTTTTGTTGTGTTAAATTGAAAAATGTTACGAGGAGTCGCCTTCTATTCCTTGTTCGTGATATTGTTTAAGGGTGAGTATTATCTTTACATTATAGAAAAGCGGCGCAGTACTAAAGTGATTTTAATATTTATTGCTTTTTGAAAGGTAGAGGTTATTGGGTGCGTGTAGCCGTTTTAAGGTGAATTTTCATCACGTACTTTTCTTAAACTTTTCCTATTTTGTACTTATATTATTGAAATTTAATTTGGTTGCCTTTTCAAATTGGGGTCAGATATTATGTATTTTTTTAAAAATACTTACCTAATATTTTTAGTGCGTATATTTGTTCTTATAGGTGAAATGAGAAGTTTTTTATGAGGTTTTCGTGAATGAATTTCTAAAAGAAAAAATGTCGATTGAATAATCGAGCTTTTATTTAATAAAGTTTTATTTATAAATTGCGTTGATGAATTGCGCTGATTTGACTCAGCTTTACATAAAAAGAATTCTTTTAGTTTTCCATTTATCTATGATTGAAATCCTTTGAATAACTTTGACGCACGGCCTTCTCACTGAACATTGTAGTTCACCGGGTGAAATCACAGGGAAATGTATTTTTTATTAAGGCAGTTGTATGACCGAAAGTGGCGCCATCAGAGGTTTTTATTTAATAAGTTATTATTAGAAAAAGATTTTAATAATGTTTTACGTGGAGTTTTTAGGGCCCATGGTCTAGTATTTTTAGAAGGTGTCACTACATGCCCTCGTAGTCATTCGTAGAAATAAATAGCAATTAATGTGTCAAAAACGGCCACCTTTAGCAGTTTTGCTATACTTCTAGCAGTGACTATGAGGGAATGTAACGATACCGTTTGAAAATACTAGACTGTGGGCCCTAAAAATTCCACGGTAAAAGTTATTAAAATTGTGTATTAGAATTGTAATATTAAATAAAATTTGCGGCGCCACTTTTGCTCAGGGTGCCACCTTAAGCAATTAAGTACATTCATGGTAAAGGTATTTTTCCGAGACTACTTATTAAAAATACTCGGAAATATCTTATGAAAGCTGAACATTAATAAGAGATGAGTTTTATTTACCTACTAGCAAAAATGAATAACTACTAAAAGTTAATTATTATATAGTATTATATTATCTGTGTTATTATTAATAAAATATTGAGAGGGGCGGGTATTAGGTATTCTGAATAAGCTCTATAAAAAAATGTTAATATAAACTAAGGATGGTAATTATTAATAAATGATGGTTTTAGAAATATTTTTAAAGAACAGATTTAAGATTTTGACATTGTGTTTCAGGACGTGAGGATGTCATGTATTCTTTTTAAATTAAATTGTATAATTATGTTATTTGACGAATATGCAAGAAATCATCAATATAAAAAATCTCCTTATTTCTGAGTGTCAGAAAACTGAATAAATTTATTCTTGCAGCTGTTAGCAGCTGATGTTTCGGATTCGGTGTTAAAGTTTTGGACAGTACCTACTTCTGATTAAACAACTGTTGAAATTCGGGATGAACATTCGTGTTTATTTTTAATTTTTAGACTAGAACTTTGTGGATTATATTTCATCTCAAAATCAATTTGAATTTTGTAATGGTCACTAAGCAATTTATCTTTATTCGTTTATTTATTAAGGTAAGCTTACAGCCATACACATGGTAACATTTTTATAGGATACTTATTTGATTTTCTAGTTTGCATATAAATGCAGGCCTATTATAGGCTTACACAACTTTCGTTAAATAGATTTTGAACAAAATATGTATAATTATAAACTAGATAAAGCTACTTACTAGGTACATACAATGTAGTTGAATGCAAGTATAGGCACATTTAATATTAATGTCACAACAAAAGGTTTAATTAGTAATATTATTAAAAAACACTAAAAAAACGAAAAGAAAGAGAATTATCTTAATTGCACTGAACAATTTTAAATTGATTAGGTATTGAAAATTAACTTTAATGGTTCAACCCAAAATAAAAATTGTTTTTTATAGAACCTCTTTAATATTATAAATGTGAATGTTTGTGTTTGGATGTGTGTTTCTCAATCTCGGAAAAACGGCTGAGTGCGGATTTAAACGCTCGCTACAGATTTTTCGAATGTCTACGTGAATAAAATCGCGGATGGAAACAAGTCCCCTATACCCACTTTTTCTCATCTTTCTTGAAAAAAGCTAGCAAAAGCGTAAATGCACATGGACTGATTTCTGTAACTGCGATAATCGCGGCGATTTCCTCGGCGATTTTGTAAGTAACTCAACGCACACGGAATTTTTGTGTCGCTGGCTATTGTAGGTTCGACAGTTTCTAGTTAGTTCACAAAGAACAGCTCATTTCCTTGTACGAATCTAATTTTTATGTTATTTCAAAACCTAACTTCAGTTGTGCGAGAACTTAGCTTCCACTTATTGCTTGTTAAAACTGAAATCATGTAAAGTATCATTAAAAATATTCAAGCTTATTATTGAATACAAGCACAAAGTTCTGTTAGGAGTCTTTGTACAGCGAGCTTTACAACTCACAAGTAGCTTAACATCAAACATTGTAGAGTCAACTTCACACATTTAATCTTTACTTATATTTAATAAAACCGGTCAAGAGCGAGTCGGACTCGCGCACCGAGGGTTCCGTCCGTATTATCATAATTGTACCATAAAACCACACTGCAGAGTAGAATAATAAATTAGTATTGCAGTTTTAGGTCAGCGCCATCTCTTGACCGAATAGTGGAACTAATGTTAACTTTATTAGAAATTGTCGAAAACTATGTGGCCTAAAACGAAAAAATAAATAATTGAAAACGTGCAAACTAGTAGTGCCCTAGTAGCCCCACTTCAAATTTTTAAGACCCGTTTTCAGTCCCTGTTGTAAAAATGATATTTTTTTTTTTATTTATTTCTTTTTTGCAAAATAGTTGGGCAAATGTCATCTTAAACTATTCCAAATTTCAAGTTGATACCATTAGTAGTTCTCGAGATATCCAGCTGTGACAGACAGACAGACTGAGTCACACCATAAGGGTTCCTTTTTTACCATTTTGGTACGGAACCCTAAAAATGCTTTTTATGTAAGCTTATTTAAATAATATTTTGATTTTGATTTTCAACAACATTTCCATTTTCATTTTTCTCTTTTCCGTATTCATTAACATTACTATGAGGTCTCACAGTGCCGCGAATGCATATAACATAATCCGGATAACATTCCAACTACCTGACTAATCACACGTAACACTTAAAACAAACGAACCAATCTGAGAGCTTTATTTCAATGCAGTACCTTCGCTTAGACAAGGGTCGTTTGAGTATTGTTCTGAATACAAGTGTCAAACCAACAGCTACATTATTTACTTATAATGGTTTGTATATTATGTTGCAATCCTACTATCGTTTTGTGAAGTTATAACAAAATAGGGTTATTTTGTTGAGATTTTAATAAAGCTGCAAATCCGAAAGCGTGCAAGCGTTAATATAAACGTAGTTATTTAAAGTTTTTCATATTAAACGGCTTTGACCACACCGTTTAACTGTCACGTAAATGTCAACATGCCAATCATCGCTAAACGGTTGCGTTTGGCTGTTTATTTTGAGGGGAATTCTACCATAGCCTATTTATAATACGGTTTACATTTCTGTGAATTGATTTGTTTTTTTAAATATTTCGCACGTTCTTAATCCTTTTGAATTTTTACGAAACTGTTACTAGCTGTTTAAATAATCTCTAACGGGAGTCACTAGGCTAGAATAAGCTACACTTTATACTCGCCTACGAGAATACAAAGCACTAAAGAAATAAAATGTTACGACCCATTTAGTCTAATGGTTAGTAGCAATGATTAACCCTGACCCTAACTTTGAATCCCGCCAAAGGCAAGTAAGCACGTAAGATTTCTACCTAAGTTATGATTATATAACAACAGTTATTGTATATTGGTAGCTATTAAATAAAAATATCCTAACTGACTACTCAAACTATTCAACAGATCTGGCGGAAATTTTGCTTGTAAGTAGATAGTCATTTTTATGTACGCATCTGCTAAGAAAGGATCCTTGAAAGATCCCATGGAAAGTGGAATTCTTCGTAGACGAAATTACAGGTGGAAGCTAGGTTCTATACAGGGTGTTTCATAATACTTAACCAGGATTTTTTTATTTGTATGGAAAACTGAAAAGTAACACCCCTAGTAGTTAGGGAGGCGAATAGGGGAATTTTCGGTAATACTCGAGCGTGGCAGTTTAAGATATGAGAGATACCTTGGACCTAATAGAATATAGATGTTATTAGATTATTGTTTTCGATAATAAATCCCATTGATGGGCAAAATCAAACCACAATTTGGGTCTAGGGTTGCCACAAAGCATTTTATCATGAAATGAAAAAAAATATAAAACGTGCAGTCGTGCAATATTACTTATATTTATTTCAAGACGAAAATGTAGGTTTAGAGTGATTATTCAGTTCCCTGTAGATAATCCTTCAGCCATTTTAATGTCCCCACTGCTGGGGCACAGGCCTTCTTTATGGGTGGATAAGGAGGACGGGCCATAACCTACCACGCGGGCCCAATGCGGATTGGTGGGTGTTAACGACTGCAAATGCAGCCGGGACCAACGGCTTAACGTGCCTTCCGAAGCACGGAGGAGCTCGAGATAATAAATTTTTGGTCACCCATCCCATGACCGACCCTTGCGAACGTTGCTTAACCTCCGCAATCGCTGGGCCAGGCGCTAAAGCACTGCGCCACCGAGCTCTTCTGTAGATAAAGATAGGTAAAATAGTTAAAGTGTTTAAATAAGCATAATTTTTTGTCTAGCAACTAAATGAAGCAAATTTTGTGAAAGGCCTATGAAAAGCTTTTGGATATTAATTTTCAATTCGATGCCTTAACATGAGTAGCCTTAGTATGTCATGCTCTCTTTAATCATTTCTGCGGTGGTGTGTTTTTTTTTCTTGTAACAGTCTAAACTGATTAATAACTTCAAACTTTGAATTTAGCTTGAACCCTGTAAATTGATTAAGAAATGTTAAGTTCATTAAGTAATGATCTAATTAAATAATGTTCTTTATTTGTAAATCTTTTTTAATAACGGGTGGCGCAAAAGTAAAGACCCTATTTGGTTCAGCTATAACATTTTTTCTAAATTAGAAAACTAGATTTAGGTTTTTTAAATGTATATTTGTGCCATTAAATTTCGTACCATTAGGATTTAAAGATGATGTCTTTTAAATGGTGACCTCCAGAGTTGATACACATTTGAGCCCTATTTATGACATTTTGCATAACTTGCCGTAACACTTCCTGCGATATGTTCGTTATTTCTTGACGAATGTTTTCTTTTAGAGCTGCGAGAGTCTGTGGCTTGTTCACATACACCCGAGATTTCAAAAAACCCCAAAGAAAGAAGTCTGGACTGGTCAGTCCTGCCGGACGGTGGGGAAATCGTCGACGAAATTCACGTTGTGTTCTTATCACTGATGAATTATTCCGTAAGAACATTGACACAATTATTCCACGTTCTTGGGGAGTAAAACGGTCCATGTTTATTTTCAGTGTATTTTATATTTGTTCACTACACAATTTTCAACAACAGAATGACAGAAAATGTCATATAAAAAAAATAAAAGTATTTTCTTTAGTGCCAGTACTTTTGCGCCACCCGTTATAAAATTTGGAAACGATATTCATATTTGTAAATATCGTTCCATTTGATAAAGCTGACAAGTTTTATGCGCCCATTTTTCTTGTTAGCTAAAAGACGTCATAATGGGTGGTAGGGTAAAAGAATTAACGATTCAAAGTCAAAAGTCAAAGTCAAAAATAGCTTTATTCAAATAAACTTAATTATTAAGTACTTTTGAATCGTCTATATTTTCCTACCACCCGTTCAAGACTTTTTTAACTGACAAGAAGAACGGGCGCAAGAAACTTATCAGTTTTAATAGCAACAAGTAACGATATTTACAAACTTCAATATATCGTTACCAGATAATTACAACAGGATGACAGGATTTTTGGCAACAAACATAGACTTATTATATTGGCAACAAAGTACTTATAGTAGTTATGTGTTACATAATTTCCACGCATTTTGATCTTTAAGATAATCGTCTACTTTATAATAACCTTTACTCATGAGCGTTTTTATTTGGGGGATTTAAAAATGCTTATTATGTGAGCTTATTTAAAAAGAAAATTTTTCACTTTCACTTTCACTTTCAATGTGATTTGAGATTTTGACCTATTTTCGTAAATAGTTCCTCTAGCTAAAATCCAAACTAACTACGTTATTCTGACCACATTATTAGTAGATACTCAAATTACAGTAATTGAAAACCCGGTCATTGACCCGCATTAACGCACCTTCAGTACATCAGTCTCCATTCATCTAAGCCTTGGAGTTATCTCACTGAGACACCATGGTAGCGCTACCTTTTTTTGTAGGAGGAAACGCGGTTTTATCGGTTTCCGATAGGAAGGGGCTGGCGAGTTCTGAGTCGGAGAGCAGAGTGGCTCAAGTTGGAGCGACACCCAGTGGCATATCAGTTAAATACATCCTAATGCCCCACTGTAGCACACAAGGCTTAGGAGCCCTGGTGTTTTGCACTCAACAGAGCCCGGCAGCGAAAGGATGACCGGGCACTTGGTCCATTACCTAGCAAGCCCCTTGCTTGATTATCTTGCTGCCCCCAAATCGCAACCAAGTGGACATGTACCCCCAATATGTACATTTTGTTGGTATAGCACTACAGGGGCCCTTTTTTGAAAGGCGGCGAGCGCTTTTTACTACTCATTTTCATTCGACATAGCAAAATCAGTATTTTTGAATCGCTCGTTGGCCAGTACCTATCACTGAAGTACAGAAGCAAACTAATCTGACCCGGTGGCCAAAACTGGAACTATGTGTTATTACTTAATTATTGTTACCTAGGTCTGCCCTTCTCACTCTCACGGTCTCAACTGTCTGGGGAGATGGCTAAACTTGCTCGGCCATCTCGCAACCGCGAGGGCCCCGAGAAACCGGGCCGCCGCCGGGTCTAATGAGGCGACTCTCACAGGGGACCCTTAGGGCCAACCGGCGGCACGAGGGCAAGTGTCGGAATTTTTAGTGGGTATTCCCTCCTTCCGAGATCCTATTGAGTGAGCCTTTCGGCTGGGTGGGATCATGGGAGGCAGTCGTGGAGGAGGGAACCGCGATGTTGAATGTTGCGGTCCCCTTTTGGCGAGTCCCAATGCCCCTCTCCCGAGTGGGAGAGGGTGAGCGCTTCTCCGCTCACTGGTGAGTACCAGTGAACGGAGAAGCGCGTAAAGGCGTTTTCTTTGGCATATAAAAAAAAACCGGCCAAGTGCGAGTCGGACTCGCGCACGAAGGGTTCCGTACCAAAAAACGGCAAAAAAAATCACGTTTGTTGTATGGGAGCCTCCCTTGAATAATAATTTTATTCTGTTTTTAGTATTTGTTGTTATAGCGGCAACAGAAATGCATCATCTGTGAAAATTTCAACTTTCTAGCTATCACGGTTCATGAGATACAGCCTGGTGACAGACAGACAGACAGACAGACGGACAGCGGAGTCTTAGTAATAGGGTCCCGTTTTTACCCTTTGGGTACGGAACCCTAAAAAAGTTACGGTGTCGACTACATAGACGACATGCAGCGACGCCGTCACCAATCAGTACCCCTACTCAAATGGCCAACTTTCTATTTGTTTGAACGCTTCGCTTACATTTAAAGTTTAAATATAAGCAATAGATGATTAAATCATATGTCGCAAACTTGTGTTAATCACAGACTTCGATGTATTTTATGGAATTGTCAAGCTTACGGTACGTAATTTTATAGTTCATTGCTTATTTTAAAGTTTTAATAGTAAGCGTAGCGTTCAAATGAATAGAATGCTGGCCATTTGAGTAGGGGGGCAGATAAGTTTATGTTCGAGTGCTTGTTCAATTGTGACATTACACCGCATGCAATGAAAATGCATGCCTTTCAAAAATAGGGCCCAAGGGTTGACTGGTTGCATCGCATCACCATTGGAGTCCTAGTGGGATATGGCGCTAATGCCCGGCTGGAACAATCACCTGTACTTTCTTGTTAAGCGAAGTGATCGGAGGAAGGAACGCTCTGTCCCGCACTCCATTAGGATAAAAGGGTGTCTGTACCTTAATAATGTACCCAGCCGGCTGAAAAACGACTCGTCAGTTAGAAAAATTAGGACTCACTCAATTTTTGAGCGAACGATTTGTAGCTTCGCACTTCACTAACATGCTTGCATAACAAAAAGTATAATTTGCATCAAGAAAATTTTAAGATGAGCAAAAGGTATTGTTATTATAGGTACAATATAAACTAATCTAAGTGTATCTGTGCTGACAGATCTTCTTCTTCTTATCGAATGAGGAGTAGTGGCCACCTCTGGTGTTAGAGTTTATTAAGCCGCCTGTAGGCCTCTAACTTGGCTTAACGACTGTTATCAGATGACAACAGCCGGGACTGACGGTTTAACGTACCCTCCGAAGCACGGAAGCGCTCAGTTGTATTGCCATTTAACGGTCACCCATCCGACACCTGGCCGGACCGAGCGTTGCTTAATAGTTGATTAATTTGAATACAATTACAGAATGAAATTTAATTTTAGCTCATTTTAGAATTTTATAACTGATTTTAATGTAAGTACTGATATGACAAAATGATTTTTATTTTTTAAATTTTACTTATTTAATGAATTAATTTTAAATGCCTTCTACTTAATTTTTCGTGTTTGTGACTAAATTTATTTATTGTTATTAATGTGTCTATTTTAAATTGATCTATGGGTGTGAAGTCTGAAATAAATGATTTTTATTTTTATTTTATTTTTTATACGATCAATCTGTCAAGTTCCGCTATGAGCATGCTGAAAGATAAAATTGGTATTCTTCTCTTTTAAAAAAAGTTACTTCCAAAAGTCGTTTCGTTTAATAATAATTTTGTCTCTTACAAATTAGCGTCTTACCAGTGTTGGTCTGTCTGGCCAATATCAAGGTTAAGACTATTTATGCTCAAAATGAACCTAAAAGCTCTGTTCAAAGTGAGACCCATTAAAGCCTGTTGTCCCGAGTCCTGACGAGATTATTAATACCTACACACAACAATGATGCTGCGATTCAGATGTGAATTTCCTTTGTTCCAACTCAGGGTATTTAATTTGGGCTTATCAACAATACACTTAGAGACCTCTTGAGTTGCTAATTTAGCTACAAAGCTTACAAGTGCTTAATCTTGAGGCGCTACATTTTGTTTTTTTGATTTAATTATTCCATTTGATTCTGTTTTAATTCGAATAAAAGACACTTTTATCGTTAATAGTTGTTGATTATGTATTTACTTCAAGACAAAATACAACTGAGTTTTAATAAAAAAACCGGCCAAGTGCGTGTCGGGCCCCGCGCAGTAGGGTTCCGTAGGTACATTATATACCATACCATATTTTAATACCGCTATAATTTTTCGTCTGAAAAAATAACTTTGTTTTTCACAGTGTTTGTATGAATGACAAAGTTATATTTGCGGTTTCGGAAAATGTACTATATCTCAAAAACTAATTACTGTATCTCGTTCAAACCAATTTTCGTTGAAAGTGTTTATTAAGATCTATAGCATATATTTTTTTTAGATTTTTCACCCTCTTACTTTAAAAGTTAAAGGGGGGGGACACACATTTTACCACTTTGGCGGCAGATATCTTTCAAACGGTTGACTTTGAAAAAAAATAGTCTTAGGAACCTCAATGTCATTTTTTAGGACCTATCTATAGACACCCCACAAGTATTGGTTTGATGAAAAAAAATATTTTCAGTTTCAGTTCCATGTATGGGGAGCCCCCCCTTAATCTTTTATTTTATTTATTTTTGTGTAAAAATCGTAAAGCGGTTCACAGAATACACCTACTTACCAAGTTTCAACTATGTAGTCTTAATACTTTTGGAATAAAGTGGCTGTGACATACGGACGGACAGACAGACAGACATGACGAATCTATAAGGGTTCCGTTTTTTGCCATTTTGGCTACGGAACCCTAAAAATAAAAAACCGGTCAAGAGCGAGTCGGACTCGCGCACCGAGGGTTTCCGTACCATCATAATAAATAGTAGCACTGCATGACTGCGCACTGCAGAGCAGAATAAAAAGTTATTATTGCAGTTTTAGGTCAGCGACATCTCTTGACCGATAGTGGTACCAATATATTTTTTCTTAGGTCAACGCCATCTCTTGACCAATAGTAGAACTAATGTTATTTTCTTAGGTGAGCGCCATCTGTTGACCGGTAGTGGAACTAATATATTTTTTGTTGGTTGTTTGAATTTCTAAAAAAGTGTGCTATATTGAGACATCGTTTTATTTTTCCTGTAGTTTTTACATAAACTACTACCACATATAATTATTTCAGCTTTTTCTCTTCGCAAACTTCGGAGATAAGGGGGAAAGGTATTTTTTGTACATTTTTCATCATAAGACCAAAACTATGCGGCCTAAACAAAGAAAAAAAAATGTTTTAAAATGTGCATATATCGCTCTTTCATATGATACCCCACATGCCCTAGGACTTTTTCAGTCCCTGTTGTAAAAAAAATATTTTTATTTTTATTTATTTCTTATATGCAAAATAGTTGCGCAAATGTCATCTTAAACTATTCTAAATTTCAAGTTGATACCATTAGTAGTTCTCGAGATATCCAGTGATAGACAGACAGACAGACTGAGTCACACCATAAGGGTCCCTTTTTTGCCATTTGGGTACGGAACCCTAAAAAGGGCTTTCTAATGATATTTCAGTCGTTACTACAGAGTTTGGGGATTCGAAGAAGATTAAAAAATTTAAAAAAAGTTGTAGCGAATTTTATAAGTTTTTATTCGGTCGAAGAACACTTTTCACTACAACGCACCGTTTTGGAGATATATTGGCGAAAATCCCGGTGGCGCACTCTACACACCCTATTGAGACTTTCATTGACTGAACTAAAGGTGATATCCGTAATTTTCGATTCAAGATACCACCCATCTTGAATCGAACATTCCGGATAGCATTGGAACTTTTGAGTGATACGGATATCACTTGAAAGTTCCAGGGAACTTTCAATTTATCTGTGTCAAGGAAATAACATTTCATATTCATACATTAGGTTAGGTTACTCCTCCCGTAGATTTACAAATGATTAATTTTTTGACGTGCTTGCCTTACTGTTATTTTGATTTTTAATGAAAGCGTATCTCAGTCTACGCAAAATTAATCGCATTGCACAATTTCGTAGCATATAGCAAGCCAATAACATAGATAATGTAAACGTGTTCTAAAAAGGTATCGTGGTAAATTTCGATTTACAAAATCGGCCAAGTGCGTGTCGAGCCACGCGCAGTAGGGATCCGTAGTTATCTTATACCATACCATATTGGATACCTCTATATTTTTTTGTCTGCAAAAATAACTTTGTTTTTCATAGTGTTTGTATGAATGACTTTGGAAAATGTGCTATATCTCAAAAACTACAAAATATATGTCGTTCAAACTAATTTTAGTTGAAAGTGTTTATTAAGATCTATAGCTTATATTTTTTTTTAGATTTTTCGCTCCTTTATTTCAAAAGTTAGTAGTTTCAGGCAATATCGTTGTGCTATCGTACCTAGTCTGAAATAAGCTTGAAATGAGAGAGAGAATGAGATAACATTATTTTCCAGTTTTCATCAATCAACACTAAATTAATTTAGATCGACAAGAGACTGCTCGTACTATAAAGAGTTCTAATAATATTTAATTACCTCCATCTTAAATATTAAATTCCGTTAAATTATTAATCTTACATCAATCACATATAACGTGTTCGTTAATAATTTGAGTAACTGTCAAAAGTTTGATTACATAAGCAGCTCGTGAGAATTCAGTGATATTGGTTTCTTAATTGTTTTGTTCATGTCTAGTAAAGTAATCTTGTTTGTTATACCTTCAACCGATCATCATGAAATTTTGCATACACATTGTCAGAGAAATAGAAAAGGACATAGAAAGGTAGGATAGAAAAAGAACAATCCACGCAGATGAAGTCGCAGGCGGTCGCTAGTAATGAATAAACAAGGGTTTCTATCTTTTTATTTATTATTAAATACCTACTAAGTTTTAATTATACAAATGTAAATATAATCTGAAATCATTTCATCATCGCAATGGCTAATTTTTGTGATGGTCGTTGAACATTTCGCTTAATGTACATTTTGCGTATTGTATCATTTCGCGTATGTACATTTTGCAATTGTACAACAATTTACATTTGACGTATTGTACATTTTGCAAGAGGTTTACATAAAATTGTACATTATGATACGAAAGGGTAAGTATGGTTGAATTAAATTGGTAAATAAAATAATAAATATCTGGGCGACCGAGCTTGCTCGTTTATTTCTATTTATTGTAATATAGTGGTGTTTAGGTGATAATTTACATTGTTATCTCTAACATTAACTACATTTTTTTAAACTTGTCTGAAATCTATTAAAATTATAAAAATATATAAACTTGAACATATAAAAAAACAAAAGTAAGTCACCGAGCGGGATTCGAACCCGTCACACTCGTTTCTTGCCGTCTGCGTCTTAACCTGCTGGACCAGACAGACAGTGCCCAGCAGAATGAAATTAGCGACCATATTCTGCGTCGAACAAAACACGCATGAAAACTCGAAAACACGCGTTTTCCCATACATAAGACTAACCTAGATCGACTGTTTACCCCCGAAAACCCCTATATACCATCAGCGAAATCGTAAGAGCCGTTTTCGAGACCCGAGAAATAAATTATAAATAAATAAAAATATAAGAATTGCTCGTTTTAAGGTATAAGATTAATTATCAATCCAAATAATAGCGCAATTTATGATTGACAACAAGTCAACAGGGAATTGTATTATACATACAGTAATTACCTACTACAAGATAGCGATTGGGCATCGGAAAACATCGGAAACAATCGTCTACATAATATTACATAACAAAGACAAATTAACAAAAAGTAGTGTGGCCCTAAAAGTCATTAACAATTTCAACTTTATCGTAATGAAATATAACAACATGACATTATTTATAATATAATTATATTATAGGATCTCTGTCCGTGCTTTTACGTGTAGGTATCCTCGATTAATAATAGTAAGTAATTAATTATACACTTTATTTGAATAACTTCCTCGTCTTATTATTTACAAGTAAGTCGCAAATTCAAGTAAGTTGATATATTGAGATAAAAAAAAAACACAAAAACGCTACCTTCCTGTATTTATACAAATGAATCTTACTTTCAAATTACTGTGCCTAAAAAAATAAGAAGAAATTCTCTCTGTGCAAAATTTCTTATAAATATTTGTTGACCAATAAATAAAAAAACAAACGCTTGAATAGAAAGAGAAATAACGAAGTTTACTTTACTTGTTTTGTTACGTTTCGTTGTATGTTTACGAGATACCTGCCAGAAGGATCTGGGCCTACTTATAACATGATTTATTATTGTATTGATTTCAGTAACATGCGTTTATTTGGGCTTGTAAATAAATTATGGTATCCCATCATAACATTGTATCGTTTGTATTGTATAACACAGCGAACTAAAGCTATGGAATAAGCATTCCTTTCAAAAAATGGCACCACACGAAAAGTACATCTAAGTGGATAGAGCTAAATATGCTGGCATTTAATTATGCAGCACAAAGCGTCTGAACACTGGTTGCTTATTAGCGACCATAATTTGTATACTTATAGATCTTTTCTGTACTTAAATGAAAAAATAAAATACGTTATTTCTCCATTTTTTACTGCCTTCTTTGCATCTTTTACGCTATTTGACTATAAAGGACGTCATTTCTAATAAACTCTCCCTTTTTATCTTTTCTCTACAATATAAACTGCAATTTATTGAAAAGAACACTAACGTCAGTCACCGGGTGCGTGGCCCGACTGAAGCTGAGCGGGTTGTACTTTTTCGGCCCCGTAGGACAATTTTTTAAGCAATATTTGTTTGAAGTTACACTTCCATAGATTTTAGTTCGCTGGTATAACATTATAAATGTGACCTATTTTTATGGCAAAAATAATAATGAGGGGAGTTCAAAGTGTTGTCCGTATCGGGATTTTCTGGTTTGTAATTAAGGGTAGTTTTAGTCTATGGTTCTCTTACGACATTATGCAAGGTGACAATTAGAAAATTTCGTCAGTTTACCATCGTTCGTTTTTTCACAATCGTGCTTCGAGTGAAACAAAATGTCTGACGCGAAATGTTGACCAAAATCGACCACGGTGGTGTTGGTATCACTCGGCGCGCGTTGCCAAGGCTGCTATTCAGGAGTGTGGTTTCAAAGAGATCCATCAACCACCTTACAGCCAAGATCTGGCACTAATAGTGACTATTTTTGTTCCTGAAGCTGAAAAAAGAGCTTCGTGGAAAGCGATTTTCCGACGATGAAGAGTTTAAGGCGACTATAGACGATCATTTTTTATAGATGGAAAGTTATTTTTTGGAGGGTACTGAAAAGTTGATTTCGCGTTGTAAGAAGTCGCGTTGTATTGAGGTTCCAGGGGACTATATAAAAAAATAAATTTTTTCTGCCTTTTCCTTCATAACCATACCGAGAATACTTTGAACTCCCCTCTTAGCTTGGTAAATATCAGAGAGGTTAAGCTGGACGCACTATAAAGCACAGGATTAGCGAACGTCTGGCAAATGGCCCAACCATTTCAATGGATTTATTTAATGCCTTTATTATTTTAATAAGTCTTTATAGGACATTCACCTCTCTAGCTTACGCGCTCATTAGACACGAAATAAAACACTAGCGGATACTAGCGCAGTTTTATTAAAGTACTTTGGTAATTAGTTTGGTTTTATTTTCCCGACGGCACCTTTGCAGCTGCCGTGGTCACGGGGGGATGAAGTTGCTCGTAAGCCTAACCTCAAACGAAGAATTTATAAAGACGTTCAGAAATTTTACGTCTGGAAAAACAAAAATCAAACTATATACCAACTAATTATCAAAGTACTTTCATTAAAAGCGCGCTAGTAAAAAGTGTTTTATCTACACCCATGCTTTAAACCCTCTGTAAGGGGTTCTGAAACAGTTAGCTTACTGCCATCATTACAATATCCCGAGCGAGAGCTGGTCCTGCAGCGCCGCGTGCCCACGCGCGAGCAACGCATTATGAAATTCAGTACAACATTATAACACTCTTGCGGAAGACATAATGACGAGGAGGGAGAGGAAAGTCAATGTCAAAGACAAAGTCAAAGTCAAAACCTTTATAGAGGATACATATCATGGGTTTAGATAAATATCATGGGTGTTTTTAATCCATATGTATTAAAATATTGTTTGTTTCCCTAATAAAAATAAGAAAAAATAAAAAATAGGTGTAGATAAAGTCTTGTATGCAACTGTACATAATTAGGTATTAAAACACTCATGTGATACTATTATCACACTCGGCTTTGCCTCGTGTGATAAACCCACGTTCGTGTTTTAATACCCCTCGTTATAGTACAGTTGCATAAATAACTATTATTTCATGTCTTTATAGGACGTTATATTCTTTTGCGACGATAAATCAAATTATTTGTTAATTGGAATTATTAGAATACAGGCGTACTATATTTGGTACACTTCTGATCCTTTGAGCTATGAGCTGTGTCAATAATATTACACTAAATTGGGTCACGGTGACATCACGGTGAAATTGATATTGAGCTTTAATACCAAATTAATAAAGGAATAGCTCAATGTTTATCGAGTGAACAGATTCTGTACTGAGTGCTGTAATTGAAGCTTCCATTAATTGGCCTTTTTAATATCTATCATGAAAAATGAAAATAAATTATAAATGTTAGCGTTTTTACGTATTAATTTTCACTATCTGGTGTAATACTATAATTGTTTCTTTTTTTAGTATTGCAGCATTATTTATTATAAGTATCCCAATATTCTAAGTTACCGTCAATTTGTAAACAACATAATTTACACAAAAGGTCCTGTATTAATTCTCTTAGGGCCGTCTTATTAGCAACATAAATATCTTCCTTTAATTCCCGATCTTCAAAATTTACCCCTGAGACTCTCTGATTTTAAGAAATTCCCTCACCGGGAACATTCGCCTGTAATGTAACAGCTCAGATTCGAATATTACAGCAGTGAGTGAACAGAACCGAGCATTATAGTGTGCAACCTGTAATGGTACAACATTTAAAGAGAGAGACATCTTAGATTGTTACATTACAGGCAAATTCTCTTCAATAGTGAGGCAGAATATGTAACCTGCTCAAAGTCGAAACTTGAATTGTTACATTTCGGGCGGATACTTTCAGTGAAGGAGCTCCCTCGCTGGGAACATTAATCTGTAATGTAACAGTTCAGATTACAGCGTTATATCATCAGTGAGTGCGGAGAACCGAGCGTCAGTGCGCAACTTGTAACATTACGGTAGTAAGAGTGAGCTCCTGTGTTATATAGATCATCTTTGATTGTAACAATACAGGCAAATGCTACTCAGTCAGTGAGACAATATCGTAACGTAACGTTAAAATCGAATCTTGGATTGTTTGTTACATTACATGTGAATGTCCCCAGTGGGGGAGCGCCTTTAGGTCTAACTAAGCAACATCTAAATTTTATAACCATCTCAAAGGATTTTCAAGTAACAAAGAAGTTTTTATGCCTCAATCAAATTACCATCAGTAGATGGTTTTAATAATGAAATTACTGGGAAACGTTGAGCCAGTAAAGTTAAAATTGATTATGAAGTTACAGGACAAAAATGTCTACATTGAACATTATTTATTTACGGAAAATATAAAGTAGCCTGCCTTACTAAGATGACATCTTATCTTAGAAAAGCAGGATATTTTCAATTTCGTTAAGATTGAAAAATCCAAAAAGTCTTGCATTGCTATTCAATACCTACAAGGCACTTATTCTACCAGCAACCATCACACCTACACTTCAATCATTATCTTGGGAATTTTTGAATTTATAATAGGTAAGTTTTTTCTAGACAGACCTATCGGCTCCTCCAGAATTTAGTTCTAAGTTCGTTAATTGTTCTTTTTTGGGGTTCCGTACCAAAATAGTAAAAAAGGAACCCTTATGGTGTGACTCAGTCTATCTGTATGTCTGTCACAGCTGGATATCCCGAGAACTACTAACGGTATCAACATGAAATTTGGAATAGTTTAAGATGACATTTGCCCAACTACTTTACAAATAAGAAATAAATAAAAAAATATATATCTTTTTTACAAGAGGGACTGAAAAGGGGTCTTAAAAATTTGAAGTGGGGCTACTAGAGCACGTGGGGCATCATATGAAAGAACGTTGTTTGTACGTTTTCATACATTTTTTCTTTTTTTAGGCCGCATAGTTTTCGACTTATGATGAAAAATACAAAGATTTAAATCTTTGGAAAAATATACAAAAAAAACCGTTCCCCCCCTTATCTCCGAAGTTTGCAAAGAGAAAAATCTGAAATAATTCTATGTGATAGTAAAGATTACAGTAAAAATAAAACAATGTCTCAATATAGCACACTTTTTTTAGAAATCATCAAATTTCTAAAGTTAACATTAGTTCCACTATCGGTCAAGAGATGGCGCTGACCTAAACTGCAATACTAATTTTATTATTCTACTCTGCAGTGTGGTTAAATGGTGCAATTATGATGGTACGGAACCCTCGGTGCGCGAGTCCGACTCGCTCTTGACCGGTTTTATTGTGTCTTATTTTGTTCTCTTACTTTTTTTATTTTTATCCTGTTGTAGCAGTCAATAAATGGTTTTTCTTTCTGTCTAGTTCTTGGACAGATCCTTACTATAACCACTTGCAAATTGTGACGCTAGGGACCTTGTATTTATCCAAAGCTTAGCTCAACCCTGTCAGATAAGACCTTACCTAAGTACGTCAATTTAGTTGAGGTCTATTCATCTTGGAGGCCCTTCCATTTCCCCGTATCTATGTAATTTTGTATTTTGCTTACCATTTTAGTATCCCTCTCTTTGTCAGTGTCAGTAAGTAGATATTCGACATGATCTTTTCAGTATTTTAGTGTTGAGAATGTTGTTGAGATCTCTTAAAGGCATAGTCAGTATTTATTTTAGTTTTACGATCTTCAAGTTGTTGTAATGGTAGCATTAGAAATATAAAAAAACCCATTCAGGAATTTGTAATGAATTTTATGAATTATTACAGTTCTTTTGGTCTTTTATCGTTTAAAACATACGTCATGTTTTCAGTAATATAATAATATTAGATCCATGGTAATAGATTCATCAAAATGTTTTTTATTTGTAGAAGAAGAATGCGCAAACATGGAATTTTATATACCCACAGAACATATTATTTCTATTCAAATAAATTAATCTTCTGTAGCTAAGATTGCTTCTTTATAATATAAAGAAGCAGTATTTATATTATAAATACTGCTTCTTATTCTGCGATGAGCTATTTGAGGACCTACTCCGATGTAATCGTCTCCATTTCTTCACCAAGACTAGCTCATTTTCTGCTTGAACGCACTTTTACAATTTAAACTAACTCATTTGCTGGCCACTGTCTGCGATGACACTAAAAGTTGGCAAGCGGAAAGAATTTTAAAGATATATTCATACCCTTAGAAAATTCTGATATTGTAATAAGTCTTCGGTGTTAAGTAAGACTTACCTTTGAGATGTACAAAAATTGTCTACCATCTATTGATATTTTTCTTCAATTTGAATATAAAATTATGCATATTTTTAACTTAGATTGCGCGGTTACTTTCGTCTGTTCAAATAAAATTCCAGTTAATTAATGCTACGATCATTGGCTATTGTACAATTATTTGTGATCAATGAATATCGCAAAAAAAATACAGGCCAAAAATAACGTGTTTATTCCATAGAATTGACAAATGACCAATCGTGATCTTTTGAATCGGTTAATCTGTTATGTTATGAATCAGAAAAGATAAGAAATATTTGTATCAAGTATAATAAATGATGAAATTATAGAAAAGTATGAGACGTAATTATTTTAATCACATTGCATCCAATCTAACTGCGGATTTGTAATCTATTAGTTCTTTCCCTTAAGGATCTACCATAATTATATTACTTAATGTGTTTTCATGTTTCTATTTCAATAGTGCATTAATGTTTTCAATGTATAGGAAGGAACTCTTTTTGTGCGGGACAAAACGACAGATTGTAAATAGATAGTTATAGATAAGATAATGTTGTTGTAAATAAATGCTTTATTTTTTGTTCTTTTATTACCTTTGATAATTAGGTAGGCTTAGGTACTTATTTGTTTGTATTCGTTTCGTATTTCGTTCGTATTATTTCGCATTTCGTTTTGTACTTCGTTATAGTTTTAAGTTCTCGTTTGTGTATCGTTTTATTATTGTTTGTATATTGTTTGTAAATAAGTTTGATAAATAAAGTTTAGCAGTTTGGTTCGTTTCATGTAGAAAATTGCCTCGCCCAAACAGAATTCGATTAGAGAACGCGCGCAATTGTCCTACGCGCGATAGCGCTAGTAGTGGGCGGGGCAAAAGTATATATAAAGCGGCGCCAACTCGCTGCGGCACGCATTCGATACGCAGCCGTCTCCGACTTAACAACTAAGAAGAGTTTTATTTCTTGGACCATTCGCTTATCTGGAACCCTCATCGTTTCGTTGCTACGTACACAAACGGGCCATACCACCAATCGTCATTCGTCATTCGCCATTACGGTGGTGGTCCGGTACACTTTTCTTCTTTTCACTGCTAGTACAGTCGGTAGCAGTGTTTCTTTCAGACAAAATTCTCCGGGGGGGCAATTAAGAGGTTCGGGGGAGCTCGTCCGTAGATCACTAAACACTAGTTAGCCCGTCTACCTACACACAATACATTTTTCTCCGGGGGGGCACTAAGGCTGCTCTGGGGGGGCACCGCCCCCCCCCCCCCGGATTAGTACCTGAAAGAAACGGGTTACCTCTATCTGGCAGAAACTTGATGCTCCGAAATTTATTTGGCAGAACACACTTGGCAGAATCTTCTTTAAACGAATATTTTTAAGGCATAAAAATTGTTTAATATAACTATTGTTTGGCAGAATGTTTACATGTCCGAATTTACAATGGCATACTATTCAGATGGCAGAATTTCATTAGGCATAAATACCTTTGGCAAAATTTTTATTCGCAGAATTTCGTTTGGCATAACGTTTATTTAGTCGACAATTATTTGGTATAATTTTCACATGGTATACTACGAATATGGCAGCATTTCATTAAGAATAATGTCATCAAGCATATTGTAATCTCTAAAAAAATGCATTTTAACTTCAAATTGAATTAAAAATTTATCTTAAAAGGTCAATATGTTGAATTTTTGTAAATGTTGTGCTACAAAAGTCAACAACAGAACGAATCGCTGCAAAACCGATATGCATGCTGCTTGCTTGCATGCATGCATGCTTGTTTATGCTGCTTGCATGCTTGCCGGGGGGTGCAGGGGGGCTGGCCCCCCTGCTCGGGGGGGTCGGGGGGCCTGAGGCCCCCCGCTATAAAGATAAACTTTTAATGCACCTACCAGTAGGTTAGGTTAGGTTAGTGTTTTGACCACTCGCAGCGGAGCGAGCGAAGCGAGCGGAGCTCCACAATGCTTGCATGCATGCTGCATGCTTGCTTGCATGCTGCATGCTTGCTTGCATGCTGCATGCTTGCTTGCATGCTGCATGCTTGCTTGCATACTGCATGCTTGCTTGCTTGCTGCATGTTTATTTGTCTGCATGTAAGGATGCATGCAGCATGAAACATGCGTGTAAGTAATACAAAATTATTCTAGATATGAATTTTCTATTAAATGTATGCCAAAAGATGATTCTGACTATAAACTGTCTGCGATATGATGGTTCTGACTGTGAACTTTCTGCGATATGATGGTTCTACTATTTGATTATTATGGATATGAAATGTATGCCAAAAGATGATTCTGGCTTACAAAATTATGCGTTTTAAGTGTATGATAAATGAGTGTATGCCAAACGATTTTCTGCGACATGAAGTTTATGCCATTAGTTGTTATGCATAATAAAATTATGACATAAAAAGTTCTGCCATAAAAGGTAGACTCGAAAGAAACACTGGTCGGTAGCTGTCAAAAATTTGCAGTTTATTTTGGAACCTGAATGTCTTCGCAAAATAATTGAATTTGATTACCCTGTCGTGGTAGCCCAGCCAGTGTTTCTTTCAGACAAAATTCTCCGGGGGAGCAATTAAGAGTTTCGGGGGAGCTCGTCCATCGATCAGTACACTAGTTAGCCCGTCTACCTACACACAACACATTTTTCTCCGGGGGGGCACCAAGGCTGCTCCGGGGGGCACTGCCCCCTCGGATTAGTACCTGAAAGAAACACTTGAGCCCAGCGTGCTGTTGACTATACAAGAAATCATAGTTTTCTTATCTTATTCTCAGACCGATCCAGTAGCTAAATCGTAGAGCGATACGGTAAATCAAATGAAACACCTCGTAACAGAATAATAATCTAGGTCAACCTAGGGTTCCTAGATTTATGTTCTGCCGGTAAAGCGATTGTATATTACGCCCACGTCTGCTTAGTTTATGCTGGCTTGGAATTATCGATAACCGATATAATCGATATTGCATACAGTCACAAGAAGTTAGTTTTAACCTCTAAATCCTTTGCAAATCAAACTTACATGTCAAAGTTTCATTAAAAAGGAGCGAAAAGTTGTCAGCGATACTAATTAATTAATTAAGAGCTATATATAATTTAATTTAATTAATCCTCTACTCTTCAGACTTCTTCTTATATAACCACTTTGTAGCAATAGGTAGTAATATTTTTTTTAATATAATAATTGAAGAAACATCGTGCATCGACGTTTCCGAAAATTAAAAGAAGCTTAGATTTTTATTCAAATACATGATAACGGGGGATATTAAAATGGCGGGGTGGTTCGAATTACGAATAGATTCCAAATTCATTGGCAAGCATTGTGATAAAGAGATGGAAATCTTTCAGATTGTGTTGACCATTTTAATTGGTTTTACTTCCTCAAATTAATTTGCTTAGAGGATTAGGAAGCGAGGCCAAAATTTACTAATTTATAATTTGAATCGTTAGATTCTGATGCAGTATCCATTTCGTATGATGCATTTTGTGAATCCGCAAATAAATTAAAATGCGACTGATGAATGTTACATTTATTTTTATTTCGGCTGCAAATTGTGTTTACGTTATAGCTGTAGAAGCTGTTTCTATTATTAAACACATTTATAAATCTCATCAAAAAGACTAGCAATTTTTTAAACGACCCTCATTTTCCAAAGCTCAAAGAAAGTAGCTTACAATTTAACTTTTATTTTCTCTATAATGTTTTATCAATCCTTATTCGTTGTTGTGCATTGGATTCTGTGTAGGTCCTTAATGAGAGTTCCAAGGATCCATTGTGGGAGGCATTGTGTAGTGGCGTTCACCCCGCATATCGTGTTACTCTTTTGTTACACGAGGTTTGCAATACTCTTTCAATGTTCCTATAGTATTCTTTTTGCGGTCTGGAGTAATACGATATCTCATTGTGGATGAAAACTAGCGCTTTCACTCGACGGTTAAGTTTCTTTTCAGCTTAACTTCAAAAGCGTGAAATGGTTTTGGAAGAATGATTGTAAGAGTGTCCATTTGACCTTTCGTTTGAGATTTTAAGCTGGCAAATGAGTATTAAATTTAACATAGACCTACTATCTACAAGTTAACAATAGAAGTCTTTTGGGTAAAAATTGTTTAAAAAAAACAAAAAACTGACTTCAAAAAACCTACCTCTAAAAAGCAAGAAATAATATTCGCAATAATAAAAACACGTCTATTGAAGTCGGGTGGAGCTGGAGTACAAATTCCTTTTTTTTTATTCTAAAAGCCCCACCCGACTTCAATAGACGTGTTTTTATTATTACGAATATTATTTCTTGCTTTTTAGAGGTAGGTTTTTTGAAGTCAGTTTTTTGTTTTTTTAAACAATTTTTTATTTTTTAATTTTTAGTGTAGGTACCTTTTGTATTAAGTAGTGTAGGCATATGATTTAGGTAGAAAAATCGGCTCAGCCAAACGTGAGTTAATCGCGGAGAAACATACATACATGCGGGTCAAACTACGAACCTCCTTTTTTAAGTCGGTTAAAGAACTACACTTAAGATATACCTTTTCAAACAAAAAAATAATTATCTTATTCAGTTCATAAACAAAGAAGTTATACGACTGATCATCGAGGTAGTTCCCACAAAAATCATACTATTTTCGTGCTTTTTTCAAGATTACTTGAAAAGTACTGAACCGATTTCAAAATTTTAAAAAATGGGACCAACTTGGAAGTTTACCTAATGTAATAACGTTTGAATCATTTCAATCGGTTCAGCCGTCTTCGAGTAATCGGTGTACATACAAAAAACAAAAAAAAAACAAAAAAAAAACAAAAAAAAAAACGGGTCGAATTGAGTACCTCCCTCCTTTTGAAGTCGGTAATTAAGTGTTATCGTGTCAAACTCAAAATCATTGGTGGGCCAAATGCATATTGACCGGAGAATTATAATAAAACTCTTTGCTTAGTAGACCAAGCACCCGTTGCATGAAACTTAGCATGTTTACCTTGCATGTTACGTTACCTCACAAGGTAGAAGATCAGAAATGTGTTGCAGTTATAGATATTACTTAGGAACATTGGATTTTAGTGGGTTGCCAATTTGCCATCGCATATCCTGGAAGAACATTATATTTATTCGTTTTCTTACCGCAATTTTGAACGAAAATTACATCATGAGGTGGAAGATCGAAAAGTTTATCCATCGAAAGAGGATTTATGGAGATCAAAACCCGCATGGATTGCCAGCCCCAAGCCTGACAGGTTTCAAGGCCACCCAAATCCAGTGTTCCTAAGTAATATCTATTACTGCAACACATTTCTGATATTGTGAGGTAAGGTTTCACGGAACGGGAGATTGGTCTGTAGGTAAAGTGTTACTTTTTGAACTGAAATACTATTGAGACATGCTTGCGGGTCCCATCAAGAGGATGTTTTTAAAATTGGATCGGGCCGCAGTCAAACGTGTAAAGGGCCGCATGTTTGACATGCCTGTCTTAAGGCGATAAAATAATATTATATAGATACAAAAGTTTAACGAAGCCTTTATAACAAATAAGTTAATACTTTAATTTTCGACAGATTAATAATTAAACTAAACTTTATGATCACATTATATAACATAAGAATGTGTAATTATTACACTTCCGAAAGTGTAATTTACTTATTTTCTTAAACTTACATGAAAAAACATGTAGAAAAAATGCTCTCGTTGTGAGAAAAATTAATGAAAATGTGAAAACTGTCCAGAAATCAACCTCTATCAAGAAAAATAATTTTAATGGGGATGTTTATTGTCCAAACAACCCTTTATTTTTTTTGGGTTTACGTCAAAATGTTTGATCATACTTTTTTCAGATTTGTTTTTTAAGCAAAAAGTGGCCACTTTAGGCACTTCTTCCTATTATTTCTACAACGAACTGTATTTTAATGAGGTTATTGTTTGTAAATAATCTATAGAACCTTAGCTTTAATCTATACATGTGAATTACAGATTGAGACTAAGCTAATTCGATACATTATATACTTAGCGAAAAATAAAGATGAGGACGCCACCTGAGGACTATAGTAGCCTTAAGGCCGCGCGCAGTACCTACTACTTAAGTAGTAGGTACTACTTAAGTTAAAGATGGTGATCAAATTTAAATGTATATTAGTCTTAAACCGTTGTCGTATGAAAAAATGCTAACTTTGTGCCTAAATTACTTTTATAGTACAGTGTTAAATTCTGTTAAATATTAAATTTTATGTTAAAACTTGGACGTCTGCGGTTAACGATCACGGCCACCAGGGAGCGCTTCGGCTGAATGATAATTAGACTACAATAGATACTTTATAAAACTTAACCACTTTTCACGCAGTTCTGGTGTCCTTAAGGGAAAAAATGCCATTAAGATTAAAATGAATATACAATCTATATTACATCTAACAATGCGATTAATTTTACTATGTACAACATAAGTGACCAACTTTAGAGCGCTTGTGGCATAGAACGACGTATTTTAATCTGTAAAATGGTATCTTTGCCATACATTCTCGAGAATCTTGAGTGAAGTTGCAGCGGACCACAGTCTATTGTCATTTTTAGGGTTCCGTACCCAAAGGGTAAAAACGGGACCCTATTACTTAGACTCCGCTGTCTGTCTGTCTGTCTGTCTGTCTGTCTGTCTGTCACCAGGCTGTATCTCATGAACCGTGATAGCCAGAAAGTTGAAATTTTCACTGATTATGTGTTTTTGTTGCCGCTATAACAACAAATATTAAAAACAGAATAAAATTAATATCCATACAACAAACGTATTTTTTTTGCCGTTTTTGGTACGGAACCCTTCGTGCACGAGTCCAACTCGCACTTGGCCGGTTTTTTTATGTACAACTGGATATTGTTTGACCTTCACCTCACCTGATGTTAAGTGACGATAGGCCGAAGATGGAAGCGCTTTACTCCCGGAATTCTCATCACTGAAGAACTGGCTATCTTACCTCAAACTGCCAGAACACAACAATTTTTAAATTGTTGTTATGGCATCAGACTTAGGTAAGATGGAGGTAGTCAGCCAGGCGGAATTGAAAGCCCTACCACCAACCAAACCGAACAAATTGTACCCCCCCTAGGAATCGAACCCGGGGCATAAGAATAAATAAAACTTACTAGAACGGACTCTTCTTTATCCGAGTCCCAAATGCCGCCATTTATATAACTACTTCCCTCTTCACGTCGCTACGCCCCGTTGTCGTCCAGGCCTGTTGCCAAGGTACTGTAAAATATTGCTTACGTTTAAAGATAATATCGCTAAAATATGAGTTTTTCTTTAGTTTTAAATCATTATTTTAGTCTAGTTAGTAGATACAAAAATAAATTAAAAAAAAATAAATTGTATGACCAAACACACCACAATAACTTGACGCCATTGTAATTTGTTTCCAAGATCGTACGGAACGCACAAATAGGAAGACGCGTGTTCGGCGACGCCGGCCGTGGCAGCCCGATTGAGTTTCTTGTTTAACAAGTAGGCTAATATCGTGACTTTAAGCTCGTTCGGGACGGGAGTGTCCGTTCTAGTAAGTTTTATTTATTCTTATGCCCGGGGCCCTACGTCTTACATGGGTGGGCGCACCACTAGACCACAGAGGTGGTTAAATTTTTTAGCTCATTGTATATTTCGTTGAGGTCATCTGTCATGATAAGGTAGCGAGTTAGCATTTGTGTCAATAAAATTAGAAGCTATAATACAACTTTACTGGGTGAATCTCAAGGCGTTGTGAACGCCGTCATTCTCCTCAACATAAAATCAGTCATGATAAGTAGGTTGCGAAAATAATAAAACTTTGGCTATTAAACACTATTCGTCTGTAACCTATTCTCGTGAACCTGGACGCGAGGATAGATTTTTTTTTACATAAAATTATGAAAATATGTGCTGAGGAGAATGACGTTGTGTTAGAATTTTAATGATTTTTGACATAATTCTTGTTTCCTTAAATCCAAAAACGAAACACAATTGAAACACGATTATGACTCTGACAGGGGGTCAAGTCTGCTAATGTTAGCGTCAAAATCGTGTTTTAATGGTGTTTTAATGGTAATGCTTTTTGACACAGTTCTTGTTTCTTAAGCCCAAAGCCGAAACGCATTGTGTTTCTTAAACCTAAAACGGACGCATATTGAGTCTCGATTTTGGGCTCCAGAAACAAGAACAGTGTCAAAAAACATCACCAATTTAAAATCTATTATACTACTATTCATTTAGAATCGAATACTTTTATAAAATATATTTTGTATCTTCGTCCATGATACATCCACTTATTTAAAAAGTTACAGAGCGAGCAAACAGCTGTTAAGCGGGTGATAATACTGTACTGCCATAATAACTTGTTGTTGGGTTATGGCCCTAGGGCGATTGTATGAAGCGGGCGTAAACGTGAAATAGGGGTTTGTTCAAAATGCTCAGTAAATGTTTTGATGAATGAACACTTTTAATTGTTTTTTTTATAACTATATAACTTATGAAAAACATTTAGGTACAACTTGATTGTCATCGTAGTAATGAGCCCCTGCTGGTGGGGCAAAGGTGTACCTTATGTTTGGATAAGGAAGATGGGAAATAACCCACATATTGTAAGGTTATGGAGTGAACTGCATTGCGATTGGAATTGAAATCGTCCATTCTGCGAAAGTGCATTCTCGAAACTTTTTTTTTTTATTTAAATTTCTGAAAACTTTAAAACAGTTTTGTTATAAAATTGATCATGTAATGAATAAGATTGACTTTGTATTGGAAATGGGAGCGGTGTAAGTCTCTCTGGCTACGGAAGCCACATAAGGTACCAAGTCGCATTTGGCCCACGTCACAAAATAGAGGACAGGAGTACTATGCGCGCTCGAGCAACGCATATTCTCACCACCGACCGAGACGACACTGCGCTCGAACTGTTTTGAGCATAGCAGAGATTCCGTGTCGGTGAGAGGTGTCTATGTGTGCGTTGATCGAGTGCGCGTAGTACTAAACTTCTGTCCTCTCTCTATTTTATGGCCGCGTGGTAGGTTATTAAGCTTTATACCAAAATTCTATTACGATGTTCTGTGCCCTAACAGTAGGAACTTTGAAGAACAGTACAGGATCCGGGGATCAGGATCTTAAATGTCATCACGACTAGTATCTATTTTTAGTTACATTACAGTCGTTTTATTTGTGAATATTTTCATGACAAAAATTCGCTGTCTGAAAACTTTGTTGATACTTATTCAGAAAAACATTTTCGTAACGACTTGGTGCCCCGGTGAATAATATATGGTTCCTAAGGGATTGGCGCACGAAAACTAGCGCCGTGGCTGAACAATTTGGCGTTTCCTGGAAGACGGTATAAGTATACAGAGTGAAAAAAGGCAGTAGTTGGATGGAAAGAAAGTATCCTAAATATTGATGATGGCAAACTATACCGAAAGGAAATATTGTTGTAGAACCTATTTGTACTTCTTACTCTTTATTGTGTTCTATAATGTAATTAAAAAGGGTTGTAGTTCTGTTTTTAAAGTAAGTTACTATGTCATTGTTTGACTGATTGATTATAGCAACCATATTACATGCTCACTGTTTTTCCTTTTATCTTTTTCACATAATTCCAACATTCGTTATCAGCACGAAGCTCTGTGGTGAAATTGGTGAAATTATATTTTACAATCTTATTTAAAAGTAGATTGTTGGTGAAAAACATAGTTAACATGTCTGCAGTTTCTGGTATGTCCCTCAATGGTATTCCGTTACTTTGTAATAGAGAAGGCTATCCAGTTTGGAAATTTAAAATGCGAATGTTACTTATCCACGAAGGATTGTGGGAAACCGTAAGCGGAAAGGCCGAAGGTGTTAACGCACTGGTTAACACACTCGACGATACACGGAACGATCAAAAGGCTCTGTCTAAAATCTGCCTTACCGTAGATGGTGCTGCTATTACGCTTGTCAGGACAGCTAAGACCGCAAAAGAAGCTTGGGATGTACTTCAGAAGTCCTACGAGGATCGAAGCTTGGGTCGTAAACTGTCGCTGGAACGGAAGTTGTACAGGTACTCTTTATCTGACTTTACTGATTTAGAGGCTTACCTATCGGCAATAACCACCACCGCCCAAGATCTGGCCGACATAGGAAAGACTATTGAAGATAGTTCTTTGGCAGCGATCATATTGGGTGGTCTAACGTCTCGCTATGAGCCATTGATCATGGCGTTGGAGCATGGCAGTGTTGAAGTCACAACTGATTTGGTGAAGACTAAGTTGTTGAGTGAAATGACAAAGGAAACTAATGAAGATGTGGCTGCGTTGTATACAAACAAAAAGGTGATTTGTTATAGGTGTAAAAAGCCTGGGCACAAGAGCCCTAATTGCCCACTCAAAAAGAAGGAGAAAAAGGCAAAGAAGAGTTCTACAGAGAGTTGTTCTGAAGATAAGGGACTAGTTGCTTCCAATACGAGTAAATGTTCAGGAAACATGACGGTTGGTGTCAGGGAACTGGCGTTATCTGATCCTAATATTCAGTTATCTGAGAAATGGATTATAGATTCAGGTGCAACTACACACATGACCTCACACGCTGAATGGTTTGATGGCTGCCGACCCTATGATGGAAATATAACTATTGCAAATGGGAAGTCTCTGCCGGCTGTGGGCATTGGTGATGTTTTAGTTGACACGAAGACCATTGTTAACAAGATTGGTAACGTAGTGCATGTTCCTGGACTGGATTGCAATTTACTTTCGGTCAAGAAAGCAGTAGAGAAAGGTTTTTCTATTGTATTTGATACCAATGGTTGTAATTTTTATTATTCTAATGATGTGCCTTTTATAAATGGTCCTGTTTTGCACGGTTCTATTTGTGGTGGATTGTATACTTTGGATTGTACAGTCAAGCCGCAAAGTGTTTCAGCTTACAATGTTCACACTAACTTGTCCCAGTTTCAGCTTTGGCATAAGCGTCTAGGACACCTCTGTCGTATTGGTATGGATCTAATCTGAAAAGGTCACTGAGGGTCTTATAGACATAAAATTTATACCTACGGATAAAATGACAGCTGACGTTTTAACCAAGCCCTTAAGGCGCATAGCACATCTTAGGTGCGTTGTTAACATGGGTTTAAAGATAAGTAGGTAGAATAATTTTCTATTTATTTGTTTTTTTTTTGGTCGGTTTATGTTTTGTATTTGTATTGTCTGGCTGTAATGTTTAATTTTTCCGTAGGGTTTAGCATTACTACATTATCTTTTTATTTCCATTAAGGGCGGATGTTGTAGAACCTATTTGTACTTCTTACTCTTTATTGTGTTCTATAATGTAATTAAAAAGGGTTGTAGTTCTGTTTTTAAAGTAAGTTACTATGTCATTGTTTGACTGATTGATTATAGCAACCATATTACATGCTCACTGTTTTTCCTTTTATCTTTTTCACATAATTCCAACAAATATTCCTTTATTTTAAAAAATAAGTAATTTTTGATAAATCGCTTGTCTCATCTGGGAATTGAACGGAATTATTATGCAAATACTAATTCTTCGAACTAACTTGGCTCAAAGCAATCCTACAACTTTTGTGCCATATTAACGATTGGTTCAAATGACTAGTCATAACTATACTAACTAGTTTTTTCTTGGCCGGAATTTTCAAAAAAGGCTCAAAGAAATGATCTCCTTAATTTCATATTATTTGAACTTCTGTATCGCGGCAAGTATTAAATCAATAATTATTATCGCCATTGAAAATTAAAGTAAATTTAATGCTCTACGACTTTGTAGTCAATGTTTTTCTCGAAGAAGGCAGATATGTTCAAGGTGTTTTACATAATTAATAAAAAAAAACAGAATAATTAATATACGCGCTGTAATCCATAAAAGTGTTTTATTTCAGGAATAGTACACGTGGGAACTTTAGAAGTGTTTAATTAATATGCTTTATTATTGTTACGAACTATTTGTTTATTACCCCTTCAAGATCATAATTTACATTCAAATATATTTGATACAAATTAAATCAATCATTAAAAATTTCTTCATAGAGTATTTCAATAATTTCCAACCAGGTGCCTATCCTTTTATCCAATATTAAAATTAACAAACGAATGAAATAATTTAAACAAGTACAATCATATTTTAATAAACATAACCGTGGGATAGATAGAGTATCCAATTAAAATTATATTATAGCACAAACATTGATAATTACCAAATGAAATCAACTTGCGAGGAACTTTACCCTTGCAAGTGAAACGTAATTTTTTACGTGAATAAGTTATTACAAAACAGTCGTTTGTTAACGCCAAATAATGACATTGCGCCTTTGAGGTTACTTGAAAAGTTTGGGCGAGAAGTTCTGAAATATGTTAATGAAAGACGATTGTGAAGGGTTAAGCAATTTTCACAATAGACAACCGCGGGATGACCGTCAAAGCTGGTATGCGATCTTTTCATTTCATATTTTGAACCGCCTCTATGGTCAAGTGGCTAGCCCACCCGAGTAAGACGCAGGAGTCCCGGGTTCGATCCCAGGAAGTACATTTTGTACCAGTATCAACCAGTAGCAGGGCTTGCTTGTTACGAGCCCGTCTGGATAGCTACAACTGTTCAGATAAGTCGTTTTACTCACACACACATTTTTTTCAAGATATAAATGACTTGATACATTTTTGATGAATGTTTTTAATACGCATCATCAATAGAATACTATCATAAATATTTATCGTTTAATTAATAATAGATATATTTTGAATTTACTTTGTGAAGTAATGCCTCAAAAATTATAAGTTTGAACTAGTTTTTTACATTTATGCCCGCGGTTTCACCCGCGTGGTTCCCGTTCCCGCCAAAATATCGGGATAAAAAGTATTTTATGTTTTAATTTAGGCTATCTACTATCTGTGTGCTAAATTCCAACCAAATCTGTTCAGTAGTTTTTGCGTGATTGAGGAACAAACATCCAAACATCTAAACATCCAAACCCACAAACTTTCACATTTATAATATTAGTAGGATATGTTTTCATCAAAAATGTGTGGATGGTATCCGTAATACTATTCTATTTAAGATGTATTGAAAACATTATAAAAAAAAATAAGTTTAAAAAATATTAAAAACACGACTGCCCTGCCAAAAACGAACTAAAAAGTTAAACAACAAGTGTCTTTGCAGTCGGGGGCCTTATTATGGAACAATTTTTGATGAAAGAGGTCCACCGACTGCAATGACACTTGTTGTTTAACTTTTTAGTTCGTTTTTGGCAGGGCAGTCGTGTTTTTAATATTTTTTAAACTTATTTATTTTTATTTCACACATTTTAGTGACATACTATATAGTTTTGGAATGTGCTCATCAAGGCATTTAATTTGATGCCCATATTGTAAATAGAAAAAATTTTTTTTTTACATTTGGAAATGGCGTCGTAAAGTCGCCATATTGTCACTCGGGATGCTGTAAGGATTCTAACGATAACCCATTTATACAAATCAGTTCAGGCATTTAGAAGTTATGGTGGAATAAACAAACTCACATACCCACAAACATACATGAACCCTGAACACATATACACTCTTTTTGCTTTGGGCAGTCGTGTAAACAACTAGTGTATCAAACTGATTACGTCATGGTTGTTCATATTCATTCAGTCCACGTTTACTAAAAGATGTTTTTTTACTTATTTATATCTTCCATCACAACATTTCACAAGAAATATGTAAAAAAAGATAAATTAGTAAGGGATTATTGCCGTTACCAGTATTAATATTAAATATTAAAAACGGAACTCAATCCCAGAAAATGATATTATTATATTTTATTATTATCAGTCACAATAACTTAATAAATACTTGCCTTAGTTTCAACAAGTCCTTAGGGAAATACTTAAGAGCCCGTACACATTTTGCCGCTGACTGGCGCTCTCTCGCTCGCACATTTCATGTTTCTTAAGATTTCTTAAATCTGAGTGCGTATAATTGAAAACTGTGTCTCAGCCACTTTTCGCAGTATAAGATTACGGACATTTTGAAACATATTTCAGTGTTTTGTTGCTAAAGTACAAAAAGTTGTTGTATCTAAAATTATTTGAACTGGCAAAAATGATAAATTTTTGTACTTCAGCAACTCGAAACTGAAATATATGTTGAAATGTCCATAATCTTATAGTGTGAAAAGTGGCCGAGACATATTTTTCTATTACGCACTCAGATTAAAGAAATCTTAAGGAAACATTTTTTTTTATACACAACGGGATAGTGCTTGGCCTTCATCGCACCTGATGTTAAATGACGATAAGGCCGAAGGTGGAAGCGCACTACACCCGGAATACTGGCTATCTTACCTCTAACTGCCGGAACACAACAATTTTTAAATTGTTATTATGGCGTCAGACTTAGGTAAGATGGTGGTAGCTAGCCAGGCGGACTTGAAATAAGCCCTACCACCAACCAAACCAAGTACAAATTGTACCCCCCCTGGGAATCGAACCCAGGACCTCTGCGTCTTACACGGGTGGGCGAACCACTAGATCACAGAGGCGGTTAAAACATGAAATGTACGGGCGAGAGAGTGGCATGGCAGTCAGCGGCAAAATGTGTACGGACTCTTAATGGAGAAGGTTTACTTGAATCTATTACATACCAATAATCGTAAATAATATTGGATTTGTTAAATTTTCACAAGTATCTTATATTGCGATAATAATGGCAATGGCGGAAGATTTTTTATTTTTAGGGTTCCGTACCAAAATGGTAAAAAGGAACCCTTATGGTGAGACTCAGTCTGTGTTACTAGTAAGAGCCGGTAAGAACAATATTATTATTGACTACGAGAGAAAACTTTATTAACTAGATTCTATTTATTAATTAGAGACAATTAAGTACAAATACTTAATGAATGTTATGAAAACCTACGGCGAAAGGATAACAAAACATTCAAAACTTAAAAACGCATGAACCTTTGTTGAAGGCGTAAAAATATGTAGTTTATAACATTTAAAAACAACAGGAGCAGACAAAAAACAAATTGAACGCTGGCCGTAAATTAATGCCCGTAGCATAAAATGTTCAATCACCGCTAGGAATACAATAGACATAATTAAAATATTTTTACTGATACTACGCAGTTTTATTAGGGTTAGGTTTTTTATTGTTTTGATTAAAGTCGTCATAATGGGTGGTAGAGCAAAAAAATAAATAACTCAAAAAAATCTTCCAAAATTCGTGACGAATAAAGCACAAACCACAGATACAAAAGACATAGCAAAGCCAAAGTACATATTTCCCTAAGCAAATAATGGCAAACACATGATGTAAACATGAAGGTAAAGACAAAAAACCGGCCAGGTGCGAGTCGGACTCGCGCACGAAGGTTCCGTACCAAAAAACGGCAAAAAATACGTTTGTTGTATGGGAGCCCCCCTTAAATATTAATTTTAGTCTTTGTTGTTATAGCGGCATCAAAAATACATCATCTATGAAAATTTCAACTGTCTACCTGTTGTCGTTATTAATATCGAGCAAAAAACGGCAAAAAATCACATTTATTGTATGGGAGCCCCCCTTAAATATTTATTTTATTCTGTTTTTATTATTTGTTGTTATAGCGGCAACAGAATTACATCATGTGTGAAAATTTCAACTTTCTAGCTATCACGGTTCATGAGATACAGCCTGGTGACAGACAGACAGACAGACTGACAGACAGCGGAGTCTTAGTAATAGGGTCCCGTTTTTACCCTTTGGGTACGGAACCCTAAAAACTATCAACCCACTGTTGAAGGTTCACGCAAACATAAACAGCGACCGTGATCTTTCGGAACTTCAAAAGTGTCGAATGTTCGCAAATACATTTGGGCTTATACCATAAGTCTATGAAAAATTCGTAGCCTTTGATCTTGGAACATATGTTTCCCACGAGACTTTCGAAGACTTGAAATATATTGAAAATAGGAACGGAGAAAATGTCGCTTCGATTGTTGATGGGGAATGACGTCGTTCGAGAAATTTCAAGTGTGTTGATGTTTTTGTTTATACTTACAAACATCAATACACTTGAAATTATTCGAGATTTGCTCGAGATTCATTTTAACCACCTCTGTGATCTAGTGATTCGTCCATCCGTGTAAGGCGCAGAGGTCTCGGGTTCGATTCACAGTGGGGTACAATTTGTACTCGGTTTGGTTGGTGGTAGGGCTTATTTCAATTTCGCCTGGCTAGCTACCACCATATTACCTAAGTCTGATGCCATAACAACAATTTAAAAATCGTTGTTCCGGTAGTTAGAGGTAAGATAGCCAGTTCCTTAATGGTGAGGATTTAGGGTGTAGTGCGCTTCCAACTTCGGCTTTATCATCACTTAACATCAGGTGAAGGCCAAACACTATCCCCTTGTGCATAAAAAATATAAATAAACAAAAAAAAATCGCATTTGAAATTACTCGAGATACAATTGGCTTTGGTTAAAAAATAAAAGGTATTTTTTTATTATAGATTAGGCCAATTTAAGAAACTAATTTGAATATTTTAACATTTGGTTGCGTATTTATTTTTTTATAAATATATTTGTCTAGTGGATATGGTCAGCCGGAAATACGTCATTAGTGGCACGAAAGTTTAAGAAGGAATACCTTTGCCATCTACTTTTAGAAAAATAAACGGCCAAGTGTCATTAGCTGTCATAATAACTGTCAATGACATATTGTTGTTTGTAAACAAATAAGTTAAAGTTAATATTTCTTCTTTTTTATTCATTTAATCCAGTTGTGACGGTTCTAACCTACCTTCTTAATTTTTTGCAATAATTTTTGAGGTGGTATAATTATAATAAAAATGCTTACCAGTGGAAACTAGTTGAAAAACTTTGTAAAGGCTAACACGCGCAATCTACCCAAATTTTGCGAAATGTGTCTATTTTGGAGGTAGGCTACTTGGATCAAATTGTAATGATTGCTTGTGGACTGATAAATTTGCAGGCTGACATAGTAAAAATTGTGCAAATATGTGCATACTTTTATTTCTATTTACAAACATTTCATAGTAGGGATGTCGAAAAAAATACGATATTTTTTGCGATAAGTAGGTACACCTATATTTTTCGGGCGATATTAAATACTCTGATATATCGAAAGATGTTTTTACAATAATGTTTCCATAACATTTTTTTCGCAAAAAAAAATTCAACCTTTCGCACCAAAATCGAGCCAAAATTTCGGTTTATTTTGCTTTACTATACCTTTAAATTAGAAACCATTACCTAGTCATCATCCCAATTTTTCGCAAAAATATTGCCTTTTATATATTATACATCGATATTTTTCACTTCCACCTTCCACCATCCCTAATGCCAAGTTCATTGTCAAAATTGTCTTTGCCCTTTTTTTCTTTTTTTCTTTTTTTATTATAGCTGGGGGATCTGCAATCTGCATGTGATGACGTCATAGAAAGGTCGTTTGAAGGTTAAAACTTTTTATTGAATATCTTTAAAAATATAGACTTATTTTAAAATCTAATTAGTAGACATTGTACAGAAAGCTTATTTCTGGAAATGGTTTTGAGATTTCCGGTCATGTTCAAAAAGTTAGCAAAGCCACGAGATTCATTACTAGAAATAGCGACAGAATAATATGATGTACCTACCTACTTACCATACCTTTAGACGGCGGGGCTGATTCTTAAGAAGGATACATCTTTGTGCAGTTTTTATTTGGTTTAATTAAATGCTACCTAACTAAAATGGGTTCAGAAAATTTAAGGTTCAAACATTTCATTTGGGAGCGTCCTCACTGGTAGCATTATTTTGTGAGCGTAAATGTAAACAAGCAATCATAGGCGTGCAACTAATGCTTTCCAGCGAGCCCATTCACTTTCGAGCAAAACTATGAACGTTCTAGTCCAACATTTGAATACAATTTAGTTAAAGGTCATTCATTTCCAATATACATTTCCGATAGACCGGTCGCGGCTGCAGCATTTTTATTTTTATTTACAAGTGGCCAGTAATATTCCTACGTACACACTCATTTATTTCATTATCAGAGTACTCGCTTTCGAGCGTTTTATTTGCGTGAACATTCGAATGCGAGCCGTTTCCACGAAAATCGTTGCGACATCCACACCGGCCGAAGTACGTACAAGCTTGCATGTAAGCTTTGTAACGCTCAGCTCAACGTCCACACCACTCGAATATTCGACGACGAATGCTCATTACACGTGAATGCTCTCAGTGAGGACGCTCCTGACAAACAGTGCTTGTAATGGACAGAGCACTCAAACGTAAAACATATCTCGTGGCTCATTTTTGATTCACACATTAATTGAACGATAAAATGGCATAAAATTTTA
Source organism: Agriphila geniculea (assembly GCA_943789525.1). Taxonomy (NCBI): domain Eukaryota; kingdom Metazoa; phylum Arthropoda; class Insecta; order Lepidoptera; family Crambidae; genus Agriphila; species Agriphila geniculea. Next base: position 1,445,715 of record OX038880.1, read on the forward strand.
TTCGTATTACGTAGGTAATGTATTTCTACTTAATGTTCAATATTTTAAAAGTAGTCATATTTATATAGATTTCATTTTATAAATCGCGTTTTATTTTTAAAGCCTATATTTTATTAAATAAATACCTTTTCAGCCTGCTGAAATAATTTCATACGAAAAAACGGAAAAAGCCGGGTTACCTATTCAAATGACTAAAATGTGTTGCAGAAATGGCACACATGAAATCGCAGATAAATCACGAAGCGAAAATAACCTCACTTTTATAACCAACCAACATCCAAATGCAGAAAGTAAATAAACAACTCTCTTAACGTCAGATACAAGAATTAGTATAGCCATATAAAAGAGAATTATTATACTACACAAAATGTACACTATTCTGTGGCGGACAAAGTGTTTACTTAACATGTCACCGACAGCCGCCGTAAGTAGCCAAAGGATAAAATGGAGACCTTCTATCCCTTTCATTGCCATCCTATTTTTCACTTTCTCACTCACTCACTTCACCCAATCGGGCGATGAGTAGGCTACTCAATTCTATGGAATTATTTAAGGAGAAAGCAAATCAAAGCAAGATTTTTGGAATATGAGATGGAAAATCCTACAAAGGGCAGCTTTTGATTCTATACATTCCTACAAATTTGTGAGTTACTCGTCTTAATATGCCTTTAATTAAATTACATAAATAAAACTAAAAACGCTTAATTTTTTTTTCGCGAAAGTATATTGTTTGGGTTAATTTTGATTTTATAGGTTTTCAAATATTACTTGTAAATCTTTACAGTACACACATACAATTGATCTGATCAGCATTCTAAGAGATTTATGGATCAGAGTTTTTAGTTTCAGGAATTCCATACATTTATATGCTAATTTAGCAGTTTTTTAAACATATCCTTAAATCTCTAACATTGTTGATCGTTGGGTGTGTATGGCGATCTGAATCTCCTCCATTCACTCCCTGGATGGTCATTATCAGATCACAGCTAGGTCAATTCATGGCGGAGAACCAAGGATAGGTTACCTCGTTTGTATGAAACTACCCTATCGCATGGGTGTACCTGTAAAGATAGATGTGTATTATCCTTACTAACATTATAAATACGAAAGTCCGTTTGTTTGTTTATTTGTTTGTTACGCCTTCACGTCTCAACTACTGAACCGATTATCATGAAATTTTGCATACACGTTCTTAGGGGTACAGAGAAGGACATAGGATACCTTTAATCCCGAAATAATGTATTGTTCCCGAGGGATAGCAAAAAATCTTTCCACGCAGACGAAGTCGCGGGCGGCCGCTAGTAAATAAATAAATAAAATAAATAAATATTTTTCCACATTTTTGCAATCCCAAAAAAGATTTAAAAACCACTAAATCATCTCCAGTATCATTAAAACATAAATTAAACAACCATTTTTGTTTCCAACAGTAACTCGATCATGTCAGATATAAATTGAGGGCGAAAAAAGGGTGACACTTTATAACATGTGAATTATGTCCCGTCTTCATAATACATTTCCCTTTGAGCTCGGAGGTTTAATTGGGGCCAGGCAAAGTGGGCCCATCTAATGAAGGACTGCTTTAGAAAAATTTCATTCATATGATGGACAGGCCAGGGCTTTAAAACTCTGTAAATATATGAACATCATTTGGGTAAGAAACCCTTTTACAAAAATATCTATGTATTCTTTTTATTTCATGCAAGAAATGTTGTGGGTGAAACTTTTGTTTTTGAACTGCTAGTTGGCATATTTGTGAACAAAAGAGGTTAATTGAAATAAAAAGGTAGCAGAATCTATGAATTTTACACCTACTAAATAATTGGTCCGAAATTCAAAATATTATTTGACGACAACAATCCAATACATAATTTTAATTAAAGTTGTCCTAATAGCTAACTAGCGACCCGCTCTCGCTTTGCTTCGGTGTAGTGTGAAATTTGACATCATGTATTATACATATAAACCTTTCTCTTGAATCACTCTATCTACTTTAAAAAAACCGCATCAAAACCGTTGCGTAGTTTTAAAGATCTAAGCATAAGGATAGACAGCGGGAAGTGACTTTGTTTTATACTATCTAGTGATGAATTATTTAATCGTCATTGAATACACATACTTTTAACATATTCAGAAAAGATAAGTTTCTCTGATTTTTTAAAATATCATTCATTATATTACACTTTACTTTGAAGCAATTTATACGGCTGTAAAAATAAAATGGAAATGAGCCCTCTAGGCTTCTCCAACGTCAAGTACCTACACATAATTCGGCAACGATTTCAAACTGTATTACTTGATTTATTGGTCCCAAAAAACTAGACCTATAGTAGACTAGTAATATAGGTACACTATAGTACTTATTTATGTGATTTCCAGAAACTGAAAGCCAAAACTTTTCTCGATAGAAAAAAATCGCAAAGTGACCTCCAATTTTGTTCTTTTTCAATGCTGTGCCAAACATTAATCCATACTAATAATAGGTCTTTACCTATGAAATTGCCGATTTGTATGGAAATTTTTCAAGAAGTTGCATTTTTCATAATAGCATTTTCTTTGTTCATTTAACAACCATGAATACTCATGTAACAAAACTTTTATGTACTAATGTTTGAACATTATGCTAACTTATTTCCATTTAAGATAAGCGAAAAAATAAGTTTCGCTTATCTTACCGCTAGTATAATATACTAGCGGTAAAATAAGCGAAACTTATCTATAATTTTGAAACAAAATTAAAAAACCTTGGCTATCTCTTTAATTTGGTGAATGTCAGTATTCCAAAATAAGAAATAGTTTATTAACAATCAACTATTAAAAAAACCGGCCAAGTGCGAGTCGGACTCGCGCACGAAGGGTTCCGTACGAAAAAACGGCAAAAAAATCACGTTTATGTATGGGAGCCTTAAATATTAATTTTATGCTGTTTTTAGTATTTGCTGATATAGCGGCGACAGAATTACATCATCTGGGAAAATTTCAACTTTCTACATGTTGTCGGTAGTAATATTGAACAAAAAACGGCAAAAAATCACGTTTGTTGTATGGGAGCCTCCCTTTAACATTAATTTTATTCTGTTTTTAGTATTTGTTGTTATAGCGGCAACAGAAATACATCATCTGTGAAAATTTCAAATGTCTAGCTACCACGTTTCATGAGATATGCCTGGTGACAGACAGACAGACAGACGGACAGCGGAGTCTTAGTAATAGGGTCCCGTTTTTACCTTTTGGGTACGAAACCCTAAAAACGATATCGTTTCATAATTTCGAGAATTTTAATATGATTTTTTTCTAGCGTTGAACGTCCTCTTAACATAGTGTTTACATTACCCAGAATACTTGTACACATTTATTCAAAAATCGAATCAAATAGAACCATTTCGTGTCATCCCTCGTCTCTCAACTTCTTTGATTTCTATCTCGTGTTTAGCAAGTTCACACGAGGTGATATTGTAGGTTTTACAAAAGCTGCTAACACAAGTTATTTGTTCGGTAATTTAAGTCTAATACTGTAATCAGAATCGGACTTCCAATTATTCAATTCAATCCTAAAAGTGGTGAGTGGTTTTTGTCGTTTCTAAACAAAAAAAGAATATTTTTTAAACAAAAAAGGAATATTATATCTCTATAGATTTTTAATTTAAAGTGAATGACATACTTTCGAATATTTTTTTATTTTTATTTCTTTTAGTGTATACTTTTTACTTATACTTTTATGAAAAGATAACACAGTTTATTGGCAAATGTGTGATTCAATTGTGGTTTGTGGTACCCACATTTATTGTAAAATTACTGTTTGTTTCCCTAATAAACTAAAATAAAATAAAAAAAAAATCCTTTCATTTATCTGATTATACTTTGGTTTTTAATAAGTAGGTATAAGACAAAATCAAATACATTGCTCCAATGCAATAAATTAAGTACAAGTTGTGTTGTTGAAGTTAGAAACAACGGTGGTATCACAAAACACCCAGACCTGAGATAATATTGAAAAGTTTGTTTTCTACACTTCTTCTTCTTATCGAATGAGGATTAGTGGCCACCTCTGGTGTTAGAGTTTATCAAGCCGCCTGTAAGGCCTCTAACTTGGCTTAACGAATGTTATCAGATGACAACAGCTGGGACCGACGGTTTGGCGTGCCCACCGAAGCACGGAAGCACCGAGCTCTAATACCACATAACGGTCACCAATCCGACACCTGACCAGACCGAGCGTTGCTTAACAAACGTGATCGAGTACGATCAGTCTCTCAAGCTCCACCACGAGCAATTCTACACTGACCCAGCCGGGAAAACCCGGTACCTCTGAAATAGCATTACTATGAAAACCGGCGTGCAAGCGATGTATTTATTGTTGCAGAAAAAAAAAATTAGTTATCCATTTTGGCACCCGTGTGAACAAATGCTAACAAAAGAGGACAGTCCTCTTCGTTCGGAGTTTTTTCATAAGGAAACTTACGAAGTTGGTTTTCACTTAGTAACTTCGTTGCTTCTGTCGTCAACTTTCAAGTACGAAATGAATCGCGTCGTTTGGGAGTATTGAAGGCACTGTTATTTGGCAAACAGGAAACAGAAGTAGTAGATGAAAATACGATATAGAATGAAAAAGTATTTTTTTTTAGTGCAAAAAAGTTTTATACAGGAATAAAATTGTGAATTCTAGTTCAAGTCTATATGGCAAAATTAAGTAAAAATAACTTTTAAATTTAGAATGATAGCAAATCTGAAAATCTGTCAAGTGAATAACAATAAAAACCATATCAATGAATATTGTATAGTATAATACAAAATTAACTAAGGCTTTAAGGCGCGAAATAATCAAATGCCAGCGTTCGCAAAATGACAATATAATTTGATTTAAAATAAGGTTATGCATGGTAAGATTAAATCCGTTCAAAAAGATCGTATTTATTTTCCGGTCAAAAAGTGAAAATAGATTAAGTCTGTTTTGCGGGTTCCGGTTAAGTACAAATTAAACTACTTGACAGATAAATTTCAGTGTCGGTGTCGTCCATTTCCTAACAACTGTGTCCCTTGGGACACGCTCCGGACCCCACGCTAAGAAAACACGTCCGATCGTTTATTTACTTCCATCGTTAATTCTTTTTCGGCAACTATCATCTATATTTAATCTTGTTACAGTTACTGTACAGTTTTATTCTGTGCTATCTTGACTTATTTGCATTTTTTTTAGGGTTCCGTACCAAAAGAGAACTACTAATGGTATCAACTTGAAATTTAGAATAGTTTGAGATGACATTTGCCCAACTATTTTGCAAATAAGAAATAAATAAAAAAATAAATATCTTTTTTACAACAGGGACTGAAAAGGGGTCTTAAAAATGTATGTAGAGCTACTTGGACATGTAGGTATCATATAAAAGAACGTCGTTTGCACGTTTTAAATCATTTTTCTTTTTGTTTTAGGCCACATAGTTTTCGATTTATAATGAAAAATGTAAAAAAAATACCGTCCCCCCCCTTATCTCCGAAGTTTGCAAAGAGAAAAGTCTGAAATAATTCTATGTGATAGCAGTTTATATAAAGATTAAAATTATCAAATTTTTTAAAAAGTTAACATTAGTTCCACTATCAGTCAAGAGATGGCGCTGAACTAAAACTGCAATACTAATTTTATTATTCTACTCTGCAGTGTGGTTTAATGGTGCAATCATGATGGTACGGAATCGATGCGCGAGTCCGACTCGCTCTTGACCGGTGTTATTTAATATGAAATTGCTGTTTTGTATGGAGAATTTTAAAGAGTTTGCATATTACTAACATTATTTTAACTAACATTGTTAAGTTATTTAACAACCATGAACGCCAATATTTTAAAACTTTTATGCACTAATGTTTAAACACTCAGCCAACTAATGCCAAATGTGTTAAGTGAAAAAAAAATAAGTATCGGCTAAGTTACAACGATATAAGTGTTCATTTCTGCTAACGAAAGGAGTCACTTAAGTGATATTTTTTTAATGTTCAGGATAGAAAATCAAAAATATTTTTATTGCTGATAGTGGGCCGTCATGATTATCATTCTAAATAATAACTAGTAACTGAAGCATCTTTAACATAATGGAAGATATGAGAGCCTCTGCGTATGAGAAAAAATTGGCAGTTTCGTACTTTAACTCCTATTATTAACTGTAAAATACTCGTAACATCAAGTTATCAAATTACTCAATCATCGCCTTTATCCCTTAGGCTGCGTTCAAAATATAACACACGACCCGACCTCAAACCAAACTCAACTCAAACTCACCTCAACCGCAGCACACCTTGAAATATCATCATCATCCTCCTACCCTTATCCCAATTTATTTGGGGTCGGTGCATTGCGTCCTTTTCTTCCATTCCTTCATTCGTCATCTCCTCATCCACTCCCTTCACATTCATATCATTCCACACACAATCCATCTATCTTTTCTGCGGTTCTCTTCCTCTTACTTTCCAGCCCTCAACATCCATATCCATTACTCTTCTAGTAACATGTCTTTCATCCCTTCTCATAACATGCCCAAACCGCAGACGATTGAAGACCTTTGAAATATATCGCTTACAATTTTGAGTCTTAAGACACATTAATAAGCTCTTGCGTAATGTTCAGGTGAGTTTGAGGTGAGTTCGGTTTGTGTTTAAGTTGAGTTTGAGTTGAGTTCGGGTTGAGGGCGAGGCGTGTGCAGTTGCATCGACAAAATATAACGGAGCTTATTAATGTGTTATAAAACTCAAAATTGTAAGCGCTGTATTTCAAGGAGTGGGCTCCGGTTGAGTTGAGTTTGAGTTAAGTTTGAGTTGAGGGCGAGTCGTGCGTTATCGTTTAAACGCAGCCTTAATTGTGCGAGATTATTATTTATTCTTTTTAGATGATAATTTGCAATCAAGAGCACAATCCAATAGAATACAGTCATTTAAACTTAAATTAATTAATTTAAGCGTTTACTTTGTGTTGCGATTGTGGCGGTTAAGCAACGTTTGTAAAGGCCATCTTGTCGGATGGGTGGCCAAAACTGATGATGACTTTGGACTGTCGATGGCACTTGTTAACCCTTATTAGGAGCTCGATAGCTTGAGGGTTTAGCGCACTTGGCTTACGATCGAAAAATTGCAAAATGTTTGCTAATTATTTTCAACCTTTAACATTTATATTTTATTTTAAATATTTTTTTTTTAATACTCAAAGCTCGTTTATAGTATCACAGACAAGAGTTATAATAATTGGTTTATCCATTTGGCTCAGTGAACATGAAATAAATCTGCCTCTTAAACAAATATTTTTTCAACATCTATTTACTCATTCAAAAATCAGTTTTGTAAAAAGATTTTCAATTTTTATTTCATCATTCCTTTTATATATTTCATTTGCCCAGCCGTAACAAGTCTACTTGATAAAAAAATACCGTTACTCCATTGTTACAAATGAGGTCTAAAGTTTGTGCAGTGAAACGATTTCATATTAAAAAAAATCGGGTTGCACTCCGGGAGTGCCGGCAGAAGTGAAAACTTGAATATTAACGTTGTGCATTTTTGATATTTTGAAATTAGCGACAAAGGATTAAAATTATTTCTTTCCTATTACTATACAGTCACACAATTCAATCAGTTTGTAATTAGAGAAAAATTCTAAAGATTTCGCGCCAGTGGCCTTTTTAATTTCTACATGCTTCTATTCATTCTACGATTTAAACTTATAGTCACAGAGTATAAATAAGTCTATGATTCCACCGAAGAGATCGCTGCTGAGTCTATGCTGCTATTAGTTCCATTTTCAAAATTAGCGCGTTGCTGGTGACACAAGTGTTTACGTCTTAAAATGATGCGCCGCCATTTTCAACGCGCCCCATAAATAGAGAGGGGGATACTTCCGCTGCCAGCTGTCTACTCTCCATCCGTCACATCCGTCTTACGCATTTTCGATCAGCCACGCTGACGCGAGTTTATTTTATACTGATTTTGAGATGCGTGCCTAGCCTAGTAACTTTTTCCTCAAGTTATGTTTAAAACGTTTTAACTAATTTAGTCAATAAATTAAGTCCAGCCTTAAACTGTTAATTCGCAAATTTAACCCTAGCTCATTGAATATCAAAGGTCTTGTTGGTTAAATTGCGAATACAAGCCAAATATCTCGGAATAGAATTTTGGCGTCTCGAACATTCCAATAAACGTTCTAGGTTTGTATAATGGAAATTCGGGTCCTGTCTCATTACTCTTGAATTCAAAAACAATTTTAGTCTAAAAACAACATGGCGAAGGCTGTTTTCTTGAATTCGATAGTGTCTTTTATTTCAATACCAATGAGCGATTTTCCGCGACCAAAAAAGAAAATAAAAAATAGTTTATAAAATCTCGATAGGTGGTGTTTTATGAAAGCGTAAAGTTGCGTATATGTCTATCGCAATTTTAACTCTCCCGCCTCGTTTCAGCCTGTACTCTTCCTCCTTCGAGAGTGATTATAAATCACTCTCCGAGGAGGGTACAGCAGTTGCGATCAAAATTTTCAAAAAATTGTTTGCTATAAATTGCTTAGTGTGAAAGGGGTTTAACTTTACGGCTCGGCTTTCATAAAATGCCAGCAATCGATTTTTTTATATTGATTTTTCTTTAATTTGAGGTTGAGTCAGAAAATTGCCCTTTATTTCACTTAGTTGCAGCACATTATGACTCATATCGCGCTGGTGATGAAAATCAAGATTTAAACCCACTGCATTTAAGCGTAACCGCTCACGGGCGATTTTTTGTAGCAGCGATAATCGCCCGCGAAATGACACGACAAAGGTTTTACTTAGCCAGCGACAAAAAAGCGCCGCATTTATCGCAGCTACAAAAAGTAGCTCATGGGCGTTTACGTACAGAACTCCGTATGTTCTATTCTCAGCAACAAAAAATCGCTCAGCGCTTAATCGCCCGTCAGCGGGAACGCTAATGGTTCTTGAGTTTGACTTAAAACAAGCTTACGACATTCGATTTAACACTCTTTTGTTTATTGTTAATTGGCCATTTTGTATAAACAAAGATTGTTTATACAAAATGCCCAATTAGAGTTCAATCTAAAAATAGCTAATAAATAAAACACAATCATTTTACAATCACTCACCAAAACAAACACCCATTCTCTGACAAAAGGCCGAGAATGCAAACAATACTAAATAAGCTAGCCCGTTAAAAACTTTGCTTTTTCTTTACAATTTCCATAGACTACGATGCTTCATCAGAGGCTCTTAATTAAAAACCAAGGAACAATGGGTTGCCAGGGTAAAATATGGCTGGAGTATTAACATGAATAGCACCATGGCCATAGTGAAATGTCACCACCGGTAGGTAATTTATTAGTGCTTCTTGCTAAAATAGAAAATGCAACAGTATAATAATTTTACTATTTATTTTATCAAATGTAGGTACGATTCACTTGATGGTATGAGACTTTTATGCAATTTAATTCACTTTGCTTGAAAAATCGAAATTCTCCCATCTCACATAATACAATATTTTAAAAGGCTTTTTTTATCTTCCCATGACTAATTATTATTATTTCATTTACTTCAGACAATTTTATTACAGTCCATAGGGTTAGTAACAATAATCTTAAAGCTATGTTCGTTACATAAAGGGTGATAAATTAAGATAAATAGGTATCATCGACCTACACGTTTGACATGCAAGTCGATGAACCTGTGATACAGCGCCGAGTCCAACCTTTCGGCAATCATCACCAGAATGTTGTTGCTGCTCCCTCGCACTCGCTGCATTATTGACGCTGTTTTCTTGCGTAGGATTCCGATAAAGTGTTCTATGTGTGCGTCGGCATAACATACCTGAGGCGCTGCAGTGGCGTGGGAGCTTCAACAAAGCCCTGAGAATATTATTATATTGTACGCTAATGGAAGGAGAAACATGGAAGAAAATAAAATATAATCATTTCATTTACATAATAAAGTAAGAAAAGTTTTTGCGGTTATTTAGATGTTTTTATTAGTTGTTAGTGGTGCGTACGTTGCGTAGGATATCTCTAAAGATAAATACAATCAGAAAATTGATTAATACAAGAGAGAAAAGTAGTTAGACACTACCCAACTGCACACTGCACAATTACTACCACTCTGCCACCAGCGCATAGATTTTCTGTCTCACGAAGTCCGTTCGGCTATGAATGTGGTAAGGCGTGCAAATGCACATTATTTTAGTGTGCGTAACACTCTAGAGAGCGTGCAGATGCAGACTATCGTTATTAAAGATAGATTATTGAATTCGGCCGTAAATAAATGTGCATGTGGACGCCTAACAACATTCAGAGCTGATGTTTCGTGAGATATAATAACTATTGGTAACTTTTTTTGGGAGTTTTACCATAAGCAATCAAATAAATAAGTTATTATGAAAACGAGATGCGAAAGTACTTTTATTATAACAGCTTTAAACTGTTACAAATCTATATGCTCAAGGTGGGCGCTAAAAAGTGTGACAGTCTTAGACTAATGTAATTATTAACGTTACTTTGATTTTGTCAATATTTTTTGGACACACATAATCAAATTTTGAATTTTTGAACGTTCAAGAAAGTCCTACTGCATACCTATTCGTTCACTATGCCAATGCAGTGGTTTCAGTCAAGCCTTCTTTCCAGCCTTTTGCTTTATGTATTCTGTTTGCAGGTTTCGGTCCTTTGATAAAGCACTCGTTTTCAGCACTCGGTGTAATTATGTCCCCTTAAACTACTTACCAATCGAATTTATGGTTCTACCGTTTTTATAAGAATTGATTTGATAAAGATTATGTAAGTGACGACCGCGCACCGGCCGACGCTCCGTGGGTAAGCCCCCGACAAGGTGGACCGACGATCTGGTGAAGGTCGCGGGAAGCCACTGGATGCGGACAGCGCAGGACTGAGCGTCGTGGAGATCCTTAGGGGAGGCCTATACACAGCAGTGGGTGTCGTGTGGCTGATATGATGATGATGTTAGTGTCTTAGTAGAGTAGATTACTTAAGTTTCTTTATATTTAAAGCAACATCAATATAATATACTTGACTGAGCTTTAAAGGAATACAAAGATATATTTTGTATTTAATGATTTTACTGCAAAGGTTAACAATTAAAAATGTGCAAAATACAAATAAATAATCACCGAGTACGTATCCGTTGACGACCTCCCAAAATAGTTATCACTATCTCCTAGGGTCCTAGGGTCCTAAGTTCAATCTTCGGTCATGGCTTATTTGTGGTTCCGTAGTTGTTACCAATTTCCCTAACCAAAGTACTTTAGCTATACATTGGGACAAGAGCACCATATTACTTCTAAAAATCTTTCACTTTGCACTCACTAAGTATGTTTATGAACATGATAACTATTTTGCATCAATCTCGGTGCAGACATTATGAATATTGCAAGATCATCAGATGATGCCACATATTCTTCGACGCATAAAGACTTACGTAAATTCTTATCATTTTCGCTTCATTTCTCCCCCTTTAAATATAACTCTTCCGTTAAAATACACCCATTAATCTTTCTATACAGTCATTGTTGTTCTCAGCTTGTGTCACAAGAAAAAAGCTTTTGTATTTCAATAAATATCTTGGCTTATAAACTGTATATAGGAAGAGAATGTTAAAAGTCTAAATTTTGGCTTTGAAGGAAACTAGTTTTGAATTTGTAATCGCTGCGGCTTATGTTGTGAAACATGACCGATATGGTGTTTATTTGACTAACTAATCTAAAGGACATCATTCATTTTGGCCCACATGTGAAAGTGCCGGCCAAATAGCAAAAGTGCTTTATTCTGATAGATTTTGTCCACCTTAGCATTTCTTATTATGGCACCGAAGCTGTAGCACCGCTATACTTGATTTTAAATAAGTTCAAAAACTCTGAATTTTCATACATTTTGGCACAAATCTAAAAAAAGTCAGCCAAAAGGCAAATTCTGATAGATTTAGTCTGCCTTATCATTTCTTATTATGGTACCGAAGCTGCAGCACCGCTGTACTTGATTTTAATTAAGTTCAAAAAGTCTGTCTTTTCATACATTTTGACACAAATGTAAAGCGGTGCTACAGCTTCGGTGCCATAATAAAAAATACTAAGGTGGGCAAAATCTATCAGAATAAAGCACTTTTGTCTTTTGGCCGGCACTTTCATATTTGGACCAAAAACGTATGAAACATGGATGATGTCCTTTACATGGCTTTATGATCACATAACCTACAAACGACTTTATTTGAAGTTTCAAACGAAGTTGCACGTGATATATCTATGAAGCGATGAGTGGTTGTCTCTTATAACACTTTCCGAAAGATAAAAATTACCAATATTATAAAACGTAGCTTCTGAATTGAACTGTAAAAACGGAAGAAATTCTGAAAACTTTGATGTTTTTAACGCATCAGACAACTTTTTTTGTAAGCAAAATGTAGTTACACTCTTAAATGGTTCAGTTTGACCGATGGTGATAATTGAAACTAATCCAACCCAAAATGGCCCTATAATTTCTTAAGCATCACATAATAATATTTTATTCGAACTATGCTTTTATTTCATCACAATCACACTAAAAACTCAGTACAAAACGAGTCTTTAATGCTCTAGAGCAATAAAAATGTATGAAATTTCATTATAGCACAGTTTTTTTTTAATCGCACCAACAGGTGCCAATCTCAATGGATTAGCTCTTTTCAGCCAGCCGATATCTATAATTTTTTTTACGTACGTATTATTCGTTTCTATCCTACTTGTTCCAAATTTAAAAAAAAGTTTGCTGCTAACTCTGATTTAAAATGAAAGAAATTTAAAAAAGTGATTTGGCGGGAACTTTGTTAATTTTTGCTTGACAATATTTTTGGAAACGATAAAGTGTGATACTATCTAACAAATAATGTAACAAACAAATATAAATTTGCCCAACAAAACTCTTAGCCTTACGTTTAATAATTGTTCAAGCATAACTTTTAATTTCAATATTATTATTTTTCATTTATTATAGTATAAAAAAACATTACATTCATTGTTATTAACAGCGTAAAGAAATCCACAGAGGTTAAACTTATATTTTAACTGTTTGATATGAGTTTCTTTTATCTACTCTGCCGCCATAAGGCAAAAAGTCGTATCTATCTTTACCTTCCAACCGAGAAAAAAAAAACATTTGTATTTTATTTGGAAAAAAAAATCGCTGGGCAAAAGTAAAGGTAAAAGTTTTAAATTTTAGTATGCAAGATTGTAGGTCATAGCTTAAGCTATTTTTTGACATATTAAAATTTAAATAATATTTATATTATATATTATATAAATGTGATTTTCCTTTTCTTCTTAGTAAAAAAATTTAGAGTAAATTCATGATACTACGATGAAAAGACGTATCTACGCAGAAACGTCCTTTCTTTCTATTATTTTAGTTATAGTAGGCATACCTTTGACTAAAAGTTAAACAAAATATAATAATCAGACTTTCTATTATTACATTATATAACAAAAATAATTGTCAAAAACCTTTCTGAAACACTTAAATTCTAAATACCTCTTAGAATACCATTAATTTGTACTTAAAACTATAATTATTAGCCTTAGTTTGTTTCACTTCATCGAACTTTTGAACGGAAAGGCTGAGACGTATTTTTCATATTGATTAATAATTAAAACAGTGATTAATTTTAATACTATACGGCACAACTCAAGGTAGAGTCTCACCGCGACCCCCTCTTTTACCCCACACAACCAAGAATACGTAGTAGAAAAGACGCTACTGCCACTTGCGCCTGGCAATTTTTCATAATACTAGAATGTAAAGACACATCTACGCAGAAGCGTCATTTCTACTTCCTAAACATTGTGTTTTAAAGCAGATACGTCTTTTTTATTAGCGAGGATTTGTGGGTTGCTGTCACAATTATGAAAGGAAAAAAATACTAGTAAATGCGTCCTTTTTTACTGATTTCGAATATGTATGTAACTCAATTTTGAAAAAAATGTTAGATACGTCTTTTCTTCTTATGACGGCAGTACTAATCCTATAGGTAATAGTTGAAAGAAAAGCAGATTATGCACCTCGCCTTAAGTAATTAATATTGCCCTCGTGCCTGTTAGATTACTTTGTGCTCGATGCAATAATCTACTATTAATTAGATTCTGATTCAATATTAATACATTTAAGTAGGTATTTAGGGCAAATCATAAATATTTTTTGAACCTTTACTAATAAAAGTGTAGGTTTAATTACTAAATTTAAAACATTTATTTTATAAATTATTATTGAGGTTATATTTAAACTTCAGAACACAAAGAAACAAAGGCGCCCACGTGAAAGAGCTTCTAAACGTTTTAAGGCAATTTTTCTTAAACAAACCTAATTATGTTTGACAAAAACCTTTAGGAAGCGCAAAAATGATAACCGGATTAGAGATAATTTCGGAGTCAAAGAAAAAAAGGCCCACTAATTGTATCTAATCAGCCGTTGGACAGTAAGTAATGAAAAATGCTGAAGATGGCACATTTATTAAGAGAGTGTCAGCTCTGTGAAAGCAAAAAGAATAAAGATTGGCATACACTGGTTTACTATCTAAAATCTACCAAACGAATAGCTTTGTCACGCTGACAAAGAAAGACAGGATTCCACAGTGTAGTTATATTTCCAAAAATAAAGAACTGCTAAGGTTATTTGTTAAAAGGTTTGCCGTTCGCTGCCGGCGATTGCTATTTAAACTTGATATTAATATTTACATAGATGAACTGAACCGAACTGTTTTACACATTTCTCTAGCCACTTTTGTGGTATTTTCTATCTATCGGTATCTAAATTATTTGCAAACATGATTAATCGCCGGCTATTTTTACACGTCTGCCCAAAAAGAAGTGTATATGTGTTCAGGGTTCATGTATGTTTGGGGTATGTGAGTTTCTTTATTCCACCATAAGCACAGAATAACTAATAGTACAAGTACAGAAGCAGCACTCCGCATAGTAATTTAAATAAATAGCGACTTTTGCTCCGACACAATAAAGTGCAATTCAGGTCGCGCAGCGCTAATTGCCTACAGTTATATTCACCTAGTAGTTACCTCTCTTTCTATCGCGTGCTTTTCTGATGTCGCAACGTTAGGGTTATCTTCTTTTAAATGAACTGCGTAGCATATATCATAATGTGAAAAACGACACTTTGTTCATTGATTTTTTGATTTTGACATCCGTATACGGCACAGTAATGTCGATTCGACATTGTTACTATTAAAAAGAGACAATACCTACGCAGGCATTAGGTGCCGTGCGACTACACAGGCGGGCGTGTGACAACCCGCTGCTCACTTGTTCGTTCGAACGAACGGCTTGCGGTAGGTGCTTATCGCGCGACCTTGAGCGAGTGATGGAGGCCTGCCATAAGTTCTAAACGGCTCAACAGATTTGGATGTATGGGGTATCGTTAGAATCCTTACATCGTTACGAGTGACACTGGCTATATTTTTTCTGAAAAAAGTTAATATGGCGAAGGCACGATGCCATTTTCAAATGTGAAAAAAAATTTTTTTTTCTTAAATTTTTACAATATGGGCAACAAATGAAAGGCCCTAATGAGCACATTTCAAAACTATATAATTTGTCACTAAATGTGTGAAATAAAAATAAATAAATTTAAAAAATATTAAAAACACAACTGCCCTGCTAAAAACGAACTAAAAAAGTTAAATAGTGAGTGTCATTGCAGTCGGGGGACCTCTTTGATAAAAAATTGTACCACAAAACGGTCCCCGACTGCAATGACACTTATTATTTAACTTTTTTAGTTCGTTTTGGCAGGGCAGTGTTTTTAATATTTTTAAATTTTTTCTTGAACAGACGAACAGAGAGAAATGGAAGCAAACACGTAACTTTTAAAAAAATCGTTTTCAGAACAGAACAAATAAAAATTACATAGTTTCGAATATAAAAATGAAAAATAAGTTTTACTCTGAGAAAGAGGTCGCATGGCTACGTCACAGTTTTATTATTATACTCATAAGATACGCAACGAATAGCTTAATTATACTTGTAAGATAATTATAAGCAGCAAAATCACGTTGAAGATTTATAATGATTTTCGTAGTTTTGGATAATTACCGATAAGAACGTCGGCCTTTTAGGTATACTCGTAATATCAAATTTCGACAAAATACTCAGAAATTATTTTAAATTGCTCACGAACTAGAACGATGACTAGTATTTCATAATAATTTACAACAAACCAGATATAATGTAATTAAAATATTCCTTAACATTACTGAATTAAAGTTACTTGAGTAACTGAACTAATTTGAACTTTATGTAGCTATATTATTTATAATGTGATCAATTAATGTATACCCTCATCATGAGCAAATAAAATATATGTATATTTCTAGAAATAAAAAAAATATGATGTACAAAATCTATAAAATGATTCCCTGACCATCTTAATCAATAATCATTCTATTTATAGTTTTTGAGTTTTGAATTGCAGAAAGTTCTGCCGATCCGACGACAATCAATGAGCCGATATCGTAATTATATTTGCCAGAATTCGACAGTAGGCCTCCCATTGCGATTATCGTGACTGGCATGGAAACTGGATTCAATATCCAAAATATTTTTAATGTGAATTAATATGAAAATAATTATCATACTCGCAACTAACAGATTTAATGGCAATTAAAAATAAATAATTATGAATAATGAATTTAATGGCTTCAGTGATAAAATCGACATACACTTTAATAGTCCCAAAGCACTGACTTCCGCCATACGTGAATACCTATCAGATTGATGACCGTCCTGTTTTTATTTACGTATCTACTTTTTTTTACTTTTTATGTTTGACACACATAGAATTGTATGGTAGTAGAATAATTTCCTTTTGTTTTGTTATTTTAATACTTATGTTTTTTTTGTTTGACGTATTATAATAATGGAGAATGTAGTGTTTACCTATAAGTAATTGTAGCATTTAGCTAAATGTTTGTTTTTGTGCAATATTGTTGTATAAGTTTCGGTGTTGCAATTGTTGGTGAACCTAACAAATTAATAAAATAGTGTTAAAAAAATTACATATAATTTGTGTGCCAAAATATTGAAGTATTCGCCTATACTGAACCATGCAACAAAAAATATTAGTTAAAATAAATATTTTTAGCACATTTTTAATTATTTTTAGATTAGTAGAAAGATTGCGAGAGACTTCGGTTAGTTCTATTTTACGGGTTTAAGTGACTAATGTGCTCATAGCTTTATAAGTGTCTTGTCCTTTTCATTTTTGCTCGTGAATCACATTTTATATGATACAACGTAAGGCAATATGGAAAAGTGAAGAAAATAATACTCAATTATAATGCAGTTGTGTATGTAAACTCTGTCTATGTGGGCAAAAGCAGTATCGCAATCTATTAAATATACTACCACTGCCCTGTCTATATATTTATGAAATCTCGATATTTGTGAAAAACTACAATGACTTGTTTAAAAGGAGAGGCATAATACGCAGTCAGAGATTAGGTGATAGATTGCAAATACCTAAACAAAGATTAGTTTTATATTCAAAGAATTCATATTGTAATGGCAATACGAGTATTTAATAAATTGACAAAGGACATAAAAGCCTTGATGGTGAATATGGTGATGGTTGACTATGAATAAATTCTGACATAAATTATTTTATTTCCTATTATATACAGTTGATGAACTAATTAACTATATACAGTTGATGAGTTCCTGAATGATAAAATCTGACATCTGCTTTATTATTATTATTTTTTTTTTTGACATTTATGTATATTTCTTTTATTTGAATACTAATTCTAGATTGTATTTCTACTGATTTTGGATATTGTACTGTATTTGACTATTAAGTTTATATTTTGTGTACATCACCAATAGGTTGTAATGAAGACTTTTGCACGTCGTCAAATGTACGGTAGAATATGTCAGAACAAATCTTATGTAACAACCACCACCACCATATTCTTGCAAATAAATGTTTTATTATTATTACGATACATAATTATTTGACTATTTTTGAGGGTAAATTATTAAGATTGTTTTTATTAAAAACCCTTTGATAAAGTAGAAGATAAATGTGTAATAATAATTATTAGGATTCAAATCCTTTTTTTAAATAACATCCAAGTCACAAGTGTAGAGGTCATGCAGAATTTGATTCCCAAGCTATTTAAGACAATTTGTGGGGAAAGTTTGCCCTCTAGACATCTTAGACATTATGAATTATCGTTCTTGTCCGTCATTATCACATTAAGTCTATTCTTTTTAGCGTCCTTTGTTAGCAAGTGATAAAAAAGTAAGAAAAATTAGGAAGAAAACAGATCGTTAGGAAAGATAACTAAAATTGATTATTCGAGCTAATATAATAATTACGAATTTTGCCAAGAATGGAATTCGCAGTATTATTTTAACTAACTATATTCTTAAGAAACTTTACTACAAAAAAAGTGTTTAATTTTAAACTACATTGCCTCGTAGAAAAGAAAGTACACAACGAATCTTCTAGCAAACCGTGGCATGGCGTTAACAAATTATGCAAGGCATCTGGGTTAATTTTAAGCACATTTTAAATCAACTTAACGCTAGAGGTAAGGAGGGTGGCAAAATTCTTAAGGCTTTGGTTAAAATATTAATAAGAGTGAGTACAAGCTTTAATAAAAGGCGATTCCGTTCATAAAATGTGTAATATTAATATTGGAGTGCTCGTCTCCCAAGACATTTATTCTTGCTTTAAAACTACGTTATCTCCTTAGAATAATAACACCTAGAACGATAGTTCTCTACAAAGCGCACTGTCAAAAGTGAGCGAACTAAAACAGCCAACATGGCTCCGTTTTCAGATTGTTATTCTACGTTATTACCTAATCATACCGATTAAGTACAAAACAGTTTAAATTTTCTCACATTTATAAGACTAGTTACTATATTATTGGGAGTTAGGATTAGTTAACGTATGAAGGATATAAATTTGAAAACTAAGCCATTCTGGCTTGGTATTAGTTGCCTCACTTTGCATATGAGGACACGGCTTCTAGGTGTTATTATTCTAAGGTTATCTCAAATTTAGCGCTTAGGTTGAGTAAAAAAGATTATGGATCCTTACTAACATTTTAAACTAGCGGCTTCGAATACGTGGATTTTTTTTTATCCCTCAGTACTTTTTTCCTAGATGAAAGGTACCCTATACTTCCTTTTCTGTACTCCTAACAAGTGTATGCAAAATTTCATGATGTTAGGTTGAGTAGTTAAGACGTGAAGGCGTAAAAAACAAACATACTTACTTTAGAATTTACTATAGAAATGATGCGAAACTAGGTTGATTTGTTTGTTTTCAACTACTGATCATCATGAAATTTTGCATACACGTTGTCTGGGGTACAGAGAAGGATACAGGGAATAAGAGATTGTCAAGAACGTCGATTAATTCAACCATTCATCTAGAAAAAAATACTGTTTCCGAGGCATAAAAATAACTGTCCTCGCAGACAAATTTACGGGCGGATCCTAGTATTCTAAGTTATAAGTAAAAGATAAACTCCGTGAGCTGTAGACCTCGCGATAAAATAAAATAAAATGTCGCCATGAAGTTTTCAAAACACACAGTAGGTACGTGAGTATTTGCAGCTAGTGAGAACATTGAAATCCGTTTTTATTTCAATGAAGAAATTATACCTAAGTTGTGTTGAAAACTAGGTCAGAATGAACGATAACTACTGATGATGAGATTGATTAGTGTCGAAGCCTCAATAATGGCGTCTTTGCTGAAGAATTTAATTAGCGCCGTTGCCAAATTCAAACGTAGGTGTTCAACGATCTTGCGGTCTTTCGAACTACCGTTTAAGTTTAGTCTATTTTCGGGCTTCCAATTGTTTCACAATTTATACAACTCGGGAAAATGTGAGTTAAACAAGTTAAAAAAAATGTCATGCTTCTTGCTGAAAGCAAACATAAAATATTTACAATTTCAGTTTTGCTTTGTACAAATTAGGAAAACTTAATAACCACTATTTATATATCGCTTTGAACGTTGAGAGCTATCTTGAGATCACACTTAAGATGCTCTTCTTACAGAAACACATCTCAGGTATGCTGTCAAGATAGCTCTCAACCTTGAGAGCGGTTAATAAATACAGGCCTAAAATACTTGCAAAAGATTTGTGCTCATAATAGTCAATTTTTTAACAGCACTACACTAAAACAGCTTTGACAATGCAAAAACAGAGATGCAACTTTAAGTGCACGTGGATTAAGTCGAACTAGAACAAGCAGCTGGTCTAGATCCAAGATAATTAGGCTTTACTGAACAAAACAAATGCTTCACTTGAGTGCCAGCTTAATCCTGTTTTGTTATTTCCACTTCGTTCTCCTCTTTCACCCAAAACACCAGTCATATACTAGGCTAAATCGGTGAGGGATCTATTCAATTATTTAGTTTTGTCAAATAAATATTCTTCTTTTTTTTAACCGCTTATGTGGTCTAGTGGTTTGCGCACACGTGTAAGACGCAGGGGTCCTGAGTTCGAGTCCCAGGACGTGGGTACGTTTGTGCTCGGTTAAACTCGGTGGGTGGTGGAGCTTATTTCAAGTCCGCCTGGCTAGCCGCCACCATCATACCTAAGGCCCCTTAGGCTCTTTAGGTTTTAGAAACAGCCCTATCTCTACAAGCGAGAGAATCGCCGACGATGTTATCGTCGTGCCACGTATTTCTATACACTCTCTGCGTGTCTCTCTACACGCGGCGATAGTTGTATGGAAATACGTAACATCGACGCGATTCTCTCGCTGAGACAGCCCCTTAGTCTGACTCCATAACCACAATTAAAAAAAAATGATGTGTTCCGGCAGACAGACGTAAGATAGCCAGTTCCTCAGTGGTGAGGACTCCGGGTGTAGTGCGCTTACACTCTCGGCCTTATCGTCACTTAACGTAGGTGAGGTGAAGACCAAGGACTATATAGATAAAAAATGCCTATAATCACCCACTTCTGATTGATAGCCTCCTTATACGCTATACCATCCGGACGTGGCCTATATCAAATTACCAACAATATTTCAGAGTAAAATTTTATCTTCCCATAGATACGAGTATATTAAGTCTTCGCGATATTTTGCACCTCTTAAAACATTTTCTTCACAAATCCTTTAAAAAAACAATCTCGCATCAGTCAGTTACGCTATTTAATCTGACACGTTATTTAACTTAATATAATAACCCGTGAACCATGAAGCTGGTATACTGAAAAGGCTGAATTCAGATCTAAGTAAGTTACATAATGAATGCGGCTGTCAGTTTTGTGCTGCTTCTGGATACTTGTTTCTGCTTATTCACCGGGGCTGGAATTCATCTGCAACTTAAAAAGCGCATTTTAAAGGGTTTGTGTCAAGTGAATGCTGTTTCAGGAATTAATAATGAAATATCCTTTTTTCTTATAAGAATTCAAACAATAACGAAGTTATTATTGTTGAAGTGAAAGTTGACAATTTTAACATTGTTGTATTCCGATAGTTAGAGTTAAGAGTTAAGTTCCTCAGTGCTCAAGGATTCCGGATGAAATCTACCTTCAGCCTTATCGACCCTTAACTTCTGCCCCCCTACTCAAATGGCCAACTTTCTATTCGTTTGAACGCTACGCTTACTTTTAAAGCTTAAATTTGAGCAATAGACGATTCAATCACACGTCGCAAACTTATGTAAATCACAGACTTCGATGTATTGTATGGAATTGTCAAGCTTACTGCACGTAATTTTATAGTTTACTGCACTGAGAAAAATTTCCTCTGCCGCACTACGTAAAATAAGGATAAAAATCGACCACTATTACGTACGTAACCCGCTCCATTACGCGTAAGTAGTCAGTCATACGTAGTCGGCATACTGACGCTCATCATGTAGCGGGATACGTAATTTACTCGTGGTCGATTTTTGTACGTACGTACGTAGCCCGACATCCGGCTACGTATACGTAGTGCGCAAGTCGCACTGAATACTCCTGAAACTACGACTGCAACTCCCGTATACTATTGTTGCGGGCACAGTAGAACACGGTGAACCATACGTGTATACCATGCCGGCTTAAGTACGATACTGTAGCGGGCACAGTAAATAATGGTGAGCCATACGTGCGCACCGCGGCGGCACACGTACGATACTGTGGCAAACACATTAAAACACGGTGAGCCGTACGTTTGTACTGTGGCGGCATATGTACGATTCTGTAGCGGGCACAGTCAATAATGGTGAGACATAAGTGTGTAATACGGCGGCATACGTACGATACTGTAGCAGGCACAGTAAATAATAGTGAGCCATACGTATGCACTGCGGTGGCATACGTACGATACTGTGGCGGACACAGTAAAGCACGGTGAGCCGTACGTGTGTACTACGGCGGCATACCTACGATACGGTAGCAGGCACAGTAAATAATGGTGAGCCATACGTATGCACTGCGGCGGCATATGTACGATACTGTGGCGGACACAGTAAAGCACGGTGAGCCGTACGTGTGTACTACGGCGGCATACGTACGATACTGTTGCGGGCACAGTAAATAATGGTGAGCCATACGTATGCACCGCGGCTACATACCTACGATTCTGTAGCGGGCACAGTCAATAATGGTGAGACATAAGTGTGTAATACGGCGGCATACGTACGATACTGTAGCAGGCACGGTAAATAATGGTGAGCCATACGTATGCACCGCGGCGGCATACGTACGATACTGTGGCGGACACAGTAAAGCACGGTGAGCCGTACGTGTGTATTACGGCGGCATACCTACGATACGGTAGCAGGCACAGTAAATAATGGTGAGCCATACGTATGCACTGCGGCGGCATATGTACGATACTGTGGCGGACACAGTAAAGCACGGTGAGCCGTACGTGTGTACTACGGCGGCATACGTACGATACTGTTGCGGGCACAGTAAATAATGGTGAGCCATACGTATGCACCGCGGCTACATACCTACGATTCTGTAGCGGGCACAGTCAATAATGGTGAGACATAAGTGTGTAATACGGCGGCATACGTACGATACTGTAGCAGGCACGGTAAATAATGGTGAGCCATACGTATGCACCGCGGCGGCATACGTACGATACTGTGGCGGACACAGTAAAGCACGGTGAGCCGTACGTGTGTAATACGGCGGCATACGTACGATACTGTTGCAGGCACAGTAAATAATGGTGAGCCATACGTATGCACCGCGGCGGCATACGTACGATACTGTGGCGGACACGTTAAAGCACGGTGAGCCGTAAGTGTGTACTACTGCGGCATACGTATGATACTGTGGCGGACACAGTAAAGCACGGTGAGCCGTACGTTTGTACCGTAGCGGCATATGTACGATACTGTAGCGGGCACAGTAAATAATGGTGAGCCATATGTGTGCACCGCGGCAGCATACATACGATACTGTTGCGGGCACAGTAAATAATGGTGAGCCATACGTATGCACCGTGGCTGCATACCTACGATTCTGTAGCGGGCACAGTCAATAATGGTGAGCCATACGTATGCACTGTGGCGGCATACGTACGATACTGTGGCGGACACAATAAAGCACGGTGAGCCGTACTTTTGTACCGTAGCGGCATACATACGATACTGTTGCGGGCACAGTAAATAATGGTGAGCCATACGTATGCACCGTGGCTGCATACCTACGATTCTGTAGCGGGCACAGTCAATAATGGTGAGCCATACGTATGCCGCCACAGTGCTGTGGCGGCATACGTACGATACTGTGGCGGACACAGTAAAGCACGGTGAGCCGTACGTGTGCACTATGGCGGCATACGTACAATACTGTGGCAGACGCAGTAAATCATGGTAAGACATACGTGTGCATTGCAACGGCATACGTACGATACTGTGGCGGGCACAGCAAATCATGGTGCACCATACGTGTGCACCATGGCTGCATACGTAGGATACTGTAGCGGGCACAGTGAAGCACGGTGAGCCATACGTTTGCACCACGGCAGCATACTTACGATACTATGGCGGATACAGTCAATTATGGTGCGCCATACGTGTGCACCATGGCGGCATAGGTAGGATACTGTAGCAGGCACAGTAAAGCATGATGTGTCAGACGTATTAACTGTCGTAGTAGAGGTAAGGTACCGTTGCCGGTACAGTAACGCATGATGTACCGTGCGTATGTACTACGGCAGCGTACGTACGATACTGGTGCGGGAACAGTAAAGCACGGTGAACCATACTTATGTACAACGCCAGCGTACGTACGATACTGCTGCGGGTACAGTAAGGCATGGTGCACTATACGTGTTACGTATGGCACACCATGCCTTACGATACTCGCACCTGTATTTTCCTTATGCTGGCATGATACATACAAAGGTGGTCAGATAATTATTATGAATATTAACCAATCAAAGTCAATGAAATTTTGTAGACACCATCGAGAAACTAATATCTGGGTCTGTGGTTTATTACATTTTCGAAAAAAAGTATGGTTTAAAAACTGCAGGGAGTTGTGAATGAAAATATGAAAACCTGAAATATTTAAACTATACATTTTTACGAAAATTTAATAAACCACAGACCTGGGTATTAGTTCTAGACCATGTCTACAAAATTTAATTGACTTTAATTGGCTAACATTCAAAATAATTATCTGAATACCTTTGTATGTACGGCCAGCGTCATAAATACATATATATAAGCAAGATCAAAAATATCTACACACCTCTATGTCACTGACAAAAAGGTTGGTGTTTACATATTTTGACTCAATGGCTATATATGTATAAATGACGCTGACTGTAACCATGCCAGCATAAGGAAAATACAAAGTATCATAAGGCATGGCGTGCAATCCGTAACACGTAGTGCAGTAGTGCACATGCCTTATACCCGTAGCAGTATCGCATGTACTCGGGCGTGTGTCTAATTAGACACACTTGATTTTTTAGGTTTCCGTTTTTCCTTTTTGATGTACGGAATCCTAAAAATCAAGTATGTCTAATAGCCCTCTATCTATGTACATACATATGGTGAATGGTATGGTGCCTTATTGTCCCGCACACTAGTGCGAACTGAGAAGAAAAATAAAAGATCTGATACTAATCAGACCTTCTATTTTTCTTCTCAGCATATATATTTGTTCAATGCTGGACATTATGCCTCTCCCATGGTTTTTCTATGTCGTCCTCGATGCGGCGTATCTGGTCGAGGTGGGTCCTGCCATCTTAGGAATGGCGGTCTGCCTACGCTTCGACTTCCCGTTCATACCTCTACTATAACAGTTAATAAGTTTTATACACATTATGCTATTTAGTATAAGTAGTACAACCTGCACTGGTTACATAGATATCTAAACTTACAAATAATGGTGTTGGTACGGTAAAAAAAAGAATGATGTATCATTATAAAGCTGACCAGATGTTTTAAAACCCGCGTGCGGTATTTTAAGATTTAATATCTTTTACTGGCAATAGTTACGTATAAATATATCACAAAAGGTCACGTCCTCATTGCAGGGTTTTTTTTAAACTCTGGTCAGGCTTTACCTACTGTTATTGAACTTGTACGATATTAGTGCGGCTATTATTATTATTATTCTAATGCAAAATAATTTTATAGCAAACTTAACAGCTGCACCGATATAGCACCAAGTAAGTCCGGACCTGTAAGTGAAAAGCATACAATAATTGGTAATTTAGATAAAATAATGCTTCACGATACATATACATTTAGTGTACACAGCAATGATACATCATTTTTTATTTTTTTTAACTTTTACAAGGTTATTAATAGAAGAAATGTTCTAAACTGTTCTAAAACCTTGTACGTTTTATAGCTTTATAAAAGGAAATAGACATAAAAGATTCATATTATTTATTTTCAATCGTAAAATTGAGACATACAAAAAAACAAGTTTAATTATCACACTATTATAGAATTACATGGTCGTCAACTTGGCGTACCCGTTAAACATAATAAAAGATTCATATTTTCAATCCTAAAACTGAGACATACAAAAAACCACAACAAGCTTAATTAATCATACTATTCTAGAATTACATGGTCGTCAACTTGGCGTACCCGTTAAACATAATAAAAGCTTCATATTATTTATTTTCAATCGTAAAATTGAGACATACAAAAAAACAAGTTTAATTATCACACTTTTCTAGAATTACATGGTCGTCAACTTGGCGTACCCGTTAAACATAATAAAAGCTTCATATTTTCAATCCTAAAACTGAGACATACAAAAAACCACAACAAGCTTAATTAATCATACTATTCTAGAATTACATGGTCGTCACCTTGGCGTACCCGTTAAACATAATAAAAGCTTCATATTATTTATTTTCAATCGTAAAATTGAGACATACAAAAAAACCACAAGCTTAATTAATCATACTATTCTAGAATTATATGGTCGTCAACTATGAACGATGAATTTCACTGTCTGTCGGTTGTTGACAGGCGTCTACCATTGCAAGATTTTAAGGCCTACTCAAATCTGACCGGTATCCTGTACCGGTGGCAGTAACGCGCTGTTCAAAGGTGTTCCGCAACTGCTGCCAGTAATGCCATACAAAATACCGGTCGGGATATCGGTCGGGTATACCAATACCGCCACCCCTTCCGTCGCAGAATGTCCCTTTCGCAAAACATCCCTTTCGCAAAACGTCCCTTTCGCAGAATGTCCCCTTGGTATCAAATAAATATCACTAGTGCCAAATTTCCATTTTGTTCGAAATGTTCTATGTAATGTCGAAATATGTCGAATTGTAATAATCATCAGATATGAAGGTACTTATGAAAATATACGTATTTTTTATTGTTTCTGTCAGCGAATATTGCGAATAAATCTTGTACGGTTGCAAATTACATGTACCCAGTGTTTAAAGTAAAAATATGTATTAATGTGTGAAGAATTTTATTGTTACATAAATTGAATTAAAGATATGCGTATTTACTTAGAAAACCTGTTTTGTTTAAACATAATGAACATATTTATTAGTTTTTTATGATTAATAATATACATAACTAGCGGCCTCCCGCGGTTTCACCCGCGTGGTTCCGTTCCCGTGGGAATATCGGGATAAAAAGTATTCTATGTTTTAATCTAGGCTATCTACTATCTGTGTGCCAAATTTCAACTAAATCAATTCAGTCGTTTTTGCGTGATTGAGGAACAAACATCCAAACCCACAAACTTTCACATTTATAATATTAGTAGGATGACCTACATAATTTGACTTTCATTTTTTCATTTTCATAGAAAATTTTGAACAAAATGGCAATTTGGCGAGAGTGTTATATGATATTATGCTTCAAGGGGGACATTCTGCGAAAGGGACATTTTGCGAAAGAATCATTTTGCGCAAGGGACAATCTGTGACCAGGGGACATTTTGCGAAAAGGACATTCTGCGACGGAGCCCCGCCACTGGTACAGGATACCGGTCAGGTTTGAGCAGGCCTTTACAATCCGTAATACGGGAAGGACGAGAGGATTGGCGATTAGATATTTATTAAAAATAAGGGCGTCAGTAGATATCCTACCTTATATAGATTTCGTCTGAGTGTAACCTAACTTAAAGCTCGTTCACATACGAACGCTAATACATACGCATAAACCTAAATAGTTGCGGAACCTATGTCGCAAGGCCCGACTTTATACTGATATAACCGGTATTCTACAAAAAAAAAATGAGGGGATCGCCCCGTTTCGGTAGCGATCCGAGAGCCACCTTTTGGCAGTAGGGGCGGTGCTCCCCTACCCCAGGGCCTAGGTGAAGGTTAAACATCAGTAACGAGTTTCGATATTTCTACTTTACGAAATTTGACTAATTTTAAAAGCATAAATGACACAATACGATGAAAGGATACAAACAACAAATGAAACTCAGTACTGATGTTTAACCTGAAGTTAAGTTAAAGAAACAAATTGGTGGTGGGCCCGTATTCACGCTTTGTAAAACTGTAAGTTACGGGTAAGTAAGATGTGTATACTGTATCACCTGCGGGCAACAGATCCACACAGGTGGGTGTGTTTCTGAATTTTTGCACGTGTTGTATGTGTTATAGTCAAGCCCCGAAGTCCCGGCGCTCTTAGGTTTGTCAAGTCAAACCTCAGGTTTGACAAGAAGGCTTAGTCAAAGTCCAAAACTAATAGCGTGTTTCGACCTTTGCCTAACGCATTTATGTCCAAACCTAGGAGAGACTAACTTAGAAAGTCAAACGCCGAAACGCAATTTGACCAAATCGGGGTTTGACCAGTCAGACTTAAATTAGGTACAGAGTTTGTTTTTTGTATTTAAATGTATGAAAGACACATTCTTTAGAGTGAAAATTAAATTAAATTAACAATCTTCCTGTGAAACAAAGATTTCTGTTGTCTGTTAAAAAAATAACCACGAAATTTAAGACGATCGCTCCGCTCTGCGAAATTTCCAACCTGCATGCAGGACCACATGACCTGACCTGTAGGAGTAAGGTAGTTTTGACTAAATCTAACATCGGAAATGAATGATGTTTTTCATACATATTTTTTTTTAACAGACAATAGAAATTTTTGTTTCACCGGAAGATTGTTGATTTAGTTAAATTTTCACTCTGAAGAAGTTATTTTTACATATAACCCATTCTGTCCCTAATTTAAGTCTGACTGGTCAAACCCCGATTTGATCGTATTGAGTTTCGGCGTTTGACTATCCAAGTTGGTCTCTTAGGTTTTGTCATATTTTTTTTGTCAAAGGCCAAAACACGCTTTAGTTTCGGACTTTGACTAATAAGGCTTCTTGTCAAACCTGAGGTTTGACTAGGCAAACCTAGGAGTGCCGGGACTTCGGGGTTTGACTACATATGCATGTAAGTGTGTGATTAATTAGGTACAACAACAGACAGGCCATTATCAACATAAACAATGTCTCAGATCTCAGTTATTTGTTGCACGAGCCGGAGGCGGGAAAGTCAGAGCAACCTAGGATTCCCGACCAAAGAATCACTAGTAAGGGTACCTTGGCGTCAATGGAGTCCGCGTGGTCGTCGCTGGAAACCAATGCGTCTAGGCCTACGGTAAACTTAACTTAAAGTTCGTTCACATACGAACGCTAATACATACGCATAAACCTAAATAGTTGCGGAACCTATGTCGCAAGGCCCGACTTTATACTGATATAACCGGTATTCTACAAAAAAAAAACAAAATGTGAGGATCGCCCCGTTTCGGTAGCGATCCGAGAGCCACCTTTTGGCAGTAGGGGCGGTGCTCCCCTACCCCAGGGCCTAGGTGAAGGTTAAACATCAGCAACGATTTTCGATATTTCTACTTTACGAAATTTGACTGATTTTAAAAGCATAAATGACACAATACGATGAAAGGATACAAACAACAAATGAAACTCAGTACTGATGTTTAACCTGAAGTTAAGTTAAAGAAACAAATTGGTGGTGGGCCCGTATTCACGCTTTGTAAAACTGTAAGTTACGGGTAAGTAAGATGTGTATACTGTATCACCTGCGGGCAACAGATCCACACAGGTGGGTGTGTTTCTGAATTTTTGCACGTGTTGTATGTGTTATAGTCAAGCCCCAAAGTCCCGGCGCTCTTAGGTTTGTCAAGTCAAACCTCAGGTTTGACAAGAAGGCTTAGTCAAAGTCCAAAACTAATAGCGTGTTTCGACCTTTGCCTAACGCATTTATGTCCAAACCTAGGAGAGACTAACTTAGAAAGTCAAACGCCGAAACGCAATTTGACCAAATCGGGGTTTGACCAGTCAGACTTAAATTAGGTACAGAGTTTGTTTTTTGTATTTAAATGTATGAAAGACACATTCTTTAGAGTGAAAATTAAATTAAATTAACAATCTTCCTGTGAAACAAAGATTTCTGTTGTCTGTTAAAAAAAAATAACCACGAAATTTAAGACGATCGCTCCGCTCTGTGAAATTTCCAACCTGCATGTAGGACCACGTGACCTGACCTGCAGGAGTAAGGCAGTTTTGACTAAATCTAACATCGGAAATGAATACATATTTAGTTTTTTTTTTAACAGACAACAGAAATTTTGTTTCACGGGAAGATTGTTGATTTAGTTAAATTTTCACTCTGAAGAAGTTATTTTTACATATAACCCATTCTGTCCCTAATTTAAGTCTGACTGGTCATACCCCGATTTGATCTTCTCTTCTCTTCTCTTTCTCCTAGGTTTTGTCATAAATTTTTTTTTCAAAGGCCGAGACACGCTTTAGTTTTGGACTTTGACTAATAAGGCTTCTTGTCAAACCTGAGGTCTGACTAGGCAAACCTAGGAGCGCCGGGACTTCGGGGTTAGACTACATATGCATGTAAGTGTGTGATGTGAGAAAAATAAACGAAGACTGCTGGTGCTAATATGATGGGAAATGTACGTAAGTGTACGAAACCCAAGGGTACGTATGTCGTATGTGATGTGTAATGGTTCTTTGTTATTCTAAAGTCCATCGAACAGTGACATAAAGTTTTAAATTTGACATTATAGTAATTGTAGCCGGTACAGGCGAAACAAGGGTATTATAATTATGTAATTGGTAATCGTTGGTTCTCTGCACTTGATACGCATAGTAATGCTGATTAAAATCTATACACTCTAATGAAACACACTCAAATGTAACTTCATCATTGTCAAGTAAATAAATATTTTTTATTTCACCAAACTTTGGTAAGCCTGAAGATTCTGAAATATCTGGAATGACAATTGACGACAGCTCAAATCGGACACCATACAGTTTCACCCATGATAATGAGTACCAACACTTATTATCGATTATACCTCGAAAATGAAAGTTTAGTCTTACATTTTCAATTTGCGCTTCTGTCATATTTGCCTTTTTGCCATAAGAGATCGTCTTAAATGTTTCATTTTTAAGGAAAGTATCGTTTAAAATCAATTGATGCTTAATAGCTATTGTTTTACAAACATTTACTCTGTTGTGCGATGCTCTGGCCACAAATTTAGATATACGATGCTTGGCTTCAAATCTCATCGTCCAGATTTGGGTAAGTGGGCCAAATTTTTTTAACATTTCTGGATAATGTGTAAGAAAATGAAACTTTGGCTTTAAGTCTGTTTCAGCAAATTGACGATAGAGCTCGTTTAATTCAGCTACTGAAAATTTTACTTGATCAATAGTGTTTTCATGGACTCTATGACTCAAAAGTTTATCCAACAATTGTCTTAATTTGATGTATAAGAACCAAACTTCGTTTTCATCTGGGACATTATGTCCGACAATTAGCCCAAAATATCGAACAAGAGTAAGCATTTCAGAAGCCGAACATTTTAACTTTAATGTTGAGCCTTCTTTTGCTACAGAATTGCATGGTGTCGAAGCAGAATCAGGTCCATAATTAAAATACCGTATTCTTGATTTCAAATTGTCAAAAGAAATTAGAGTCTGAGTGCATACTAGATTTTGTATCACAAATGACATTACATATCGACAAGCACCCTCTAGATAGTCATGTAATACATCTACGGCGACGTTTTGAAATAAGTCAAACCCATCTAAAGCAAGCCACGAGCATTTTTCTTTAAGACCAGTCATATAAATGTCATTTAAATGTAAATCATTTTCATAATTGACATTGTTTCTCAACAACGTGTCATCTTCATAAAGCAGTGTTTTGATTTGTTCTTTATTAGCAGTACAAATTCTACATGGCCGATTTGCAGAAAAACTTTCAACAAAACCTAACATAGCATTCAATCCTAAATTATCTCCCGTCACAGCTGCAACATAAAACTTTATTTTGCCAGTGTACACATCAGTTTCAACATGAATACCATTGATCTTTAAATCATTAAGAACATCAAAAACTTTTTGAAAAATTATGTTGTTTCCAAAGCTTGTTCTGTCTGATGAGTGAAAAAGAGCCAATAATAAAATATTTTGCAAAAGCGACACGTAGTGAGGTGGAAGACATGGTACTGAGGCATAAATAGCTCCAAGTTTATGAATCCCAGCGTGGCTTCCTAAGGGATTGCCTATTTCAAAATCGTCAAAGTAGATTATTAATGGTAAAATCATTGCATCATGCTCTACAGAACTTTCTGTCATTTTTTTCCATACTGAACCCTGAACAATATTCTCAATACCGAAAGAGTCATTTTGTACTGTGTCCAAATATTCAAGAGTATCCTTCATGAATTTTTTTGATGAAAAAATTAGTTTTAAATTTTCTTTTAACGGAATTACCTGCATTGTACAATTTACTTGTACTAGTAACGAACCAGCTGCTGTTTTTTTAGCCTCGTTACGTTGACCCACAACCACTTCAAGGGGCTCAGAATAAGTTCCTATTTTATTAAAATATTTTAAACGTTTGTGTTCCGAATCTAAATTCTCAAAAGCATCGCTGAACGCGCTAAATATTTTTTTAAAAGCATTTTTAACATGAACATTATTTTGATCTGGTGGAACCATATCATTAAACTGTCGCTCTATAATGCATTGTGATTTAGAATGAAATAATTGAAGATTTTCTACAAGAACTTGTACGGCTTTACGCGGTATTATCGGGTTAGCATATAGAGTGGAGACAAGACATGCAGCATGGTGACCAAGAGAGGTTTCGTCTCTTTGAGTTGGTAGAAATTCCATCGTATTTGCTATTTCGTAAGTTTCTTTGCTTGACGTTGAAGGTAAATTTGAGATATTGGCTTCTGTATCTGTATCGATCGCTTTGTTACTATTTGGATGACGCAAGGTTGACAACGATGACTGGTGGTCTCTAACTAAGTGCTTTTTGAAAGATGCAGAGGAAATATAATGACGATAACACCCTTGTTCACCACACCGAAATCCGGAAAATCCTACCGTTAATTTACAGAAAGTTCGCAAATGAGTAATAAGTAAATTCGGAGATGCACTGGCTTTTTTGCAATAGTAACAGGTAAACATTTTTAAAGTATTAACTCTAGATCAGTTAAAAGAGTATTCACAGCCTGCGTGGGCCTATCAAATTTAGTTTTAATATCGTAGAAACCCAATTGAATAAAAAGCCATATGTCTCCAGCTTCTTCCGGGTAACAAGCTCCTATCGATTGAAATATTTTAAATGCACAGTCTACTGCTGTTACTAATTTGTTGAAACTATAAAATGTGTCATTTATTACTACATATGCTACTTTTACCTCAGTAACGGTAGGGCCAACAAAAATAACGTAGGGTTGAACTGTGCGGCCTAGCCTCTGCAGGTTCTCCTTTTTTTGAATGATCTTGTTGGTAACGTCGGCTTCAGAAGCAGCTTGCGTTATATAGCCGTCGCATACTTCTGCTCTAGACGGCTTCCACGCTGGCTTTCCTTTTATTTTCCGTGCAGGTGAAATGTTGATGACATAAGCCAGCAACATCAAAGCAACATTGCTAGATGTCTCTGGTTCATCTTCTGTATTCAAAGAAAAAAAAGTTTCGGTTAATTTTTGCGACTTAATTTTATGAAGGTTTTAACCTTCAACTATGAACGTCATTTTTTCAATACACTAATATGGACGTGGAGTCTCTGATCTGAGATCCCTGTATTTCATGACTGTAGTTCTCATGATGTTTTTAAAGAAATAGTACATTACATCCAAGAACGGGTAGCTAGCGATTGCATTGTCGAGGATGGATACCGCACAAGTGCGGGAAGTAAGTATTGAATTGAATTTCAAATTTAGAATGTGATGAACCAGACCCAGATTAGTTAAAGGTTAATATTAAGAACTAATATTTGAGCAAAACTTCTTACCGTCAATCAGTGCAATTATATTTGCTATTTTTGCTCTCGTGTCTTGGTCCCTAATTTTTCGTAATTTTAATGAAGCATATTTTATAATTTCTTCATTTTTGAGGGTGATAGAGGAAAATAATTTGTTTTCCTTTCCCGGATACAGATGACTGAAATCGTTCATTAGCTAAAAAAAAGAATACAATAAATGTACGCTATGTTATTTCCACTGGTTAGAAAGATCCGGATCGCTACCAGAGCTTGGGTTGTTAAGCGAGCACTAGAATAGTTTTTCTCTTTTAGTCCCTTTGTAATTCAGACACTTGTCTTATAAGAAATAAACAAACTTTTGTCATTTATAATTATATCATTGCGTACGTTTTTATAGAAAAACCACAAGGATTATGTAAAAAGATAAGGCTGCGGTATATGCTTACCAAGGTATAGCCTTGTGATTGTTTTAAGGCTGGGAAATCCTTGAAGTAATCCGCTATATCACCTTTTCCACATTGAATGCGATTTAGGCGATGATCTGCAGTTTCTGCCCACTTTTCTTCAACAGACTTCCATGGATCAACATTGTTTTTCAGCCATAGTAATGATTCTTCATAAACAATACCTGTAATTTATTTTTATGTGTATGGTCGGATGAGTTAACTAGAAGAAGGGCATCATAGTACGTACAGTCGCCCGTGGCACATTTAAATCACGAAAAAGGTGACTAGCGAATATTTGCTTACCACTTTCCAGAGATTCCAGGCTATAAATGTCATCATCTGTGATAGTTGGCGTGGATCTGAGCGATGATCTGGACGACTTTGACGATGAACGGCTAGTTCCTGGCAACTGCCCGCCTTCTCGCAACTTTCTCCTTCGAGCTATATAGCTTTCATACAGCTTTCCGGACGCATTTTTTTTAGCTAATTTATTTGTAGCTGATAAATATGCAGAATAATACACCACAACGCGTTCCTTGTGGAATATTTCCACAATTTCGGTAGCTAGTTTATAAAATTCTTCACTGGAAATTTTCTTTGCACAATTGTTCTCTAATTTGTGGTGTATTAGCAGCTGGCTCAATTTCCGTCGGGAACCCTCCGTCAGTAAGCCTCCTTTTCCCTCTTTGAGTATTGCTCTGCCGTCTAAACTATCCTGTATGATGTAAAACACAAACACTATTGATACCAACTTTTTAAAGTTGTTGAACAAGAGTAAATGGTCCAGTATAGCCTTCGGGGCTCTGTGAGCAGTAAATATAACCCAAAATAATATCAGAATTGAAAAAAAAAATTTTTTTCGATGACCGATGATTCCTTCTTTTTTTGCTCTTATTCAATTAAGGATACCCGTAGTAGTACGGTTCATTTCAACCAAACACGGTCCCATCCGACAGAAAGCATGAAACTTGGTATGCATGTAGTTTTTACGTATATAATAAAATATAGAAGTGGCAGCAAGTCGTAAAGTGTTTTTCTCCCCTTGGGGGGGCGTTTTGTGTCTCCAATTGCAATTTTTCTTTTTTAAATAAAAACGGTGAAAGCTACAACAAAACTGTTTAAGAAAAATATATTTGTCATTAAATTCTCTATTAACCATTTTTTGAATGAAGGTGATAGCACCTATAGTTTTCAAATTATGTTTGCAGACTATGGAAACGCCCGGGAGACAGCGGGAGACACCCTGTATAATATTCCAAAAATAAATAAATATTCCAGTGACGATAAATTTCTAACGAATACCGATATCGGCTTGAAAAAATATGATAAGAAAGCCATATTCATACGAATTTCAAAAATATAAGTTTCATTAGAATAGTTTCATAAAAAATGTGTTAAAAATATTATATACAGCGTGGCAGTAGCATAAATAAATCTATAAAAATTCCCCATTTCTTATTCTAATTTAAAAAGGTTACCGTAAACGGTGAAAGCTACAGCAAAACTGTCGAAAAGCAATATATTTTTTATTAAATTTTCTACAATAACTTTCTTGGAAGTATGTTGATATAGGACTTATAGTTTTCAAAACAAACTCACAATCATTGGGTAAGTAAC
The DNA here is from genome assembly GCA_943789525.1 of Agriphila geniculea. Taxonomy (NCBI): domain Eukaryota; kingdom Metazoa; phylum Arthropoda; class Insecta; order Lepidoptera; family Crambidae; genus Agriphila; species Agriphila geniculea. The sequence continues at coordinate 1,481,519 of OX038880.1, forward strand.
GGAATTTAGGCAATTAATAAAACTACCTATTTCATGACTAATCACAAATTGTATTTATTTTTTAATTTAAATTACACGAGTCTGTACTAGGTTATTTTTTTCAAGCCGATATCGGCATTCGTTAGAAAAATATCGTCACTGGAATAATTTCTTTTTGACAAATTTTAGATGTTCTGCATTTCAATTACGGCAATTCATTTTTTTGTATCTGAAGGTGTTTTTTTATTTCTGAAAATGATTGGCCATCCTTTATTTATCCGAAAATGATACCCGATTTGCCATTGTAGCTATAAATTAGCAGTTATTATACCCAACAGTACGCGTGGCGTTAGAAAATTTCACCCCCTCCCCCTCCCCCCAGCAGGGTGTCCCCCGCTGTCTCCCGGGCGATTTAAACTCTAGTCCACATATGAAACAAGCGTGCTAAGTCTCATTCTTTAATAAAAAAATATCGGTGTCGTCCTATACGATTCCCACAGGGTGATTTTTTCAAAAAACATCAGAAGAATCTCAAACATAATATGAAAACTATAAGTGCTATCACCTTCGTTCAAAAATTGGTTAATAGAGAATTTAATGACAAATATATTGTTCTTAAATAGTTTTGTTGAAGCTTTCACCGTTTTTTATTTAAAAAATAAAAACTGCAATTGGGGACACAAAACGGGGGGGGGGGGGAATCACTTTACGACTTGCTGCTACTTCTATATTTTATTATATCCGTAAAAGCTACACGCATGCCAAGTTTCATGCTTTCTGCCAAATGGGACCATGGGCCCTATTTTTGAATCGCTCGGCAGGCGTCGAGCGCTCTTTTCGAGTGATTTTCGTTCGACATCCCATTGTTTTGAGTCATAAGTCGATCGAAAATCAGTAGAAACGAGCGCTCGACTGGAGTCGAGCGATTCAAAAATAGGGCCCCATAACCTATACTAGTAGAAATAGGTTGAAATTAGCCGTACTATAGAAACAATTTAGGCTTTATACACTTTTTCGTAAAATGTATATTTTTCGAGTAATTTTAACTTTGAAGATTTTTGCACTGCGCAGCAGTGCTGCCGACATCGGAATCATACCTTAAGAATAAAAAGTTTTATTTAATTTTAAGTTTAATTCTTATGCCATGACATAAATTGATGGGGACAATGATCGAAAATTGATACAACTCAGTAAATATGCATTTAACAAAAACAGTTTATAAGTTTAAACATGTTCCTATATGTGCCCTAAATCGAATAAGACCACAAACAGTCATCGGTAACCGATTAAAAAAAACTAAAGGCCAAGCCACACAGCGGGCGTGGCGTGACGGGACGGGACGGCGACGCGACGCTGAGAAGTTGTAATGTACTAGATACTATGGACGAAGTCACAAAGGCCGGCGTGGCGCGACGGGTCGCGTCCCGTCGCACCACGCCGCCGTCGCGCCGAGCGTGAATACTAATCGGAAGCGCGGCGGGGCGGAACGTAGGCGAGATCACGCCCGCAGTGTGAACTCCCGTCGCGCCCCGTCACGCCGCGCCCCGTCACGCCCGCTGTGTGGCTTGACCTTAAGTCTTTTTACCCATAGCGCCCCAAAGGCAACACTCCAACTGATTCCGACGAATTGAAAACGTCCTCCTTTTTAATATCGGTTAAATGCCACGCAGTTATTGAGTTAAGCTAGCTAATGATAAATACTGAATACTATTTAAATACTAAATATACAGGGTGGTCCAGACGGTGACGTCCAAGATTTTTTTTTAGGTTACTCACACCTGGGTGCATCCGAAAATACCCTATGTATGTTCCGAGATTTTTCGTAGTTTCGAAGTAATGATTTTTTAATGTGTTTTTGCGAATTTTCTACCGGACTAAACAAAAAAATTCATAACTCCTTTTATATTAAGAACTTTTTGAATTTTCCTTTTGTAACTTAATTGTCTTGAAACATTCTTCCATACGTAAAATCAACTACACGACATCTAGATAAGTTCCTGAAAAAAGGGTCGAAAGTGACAATTTTAGGTTTTACTTCGACGAAGTAACATTTTAACAATTCTTTTAAAAATACAAAATGGATATTTCATCAATTCAAACTGATTTTAAAAACTTAAGTGGATTCTTAGCTTAGTATATAAAACAAAAAAAGTGACTCTTGATAGGACATTTTATGGTGAAATCGGCTTTCAAAGTTTGTAAGGTGAAAAATCCGTTAACATAATAAGATTGTTTGAAAATTTATTTTAACAATTTTATTCATTCTTATCGCTAAAAATAGTAAGATATCATTGAAAGCATTAAATTTAACTCAAATGGTCAATTAAAAACTTTAAAATATCACAAAAAAATTGTTACTTATTCTATTCTACTTATTTAAAACCCTTTACTAAGGGTTTCGACTTTAAGCTTGGATTTGACTTTTACTTTACTTTGATTTTGACTTTCCTCTCCCTCCTCGTCATTATATCATCCGAACGATGATGGTTATAATGTTGTACTGAATTTCATAATGTAACTCATCGGGCGTGGGCGCGGGTAGCGCGACATCCTCTTAGAGGATACATAATCATGGGTGTAGCTAAATATCATTGGTGTTTTTAATCCATATGTATTAAAATATTGATTTTTTTCCAAATAAAAATAAAATAAAAAAGAAAAACCTTCAAAAAACCTGAAACAAAAACAGCTTCAATATTAAATACCTCTAAAAAAGCAAGAAATGATATTCAAATCATTATTTACGCATAACATTCTTAATAATCACGTCTATTGAAGTCGGGTGGGGCTGGAAGACAACTTTTTTTAATATTTCTTATAGCCCCACCCGACTTCATTAGACGTGATTATTAAGAATGTTATGCGTAAGTAATGATGATTTGAATATTATTTCTTGCTTTTTCAGAGGTATTTAATTTTGAAGCTGTTTTTGTTTCAGGTTTTTTGAAGGTTTTCTTAAAAAAAAAAAGCTTTTTTATTTTCAACTTTTTAGTGGTAGGTATGTAAGCGTGTAAATATTTTTTTTAAATTTATAAAATATTTTCAATGGTAAAATGCCCACAACTCTATTTCCAAATTTATGCTGTTTGTTTTTGAGGAGTTCCTTTGTGTCCTCGTAGTCCAAGTCTAGTCCAGAACGTTGCATCGGAGGCCATGGTTTGGTTTGTTTCGGATTGTCATAAACCTACCAACATCTAAATCACTTTACATATACTATTTGACTTTGAGGAGTTCCCTTGTGTATCTTCTAAGTTCAAAATCCAATACCAATGAAATTAAAATGTGACCACTCTTGAAGTATGCCCTTTCAAACAAAAAAAGAATCATCTAAATCGGTTCATAAACAAAGATGTTATGTCCGAAAATCCGTATAAACACGTGTGATGGCAAGCTAAATAATTGATATTTTTCAGGATTATGAAAAAACTACCTGCCAGATCTCTGTAATTTTTTTATGGGACCACACACAAACTTTGTTCTTTGAGATAAAAAAGAATTGTATAAATCGGATAACAACTGACAAAGATATGGTAAAACATACATAAAAAAAATATAAAAAAATACTGTCGACTTGATAACCTCCTCCTTTTTTTGAAGTAGGTTAAAAATGGGTGTACATAAATTCTTGTGTATACCAATAAATAGCTTACATTATTTTCTTACTGTGTGTGTGAATTTTAGTTTTATTTAATGCAGTCGACGATATCTTACAATTTTTAGAGCTAGGAATAGAAAAAAGTTAAATATTGGGTGTTTTTAAACAGTAGGAGATTTTTCACCCTACAAACTTTGAAAGCCAATTTCAGGATAAAATGCCCTATCAAACCAAAGGGTAAAAACGGGACCCTATTACTAAGCCTCCGCTGTCCGTCTGTCTGTCTGTCACCAAGTTGTATCTCATGAACCGTAATAGCTAGACAGTTGAAATTTTCACAGATGATGTATTTCTGTTGCCGCTATAACAACAAATATTAAAAAAAAGAATAAAATAAATAATAAAGGGGGGCTCCGATACAACAAACGTCATTTTTTTTGCTGTTTTTTCTCGATATTGATAACGACTACAGGTAGACAGTTGAAATTTTCACAGATCGTGTAGGTATTTCTATTGCTGCTATAACAACAAATGCTAAAAACAGAATAAAAATAAATATTTAAGGGGGCTCCCATACAACAAACCTAATTTTCTTTGCAGGGGCCGTACCGGCTAAGGAATCGATTATCGAAAAGTCTGCCGGCTTTCAACTTAAAACAGAAAAATCAAAGTAAGGAATTTCGTTTTGTACTTTCTGTTGACGTAATTTGGAAGATATCGATGTTCGTGTGACATCATGAATTGGGGTTTGCCATTTTGGCCCACTTGGGGCTCCATTTATTTCTTTTAATTTGAAACTCGGCAGACTTTTCGATAATCGATGCGTTAGCCGGTACGGCCCCTGTTTTTTGATACGGAACCCTTCGTGCGCGAGTCCGACTCGCACTTGGCCGGTTTTGTGTTTTATCTGCTAAGCTAAGAAGCCACTTAAGTTTTAAAAATCAGTTTGAATTGATGAAATATCCATTTTGTATTTTTAAAAGAATTGTTAAAATGTTACTTCGACGAAGTAAAACCTAAAATTTTCACTTTCGACCCTTTTTTCAGGAACTTATCTGGATGTAATGTAGTTGATTATTTTATGTATGGAAGAGTGTTTTAAGACAATTATGTTGCAAAAATAAAACTATTATTTTTTTTTATATGAAAGGAGTTATGAATTTTTTTGGTCCGTTCGGTAGAAAATTCGTAATAACTCATTTAAAAATCATAACTACCTAAACTACGAAAAATCGCGGAACATACATAGTGTATTTTCAGATGCACCCAGGTGTGAATAATCTAAAAAAAATTCTTGGACGTCACTATTTGGACCACCCTGTATACTACTTAGTAATCCAGGCCATACACGAGGTAATCGCGGACAAACATGCATATTATACAGGTCAAACTGAGAACCACCTTTTTTGAAGTCGGTTAAAATACTAAAACCTCCTTAATGCAACAAATACTTTTATGGAAACCGCATTAAAATCAGTTCAGCCAATCGTGAGATAATCGCGGATACTGGTCAAACTGAGAACCTACTTTTTTTAAAATCGGTTAAAAAGAAAAAATAAAGAAAAAGAAACATCAAAATCGGTCTACAAATGTCGAAGATACGCGCAAACAATGATAAAACAAATATATTCAATCTAATTAAGAACCTCCTTCTATTTTGAAGTTGGTTAAGAAAATCATACGATCGATCGCTCACTGCCATACACGGTCCAATCAGCATGATCCAATCGGCATGATCCAGACAAAAGAATTGAATTTTGATTGTTCCGTCAATTCGATCTGTCCAGCCAATCCACTGCCGACACACGATCAATTCGATTGGTTTTGAAAAAAGAAATATATGTAGCTTACTTCCGCAAACAATGTATGCAAGATGCACCGCCCGCCCGCCCGCAAAAATATGCACATGCACACCACAAAATATCAGTGCACAAACCTGCATTTAGCAAGACAGCAACACACCTTGCACCTTCACCAATTAGGCTACTCTACACGTGTTTCGCCCCAACCCGGAGCATCCTCAGGAGTTAGATCGTGCGTAAACCAGCACCGAATGGTTCGGTGCTGGTTTACGCACGATCTAACTCCTGAGGATGCTCCGGGTTGGGGCGAAACACGTGTAGAGTAGCCTAATTGGTGAAGGTGCAAGGTGTGTTGCTGTCTTGCTAAATGCAGGTTTGTGCACTGATATTTTGTGGTGTGCATGTGCATATTTTTGCGGGCGGGCGGGCGGTGCATCTTGCATACATTGTTTGCGGAAGTAAGCTACATATATTTCTTTTTTCAAAATGGTTTGGGACTTTCGCCAAGTGACGCCTGATTCAATCAAACAATTCGATTGGATCCAATCGGCAGTATCATGCCAAATGGACGATCGAATTGATGGTGTATGACCTGTATAACTATACGGGTTGTAATAATACTGGTTTTAATAATGTACTAAATAAAACTATACATACGGATGTACTTACATTTTGCTGGTTAAACAATATACCTAAACTCTACTAGCACACTAACTTTAACTAGTGCCTTCTAATTACTGATACAAGCTATTACTGATAAAGAAAATAACATTACATTTAATAGTTTCAATACCTGAAACAAAAAAAATGAAATCTTAGAATCGGTCTACGGAGGACAAAAACAGTCCTATCTTAATGACGGGCAATTTTATCTTAAGAAAGGTTTGCACAAGGCCATCGCTGGCTGCCAGTCACAGCAATGGCTTGGTATTGGCCTTGTCTAAACAATTTTTCAAGCCAAGCCAGCAACGCTAGCGAGGATAGAGCGCCCGTCTATTTTTCAAGCCAGTCCTTTTGGTCCATATCACAAACATAAAGTACCTACCAAACTCAGCTACAAAATAAAAATTTTAGTGAGCACCAAAAAAGGGTGAGGCCGCTTTTCAGAATTGTATTACAATTCTACAATATTGTAAACTTGTCAAGAGAAAATCTCTATTGGAACAGAAACATCTTTCGAAGAGAAACATGTTAAATGGTCGTTACAATTTGTCAAATTTTTAAGTACGTTTTGTTATCAAACTGAGTACCTAATGTTATGATTATGAGTAACTCACAGTGTTATTAGCTGCAGTAGAAGTACAATTTGCAGAGATTTTTGCATCATCGTCATTATCATCAGTGTCCTGTTCAGCGTTTTGAGTAGAGTTGTTTAGCTCACCATTCTTAATTTCAAGGTTCTAGAAAAATAATTAAAAAGCTTTATTACAAAGTATACAGCATCGGTCCAAGAGAAAAAAAAGAAAACATTTTTATTAACTAAATACAAGATGTACAATATAAACAAGTTGGTACATACATTGAAACCGGCCACCTTTTGATGTTGTAGTAGCAAATTTTTGAATTTGATTCTGGGGCCAATCTTGGGAACCAATTCTTTCAAATTCTCATCATTTAAAAGAATTGCAGTTTCAAGTGTTGTTATAAGATTGTCTGAAAAATACAAATAATAAAACAAACATGTACAAAACTAGTTATGTAGGTACCTAATTTTGTAATTGCCTACATGCGTTCAGTCGGAGTCAGGTTCGGGGCGGTCTCCTGGTTTTCAATAAGAAAAATGCTGTCCGTTTAGTAAAGCTTACAACTTTATCCAACAAGCAATGGATAAGGTTTTAAACTTGTTTGTAATTAGTATTAAACAGATTTTTTCAATAAAACAAACAAATACCTACTTGTCAAATACGAATGTCTGTTGTTTGTGGGTGAAAAAACTTTGATCAAAATATACTTGGATACCCGTTGACACGATCCAAGTATACTTGGACCAAGTAACTTGGACAAAGTAGCTTTTTGTATTGTATACGGCGACGTCAAAGTTTACTTGGTTTGCTCGTTTACATGATCCAAATAGTCATCAAAACTACTTAGTCCTAGCAGACTTGGATGAAGCAAGTACGCTTTGCTAGCTCATTTACACTTAGATGAATTTATTTCATCTAAGCATTTACATGATCCTACCTATCAGTATTATTTCAAATCTTTCAAAATGGCGCACGCATGCGTGATGCGTTCTTATGTTTACGGACGATTTAAATCTTTAGTTTACAAACGAGAATTCTACAAGTTTTGTATAAAACTAGCTTAGATAATCTAAGACCTACCTAGTACCTACACTACCTACCTATGTTTCTTGGTGAAAACGAAGGGTTAATTTATGTATGACGCAACATACATATTTCATTGCGGTGCGAGTGCGACAGATCTAAGAAAATTTATAATCTAAATAAAACAAAAATCTTGATTAAATAAAACCGTGACAATAACTTACCCTGTAGGATTGGTAATAGTTCTTCTAATCCTGCATTACTAATTTCTTCCATAAAATTCATGGCTAACGCTGTTACGACGACGCGACCTTTTGGCAAGTGAAATCCGGTGTTGCCAGATGCTAGCGATGCGCGATTATGAATGATCATTCGATTATCTAAATCATTCGAATAATTCGAATGACCATTAACATATATTACTAATAATTTCATTGATTTGATACTAACGCCACGGCAATACTACGGTACGTTGCGTTGGTGTAAAAGGAAGCAACTCCCTTTTTCATTTTGATTATTGTATAAACTTACAGCTTTCTTTCAATATCATCGATTATAATTAACACGTTTTATTAGGTTGCTTTCAATATTGAAACCGTGCAACCCCATCAAGTTTGGGCTCGTTTGCATGCATCATCTTTCCAAGTACTTTGTTGGGAAAAAGTTTCCAGGGTCTGATGATTAAGCCGGAAGAAGGACACAGGAACTCTTTAATAAAACCACGCCACCCCATCGAGTTTGGGCTCGTTTGAATCGTCTTGACGAGTACTGTGTTGGGAATTAGTGTTCAGGATCTGATGATGGAGCCGAAAGAAGGCCACTGAAACTCTGTAATAAAACCTTGCAAAGAGATGCATTAATAAAATTATGAAATAAACTTATGAAGTAGAGTAGCTAGACCACCAACCAAACAACATAACTTTAATATGATGGCAACTCCAAGGTAACCGCGTTAATTATAATGTACCCGGTTACTTATAAGTATAGTACTGCAGTTTAATGTACCTACAGCTTGACCATAAAGAATGGGGTTGGCAACGCAAAGCTAATTGTAGATGTCGCTGGGGGTCGTTCCGAACCTACGCTCCGAGTGCAACCGAACGCTCTAATGCCGTTACAAACATTAGAGCGTGATATTCGGTTGTAACAACTTTCCCGTTCCAAACGTCAGAGCGTTGCAACCAAACAACCATCAAAATTGATGGTTGTAAAACGCTCTGACGTTTGTCTATAGAAAAACTGTCAATGTCATTTGACATTATTTTGTATTTTGATGTTTTTGTATCTAATTTTCAAATAAATCATGGTAGCTTCGCAAAAAAAAACAGTTTTCATTTGATTTTGAATAAAGGAAAGTTTAAATTAATCCTATTTCAAGTGGAAAATGAAGAGTTAAAAGATGACTGAACAAAAAAGTACAGTTGCCAATAAAATTTTGAAAATTTGTTTCTGGAGATATTTTCTGCGTGGATTCGCCCGTCCCCTGTATGTTTGTTCGATTCTTACATTACAATAAAATACAGCAGTCGGCTACTAAAATACAAAATTGTAACGTTAGAAAGTAGCCAGATGGTAGCAATTTGCATCTAAAAGACTTATTTTGTTTCGCTTATATTTTTAGTCAACTAAAGTGGTTGCCCACTTGTTTGTAAAAAAAGAGCAAACACAAACACGCTAAATAAACTTATGAAGTAGCTTAATGACCACCAAACAACATAAATTTAATGTGATGGCAACCCCAAACACGTTAAATGCGCAGTACGACGACGTAATTAACCGCGCTATTTGTAAATAGCGCGTTTCATTATAATGAACCCGCTTACTTATGTTACGTAACCGCCTGCAGTATAATGTATGCGGTTACTTATGTTACGCATAGCGGCTGTTTTTTTCCGGTTCCAGGGTATCTTTTAACTAATGCGACTACTTAAAATGTTTCGGGATATCTATAGGTTCGTCGAGTTACCTACTAAGAACATATAGGTAATCCAAGATGGCGGCCAACTTTTTGTTTATGGGCCGATTAAAATGAAACTCGGTTTTTGGAACTATTTTGGCAAGAAAACAGCAATGCAATCTTAAAAATATAAAAAATACCAAAGATGGCCGCCGACTTTTTTGTTTGTGGGCCGTTTTTAATGAAATTCGGTTTTTGGTACTATTTCGACACAAAAATAACAGCGCAACATTGAAAACATTAAAAAATTCAAGATGGCGGCAAACTATTTCATTTGAGGGCCGATTTAGATAAAACTCGGTTTTTAGGGTTCCGTACCTAAAGGGTAAAAACAGGACTCTATTACTAAGCCTCCGCTGTCCGTCTGTCTGTCTGTCTGTCACCAGGCTGTATCTCATGAACCGTGATAGCTAGACAGCTGAAATTTTCACAGATGATGTATTTCTGTTGCCGCTACAACAACAAATACTAAAAACATAATAAAATAAGTATTTAGGGGGGCTCCTATACAACAAACGTGTTTTTTTTTTTGCCGTTTTTTGCTCTATATTAATAGCAACAACAGGTAGACAGTTGAAATTTTCACAGATGATGTATTTCTGATGCCGCTATAACAATAAATACTAAAATCAGAATAAAATAAATATTTAAGGGGGGCTCCCATACAACAAACGTGATTTTTGCCGTTTTTTGGTACGGAACCCTTCGAGCGCGAGTCCGACTCGCACTTGCCCGGTTTTTTATATTTTTTGTATTATTTTAACACGAAAATAACAACGAAACATTAAAAATCCAAGATGGCGGAAAACTTTTTTGTTTTTGGGCCGATTTCGATGAAACTCGGCTTTTGGTACTAATTCGACAATAAAACAGCAACGAATAATAAAAATATAAAAAAATCCAAGATGGCGGCCAACTTTTTTGTTTTTCGGCCGATTTCGATGAAACTTCGTTAATGGTGTTATTTTAACAAGACAATAACAACGCAATGTTAAAAATACAAAAAATCCAAGATGACGGCCAACTTCTTTGTTTTTCGGCCGATTTCGATGAAACTCGTTAATGGTGTTATTTTAACAAGGCTATAACAACGCAATGTTAAAAATATAAAAAATCCAAGATGGCGGCCAACTTTTTTGTTTGTGGGCCGATTTCGATAAAACTCGTTAATGGTGTTATTTTAACAAGGCTATAACAACGCAATGTTAAAAATATAAAAAATCCAAGATGGCGGCCAACTTTTTTGTTTGTGGGCCGATTTCGATAAAACTCGATTTTTGATACTATATAGACAAGAAAACAGCAACGCAAGGTAAAAAATATGAAAATCCAAGATGGCGGCCAACTTTTTTGTTTTTAGGCCGATTTTGATGAAACTTGTTTCATGGTGTTATTTTAACAAGGCAATGTTAAAAATGTAAAAAAATCCAAGATGGCGGCCAACTTTTTTGTTTTTGGGCCGATTTCGATGAAACTCGGTTTTTGTTACTATTTTGACAAAAAAACAGCAAAGCAATGCTAAAAATATAAAAATCCAAGATGCGGCCAACTTTCTTGTCTTTTGGCCGATTAAGATGAAACTTAGTTTATGGTGTTATTTTAACAAGGCAATAACAACGCAATGTTAAAAATATAAAAAAATCCAAGATGGCGGCCAACTTTTTTGTCTTTCGGCCGATTTCGATGAAACTTGTTAATGGTGTTATTTTAACAAGGCAATAACAAAGCAATGTTAAAACGTAAAAAAATCCAAGATGGCGGCCAACTTTTTTGGTTTTGGGCCGATTTCGATGAAACTCGATTTTTGATACTATATAGACAAGAAAACAGCAACGCTAGGTAAAAAATATGAAAATCCAAGATGGCGGCCAACTTTTTTGTTTTTGGGCCGATTTCGATGAAACTTGTTTCATGGTGTTATTTTAACAAGGCAATAACAAGGCAATGTTAAAAATGTAAAAAAATCCAAAATGGCGGCCAACTTTTTAGTTTTTGGGCCGATTTCGATGAAACTTTGTTAATGGTGTTAACTTAACACGGCAATAACAACGCAATGTTAAAAATATAAAAAATCCAAGATGGTGGCCAACTTTTTTGTTTGTGGGCCGATTTCGATGAAACTCGATTTTTGATACTATTTCGACAAGAAAACAGCAACGCAATGTTAAACATATAAAAATCCAAGATGGCGGCCAACTTTTTTGTTTTTTGGCCGATTTCGATGAAACTTCGTTAATGGTGTTATTTTAACAAGGCAATAACAACGCAATGTTAAAAATATAAAAAAATCCAAGATGGCGGCCAACTTCTTTGTTTATCGGCCGATTTCGAAAAAACTCCCGTTAATGGTGTTATTTTAACAAGGCAAATAACAACGCAATGTTAAAAATTTAAAAATTCAAGATATCGGTCAACTTTTTGTTTGTGGGCCGATTTCGATGAAACTCGATTTTTGAAACTATTTTGACAAGAAAACAGCAACGCAATGTTAAAAATATAAAAATCCAAGATGGCGGCCAACTTTTTTGTTTTTGGGCCGATTTCGATGAAACTTGTTTCATGGTGTTATTTTAACAAGGCAATATCAAGGCAATGTTAAAAATGTAAAAAAATCCAAGAAGGCAGCCAACTTTTTTGATTTTGGGCCGATTTCGATGAAGTTCGATTTTTGATACTATACAGACAACAAAACAGCAACGCAATGTTAAAAATATGAAAATCCAAGATGGCGGCCAACTTTTTTGTCTTTCGGCTGATTTCGATAAAACTTGGTTTCTGGTGTTAATTTAACAAGGCAATAACAACGCAATGTTAAAAATATAAAAATCCAAGATGACGGCCAACTTTTTTGTTTGTGGGCCGATTTCGATGAAACTCGTTAATGGTGTTATTTTAACAAGGCAATAACAAAGCAATGTTAAAAATGTAAAAAATCCAAGATGGCGGCCAACTTTTTTGTTTTTGGCCCGATTTCGATGAAACTCGATTTTTGATACTATATAGACAAGAAAACAGCAACGCAAGGTAAAAAATATGAAAATCCGAGATGGCGGCCAACTTTTTTGTTTTCGGGCCGATTTCGATGAAACTTGTTTCATGGTGTTATTTTAACAAGGCAATAACAAGGCAATGTTAAAAATGTACAAAAAATCCAAGATGGCGGCCAACTTTTTTGTTTTTGGGCAGATTTCGATGAAACTCGATTTTTGATACTATATAGACAACAAAACAGCAACGCAAGGTAAAAAATATGAAAATCCAAGTTGGCGGCTAACTTTTGTGTCTTTTGGCCGATTAAGATGAAACTTAGTTTATGGTGTTATTTTAACAAGGCAATAACAAAGCAATGTTAAAAATGTAAAAAAATCCAAGATGGCGGCCAACTTCTTTGTTTTTCGGCCGATTTCGATGAAACTCGATTTTTGATTCTATTTAGACAAGAAAACAGCAACGCAAGGTAAAAAATATGAAAATCCAAGATGGCGGCCAACTTTTTTTGTTTTTAGGCCGATTTTGATGAAACTTGTTTCATGGTGTTATTTTAACAAGGCAATAACAAGGCAATGTTAAAAATGTAAAAAAAACCAAGATGGCGGCCAACTTTTTTGTTTTTGGGCCGATTTCGATGAAACTCGGTTTTTGTTACCATTTTGACAAAAAAACAGCAAAGCAATGCTAAAAATATAAAAATCCAAGATGCGGCCAACTTTTTTGTCTTTTGGCCGATTAAGATGAAACTTAGTTTATGGTGTTATTTTAACAAGGCAATAACAACGCAATGTTAAAAATATAAAAAAATCCAAGATGGCGGCCAACTTCTTTGTTTTTCGGCCGATTTCGATGAAACTTGTTAATGGTGTTATTTTAACAAGGCAATAACAAAGCAATGTTAAAACGTAAAAAAATCCAAGATGGCGGCCAACTTTTTTGGTTTTGGGCCGATTTCGATGAAACTCGATTTTTGATACTATATAGACAAGAAAACAGCAACGCAAGGTAAAAAATATGAAAATCCAAGATGGCGGCCAACTTTTTTGTTTTTGGGCCGATTTCGATGAAACTTGTTTCATGGTGTTATTTTAACAAGGCAATAACAAGGCAATGTTAAAAATGTAAAAAAATCCAAAATGGCGGCCAACTTTTTTGTTTTTGGGCCGATTTCGATGAAACTTTGTTAATGGTGTTAATTTAACACGGCAATAACAACGCAATGTTAAAAATATAAAAAATCCAAGATGGTGGCCAACTTTTTTGTTTGTGGGCCGATTTTGATGAAACTCGATTTTTGATACTATTTCGACAAGAAAACAGCAACGCAATGTTAAACCTATAAAAATCCAAGATGGCGGCCAACTTTTTTGTTTTTCGGCCGATTTCGATGAAACTTCGTTAATGGTGTTATTTTAACAAGGCAATAACAACGCAATGTTAAAAATATAAAAAATCCAAGATGGTGGCCAACTTTTTTGTTTGTGGGCCGATTTTGATGAAACTCGATTTTTGATACTATTTCGACAAGAAAACAGCAACGCAATGTTAAACATATAAAAATCCAAGATGGCGGCCAACTTTTTTGTTTTTAGGCCGATTTCGATGAAACTTCGTTAATGGTGTTATTTTAACAAGGCAATAACAAAGCAATGTTAAAAATATAAAAAAATCCAAGATGGCGGCCAACTTCTTTGTTTTTCGGCCGATTTCGATGAAACTCCCGTTAATGGTGGTATTTTAACAAGGCAAATAACAACGCAATGTTAAAAATTTAAAAATTCAAGATGGCGGTCAACTTTTTGTTTGTCGGCCGATTTCGATGAAACTCGCATTTTGGTACTATTTTGACAAGAAAACAGCAACGCAATGTTTAAAATTGAAAAAAAAGCAAAGACAGCGGCCAACATTTTTGTTTTTGGGCCGATTTCGATGAAACTCGGTCTTTGGTACTATATTGGCAAGTAAACAGCATCACAATATTAAATATATAAAAATCCAAGATAGCGGCCATTTTTTTGTTTTTAGGTCGATTTCGATTAAACTTGGTTTTTTGTATGATTTTAACAAGGAAATAACAACGCAATGTTAAAAATAATAGAAATATCCAAGACGGCGGCCAGCTTTTTTGTTTTTGGGCTGATTTCGATGAAACTCAGTTTATAGTACAATTTTGACAAAGAAATAACAACGCAAATTTCGAAATATTGAAAAATCCAAGATGGCGGCCAATTCTTTTGTTTGTGGGCTGATTTCCATGAAACATGGTTTTCAGAACTATTATAAAGAGAAAACAGCAACGCAATGTTGAAAATATTGAAAAGTCCAATATGGCTGTTAACTTTTTTGTTCGTGAGCCGATTTCGATAAAACTCCGTTTTTTGGTACTATTTTGACAGAAAACAGCAACGCAATAATAAGATATAAAAAATAGATAATAATAATAATAATAATAAATAAATAAATCATTTATTCACAACTTCATTTTGTTCACATTTTTTTCCCAAGCTTTCTTGTATAATAGTACCAGAAAACCGAGTTTCATCAAAATCGGCCTAAAAACAAAAATGTAACCGGAACCATTACTTAATGAGACAGAGACAGTACAATGATTTGGTAACCAGTAACTGTTATAAAGAGCCTGGATACTGAAATAATGCAGCTGTATAACTATTCGTACGTATAGCGCATACATATTTTATGTTACGTGTTAAGTAAATTACGTATGCTGCTCCGTGCAGAATCATTAAGCCGCATACGTAAATGTAAAGAGTGCGCCACAGTAATTTAATGATGCGGCTGACGTCATAAAGATTCTACGTACCAAACACAGTAAGTAAGTGAACGGAGTTCGTAAAATGAGCCAGGATACGTAATAACTGATGATGTAGACGGAGACATTATTTATTATCCCGTGTACGTAAAATGTAACGGCATATCTCCGACCCTGCTCGTACATTATGTACGTAACCGGAACCATTACTTAATGAGACAGAGACAGTACAATGATTTAGCAACCAGTTACTGTTATAAAGAGCCTGGATACTGAAATAATGCAGCTGTATTACTATTCGTACGTATAGCGCATACATATTTTATGTTACGGGTTAAGTAAATTACGTATGCTGCTCCGTGCAGAATCATTAAGCCGCATACGTAACTGTAAATAATGCGCCACAGTAATTTAATGATGCGGCTGACGTCATAAAGATTCTACGTACCAAACACAGTCAGTAAGTAAACGGAGTTCGTAAAATGAGCCAGGATACGTAATAACTGATGATGTAGACGGAGACATTATTAATTATCCCGTGTACGTAAAATGTATCGGCATATCTCCGACCCTGCTCTTACATTATGTACGTAACCGGGACCATTACTTAATGAGACAGGGACAGTACAATGATTTGGCAACCAGTTACTGTTATAAAGAGCCTGGATACTGAAATAATGCAGCTGTATAACTATTCGTACGTATAGCGGATACATATTTTATGTTACGGGTTAAGTAAATTACGTATGCTGCTCCGTGCAGAATCATTAAGCCGCATACGTAACTGTAAATAATGCGCCACAGTAATTTAATGATGCGGCTGACGTCATAAAGATTCTACGTACCAAACACAGTCAGTAAGTAAACGGAGTTCGTAAAATGAGCCAGGATACGTAAAAACTGATGATGTAGACGGAGACATTATTAATTATCCCGTGTACGTAAAATGTATCGGCATATCTCCGACCCTGCTCGTACATTATGTACGTAACCGGAACCATTACTTAATGAGACAGAGACAGTACAATGATTTAGCAACCAGTTACTATTATAAAGAGCCTGGATACTGAAATAATGCAGCTGTTTAATTATTCGTACGTATAGCGCATACATATTTTATGTTACGGGTTAAGTAAATTACGTATGCTGCTCCGTGCAGAATCATTAAGCCGCATACGTAACTGTAAATAATGCGCCACAGTAATTTAATGATGCGGCTGACGTCATAAAGATTCTACGTACCAAACACAGTCAGTAAGTAAACGGCGTTGGTAAAATGAGCCAGGATACGTAATACCTGATAATGTAGACGGAGACATTATTAATTATCCCGTGTACGTAAAATGTATCGGCATATCTCCGACCCTGCTCTTACATTATGTACGTAACCGGGACCATTACTTAATGAGACAGGGACAGTACAATGATTTGGCAACCAGTTACTGTTATAAAGAGCCTGGATACTGAAATAATGCAGCTGTATAACTATTCGTACGTATAGCGGATACATATTTTATGTTACGGGTTAAGTAAATTACGTATGCTGCTCCGTGCAGAATCATTAAGCCGCATACGTAACTGTAAATAATGCGCCACAGTAATTTAATGATGCGGCTGACGTCATAAAGATTCTACGTACCAAACACAGTCAGTAAGTAAACGGAGTTCGTAAAATGAGCCAGGATACGTAAAAACTGATGATGTAGACGGAGACATTATTAATTATCCCGTGTACGTAAAATGTATCGGCATATCTCCGACCCTGCTCGTACATTATGTACGTAACCGGAACCATTACTTAATGAGACAGAGACAGTACAATGATTTAGCAACCAGTTACTATTATAAAGAGCCTGGATACTGAAATAATGCAGCTGTTTAATTATTCGTACGTATAGCGCATACATATTTTATGTTACGGGTTAAGTAAATTACGTATGCTGCTCCGTGCAGAATCATTAAGCCGCATACGTAACTGTAAATAATGCGCCACAGTAATTTAATGATGCGGCTGACGTCATAAAGATTCTACGTACCAAACACAGTCAGTAAGTAAACGGCGTTGGTAAAATGAGCCAGGATACGTAATACCTGATAATGTAGACGGAGACATTATTAATTATCCCGTGTACGTAAAATGTATCGGCATATCTCCGACCCTGCTTGTACATTATGGACGTAACCGGGACCATTACTTAATGAAACAGAGACAGTACAATGATTTGGCAACCAGTTACTGTTATAAAGAGCCTGGATACTGAAATAATGCGACTGTATAATTTCGTACGTATAGCGGATACATATTTTATGTAACGGGTTAAGTAAATTATGTATGCTGCTCTGTGCGGAATCATTAAACCGCATACGTAAATGTAAAGAGTGCGCCACAGTAATTTCATGATGCGGCTGACGTCATAAAGATTCTATGTACCAAACACTGCCAGTAAGTAAACGGAGTTCGTAAAATGAGCCAGGATACGTAAATGATTATGTAGGCGGAGACATTATTAATTATCCCGTGTACGTAAAATGTATCGGCATATCTCCGACCCTGCTCGTACATTATGTACGTAACCCGGACCATTACTTAATGAGACGGAGTCAGTACAATGATTTGGCAACCAGTTACTGTTGTAAAGAGCCTGGATACTGAAATAATGCGGCTGTATACCTTCGTACGTATAGCGCATACATATTTCCTGTTGCGGGTTAAGTAAATTACGTATGCTGCTCTGTTAATACATATGCGGCATCATTAAACCGCATACGTAAACGTTAACAGTGCGGGCACAGTAATTTCATTATGCGGCTTACGTATTAAGGATTCGGCCTCATTACAAGTAACTCGTTTACATTGTCTTTACAGGGCATTATGCCGCATACTTACTGAACATGGTGTCGTTTCATTATAAGTATGGCTCTTATTTATTTCATGTGAAAAGCACATTATACGTATCTGGCTGCCAGTGCATTACAAATTTGCCAATTTTAAGTAGCCCGTTTTTCTCAGTGTGCTTATTTTAATGTTTTAATAGTAAGCGTAGCGTTCAAACGAATAGAATGTTGGCCATTTGAGTAGGGGGGCTGGTCAGATAAAGGCCAAGTACTGAACCGTTGTAAATAAAAAAAGTGATTTTCACAAACCTAAAATGGTATCGAATGACTATCCAACAACACTTTACACTATGAGATTGAGGAGAAAAATTTTTTTCAACTTAAAAAAATAATTATCGATATTTTATTCTACCACTTTTTTGCCGTAATTAATATACACGTTAATGCTAAATGACAGCTTTCTAGTATTAAGGGCCTCTGAGCTAAGCCGCAGACGAACGGACATGGCGAAACTATAAGGGTTCCTTGTTGAGTTGACTACGGAATCTTAAAAAAGATATTGCTGAGTAATACGCAGTGCTGGATGCGGGCAGCACAAGACCGATCGTCGTGCAGATCCTTAGGGGAGGCCTATACCCAGCAGTGGGTGTCGTGTGGCTGATTTGATGATGATGATGATGAATACGCAGTGGGGAGGAAGGTATTCATTTGGCTTTTGGTAAAAAATCAACGTAAAAAGAATAAAACCAATGTAAATTCGTAAACCGCAATAATTTGCCTGCTAAAATTGATTGTTTAATGTTAGTTTTAAAATTGTTATTAAATAAAAATCTAATATCTTAAAAATGTATTTCATAAGCAGCCCTGAAGCTCTACGTTTGAACTCATTAAGCTTGTTCAATGGAAGAGTAAACTGTTTCTAGAAAATCTTCAATGTGTTAGCGTGTGCAAACTGAGAACAAAACGGTGCCCGCGTCACGTGCATGAATTTCAATTAAAAACTGCAACGTGTCGCCGACTAGCAGCAAATTGAATTAGTTTGTTTTACTTTAAGGATGCATTCACTGTGGCCAAAGCGGAACAAAACTTTTTTGTAGAACTTATGAATAGTGACAAAAAACTACACTTATAAACAATAACCTTTGTAGGTTAGCGTCAAAACGATCTATTCCTATCGAGTACCAAAAACTAATACCAAATGGTATTTGTTTATTGCCGTTATAAAATTCTATTCCCAACGAGTCCCAATTCTTAAATATTGAAAAGAAGCTCAAAATCTATTCCCAACGAATACCAAAACATAACATTTGGTACAGTCACCGAAACAATTTATTTTGCGTTTTAATAATTTAATATTATGATCTGATGATCATAATTTATTATGATTAATACAATCCTAAATTCACTTCATTCCGGCATTTTTACTCACGACATGAGTAGCTTAAGTGTATCACTTGCCATTTTTTTTTCTTGCGAAAAAAGGTGAGTTTGCTTTATAGTTTCAAAATTCAAGCGCCGTGTGCAAACGAATTTTTTTATTGATTGTTGGAATAAACGCTAAGACTAATGAAATAAGGACTGTTTTTTTAAATATATTTGTTCTTGCATAAATTATTATTATTTCTATTAAACTGGTCAATTCTAAGGGATATTGTTATCTATTCCTTAGTACTTTTCTGTGTGTGGTGGCGTGCGCGCAATAACTTGAAACAAAATTGAAAGTGTTATTTATTCAGTGAGTACTTATTAATTTGTAATTTTATATTGATTTACTTATCAGTCTTTTAGTATTCCTATGTTTATATTCAATATGATGTGTATTTATATAATGTATTACTTAGTCGAATTTTTAAAAGATAACAATTAAAGTCACGTGTTTTTTAAAGTCCAAGTACAAATCCCCGTTTTAGTTTATGCGTTTATTTTTTTAGAAATGTCTGATAAAGAAGCTGTTACTCTGCCTCCCACAATTTCAGAAATCACAGGAGGATTGACTTTTACAAAAAGAAATGGTGGCTTAGTGCGGTTGAGAGCTAACCAGCTCTATATACTATAGTTTGTTGTATACTAGTAACCACCAGTATACAAAAAACTTTTTTTTGTAAATAAGTATATAATAGTCGATTGTTTGTGATATTCTTTAATTGTTACATTTTGATGAAAGTAAAAAATATAGATCTGTAGGTACTTATCTAATTAAGTATCTCTGTTATTATAATAATGAACCAAACGTTTCCATACTACATTTTAATATGTTTGGAGAGACAGGTTTTTTTTAAATTTTTATTACTGACTGTACCTCATAGCATTTAACTTGTTTTAGGATTCGTTTATGAGTGGTACTCGTTGGGAATAGAATTTTATAACGGCAATAAACAAATACCATTTGGTATTAGTTTTTGGTACTCGATAGGAATAGATCGTCAAAACTGCCGTAACGAAGAATAAGATTATACTTGTTTAGAATAACCTAAAAGTTAGTTTATGAATATGACTATTTGAGACTTTAAACATAAGGAATAATAATAATATTTTTGGTTATTCTAAGTATAAACTTATTCTTCGTTTATTTTTACGTATAACGAAGTAGAAGTTTTTGTGTTAATTGTTATTTTAATATTGTTACATTCAAACCAAAAATCTTCATTTTATAAAGATTTTAAAATTCGGATACTCTATAAAGTTTGTAAAAGTATTTTTTTTATTTATATAAAAACTTACTTTTTGAATGACTTTCGTAGAACTTACGTTCCTATATTGTCTTTATTGTTCGTTGCACGGGGGCGTTCTTTCTCACAAACAATCTAGGCAAGTACTAATATTATATATATTATATATTCTGTGGTAGCAGTTACTATCTCTTATTCGATCTTAGTTACTCACTCAATCACGTACTTGATTCTAACCTGTTATTATTTTAATTGTAGCCAATGTGAAAACACCTTTAGCCCAGTACGTAGCCTAACGCTTCTTTGTTTTATTAATATTATTTGGAGCCGGAGACAGGAAAATGTTTGTATTCAAAATTTTGCTTTACGTTATCAGAAGAAAATAAGTAAGCATGTAATAATTTATACCTGTACACAGAATTAACGTTGTTTCAAATTCTAGAAAAACTATAGACCAACGCACTTAGACATCAAAAAATACATTTATCTACTCTCATATCGTAAAATTCGAATTATGAATTTCAAAGCGAATTTATATTGACATACTTTATACACGCAGTACCGAAAAAAAAATTAAAAAGTTATTTTATCTACTCTCATATCGTAAAATTCGAATTATGAATTTCAAAGCAAATTTATATTGACATACTTTATACACGTAATAGATATAGTGAAAATGAAACTATAGAAAATAATGTAATGTCATAGTTACAATGATTGATGTAAAGTTTATTATTTGTTTGTAAGTTTATGTAATATTTAAATCATTATTTATCATTGAATTAATAATAAAGATATCTATTTTATACTTATTTTAAAATGATCATTGAATAAAAGGAAACTGTAACAAACGGACATGAATCAAGTAATCAAATCAATTCCTTTTTATAACAATTCGCAACAAATAATCAAATAACAGGAAACGGTAGCAAATCATCATGGATCAAGTAATCAATCAATTAATTTTAATAAACTTAGTAACAAATAATGATTTAAATATTACATAAACTTACAAACAAATAATAAACTTTACATCAATCATTGTAACTATGACATTACATTATTTTCTATAGTTTCATTTTCACTATATCTATTACGGCCAGACTGACAGTACTTCGTCCTCGAAGGACATTAAAATATACAAAAGAAAAAAATACAATGTTTGTTTTATTCTTCATAACCTTATTGAAATACACATATTTAAGTATGTTTTGAACATTGTTTCATAATGTCAAGTAATTTGGTACTTCGATAAATCTCACGAGTTCCGGCCACTTCCGGTTAGTAATAATACCAACACTTTGAATCTAAGAAATAAGAAAATTTAAGAAAACAAAATTAAAAAATAGAAAAAATAAATAAAATTAACTATGAAATGATTTGTTAAGAAACTTAACAGGAACTTAACCGGAATCCGTGAGACACTTTCTTTTATCAATTAAATACGTTACTCCACTTTGCCTTTTTATTAATTTTAATAAACTTAGTAACAAATAATGATTTAAATATTACATAAACTTACAAACAAATAATAAACTTTACATCAATCATTGTAACTATGACATTACATTATTTTCTATAGTTTCATTTTCACTATATCTATTACACGCAATACCGAAAAAAAAAGTTATTTTATAACATACCTTCGCTAACTGAAGTATGCTATAAAATAACTTTTTTTCTCATTACGATACAGGGCAAATCCAAGAAGAATGCAGTGCCGCGATATTAAAAAAAAAAACAAAGTTATTTCCACATACTTTCCGTGATTAAAATGTACTCTATGGTGATCGATGACTTACCGTAACGATTAGTCTGCTGGAATGCACTACCTCATTATTATTTTTTCTAATACAATACGCGCCATGTTTTGTTTTTAATTTTTAATTTTGCTTAAAAATGTCTGATAGTAGTGAGTGTGGACTCCACCCGATATTTTAGATGCGGCGACGGAAAAACGTCTTACTTAACCTAAGTAAGTAAGTACCTACTACCTACCTAGTCGTAGAAAGTCGAGAAACTACTTAACTACTCTTTTTATCATTGTTAAATTATTTTGTAGGTTCAATCACAAATTGTATGAGAATAGATAAAGTAGTGTATGAAACTGCACATAACTAGGTATTAAAACACTCGTGTGATACTATTAAAAACATCGCCTACGGCTCGGTTTTTAAACTCACACTCATGTTTTAATACCCCTCATTATGCATCAGTTTCATAAACTACTATTATAACATACCTTCGCTAACTGAAGTATGCTATAAAATAACTTTTTTTCTCATTACGATACAGGGCAAATCCAAGAAGAAGGCAGTGCCGCGATATTAAAAAAAAAACAATGTTATTTCCACATACTTTCCATAATTAAAATGTGCTCTATGGTGATCGATGATTTAGCGTAACGATTAGTCTGCTGGAATGCACTACCTCATTTTTATTTTTTCTAATAGAATACGCGCCATGTTTTGATTTTAATTTTTACTTTTGCTTAAAAATGTCTGATGGTAGTGAGTGTGGACTCCACCCGACATTTTAGATGCGGCGACGGAAAAACGTCTTACTTAACCTAAGTAAGTACCTACCTAGTCGTAGAAAGTCGAAAAACTACTTACCTACTCTTTTTATAATTGTTAAATTATTTTGTAGGTTCAATTACAAATTGTATGAGAGTAGATAAAGTAGTGTATGAAACTGTACATAACTAAGTATTAAAACACTCGTGTGATACTATTAAAAACCTCGCCTACGGCTCGGTTTTTAAACTCACTCATGTTTTAATAGCCCTCATTATGCACCAGTTTCTCAAACTACTATTACCGACTTTTAATAATTATTTAATCAAATTTTAATTATCACATTAAAAATAAAATAACCGAGCAATCTACATACATTGTTGCAATACTTGACATATTAAGCTGACCTTAATATGTCAAGTATCGCAACAAACCTTTCGCTATATTACAGACTGTAGGTTCTTAAGTTTTCCACATACGTCTGAATTTACCCTGTAATAAACAAACCTTCGGCCCACACAACCGTCGGTGCAAACCCTAATTGCTAGAATTAGCCTCAAACGCTACGCTAGTTGCCTCAAAGAACTTCCTAGTGAACAAGAAGTTTCAGCGGTAGTTGAGAACTTCGTTATTTATATTTTGGAAACAACGTTTTGATGTTAGCGCCGGAGAAAATCTATGACATGTAATAGTTCTTAATAAATTACAACCTATAAAAAAACCGGCTAAGTGCGTGTTGGGCCACGCGCAGTAGAGTTCCGTAGTTACCTTATACAATACCATATTTAATACCACTATAATTTTTCATCTGCAAAAATAAATTTGTTTTTTACAGTGTTTGTATGAATGATCGTTTTATTTGCAGTTTTGGGAAATGTGATATATCTAGAAAACTGATTAAAATAATTTTTGTTGAAAGTGTTTATTAAGATCTATAGAATATTTTTTTTTTGATTTTTCACTTTCTTAATTTAAAAGGGGGGTGGACACATTTAACCACTTTGGCAGTGTATTCATTCAAACGGTTGACTTTGAGAAAAAGTAGTCTTAGGAACCTCAATATCATTTTTAAAGATCTACTGATATACATCCTGCACGTATTGGTTTGACGAAAAAATGATTTTCAGTTACAGTTCCATGTATGGGGAGCCCTCCCCCTTAATCTTTTATTTTTTTAGTTTTGTTTTAAAATCGTAAAGAGGTTTGTAGAAAACATCTACCTTAAAAATTTCAACTGTGTAATCCTAATACTATAAGGGTTCCGTTTTTTGCCATCTAGGCTACGGAACCCTAAAAACGTCACTCTTGTCAGAAATACAGTCTGTTTCCCCTTCAAACTAGGTAGTAACCTTCCATTCCAAGTCTACTTGAAACTAAACTAGTGACCCTTCAAATAAATTTGTTCGACTGAAAATAACTAGAAGCTGTGTTTAACAGACATCGCTAACTTCTTCCATTGAATTGGAAATCATTTATTGTGTAAGTAATCTTTTTTAGGGTTCCATAACCAAAGGGTAAAAACGGGACCCTATTACTAAGACTCCGCTGTCCGTCTGTCTGTCTGTCTGTGCGTTTTGGAAAACCTAGAAATTATCAAACACAACGTTGATGGAGCCATACTTCAATCAACTTGACGTTTCTTCCTCGCCATTGCTGCGCATTTTCTCAAATTATAATAATTCTTAAAAATAAGTATCTTATTAATAAAACATATTATTTAATGTATATCAATTTAATTGTGCATAATTTTAATTAAAAATCATTTTTCTTTCTTTTATCTTTTTTATTTTAAACTGGCAACATTCTTCAAACGTTGTCAGTCACTCGGTGCGGAGTGGGGAGGAAGGGACAATAATTACGGTGTCGGAGGCGGTAGTTGTTCATTCGGTGTTGGTTTACGCACGATCTAACTCCTGAGGACGCTCCAGGTTGGGGCGAAACACGTGTAGAGTAGCCTAATTGGTGAAGGTGCAGGGTATGTTGCTGTCTTGATAAATGCAGGTTTGTGCACTGATATTTTGTGGTGTGCATGTGCATATTTTTGCGGGCGGGCGGGCGGTGCATCTTGCATATATTGTTTGCGGAAGTAAGCTACATATATTTCTTTTTTCAAAATAGATAATTATTTTCCGCATTATTAACTAATTCATCAGCCGTTTGTTTCACGATTTCATTGAATTAAAATTTAAGTGAAATTAGGCTTCGGCTTTTTACTTATACCTACAAACAGAAATGATGGTTTTGACCATCTTTGATGAATTTGATATATCTACTTTTCTGTTATTTATTCTGTCAAAGCAGCGTACAGTACTAGGCACGTATCTTGAAATTTTTTCGACAGAGTGGGGATAAGTTCGCGCATGTGCTCTTGTGAGCGACCAATAGCGCGCGCCCCTTTCCCGCCGCCCGCGCCCCTCACCGCTACGCATACCCAAAATACGCGTTTCGCGCAATCCCCACCCGGTTTCAAGCTTTATGCCTCGTACTGTACTGCAACGAAACCACTGGATACTGGATTGTAATTTGTTTTCATTCAGAAATATTTCCCTTTTAACGAATAAATCGCTAAATATATAATTAGAAAGAGAGGTACGATATCTGTTTAAATCATAAAAGTTAAAATGCCATGCAATAATGTATGATGAAATCTTCCCTCGAGACCTAATCATTTGAAATTGAACCCTAACAAGAGCTAACAAAATAATATGATTCAATGAATAATTGATGATTCACTGAACGAACTATCTAAATGAAATGCTGCATAACTTTTTCATGTATACAGTTATAAAGAGAGCTTTAATTAAAATAGTTATTAGTTTGCTATTGCAAAAGATCTGTTTCAAAAGTCCGTTTTTTCTATTTTCATCGAACTGCAAGATTTTTAGATGATAACTGAAAATATATATCATGATAAACTAAATTTCAAAATGGATATGGTAACATTATTTTGCCAAGTTCATTACTACCATTATAGATTTATGTATGATACATTACATTAATATCCTCTATGACAGGACATTTCTTCTTCTTATCGAATGAGGATAAGTGGCCACCTCTGGTGTTAGAGTTTATCAAGCCTCCTGTAAGGCCTCTAACTTGGCTTAACGACTGTTATCAGATGACAACAGCTGGATCCGACGGTTTAAAGTGCCCTCCGAAGCACGGAAGCGTTCAGTTGTATTGCCACTTAACGGTCACCTATCCGACACCTGGCCGGACCGAGCGTTGCTTAACAAACGTGATCGGGTACGATCAGTCTGTCAAGTTCCACCATGAGCACTTACAAATAGAGATAAATAGAATGTGACAAAGTTTCATGGTGTTTTTCATTGCTCCTGATTGTACATTTCAATGAAACCATAAAAAATGAGACACACATTTTTGAAATGACCTTGATTAATTTTATAAAAAAAAAAAAACTTATAATCATTAGAATTTAGGGGTGTATGAATATCGTTAAATCTCTTACAAATTCACTAGAAAACCTTATAGAACTCCGTTAAATAACGTTTAACTAACAACAACTTCACGATAGTTCTGAAAACTTAAATTGCTAAGTTACGGGCCGTCTTTCAACTTACGCTTTAACGTTGGGCTATAAACGGAAGTTAATTTATGTACTTTAACGGAGGATTGCAGTGGCTCAAAGGTGAAGTATCGGTTTTTATTGCGGTTAGCTTTTAAACTTTCTTCTAGCAGCGATAAAGCGTAGTCAAGCTAGTATTATAGAATCAAACTCAATCTCAAATATCTGCTTAAATACAATTAGAAAATGATGGCACTATATGTGATGAATAGCACTATTCCTTTTTAACTGTACTCAAGCAGTGATTTGCCTTCCTGATCACGCTGTCTAAAAAGCAAAAAGACTATGAGGGCAAAATAGGCAAAATCCGGCAGTTAGAGGTAAGATAGCCAGTATTCCGGGTGTAGTGCGCTTCCACCTTCGGCCTTATCGTCATTTAACATCAGGTAAGATGAAGGCCAAGCACAATCCCGTTGCGTATAAAAAAAAAACCAAAACGCAGAATGACTAAAACGTGAAATGACTAAAACACAAAACGACTAAAATGCAGAATGACTAGAATGCAAAATGAATAAAATGCAGAATGACTAGAATACAAAATGACTAAAATGGAGAAGAACTAAATAACTTATTTTCAGAATGCCGTAAACAATAAGTTTAAATGGAAAGTAATTGTTTGATTAAAAATCTATAAACATACGTATGTATTTCAAACAAACAAAGACGTTTATACCAAGATAATTTGTGACAGACGTTTTGTAATTTAGACCTTTTTAATCATTAGGAAAACTTCTGTGTAGTCATTCTGCATCTTAGACAATTTACTTAGTAGACATTTTGCTCTTTAGACGTGAATTTTAGGCATTTTGCTTCGTAGACATTTTGATTTTTAGGCAGCGTGATCATTATCAGGAAGGGATATTATAGCACTGCATCACTGAGATCCTAAATATAGGCAAGATTGCTACCGTTGCTTGGATAAAAAATTACAATAAAATTATAAGAACATTTTCAGTAGACATCGTCGCCGTCATTGTAATTTCATTCTAACAGAATTATGTCACTCAGTTAAAAAAGATCTTAGACAAAAACCGATTTTCTTTTTGCGAATGCCCTTTTATTCTTAACGGATAATCCGTCTAGAAAACCATTAACTGGAGCATTCATCATTATTAACACAATACCCGGACGCTGTCTACCAGATTGACCTGCTTAATGTTCCAGAAAATGGAATTTTCCTATGTGTTATATCTACAGACAAATCGCCTCCACACGGACTCATTTGTTAAGAACGATTCACAACATACTTTACAAAATACTTTGATATCAGCCCTCCTAGCATGACCACCGAAACACGAAATTATCGCGTGATAAAGCATTTTATCGACACTTAACTGTCAAAATACATTGTCTTTTGACAGTTAAACTAGTTGTACTATTATGTATTCTGTGGTTAAACGTGATAAATCGCTGTATGATATCGTGTTTAAGAGGTCTTGCTAGGGGCAGAATGATATTCATTCGAAAATACGGTTTTGGGTCAAGCGCCATAATATTCTTATTGTGATAAATGAATTTCATTGTATGAAAAAGTCCTAAATAAGAAAGATAATACTAATCTATTTGTCTTAAGGATAAACACAAGGATTGAGTATTCAAATACTCAACAAATTTTACTTCCATTCAATTAGATCCATAAATAAAATTTATGAAATTAGTATAAGATAACAATTCAATAAATATTTCACAATCGAAAACTTTATAGTTTAATTCGTAAACAAAGTACCTAATTATATATTTATGTCCGTAAAATATAAAAAAAATTGGCTACCTTTTCACAACTGAACATTATTTACCAAGAGTTTTTGGAGATGGTGCAAGATAGCTATATTGAAAAAACTTCCTAAAATTAACCAATTAATTTAACTTTCCATTATTATGTTAAACAGAAAACAAAGTACAATCTTGACGAAAAAAAATATATTTGAGTAAAATATACACTGAATACGTTACGTTTCGTATGAATAATTCCTAATTCTTGACTTGTTTTGACAATGTGATGTAGGACTTGGGACGGAAAAAAGGTGAATGATGACAGAGACATTTTATGATATTGATTGTATTATGGCAATGACAAGACTACGTGTATGACTATAAATGAGGTGTTTTGTTATGTTTTTACAGGTTTGTTACCTGCTAGCTTAGCTTTTCTTATCAGCAAAATAACAAAAAGACACTACTTTATTTTTCTGGGACAAGAACAGTTGACATAAATATTTTAACCCGTCAATCCAGACAAAATGAGACATGATAGATATTCCATTCAGTGTAGGAAAGGAAAGGAAGGTAGTGGACCCCCAGAGTAAATCCTCAGTAGACGAAACTTTACAGTATGATCAAGTATCATAAATGAAACATATTTTTTAAATTATCCAAATCGTTTTTGTTTTGTTTTTGGATATTTGTACATAGATACATAGATTTTGGTTCATACTATATTACATCCCTGCAAAGTTTCATCGACTGAGGATTTAATGTTGGGGAATTAATATAAGGATCGCTTCATTTCCTACACTAATTGGTGTGCGGCTTCATGCGGTCGCGCGTAAAATGGTACAGCTAGAGATTCTGTTACATTACACTTCAAAAAATTCTAGGCTTTTCATAATATACCAGTTTAGAGTTTATTTTAATTTGGGACTTCGTACCTTTTGTTGTACTAAATCCTATCAAAATGTAAGTACCTAGGTATTTACCTAACAATAAAGTATTTATCCTCTAAATGCGAAATTTGTTTGTATCCTACGCCTTAATGTCTTAACTACTCAACTGATCAACATGAAATTTAAGGACAGAACTAAAAGGACATTGGAATCTAAAATGGAACCAAAAGGTTATAAGAACCTAAAGTAGGTACTTTTATTCAGAAAAAAATACTGTTTCCGAGAGTTGGAAAAAGTTACGGGCGATATAATATGAACTTAAAAAAACTAATCAAATTGGCAACATTACCATCTGATCAGTATCACATTCAACATGTTAAAAATGCAGTTAATCTTTCTACTTTACCATGAACTCTTGATAAAAGCTAATCTAGCTTACCTAAAACCTTTGTTTAGAAATAGTAAGCAGTTTCCATTAACAACATTCCTCAATATTTCACATAAACCAAATCCAAACATAATTCACATATCCCCATTATATCCATTTTATTCCCCAAATTTACGAAGAGCTTTTCATAACTCACCCGTTCAGTAATTAGACCAACGACAAATCATGTTTTCCTTAATATATTGCTCTGGTGTATCCATATTTTTGTGGTAAAAATACAATTATTCTTATCCTACTAATCCTAATATAGCCTACTATATTGTGAAAGTTTTTATATTGTTTGGATCTTCGATCAAAAATACCAATATGTCCAATCAGTCTCAAAATCGGCACCTCGAAATAACGTCCCGCTTTCAAACTGGACGCTTATTTTGTAAAAAGTATTCTCTTCTTTGTTTCTTACCATTCAAAGTTGAATTTGGAAAGAATAGTAATTTGTACTCAGATAAAAATATTCATGACTCAAAATTTCCAATCACTTTCAGTTTTGTCAGGCGGTGCCATATTTGCTTGCTGTTTTAGAAATCTTGACGAATCCGGAACAAATTATCTTTTGGAATATCTTAATCACACAAAAACGGTTGAAAAACGGATTTGATTGTTTGCACATTATAATTACATTCACATTAATTATTAAAACATAAGAGGTTTTCTATCCTGGTCACAGATTCCTTAAAATTCCACGCGGGTGAAGTCGCAGGCAGAAGCTTTCTTCTATAGATTTTGTTGCTAACAACTGAATTGAATAAAAAAACTGGCCAAGTGCGTGTCGGGCCACGCGCCGTAGGGTTCCGTAGTTACCTTATACCATACCATATTTTGTGGTATATTGCGGTTTTGAAAAATGTGCTATATCTTGAAAACTAATTATATACCTCGTTCAAACCAATTTTCGTTAAAAAGTGTTTATTAAGATCTACAGCATATTTTTTTTTAGATTTTTCACTTTCTTATTTCAGCAGTTAAAGGGGGGGACACACATTTTACCACTTTGGCGGTATATATCTTTCAAACGCTTGACTTTGAGAAAAAATTGCCTTAGGAACTCAATGTCATTTTTAAAGACCTATATCTACAAACACCCCACACGTATTAGTTTGAAGAAAAAACAATTTTTCAGTTTCAGTTCCATGTATGGGGAGCCCCCCTAATTTTTTTTATTTTTTTATTTTTGTGTTAAATTCGTTAAGCGGTTAACAGAATACATCTACTTACCAAGTTTCAACTATGTAATCTTAATACTTTCGGAATAAAGTGGCTGTGACATACGGATAGACAGACAGACAGACATGACGAATCTATAAGGGTTCCGTTTTTTGCCATTTAGGCTACGGAACCCTAAAAAACGAGAAGAAAAATACACTCGCAAAAATATATCATTGTGAACGGCCTTGTAATAAATAGGGCTTAATTCAATAAAGGAATTCTGACAACTGATGTTTTCTGAGATCTTCGTAATTTTTCAGACATTCAATATAGTATGGAATGGGAAAACGAATAAAGATTGGGTATTGTTATACTTTATACATTAACTAATAATATTATATTAATACTGTGTCTTTATGGAAGATAAATTAAAGGGGAACTATTTTTTCATTTGATGGAAATTCTAAAAGGAGGGAAATACCTTCACTTTATATTTTTTAGAAGTATCTAAGTTTTATTTACTGTTGGTTTATCAGTGACTACATATTACCTATTAAAAAAACTGGCCAAGTGCGAGTCGGACTCGCGCTCGACAGGTTCATCATGCTTGTTGTATGGGAGCCCCCCTTAAATATTATTTTATTTTATTCTGTCTTTTGTATTTGTTGTTATAGCGGCAACAGAAATACATCTGTGAAAATTTAAACTGTCTAGCTAACACGGTTCATGAGATACAGCCTGGTGACAGACATACAGACAGGCGGAGTCTTAGTAATAGGGTTCCGCTTTTACCCTTTGAGTAAGGAACCCTAAAAATGTGGACCTGCATCACCTACAAATTATAAACTAACGCTGCACAATTTGCCGCAGGATTTTCTGTGAGGTATAAATAATAATTTTAAGTGTTAAGTACCAGAGTCACATAAATCTGAGGATCCCATGGGAGTAAAGAGACGAAAAAATTATATATGGATCCCATGAGAGCGAAGCCATGGGAGTCTAGTGTCCGAAGGGAGTTTTTCCCCTTAACTTATTATTTTTAAAACAAGCAGTTTTGCCTCAATGGTGCGTAAAAACACACCTTCCAATGTAAAATACAACCTAATTTCTATGGCATAAGAACCAAAGTAGCTCAATCAAGTCGAACCCTTTAAAAAGTTTTCCCAACTTGAAACCATCAATATCCCGTTGGGTTTCTTCCCGCAGATCCGATTGCACTATTTTTCTTGATAAAACGGATTAGTTCCCACAAACGTCAGAGTATTTCCCTAGTGTGACCAAAGTGGAACAAGTTTTGTTCGCACTATAATAAGGAAGTGTTTCCACTACGAGCGATAGAGATGGGCAGTGTGAAACGTAGTGGCACGCGGTAGTGGTGATTTCACAGCGCGCAGCCACAAATAAGGCTGCGTTCAAACGATAACGCACGACTCGCCCTCAACCCGAACTCAACTCAAACTCAACTCGAACTCAACTCAAAGTCAAAGTCAAAGTCAAAGTCAAATAAGCTTTATTCAAATAAACTTAATTATTAAGTACTTTTGAATCGTCTATATTTTCCTACCACCCGTTCCAGACTTTTTTAGCTGACAAGAAGAACGGGCGCAAGAAACTTATCAGCTGTAACAGCCATAATAGTCATAGACATTATGGTCACTTTTTGGCCTAAAGCTGCACTTTGTGATGGAAGCAAGCCGCTTTGCACAGTGATAGTGGGGGCCAAACTAAGCGATTTCATCCGAGGATAAATGAGATTCACCCCTTAGGAACAGAGATGGCGCCACTTGTTTAAAAAAATCTTTAAAAATTTCTAAAACCTAAACGGATGATCCGATTTTGATGATTAAGGTGTCTATCGACAGACAATCAGTTGTTTTACTATTTAAAAAATAATAAAGTAGCAGAAAATAATAATAAATACCAAAAAACCTTCATTATTGAAGAAAAAAATATTTTTTTCAGTATTTATTTAATTTTATAAAAATAATGTATGAATATGGTCCTCTTTTATTTATTCATATTATTACCCATTTAGTTGCACGTTTAATAAAAAATACCGCATATCAATATCTTGTATAGTTCTAAAGTTATTGAAGAAAACACTACATGGTGCCGGTATATCCCTTAATTCGCTGAACAAAAACATCTCAAAAGTGATATTTTTTTCTTTACATATGCTTTATTTATGATCTCTATGTATACAGAAAAATAAAATAAAAAATCTATAATATACCAATTTTGAGAAATTATATGTATAATTCGGCGAGTGATCTTTATTCTTGAGTTTCAAAGGTGCTGGTTACCCTGAAAATAAAATAGCAATGAAAAATATCATAATAATAAAATAATAATAAAAGACGCTAAATAACATTTGAACTAAATCTTTATTTTACTTACGTTTTATTTTCGCATTCGCCTTTGCAGGTTTTGCATTGTAAAGTGCAAGGTAGGCCAACGCCTCGGCAGCCACAACGCATTGAGTCACAGTTCAATTTACATCCACAATGGTCAAGGAGGCTTAATTCTGGCCAAATTGCAGTAACCTTCGACCATCGTGGAGTCCATCTATCTTTGACATCTTTCCATCCCCAAGAAGATGGACTTTGGATTGATTTATCCATAAGGCATTTCCCCATGCACGCAGATCATGTTGTTCAAGGGCAGCTGAAGTAGGCGTAAGACTTGTCACTAGCCTGCTTTTAGTCGAAAACAAATCTTTCCGAACCGCCATAACAGTAATGTTCTCTGTTTGTGCATCGTACAGCTGACAAGTGCATCTGGAAGCAAGATTAGCTTTATTTGAGAACGAGTGAAATAATTATGTTAACTTACACTATATACAATAAAACAATGGGTACAGACCTTTCCAAATGAGCCAATATTTCTTCAGAGGAATTTCAATACTCAATACTCAAATCATTTATTGCATTCCACAGTGTTACAGTAGTTCTTAAATTATAATATTAGATCACTATGGACCCTGTCGGGCACACAACAATAATAGATAGCAAACACTTATTTATAATTAGGTACTTAAACATCATTGAATGGAATGTATCATTCATAATGAGGTTAATTATATATTCTTGCTGTTTGTTTTATTACGATAGGAGTTATTACTTAAATAAAAATAAAAAATATTTTACTCTTTACTTTCTATTAATTTATATTGCACTTATGTTTTTAAGTTAAGCTTTTAAATTTTTGTCTACAATATTCATATTTCTGTATTTTTATCTTCTAAATATTCCTTCATGGTGTAATAACACTTTTTTGTAAGTAATTGTTTTAAATTATTTGAGAATTTTTTATCATCATTGACATTTTTCAGTGAATCGGGTAGGTTATTGAAAATTTTTATGGACATGGCTAGCGGGCTGGATGAATGGTGTTTCATATAAGAATCAGGAAGCGTTAATTTGTTTCTGTTTCTAAGATTATGTTTTTTTATTTGATCATCTCGCTTAGTGTAAAAATTTGGGTATTTTCGAACGAATTTACATATCTCTAGAATATAGATGCAGGGTAAGGTCAAGATTTTATGTTTTTCAAAGTGAGGTTTGCAGCTGTCTGATTCCTCTATGTTAACAATGATTCTAATAAGTTTCTTTTGAACTGTCAATAAACTTCCGACATCAGTACTAGACCCCCATAGGATGACGCCATAGCTTAGCCACGCGTATGCATACGCGTAATAAGTTGTTATTGCGGTGGCTACGTCTGTTGTTTTTTTTATTTCTCGTAGTGCATACACAAAGCTATTTAATTTTCGGTGCAGTTTTTCTACATGAGGCTTCCAGCTGACGTGGGTATCAATCACTAGACCTAATAATGTGTGCTCTTTTACTGTTTCTAATGTGAAATTGTTGTTATGTAGTTTTATATTTAATTCAGGTTTTTGATAAGGATGGAAGGTCATTAATTTTGTTTTAGTAAAGTTAATTTGAAGATTATGTTCTGTCAGCCAACTTGTTGTTTTTAATAATATATTATCAATTTTTTCTTCTAATTTTGTAGAGGTTTGACTAGATAAAAGGATAGAGATATCGTCCGCGAACATGACACAATATTCATTTAAAGCTTCTGCAAAGTCGTTAATATAAACTAGAAACAAAAGACACCCCAATACGCTGCCTTGAAATATAGAGGCGTTAACAGTTTTGGTGTTAGATCAAATTTTTTCTATTTTGTGCTGGTTATCATTAAAGTATTCAATTTCAACCATTTGTTGTCTATTATTGAGATATGATTTTAACCAATTATAGCATTGACCTCGGATACCTATGTCATACAGTTTTTTCAATAAAATGTTATACTGAACTCTATCATAGGCTTTTGACATATCAAGTAGTATTCCAATTGCATATTTTTTACTGTTAATGATGTTATGTATTTCTTGAATAAATTTATAAACAGCTAAGGTGGTTGATTTATTTTTACGAAAACCGTTCTGACATTGACTAAAAACATTGTATTTTTCGCAAAATTTATAAATCCGGTCGTACATAGCCTTTTCAAATATCTTTGACGGTGTAGGTGATAAAGCAATTGGTCGATAATTGCTTGGGTCTGTTTTCGCCTCTTTTTTATAAATAGGTTTAATAAGCGAATGTTTTAGTAATTCCGGAAATTCACCTTCCTCAAAAGATTGATTTACTAAAACCGTTAATGGGTAAGTTAATTCTTTTGCACATTGTTTGAATAATTTAGGGGGGAAGTCATCCACACCATGACTCAGTTTGTTTTTTAGGTTTTTTAATATTTTGTATATCTCTTCTAATTTTACTGGGTTTATAAAAATTGAATTTTCAGATGGATGGAGAACAGGAAGACCTTTAACTTGGGGGTAACTAGTAGCTCCTACAGCTGCAAAATGATTATTAAAAATATTAGCAATCTGTTTTGGATTGGAAGTAATTTTATTAACGGTATTTAATTTTATATTTGATTTATCTTTAGTATTTGTTTTATTAGTACGTTCTCGGACAATTTGCCACATTGTCTTTATCTTATTTAGGGAATGTTTTATTCTATTTATGTAGTGTAATTTTTTTGAAGTCGTACCACATTTTTTAATGTTTTTTCGTACTTTTTATAATAACTTCTAAATATTTTATTATTTGACCTTGTAATATGAAATTTGAGTAATCTTTTATTATAGCATGATTTTTTAATACCTACAGTCAGCCAATGTTTTTTGTAGTTATTTTTTATTTTAGTTAGTTTTTTTGGTATACATTTATCTAAAATATTAGTTAAAGTGGCATGAAATATTTTATAGTTATAATTTATATCTTTATCTTTTTTAAATTTATTTGTCCAATCTATTAATTCCAATTCTAATCTAAATTTTTCTATATTTTTACTGTTGAATTGTCTTTTTTCTGTGTACCAAATTTGTTTTTTGTTTTGGTTTTGTTTAGGTAGATTTAAATGTACTATTGTCCCACTATGATCCGAAAGACCCAATTCCTGTACAGTAGTAAAAAGATTTTCTTCATTGAAGTTTAAGAAAATTAAATCTAAACATGTTTTGGATGTTTTTGTAATACGCGTTTGTAATTTCTATAGGATAGGACTCGACATACTTGCAAAAGCAGTAGTTACTTCAGGGTGTGAAACCCATGTTTTAAAACAAGTATTTTACCTTTTTTATTCAAATAACACCCTGTGAAAGCATGAAAGCCTCGAAGCGCAGTTGACATTTCATGACCTAAAGTATAAAGCTATTTTTTGCACTACTGCTACGTAACGGCGTTTGTTAGCTGTCTCCGTCGACATTACCTGCAGACCTTCATCTTTTAAAATTTCGTACTTAGTACGAAATAAACAGAACCAACACATTAGTGTCAGAAGATCGCATTAACATATGGGTTGCTCCTTGCCTATGCCCAGCGATCTCTATCAATTATAATCATCGACTAAAAGCAGGCTAGTGACAAGTCTTCCGCCTACTTCAGCCGCCCTTGAACAACATGATCTGCGTGCAGCGTCTAAGAGGGCGACATATATTATGGGGAAATGCCTTATGGATAAATCAATCCAAAGTCCATCTTCTTGGGGATGGAAAGATGTCAAAGATAGATGGACTCCACGATGGTCGAAGGTTACTGCAATTTGGCCAGAATTAAGCCTCCTTGACCATTGTGGATGTAAATTGAACTGTGACTCAATGCGTTGTGGCTGCCGAGGCGTTGGCCTACCTTGCACTTTACAGTGCAAAACCTGCAAAGGCGAATGCGAAAATAAAACGTAAGTAAAATAAAGATTTAGTTCAAATGTTATTTAGCGTCTTTTATTATTATTTTATTATTATGATATTTTTCATTGCTATTTTATTTTCAGGATAACCAGTACCTTTGAAACTCAAGAATAAAGATAACTCGCCGAATTATACATATAATTTCTCAAAATTGGTATATTATAGATTTTTTATTTTATTTTTCTGTATACATAGAGATCATAAATAAAGCATATGTAAAGAAAAAAATATCACTTTTGAGATTTTTGTGTTCAGCGAATCAAGGGATAAACCGGCACCATGTAGTGTTTTCTTCAATAACTTTGGAACTATACAAGATATTGATATGCGGTATTTTTTATTAAACGTGCAACTAAATGGGTAATAATATGAATAAATAAAAGAGGACCATATTCATACATTATTTTAATAAAATTAAATAAATACTGAAATAAAAATTTTTTTTCTTCAATAATGAAGTTTTTTTGGTATTTATTATTATTTTGTGCTTCTTTATTATTTTTTAAATGGTAAAACAACTGATTGTCTGTCGATAGACACCTAAATCATCAAAATCGTATCATACGTTTAGGTTTTAGAAATTTTTAAAGATTTTTTTAAACAAGTGGCGCCATCTCTGTTCCTAAGGGGTGAATCTCGTTTATCCTCGGATGAAATCGCTTAGTTTGGCCCCCACTAT
The DNA here is from genome assembly GCA_943789525.1 of Agriphila geniculea. Classification (NCBI taxonomy): domain Eukaryota; kingdom Metazoa; phylum Arthropoda; class Insecta; order Lepidoptera; family Crambidae; genus Agriphila; species Agriphila geniculea. Next base: position 1,519,624 of record OX038880.1, read on the forward strand.
CAATGTGCAAAGTGGCTTGCTTCCATCACAAAATGCAGTTTCCTTTTCATAATTACTATGACTATAAGTAACGATATTTACAAACTTTAATATATCGTTACCAAATAATTACGACAGGGTGACAGGATTATTGGCAACAACATAGACTTATTGTTATATTACTTCAACAAAGTACTTATAGTAGCAAGTTATGTGTTACAGCATTTCCACGCATTTTGATCTTTAAGATAATCGTCTACTTTATAATAACCTTTACCCATGAGCGTTTTTTTAACATGGTTTTTAAATTCATGCAAAGGAAGATCAATCACTTGTTGTGGAACTTTATTAATAAAGGCTATGCCTTTCCCCATAAATGAACCTCTAGTTTTTGCAAGCCTAAATCTTGGAACGGCAAGTTTATCTTTATTTCTTGTATTAAACTGGTGAATATTGCTGTTCTTAGCAAATGAATCATAGTGTTTCCTTACATAAACTAAATTTTCATAAATGTATTGGCCTGCCAAAGTTAAACTCAACCGGAGCCCACTCCTTGAAATACAGCGCTTATAATTTTGAGTTTAATAACACATTAATTAGCTCCGTTATATTTTGTCGATGCAACTGCACACGCCTCGCCCTCAACCCGAACTCAACTCAAACTCAACCCGAACACAACCCGAACTCAACTCAAACTCAACCCAAACTCACCTCAAATACACCTCAAACTCACCTGAACATTACACAAGAGCTTATTAATGTGTCATAAGACTCAAAATTGTAAGCAATGTATTTCAAGGTGGGCTGCGGTTGAGGTGAGTTTGAGTTGAGTTCTGGTTGAGGTCGGGTCGTGTGTTATCGTTTGAACGTAGCCTAAAGAGATCTAATTTTATGGTGTAGCTGAGACCATTTAGTGGCGCAAGAATGGGAAGTCTTCTAATCATCGGAAGATGATTAATAATCTAATTGTTATATTCTTACACGTATCTTGCAGCCAATAAAAAAGAGAGTTTAGTTTGTGCTGTAACTAAGAGTAGCGACCACTGCGGTGCAAGAATGCTAGGTCTTTTAATCGTCGGTCGAGGACTTACACCCGGTTTCTGAGTTATTTTATCGGAAGTTAACTCAATCGCAGGGGTCAACATTATCTGGTATATTGTAATAAAATTAACCTAACCTAACCTAACCAGATAACGTAGACCCCTCCGATAAAGTTAAACCTCCGATAACCTCCGATTAAGGGTGGTTTCGTTCAAACTTCAATATAAACGGGAATAACTATACCATGAATATAATCTATTCCATAATTTTTTCTCGAGTAAAGAAATTGACATTTTTCCATGCAATCTAAAGATAAGTTACTCGGGATTGTTATTCCTTTATAAGTGAGTGAATTTGTCAATGAACGTATTATCCGGCCAATTGTCACTGTTCTATAAATGAACTATTTGAAAGGCTAAGTCTTGTCAACTCTATTTTCTCGCCTTGTGCGTATGTGTGGCGGTCAAAGTCAAATGTCAAAAAAATGACATTGACATACGGTATATGGACGCTATTAAAATACTCGCGGATTAACTCTGTTGTTTTCCGCTAAATGTTCCAATAGTGACTATTCTCGAATAGACAAAATACTCTGTAAATAGTGCGTGGTAAAACGTAATTTCGAATACCTGGTCGTTTAGAAGAATATATACCTAAGAATAATATTTATTCTCGCTTGGTTGAATCCGCTATAAGTACCTCAGAAATCGGGGGTTAATAATGTACTTAATTGTTACTATCCCGCACATATCTTCAGTACTCCTTGCTGATCTCTACACACAATTCACGTTGTTTGTATGGACAAAATTTCTCTCCACTAACAAAATACGAAGACCACACGAGGCAACACAGCATTGAAAAAAAAGTCCATCGTTAGGCTCTCTGCGACAAGCATCGTATAATGATGAAATCCTATGTTTTCTAACATACCGCTCAACTTTATAGCAAATTAGGTGGAAGCGCAGCTTAACGTTGTGCATACTTTTGCTCATAAACTAAAGACGGAAATATACTATTATGTTGTGTTGTGTCGTGTCGCGACACGGTACGTATCGGTTTCATACATTTAGTATGGTTAGAAATACATTATTGTGTTTTGTTGTGTCGACACGATACACTATAATAATGTGTTTCTAACCATACTAAATGTATGAAACCGATACGTACCGTGTCGCGACACGACACAACACAACACAATTAATAGTATTTTTCCATCTTAAGTATAAATGTGCCATAGTTGCTCTGTGTTTCGCTTCCGTCACTGATGACGTCAAAGTATTAAACTGAGAAACTGAAAAATAACAAGAAATAATTATATCGCTATGTACTCGTACAGATTTTTTTGTTTAAATATATCCAGCTCTATAAAATATAATGAGAACTAAGTGAATTAAAAAAAGAACTGATTTTATATACTTAACTGTATAAAAAGGAGTACTTAATTAAAACAAAACCTTAATTTTACATCTGGGCTAAAAAGAATTTCATTAAAAAAGTACCTTTTACGATCTTAGAAAAAAATACATAATTTTATGACGGGGTAGCTTTAATGGCCGCTCAATTTAATTTGCCTCTATAAAGTTAAGAAAGACGACTAACCGTATTAATAATTTAAAACTTACCAGAAAGATATCATGAAAAAATATAAAATAGTACATTTTTACATATCAGTACTTTTTCCAATTGGAAAATTGAATAATATTCGGTTGGCACGACTTAAGACTGAATTGACAAAACTAAACCTAATTTTAGCATTCTATTCTTGTTTTTTCGATACAAAAAGAAAAGGATGAAAAACTTAATTTAATTTTAGTCCTGTCAATTTACTTAAGGGCCCTATCACATTTTTTCGTTGAGATTTCGATTTTGACGGATTTTAGCGCTACAACCTAGAGAAACCTTTGGGTCTACTAAATACATTTATATGTGTTCGCGACAAAAAGTTATATGATGATACACTGGAAAGTTAAAGGGTTAGAAAGGAAAATTAAAGTTGGTGAACGATTTCTTAGAGTCAACTTTGAACATACACAGAAAGAAAAACAAGTACAAACAACAAATAAAAGTGTAAAATTTGATTTTCGTATGAAGTAAAGATTATTCTAATATAAATTTTACGTAATAATAATTATGTATCTAGGAGAAATTCACAGTTAATTCTGAGCGTTTTTAGTAGTTTTATGGTTTTTGATTGGGATTTTTTTTTCACATATTCCATACATAATTTCAAAATTCCGAGGCCGCTATGATCTATTCGACTATATAAGAGATAATATTCAATTTTTTTTATTTCATTTGTTTAGCACAGTAGTTCAATCCATGACCCCAAAAAAGTGCCTTCGCGCATTTTATGAAAATCTTTCTCTGCAATTTCGGGTTTAATTATAAAGTTAAGCAAATTTTCAAAAAAGCGAGGCCGCTATGATCTATTCCAATAGCTGTTCTACACTATTCAATAAGTCAAAACTGTTAATGTATTGTTGTTTCTGAGATCGAGAACCCCAACATTGGCCATTTTACGCAAAAATCACAGTCGAAACGTAATATGCCTCTTAAGTCGTTGCCAAACAAATACACACCAAATATTGTATTAAAATATCTTAACAGTTTCTTTGCAATTCAGGTAGATACTCGTTTAATGAGATTCTTAAAAACAAAATTTAACTAGATTTTTTTTTATGCACAACAGGGTATCCTTACTAATATTATAAATGCGAAAGTCCGTTTGTTTGTTTGTTTGTTTGTTACGCTTTCACGTCTTAACTACTGAACCGATCATCATGAAATTTTGCACACACGTAGTCAGAGGTACAGAGAAGGACATAGGGTACCTTTCATCCCGAAAAAACGTACTGTTCCCGAGGGATAGCAAAAATACTTTACACGCAGACGAAGTCGCGGGCGGCCGCTAGTTTTTCATATTTTCATATTTCATTTATTGCATCTATAAGAACATTTTGGTGGAAATCATACATTTTGGATTCATTGTAGACCCTGTTGGGCACATCAATTTAAAAAGAGAGGAGGATGCTATATTATTATTCATTTAAAGTTACAGTGAACTACATTTACTTCAATAATTTTGGTCAATTTGATAACAATATGTAATATTTATTATAATTATAGTAGTAGTGTGTTACAAAGCATACATGGCATGTACAATATTTTTTGATATACTTTCCTAATATGTATACATTTTATTTTTATTTATGTTTAGTTATATATATTTAATTATTATTATTTATTTTTATTAATTAATGAAATGCTTTATAATGTATAGTGCTTGGCCTTCACCTCACCTGATGTTAAGTGACGATAAGGCCGAAAGTGGAAGCGCACTACACCCGGAATCCTCATCACTGAGGAACTGGCTATCTTACCTCTAACTGCCGGAACACAACAATTTTTAAATTGTTGTTATGGCTTCAGACTTAGGTCAGATGGTGGTATCTGGCCATGCAGGCGGACTAGAAATAAGCCCTACCACCAACCAAACCGAGTACAAATTGTACACCCCTAGGAGTCGAACCCGTGACATCGGGTGGGCAAACCACTGGATCATAGAGGTGGTTAAAATTTTAAATATTGGATTTTCGTTGTCAAAGTAAAAAAAAGTAGACCTTATTACAAAACGATTTATTCTGCAGTATTCTAGAAACATATCAAAATCAGTCCCTAAGGAAAATAAGGATGGATGATATTGCATCAGAAAATATATTTCTTTGGCTGAATATAAATTACCCGCTTAGATATTTCGAGAAAATATCTCTATTCAATTTTGTTGACATACTTCAAGAGATTTCTGCTTTGGCAATATTTGTTTTAGGCAAATCCTTTAGAGAATAAGGCTAGGCTTATTTACTCGTAAAACATAGTGAGTAACTTTTAAAAACAATGTTGAAAGCTTATATACCTACGAGTATTTCGCCTCCTGTTTTGGAATAATAGATTAAAAATTATTTTGATTCAATTATCAACTTTTGTTTGAAATAAAACGTAGTTAAAAGTTAACAACGTGAATATTCCTGTTATTGAGTTTTGTTTGAACTTATTATTTTCATACTTCATTCATTAAATATTAATTTTATTCTGTTTTTAGTATTTGTTGTTATAGCGGCAACAAAAATACATCATCTGTGAAAATTTCAACTTTCCAGCTATCATGGTTCATGAGATACAGCCTGGTGACAGACAGACAGACGGACAGCGGAGTCTTAGTAATAGGGTCCCGTTTTTAGCCTTTGGGTACGGTATTTCTATCTATCTATAGGTAGATATTTCTATCTATCTATAGGTAGCACACACTATAAATCTACAGAATAAAAGAACTTCTTTGATAAAATAAATATTGATGATTTTTAGGGTTCCGTACCCAACGGCTAAAAACGGGACCCTATTACTAAGACTCCGCTGTCCGTCTGTCTGTCTGTCACCAGGCTGTATCTCATGAACCATGATAGCTAGAGAGTTGAAATTTTCACAGATGATGTATTTTTGTTGCCCCTCTAATAGCAAATACTAAAAACAGAATAAATTTTTTATTTCAGGGGGGCTCCCATACAACAAACGTATTTTTTTTGCCGTTTTTGGTACGGAACCCTTCGTGCGCGAGTCCGACTCGCACATGGCCGATTTTTTTTAGTGATGGGCTGAATGTGGTTTGTGCTAACGAACTTCGGCCGAATATTCTTTAACTAGTGGTGGAAACTCTTTTGGCTAATGTACTGAAATTATGTTTTATTATTACTATGTACTATTTAAAGCTGTATGTTTCCCTAAGTAATAAAATAAAAAAATAAAAAAATTGAAAAATCGGCCGAACTTCGTTTTATTTCCTGCGCTTCCTCGAGAGCAACAGAAAGTTGAAACTTTCCTCAATTTTTTTATGTTTTGTCCTCTATCCGACTGTGATAAATCATTGGTGGATTGTTCCTGGCTCAAAAAATAATTATTAACAAATATTAATGTTTTTCTTATGCGGTGGCACAGGTTTAAAGATGATAACACACAAAAGTTGACATGATGAGGGCCATTATTTCAGGTAAAAAGCTAAAATGATTAATATTTCTTAAGGGACTACATCCAAAATAAAGCGTAAAGCGAGATAGCAGTGAGAAAAGTAAACCGGTTTCTAATTAACCAGGTTAATTTCGATCTCAAACAGGTTTTTTCGTAAGTGTTCACTCGGAGCGGAACCGATTCGCGAGTGATATTGCTTCTGGGATAAACCTGGTTAATTCCACGATGCGCGTGAATAGTGCAGCGATATATTTTGTCTCTTTTTATGTGCGGGCGGGATTTATCCCAGGTTTATTCCAGAAGCAATATCGCTCGCGAATCGGTTCAACACTTACGAATAAACCTGTTTGAGATCGAAATTAACCTGGTTAATTAGAAACCGGTTTTCAGCCCTGGTCTTTCGTTTCGTTGCTTTGCATTGGGTGGGCGGAGCGAACAAAATCATTTTGGTATTAACCAGGTTTTGGGAGCGGAATCAAAACCAAAACGGTCTATGAGCTTAACCAGAAATAATACCGGTTTCGACGAGCAGAATCAAAATAAAAACGCTGTTTTCAAAATGCATGAAGCTGCGCGAAACCTGGTTGCGAATTTTAACCAGGTTTTCCAGCCCTGGAGAAAACGCGTGGGAGCGAAACCGATTCGGCAGATATGGCGCAAAAATCACTATAGTACGACCGTTTTTAATGAGTCCTCACCCACAAGGCTTAGGGGCGCGGGGGCACCACATTTAATCCATTAAGTAATAAACTATTCCATCGCTCTTATAGGCATCATATCATAATAGCGTGTGAGTCTATAACAACATCCTCTCATCAACAAAGTTTTAATTTCTCCCCTGTGCTCCACGGGCGAGGACTCATTTAACCAGTCAACCTATAAACCAATTCATAGTATAAATAACTATAGCTATCAGAGAGAATTGCTACTACCTACACAATTCTGCAACTATTGATAATACAAATTATTTAAAGCAATTTCGACTTTAATTTTAGGTATTTTCGAAATTCAAATGTATCGAGCCAAAATCACTGAAACGTGTTTCTGATTCTAAACATGTCTAGAGAAAGATATAGAGAATTCTTTAGGATCTTTCCGCAACATGAATGGCCAACCGACCAATTTTACAAAAAAAACAACTTTTTAATTTCAAACTACAGCGACTCTGATTACACGCTAAACATTAAAATTATCTTTATTTTATTTGAATGTAACTTAAATACTGTATGTTTCTAATTCGGAAAAGATTATTAAGAATTTCTAATAATATCAATAATTAACTTATAAAAATATATGTCTCCTGTGAAATTTGCTCAATGGTCGATTGGCTATTCAAGCACTAAGGCGACGATATGGCGTTAAATCAAAAAGTGTAAATTTTTAGATGTATGCCCTTAAGTATTCCTTTCCTATCCTAAGCTGTAAGCTTTTTGATAAAGGTTTAAAAACAACAGTCTTTTTAATTAGTATTTTCATGGAAATATCAAGTATCTAGTACGGCAATCTCGTTGATCCACTTTACACAGACGCACGCAGAGAAAAACAGTCGTGTTAATACCCAGGTTTTTTTCAAGTTATTTCATTATATGACAAACTTGACATTCTAGTCGTCCTGAGTCCTGAGTAATATTACGAAATTAATTCGTAAAGGACTCTTATTTAAATTGACGTCTGAGGAGCCAGGGCTTATTCTGGAAACTGAATATCGGACGATGTTCGTTCCGCGTAGTGACAGTTATTAATAGCTTCACTAAGTGACGGAAAATTATTAAGGCAGTTGTACGACCGAAAGCGGCACCGCAGACGTTTTTATTTAATAAGTTATTAATAGAAAAAAGATTTTAATAATGTTTTACGTGGAGTTTTTAGGGCCCATGGTCTATGATTTTTGAAGGTATCTCTACATGCCCTCGTAGTCATTCGTAGAATTCGATAGCAAATGTGTCAAAAACGGCCACTTTTAGCAGTTTTGCCATATATCTATACTTCTATCAGTGACTACGAGGGATTGTAAATATACCGTCTAAAAATACTAGACTGTGGACCTTTACACACGTAAGACTTTATTAAAATTGTGTAGGTATTTTTTTATTTATAAAGAAATAACAAAGGTCTTAAAATCCTTACTTAATATTATAAATGCGAAAGTCCGTTTGTTTGTTTATTTGTTTGTTTGTTACGCCTTCACGTCTTAACTACTGAACCGATCATCATGAAATTTTACATACACGTTGCTAGGGGTACAGAGAAGGACATAGGCTACCTTTCATCCCGAAAAAAAGGATTGTTCCCGAAGGATAGCAAATAAACTTTCCACGCAGACGAAGTCGCGGGCGGCCGCTAGTTAAGATATAAGCTAACAATGTGACAAAAACCAGTATTGGTTTGTCCGCACACTGACACTCGCCTCTTTACGCTCACATAGGTCTATTAATAGGTATACATTTTATAAGAAAGAAAAAATAATGTAGTCAAGCAATGTAAACAAGTATTACAATTACCCACAAAATTGTGCTCCTACTACAGGCACAGCGCTGTCGAGCCACACGCGTAGTATTAATAGTATTAAGGTCACACGGGGTGATTGTGTTAATTTTTTTATAACTGTAATTTTATAACTTTTTTATTAAATATTGTATAATATTAGAATTATAATATTAAATAAAATTTATCGCGGCGCTACTTTCGCTCAGGGTGCCACCTTAACAAAATTCGCTTCCAAAACTGTTTTGAACAAAACGGACAGAACGGACGGACATTTAAAAAATCGATGGTTAGCGAAAACCTATTTCAATGCCAAATATCGTTCGATGGTGAGGTGAAGCTCATTTATCGTTTTATGCAAATGTGACATAGGGTACATAACAGGGCTAGGATTAAGGTCCCAAATTAGGTTAACCGAATGATTTGATTCTCGCCATTTTGTTTACCAAAATAGACATAAAATTGCTGTCTATTAATGTACCGTTTATTAGCGTAACAACACAAAATAGGCGTTCTAATATAGACTTATAAATCTGTTATAATAATGTGATAATACCTAATTTTTTTTTTGACGAATGAGATAATGCTTATTAATAATTATTTAAGTTAGAGTAAGTTTCATCATCTTAAAGTTATTCTCGAAGCACGGAGTAGCTCTGAAAAATAATTTTTGGTCACCCATCCCATGACCAGATCATCACCAATATTAAGGCGCTTTCCTGACCGAAAGTGGAAACGCGGTGAATTTATTTAATATTGTAAGTAAAACTTCTCGTAGAATTTTTAGGGCCCATAGTCTAATATTTTAAGACGGTATCGTTAAATTCCCTCGTGGTCACTGCTAGAAGTAGATAGCAAAACTGCAAAAAGTGGCCGTTTTTGACACATTTGCTATCTACTTCTTACGAATGCTTACGAGAGAATGTAGTGATACCTTCTAAAAATACTAAACTATGAGCCCTAAAAATAACACGAGAAGTTTTATTAACATATTTTTCTATTAATAATTTATTAACCCTGGAAAGCTACCGTTCGCAAACTTTCATGAGAAGCTAACCATTCGACTTTTTAACGAGTATATTTTATTTGCCCATTAAAATAAAATGGTAATATATTTTGATTAGTTTCATTGTTTTTTTTTAAAGTATTGGATGTAAATTAAAGATAATCATTGAAAAAAATATGTTTATTAATCTTTTAATGTAATAAATCTCAAATCTTATATGGCACGTGTATTTTTAAGCTCAATCAGGCACTTTAACTGACAATGACTAAATTAAGTAGAAAAATAGTTCTTTTTGGTTAATTATAAAGAAGAAATCTTCAAATTAGTAATTCATAACAAACAACTCAAAAATGTTAGCGCAAGATGGCCAAAAGTCAACTGTTTGCTCAAAATACATAAGCTAAAAAATTGTAAAAATGCAGATATCTCGTCAGCAAAATTAGTTATCTGCTGAACATGACCAGCACATGACGCAGTCTTGCGATCACTAAGTTGGCACGAAAACACAAATCAGTATGCACAATAAATAAAAAGTTTCAGAGAAATATTTATTCAGTGTTCGTCATTTTGACGAACGTTAGCTTTCTAGGGTTAAATAAAAACCTCCGAGGGCGCCACTTTCGGTAGAGTATTCACCTTAATAAAAAAACCTTATTAAATAAATAAATAAGATTGCATGATCGAAGTAAATTGAGTTCTGCGTGGTGAAGCTTCAACAATTGAGCTTAGGCAAATTATTTCTATTCAAGATGAACAATATAACTTGCACTAATGATTAGATTAATTTTGTATGCACCAAAATCTCCATTGTTAAATAGGCATTGTTCAAAGACGATAATCCATTTATTTGTAGTAGAACATATTTTGTTAATTATTTACGGTCCAATGAACACGCCCTCTTTACTTTATACAATTTTAAAGTAAGTACCTAATCAAGTTTTAATTTTTTTGACAAAAGAGTTTCTGTACTGAGATATACAACTTGTATTTTTTGATAACCCAACTCTGGGGTTATATTCTATAGGTCAAAATAATAAAACATGTATAGTCCAAAAATGCATAGTTTTGGAGATATCATCAATCTTAATAACTTCAAAAGTTTTTACATACATACACTCACGCTTGTTTCCCATGCGGGTAAGCAGAGACTATGGTTTGGTTCGGAAGTTTTTACCCAAACTATTAGGTTTATACTTTACTAAGATTTTTCTTGATGAGTTAATTCATGAAATAAAACAATTTTTAACGGATACTAGCGCGGTTTTATTGAAAGTACTTTGGTATTCACTTCTCAAGCTTACGCGCTCACTAGACATAAAATAAAACAATTCAGTTAATTCATATTTAGAGGTACGGAAACGCTACGTTGCCATATGTCACATAAAATGATTGTTATTGACTTTGTATTATTATTATGTAAAAAAATGTTTATTTGAAAAATATTTTCTGTTCCATTCTATTTCATGTTCTTATTGATACTTTTTTATTATAGTTTCCATTTGATTTTAAAAATTTAAAATTTAATAGAAAAATTAACTTCCTTACAACAACGGTAACCAAGTTATTTATTAGGTTCCATACCTCAAAACAAAAAAACGGAATTCTTTATAGGTTGATTTTGTTGTCCATCTGTCTGTATCTGTTAAACCTTATACTAAAGTCTACGGTCCCTTGAAGTTGTGAATAAACAAATTTCTAAGATTACGTAAAAAAAGATACGGCCGTTTAAGCCGCAAAAAACGCATATTTTGACACTCTCGAGGGAATTAAAACTCATAGGGTACTTTTCATTGACCTATAATTATTAAATTTGGCAAGTAATATGGTCGAATACTACAAGTACAATTGGATAGTTTTCAGATTTTTCCGTGTACACGGAAAAATCTGAAAACTGTACAATTGTAATTAAATCTTAAAAAAATATTAAAATCACGACTGCCCTGCCATAAACGAACTAAAAAGTTAAATAACAAGTGTCATTGCAGTCGGGAGACTATTTTGTGCAACAATTTTAACAAAAGGGTCCCTGGGTTTTTAATATTTAAGGTTTTTAATAAAATTTTAATATTTTTTAAATTTATTTCTTTTTATTTCACACATTTTAGTGACAAATTATAAAGTTTTGAAATGTGCTCATCAAGGGCTTTCATTTAATGCCCATATTCACTTATCTGACAAACGTTACTTTTTCAAAATGGCGTCGTCTGTCGCGGATTTGCGAATTAATTGCTAATTGCATAATTAGAGCAGCCCCCCTCAAAAAATATAAAATACTTAATAATATGTAAAAGGACCATATTTTAAATGATATACCATTGAAATGTTCTTTAAATAATCAAAAAAATTGTTTATACATAAAAATAACCTATATTATTTATTTTTTATGACTATTATTAAATGATAATTTAAAGATAAAGTACGAGTGAGTGAGTGAATTTTTCGACTCGACCTCACTAAAATTGTGAATGACAAGCCTCCAGGAGGCTTTTGGCAGATAAGGGAGGTAATTTTATTTTTATTTTGTATACAATTTAAGACCAAAAAAACACTTGAAAAAAGTCAATATGGCGCGTATCTATCTGTACATCAGAGCCAACAGGTCGGATGTCCAATTTTTACGAAAATCACTTTTGTTCTAGAACACATTTAATTTTTTATCCTCTTTCGGGCTCTCTTATCATTATTTCGCTATCTCTTTTATTCACAAAGTTAAGCTTACAAAAAAAGTCGGATGTCCACATGACTTTAGAGCAAAAACAACTAATGTTTAGCTAAGACTTTTTACCTTTAGTAAATTTGAAATAATGGTTTAAAAGTAGGTCTTATGTTCATATAAGATATATCGTTTCTCAAATTTTCTTAGAGCGTAGCGTCTGAAATTAACATCAGACCTTTTGGTTCGGGAAATCCACACAACTTCCAGAGTGAAAGAGATAGCATCATTTTATAATGGGCGTTAGAAAGAGACAAAATGATAACATACGCTCGACGAGCGTCGACATCCCGCGGCCGCACACGGCCAGTAGCGACGGGTAGTGAGTGAGTGTCATGTAAAAACCAGTTCGTTCGTGTTGCGATCGCGGGTGGAATAGTTTGGTGCAAATAAATAATTATTCATGTTTATTATCAAATGCAGTGTTTTAAACTTTACAGCATGAATCCTCGTGTCAATAGGATATTCCAGGAGTTAAGAAATGCTGAAAATATAAGTATGAAGGTGTCATATCGATTTTTATGTTTACTTACCCATTTACCCTCTAAGGGGTTGATTTTCAAAATCTCCAAATATATGTTTGCCTTTTTATTTTTAGACGTGCTCCTACGAAGTTTCAAGTTATAATGTCTATTTTATATTCTTTTTCCATACAAAATTTGAACCCCATTTTCACCCCTTTAGGGGGTTAAATCATGTCCACCGTGTTGGACTTCAAAATAAACGTCATTTTCGCAATCGTCATACGAGAAAACCCCAATAACTACATCCATATCTATTTTTAGGTTTATATACCCATTTCACCCCTATTTCATCGCCATAGGGGTTGAAGTACTAACAATAACAATATACGTTGCGTTAGATTTTCTTCCATAAGCCTATATTATAAATTAAGTGATTTTTACTTCGCAAATGAAGGATTTTCTTATATACACAACTTCATACCCCTTTTCATCCCTGCGGGGGTAGAATTTTGAAAAACGCTGAGACCCGTATTTATTAATTTTCAATCGTGAGCCTAAACACAAAATTTGAAGACCCTAGCTTCAAAACTGAGGGACTTTCATACAAACTTTCATCCCTTATTTCACCCCCTTAAGGATGGAATTTTCAAAAATCCTTCCTTAATGGATGCCTACACTGTATAAGGTATCTATGTGCAAAATTTCAAGTCTCTAGGTCCAGCGGTTTGGGCTGTGCGTTGATAGATCAGTCAGTCAGTCAGTCATTCAGTTTACGATTTTATATATTAAGAAGATACGGAAAAACCGATATCCTCTGTCAAATACAAAGATACTCGTATTATGACACTTTTACAATAGATACCGGCAGAATCCCAAGGTTTTTACAAAAATCGGCATCACGACAGCACTGCAAGTGATGTTCACTGCGAGACCGATCAGACAGGCGGCGACGAAGAATCAGCTGCATTCTAATGATAATTATTGTTCTACTTATTACATTTATTTTAATAAACCTACCTTCTTTATACATTTTATTTTTCTTTGGTTTAATACAATTCTTGCTTATGCGTTTCTTTTAAAATGTTATTATCTCAAAAAACTTAAATGTTCAAGGAAAAGTCGGATGTGTATTTGTAAGAGCAGGTCAAATATCCCCGGACCAAAATATCTTATTTTCACATACTATTTATTGGATTCATGTTTGTTTTCGAACCATTTGGTCTGATCTTAATATGAGCCCTAAAATTGTTAATCAAAGTTAATGTTTTATAGAACCAAAACAGCAGATGTTATTATCCGACCATGTCATAAGAAAATACCCTCATTTTTAAGGTCGGATGTTGCTCCTTTTTCATAATTCAGATTTAATTGCGTTGCTGTTTTTGGAGAAGGGATGAAATAGTATAGCAAAAAGCAATCACTATTAAATAGTAATTTTACTCACCTAAAAATTTTTCGTAAACTTAGTAGTCTAAGTTAGTAATCAACGTTTAAAAGTTAAAATTCCTTCTCCTGTAAAGTATCAAAAATGGACATCCGACCAGTTGGCTCTGATGTACAGCTATAAGGATAGATACGCGCCATATTGACTTTTTTCAAAAAAATATAGCCAGTGTCACTTGGAATGATGTAAGGATTCTAACGATACCCCATAAATCCAAATCCGTTCAGCCATTTGGAAGTAATGGTGGAATAAAGAAACTCACAAACCACAAACATACATGAACCCTGGATACACTCCTTTTTGGGCAGTCGTGTAAATAAAAAATATAGTCTTTATTAAAGTAGGTACCTACCTACTTTATACGGAGCCCGTGGCGGGCGAGTCTGACTCGCTTTTGTCCGATTTTTGTATGAAAAAATTGCATTTGACCGTTCCTACGATTTACATTATCACAAATTTGCGATATGTACGTATAATATTTATGGTAAATTAAAATTTTGACTAAAAGTGATTTGAGTCTGCTTTCAATTTAACTGAAAACAGTTGGTAAGATCTAATTAACAATTTATGCCACTTAAACTTATTCGTTACTTTAAATTAGATCGCGTAAGAACCTTGGAGGTTCTTCCGGAGTTCTTCAATTATAAATCAGTAATAAGGACAGTTTAATTGGATGGACCTTAGATTGTTGGATGATTTAATTATGTTTCAGAAATTATAGGACCTAAACATAGAAATAACGGACGGATTTATTTTTATTGTGGTATCTCTACTTCCGGTTTTCGGATTCCATTATAATTTTAGATCGTTGTAAACATATACCACAATAGTACATTATGAAACAAGTTAGCTTAGGTTGCTCATTGCACACTCGGCTGAGTTACGGCCTCGCCTGCGGCTCGGGCTGCAACCGACAGCCTTGTGTGCAATGAGCAAAAGCTTACGAGTTTCATACGACGTTTTTCAACACATTTGCGAGGAAAATACAAAGTAATTTACCATATAGCAACAAATACTTACGAAAAAAACAAAATACGACTATTATGGGAAAAGGCGCGTAGATTTTTTTTTGTTTTTTTTACAAGCCCAATGCAAGAATATTTTGCGAACAAAGGGGTGAGTGAGCATACCTACAGCTTACTACAAAATTAAAATTTTAAGTGATAAAATGCAAACATTTTAATATTTTATAAAAAAAATATTGTGAATTATGAATAATTTGATAATAATAAGTATTTGTTTGACTTAATTAAGCACTTACACATTTATTTATTTCAAAAATGAATATGAATTTTCAGCGCCATAAAACCTCTTTGTTATTACTGAAAAAAATAACTATATTACCCGCTTAAATTAGGAATGCTCTGTTTACTCGCATATAACTTGCAGTAAGGTACTAATTTAACTTTGTAGAGATAATTCTATAACAACCTAGTGTTTTATATATTATTGCACGCGTTTGTTATAGCTCGGTTTATGGTCCTAAAAGCGAGGTATTAGAGCTCACTTTACGAGCAAGTGTGTTGAAAAATACATAATAGTACAAGTCCTGTACCATGTGTTATGTCTATTATTTTTCTGTTATTGTTGATAAAGACTTTAAGGAATCAGATGTACAAGTTTAATCGTAATTGAGCTGTAGTTTTAGTATGTAGCAGCTATTCTCGATTTTTTTTATGGTCTGTTAGCTCTGCAATGCAAATTACGATTACGATAGATATAGATAGATAGATAGATAAACACTTTATTGCACACACACATTACAGGAAATACAGTAACATAAAACTTAAAACTATTTTGAGACTTGGATAGTATACCATGTTTTATCAAATTATACCAAGTCAAGACTAGCCACATCATGTTTCTCTTCAATATTTTTTATTTCTCGAGAAACAAATTAATGATCTAATGAAAATAAATAATGATTAACCTTAGTTTAAGTTTATCAATGTAGGTACATATAATTATATGTCTAGTCTAGTATATGTCTAATCTAATTATAATTTGACTATACTTTCTTTAAAAATATACGATTCCTTCGATAAATAAATTGATATTGTAAGTTGTATATTGATTTAAATTTAAAATTTTGTACAAGTTTTCATGTTATGATTAAATTTAGTTTAAGCTACATATTCAACACCTATTTATTTATGGAATTACTAATTGTTACAGGTGTCACCAGTCTTCGAGACGTGAAACTCCTGGTAAATCCGCCAACCGTGATCAGAGGGGGCACGGCCGCTCTCATCTGCTCCAGAGACATGCAGGGGGCACCACTGTACTCCGTCAAGTGGTACCGGGGCAACCACGAGTTCTATAGGTACACACCCCTGGATGAGAAGCCGACGCAGGTCTTCGGACTCCCAGGAATATCCGTCGATGTGAGTACACATACACAGATATACTTAAGACACACATTAAGTAAGCATTCTCTGGGATACAGTAGCCGGCAAACATCTTGAAATCGGGTGGGGACTGCGCAGAACGCGTATTTAGGGTATGCGCAGCGGTGAGGCACGCGGGCGGCGGGAGAGGGGCGCGCGCTATTGGTCACTCCAATAGAGAAGGCTGTGATCGGGTACGTATCAGAATGTCTAAAGTTAGAATGTCTAAACTTAAAATGGCAAAGTTCAAAATGTCAAAAATTTGAATTTCTAACGATTAAAATGTAAAAAGTTCAAAATCTCAAAAACGAAAATGTCAAACGGTCAGATAGTAACTGCGTGTTAACCTCTGTGCCTCCGCCGCACATCAACATAGCCGCGCCACTCCCTGATTCGGTAGACGGTGCCAGTCACTGATTCAGTAGCCGGCGAACAAAACCCACCAATTGACTTTGAAATAGATTTTTTTCTGGCGCTTCGCCGGCCGCTGCCGCGGCACGCTCGCTTCGCTCGCTCGGCTCGCACGCTGGGTTCATGTCAACCTAACATGCTCATCGCTGCGCTCCTCGCACCTATCTCGTGACCTGCGGTCTACGGTTTCTAAGTCCCAGTAGACTAGTTTAGACTCGTTTCCGGCAACTAAATTTGCTATAAATCATTTTAGGCGAAGCCCAAAGACACCTCCACAGACTCAATTAACCTCAAAGAAGGCGATTACTTTTAAAATCCAACCCAATTCAAATAAATCATTGTGAACTTAGACATAATGAGCATTGATATTTTAACTTTCAAGTATTTGATACGTTTGATACTTTGAATTTTGCACATTTTGAACTTTGTCATTTTAACTTTAGACATTCTAACTTTAGACATTCTGATACGTACCCCTGTGATCACTCACAAGTGCACATGCGCGAACTTATCCCTACTCCGTCGAAAAAGTGTGAAGATATACCCACATACACAAGCACGCGCGCGCGCACACACACACACATACACACACACACACACACACACACACACACACACACACACACACACACACACACACACACACACACGCACACACACGCACGCACGCACTCCCAGACACAATCAGACACATAACATAAGCACGTACCACAATAAAGTCACAATCGGCACAGCGATTCTTAACCTCGGGTCGCGACCCGAATTCGGGTCGCGAGAGGTATTGGGTTGGGTCGCGGGCCCCCAAACGACTTTAAAAAGTGATAAAATTTTACGATTTTAATTGTGAATATTTTTATAATTTTTATAGGTCCCTCCATCGATTTCATTACAGAAAGTATTCTCAAAGAAGATCGGCGAACTTCTATGTAATTTCAGACCTCTACTTAAGGGTTCCGTTCATGAAAGGAATTGACTGATATTTATAGACCTACGCTAGACTAACAAAAAAGGTAATCGTTTTAACTATTTCAAAGCTGGGATTAAGAAGATATTAAATACGCACGATGATACGAAAACAAACACAGAAATTCAAACGTGCGTGAGTTTTGGCTTGCCAGTAGTGGTTTCTAAAAAAGTACGCCCAGGCTCCTAGAATAGTACGAAAATGGCAAAAAGGGCACGCAAACCAATAAATCAAGGTACAAAATTTTTTTTTTTTACTGTCTTTTGAGAAACATACGCCTATTTTTACATTTTGGGGTTCAATCGTTAAAAAGTATTAAATACTGTGATGAGCACCATAGTACGACACACGCTCAAATAGTACGTAAATCGTACTAAAAGGTACGATCTGGCAACCCCGAACGTCAATGTCAGTGATAGATTTGACCAATGACGAAGGAATAATATGGACCTGACACACCTACGAAAAAAGCGTGCATTTCATTGGTCTCCATTCAAACGCAACTAAACATGGCGGCTCAGCTTAGTAGCCTTATACAGCACAGAGTCGAAATTGTAACATGTAAACGCTAAACAATATGGCGGACACGGTATGCGCCTGACGTCACGAGTCACGAATGCTTTGTTATTGCAGTTTATGCCTCTTCCATAGGTTTCCTTTTTCAGAGGATTTGACATTGACTGACATTGTTGAAACAACACACTTTTATTAATGGGAAGGCAAAGAAGTGTATGTTTATACAGCCACATTCTTCAGTATTTTTTTTTTCTCTTTGCAGTAGAATACATTCAAAATACAGGTGTATCGCTTTCTAATGTCTCCTAGAGTATTGCTTGATGTTTGATAGATCAAAACATTTTAAATATACTTTAACATTATGCATATTGAAAATGGAATTGATTACTTTAGTATTAAAACTTCTGCGTTGATTGGAACATACTCTTACAAGCAAGAAGCTTATACCCCCAATGGAGATTGCACGGCTAGTGTCATATTGAAGATAGAAAAAATGTCCTTAAGTGACGTGACGGCTTATTGCTATCTGTTTCTTAAGTGTTACATTACGTGTTCGTTGTTCATCGTTCGTTCGTTCGTGAGAAACGAAAACGTATTGTCACGCTAAAGAAAGAGATAGCAATAGGCCGTAACGTCACTCAAGGACATTTTGCTATCTTCACTATGACACTAGCCGGCGCAATCTCCATTGGAGGTATAAGCTTCTTGCTTACAAGAATATATCGTTTAGTTTTTGCATTATGGAAACGTTTTGTTACAATATAATTGATAGTTATTTATCTTTTGACTCCCTTCTTTTAAAATCATGATTTTGTGGAATTAAATTCTACGAATTTAACTCTATTTATTTAACATGTTTCCGATTGTGAACGTCCTTGTTAAATATGCAGTCGAGTTTCGCCAATCTTCTTTATGATTACTCACTAAAGGCAACAACAACAAAGACTAAGGGCTGTCAGTTGCGGGCACTCCATCGAGGTCGAATCCTACTTACTATCGTAAATTCCCTTTTAGCGACGAAATCGTCATGGTCACACATAATCACAATAACTTGGCAATATCTTGCCGAAATTTCATCTCTCGCTACCATGTGGTGTTTAAGATTTGGCCAATATAAAATCCAGGGCGGCCCTAGGGCAGTGCAAGCGGTGCGACTGCACTAGGAGCCCTCGTGTGTGGGGCACCGAAAACGCCTTACCACCAGTCGACTATCAATCGTATTATTGCCTGGTGACGAGCGACGACGTGACGAATAAAACTGACTAAAATCGCACTGCGCGGCCATTTTTTAGTATATACAAGCAATATTAGTGGATGAAACTGACTAGAAACCGTTTTTTACTATAAACAAGCAAGGTTACAAGATTAGTAGATGAAACTAACAAAAAATCGCGTTGCGCGGCCATTTTTTTTCTATAAACAAGCTAGATTACAAGATTAGTAGAAAAAACTGACTAAAAATCGCGCTCCGCCACCGTCTTTTACTATAAACAAGCAAGGTTACAAGATTAGTAGATGAAAATGACTAACAAGAGCGCTGCGCGGCCATTTTTTTATATAAACAAGCGAGATTACAATATTAGTAGATGAAACTGACCAAAAATCGCGCTGCGCGGCCGTTTTTTTTATTTATTATAAACAGCAAGGTTACAGGATTAGTAGATGAAACTGACTAAAAATAGCGATGCGCGGCCGTTTTTTAACCAACAGGCAAAATTGAAAATCTTGGAATCGCAGAAAGGGGGCACCCGTAGAAATGTCGCCCAGGGTGCTGGTAGTGCTAAAACCGGCACTGCCTTTACGTCTTCACTACTGAACCGATCATGAAATTTTGCATACATGTTGTCAGGGGTGCAGAAAAGGGACATTCAGTTCCCGAGGGATAGCAAAAAACTGTCCACGCAGACAAGTCGCGGGTAGCCACTAGTAAAAATAAATAACATGTCATTTTAGTAACTGTTACTACAAAAGAAAAAAATATTAGGTTATGGGTCGCGGACTTCAAATATATTTGTACTTTGGGTCGCCGGCCAAAAAGGTTAAGAACCACTGCTATAGAATATAGATTGACAATATAGATGATCAATTTTACAAAACCCGCCCCACGTTTTTAGGTTTATTTCTGTAGGTATAGGGTATTAGGGTTATAAATATTTACATAAGTTTTTTTTTTTACTTTTTAGTTTGTTTTTACTACTCCGTTTAAATGTTTTTAGTCCAATTTTTTTGTAATAATTTAGTTCGTTTTAAAAACGTGTTTTTAAAAAAGTTTTGTTTTTCAGTAAATTATTATTTTCTGCTTTTTAGATAACGAGCTAAGACTAAAATATGACTTTTTTCCGGCTCCATCATCAGATCCTCGGACACTATTTCTCAACAAGGTACTCGTCAAGACGATTCAAACGAGCCCAAACTCGATGGGGTAGCGTGGTTTTGTTATAGAGTTCCTATGGCTTTCTTCCGGCTCCATCATCAGATCCTAGGTCACTATTTCCCAACAAAGTTCTCGTCAAGACGATTCAAATGAGCCTCGAGCCCAAACTCGATGGGATTGCACGGTTTCAATATTGAGTTCCTTTGGCATGGCCTTCCAGCTTCATCATCAGACCCTGGATTTTATCTTTCCTCTGAGTACTCCTCAAGACAATTCTAACAAGCCTAATCACAATGGGGTTGTATGGTTTCATCATTAAGTTCCTGTGGCCTTATTCCAGTTCCATCATCAGATCAGCTCAATGACACCATAATATTGCATTGCTTTCCAGTTCTGACCTATGTTCAAAGTTTCAAGTCTCTAGCTCATCGGGAAGCTAGTTTAAAATCGTTCGCAAACTTTGCGGAGAAACAAAAAAACAAACAAACAAACGAGAAAGCAACCTAATAAAAACGTGTTAATAAAAAGGGAAATAGAAATTCACATTAGAATCAGGAACATACGCACGATGCAATTGCACATGCATCTTAAAAAGGAATCCAAGCTGCTATCGAAAACGAGCAGGGGCCCAATCGCACTAATTCTGAACGATAAAACCAAAACCGTTACGTTGTCATTGAGGTTATATTTACCTAAAAATCTTTGGTTTAGCTTAAGAATTTTCATTTAAATTGTCCGAGATTGTCATTCTAGGCTCCTTAGGCACTGCTTTGTACAATTTTAACATATTTAAAGCGAGTATTTTTCTGTAAACAAAACTCAAGCGGTAACGATTTGGTTTTGGTTTTATCGTTGTAAATTAGCGCGATTGGGCCCCAGGTTTCAATACAGTCTATTTCAGTGAGTTAAGTTAAATTCAATAAGAATGTTAACAAAGGAAATATACTCTTTTCTGAGAATAGAAAAATAGCAATGGTGTGATAGAAAACTTGATAAAATCTATTGCGCTGCGGAGGCTAGCAGTCAGTTCAATACAAAGCGAAGCAGTCAGTTTAAAACAGTTAGCAAAAACTGAAAATGTTTGTTTCGATATCTAACTGGCTGAATTTTACCAACTAACAGACGGTTAAAACGTGGTTAAAACTTTATCAGCTGTTATAATGTTGGTGAAATTTAACCTTTTCCGCATATAAATAAGTACTTATAATTATTCGATTCGACTCCATATTTATGGTTCGAAATGTTGTGTATGGGTATGTTTTATAAAGTGATACAATGAAACGAACGAAGAAAGTGAATTTGAACTCAGAACGTCCGCTCTCTGTCTAAACAGACCTTTAGAATACAATTTTGCCAGGTTGCTCTTTTTTTTCTGTAGAATCTAATAATAGTAAATTAAGATACGTTAACTTAACAAATTATTAATAGAAAATTTTGTAATTTCACGCATCAAGCAGTTTTAATGCTTTCATATTTTAAGGGATTCAGTTTTAATAAGAATGCAAACTTATACCTCAAAAACACGTTCTGCAAAATAGGAAAGTTGTTACTTTTTAATTAGCCTATCGAGAATTATACGTTTTCTCCAAAGGTTGTGAGAAACTTTTTAGTTAATTAATTATAATGCTACTGCTCCACATCCTCCTGCGTGTTGGCTACATTAAGGTTTTAACGCCGCTAAAAATTAATTTCTAGTGAAGTATCGCTTAAAGAGTGCTCCACACTCGCGCCGCGAAAGCCCGCAAAGGCCGCGAACCGCGAGTGTGGAGGGTTTCGCGGCTTCGCGTATGGGCTTCGCGGCGTCGCGTTCGCGCTTCGCGGCGTTCCCCGTCCGGTGGCGGTTTTTTGGTCCGCGTCAAAGAACTTGTGTGCCGAACTAATGTTGCCGTGATTCGCGGCCGCGGTTCACGCGCGAGTCTGGAGGGCTATATTTTTCGCACCGTTTTCATGCGCAAACCACGCCCGTGATTCGCGGCCGCGGTTCGCGGCGCGAGTGTAGAGCCCTCTTAACGTTTAGTGACATTTGTAACGTCGTTTGTAAATTAACGACGTTAAGTCTTGGCCACATTTGCGTCACGCCTAGATTAACGCTTTAAGCTATGCGTTAAGACGCAGGTGAGCCGTAGCATAAAAGAAAATGCTTGTATTGAAATAAGCTCTTCTTATAATTATTGTCCTTTAAAATGATAAGTGCTGAATACAGTATACTAGCGGCCGCCCACGACTTCGTCTGCGTGGAAAGTTTTTTTGCTGTCCCTCGGGAACAATACTTTTTCCGGGATGAAAGGTACCCAGTGTCCTTTTCCGTACCCCTGACAACATGTATGTAAAATTTCATGATGATCGGTTCAGTAGTTAAGACGTGAAGGCGTTATAAAAAAACAAACGGACTTTCGCATTTATAATATTAGTAAGGATAAGGAAGTAAGGATAAGGATTTGATGAATCATGTTTTGACGACTGTAGTGATAAATAAAAGCTATGTTGTTTTTATTTTCATGTTTAAATAGAATTAATTTAAGTAAGAATTATTATCACCCACCAATCCACATTAGGTCCACGAGGAGGTTCCGTTGCATTGCCCTTGTCTGTCCATAGGGAAGGCCTAGGGCCCCAACAATGGGAATAGACCCAGATAGGGCAGAAGTTCGTTGTGGAACCAAATGAAATGAAATGATGATGACGTTTAATCTCACTCCGAAATGAAATAAAAACAACGTGAAAAAATCAGATAAAGCAGGCCATACACGCTAGGTTATGCATGACGGTTTGAACCGAGCCGCAAAACCTTCATGTAAAGCCGTGTTCAATAGAGGACACACACGCTAGGTTATGCATGACGGTTTTGACCACAGGCATAACTGACCGCCTTGCATGAGCGGCTTGCATGAACAGGCATGCAGTTTTATCGCATACACGCTAGGTTAGGCATGACAGTTTTGACCTTACATGCATAACCATCATGCATAACCTAGCGTGTATGGCTGGCTTAAGATAAGACTAGTTTGAAAAGCTGAAAACTCACACAATAGTTCATCAAATGCGCGTTCAAGTTCGTAATCGAGTTACAACTTTTGAACGAAATGGCGTTTTTTTTGTCAAATCTTCATGTTTACTTCCACAAATTGCTTTTCGATCTCCCACCGATGCCTTCGCAAATTGGATTCTGATTGCTGAATTGTGAATCATTTAGTGTTGTAATTGTGCTGTCTTTGGATTCAACTCAAGTCTTCTCAATTTTTCTTTGAACGGTGATAATGGGTGCCGTGTTCTTTTTATGGTTTTCGTGTTTTGGAATGATGTGGGAAAAAAGTGTAACCTCCTTATTTAAACGTTTTCAAAGGTCACTTTAACAAAATGGTCACCATTATTTAATAGTTTGTAGAGTCTGTGCAGAAATGAAATCGTCATAAAATTTGTGCTAAATCATATAAGCGTCTATCCTGCAAAAGTTTGGTGTACGAACACAGTTTTTTTTTCACCAAAACTGTCACAGTAGGTAAGTAAGATTGCTACGCGGCCGACGTCGCGGAAAACGCTAGTAAAGTTATACAATATGGAAATATGGATGTAGAATAGATATTTAAGTGTTAGTCTAACAACATTCTTAATTCATGAAAAATTGCGTCACTCCTAACTAAGAAAATTGTGAGATTAATTTTACGAAACGAAGTGACATTAGCATAATTGCTTAGGCGACAAAATTGTTTAGGAGCATTTTTAACGGCAATCATTGTCACTTAGCATCATTTTTCGTGTTGAGCAAGAAAGAAGGAAGTATTTCCTGTTCTCCCTTTAAGTGTATTTATAAAGGAGTCTTCCGGCAACTGCGCCCACTTTAAACTGGACCCACGGGCGCAATCGCCGGATCGAATTATTTTAATATGTGCCTGCTACACGGCTGCCAACTACGTTCCAACCAAGGTGAGGTGACCTTGGCTGGCAACTAAAACAGCTTGTTTCGAAATTTGGTTGTAAACCTCCATTTGCACGGCTGTAAACCACCAATGTCACCTTGGCTGAGACGTGGTTGGCTTGCAGCCACTTCAGTATCACTCAACTATATAATACTGGAGCCTTAGTGTTTTCAGCTCAACAATGTATTTTATCTAAAAGCCTTCTTCCAAACATTTCCAGTTGAACAACTCCAACGGCAGCCAAGTAGTGATCAAGCGCATGGACTTGTCCCTCGCCGGAAACTTCAGCTGCGAGGTCACAGCTGACTCCACCTTCGCAACGCAAATAGCCACAAAGTTCGTCGATGTTATCGGTGAGTATATCTGAGAAGTTTGGCTCACCGCCGAAAAGTTGCAAGCCTATAGGTCTTCTATAGATTGTACTTCGGCTCGCTTCGCTGTATTTAGTGTGCTCAAGAGCTGCACGAGCTTCATTCCACCTTCTCCTTTCTACCATCGGATATCCAGACGCACTGCAGGTTCCCGTTCTTGGTTGAAATACCTTTTCTGCGTACCAAACGCTACTCAACATCGTTTATAATGCACACAGCTAAGGAATGAAATTCCCTGCCGGTGTCAGTGTTTCTGAGCGCATCATAAGGTCACGTCTTTCTGCCATAAGGGTAGGTGGATATCACTTCTTTCCGCTTTGATCCAACAAAGTCAACAACTCACAAAAATCTTCAAACTTATAAAAAAAAACAACTTTCTAGCTATCACGGTTCATGAGATACAGCCTGGTGACAGACAGACAGACAGACAGACAGACAGATGGACAGATGGACAACGGAGTCTTAGTAATAGGGTCCCGTTTTTACCCTTTGGGTACGGAACCCTAAAAACGAAATATTATCTCTTCACCATTGTGTTGTGAAAGTTAAACGTTGAGTCTTCACTTGACTTGACCACCTGAAGTTTTGGTAATGTGTGGTAAGGATCCTAACAGCACCAGGCGTCTACTTATCAATTAGCCAATTTTAAGCACGTTTTGTGACAAAGATCAACATCGATGGTAATATATAACAAGTAATAGGTAACATTTTGAAATACTTCCCTGTCAAAGACCTTGCTATCGTATAATCTTTTACGAACCAAAATACGATCTTGTAATTATGAAATAATAACCAGCTATTTCATATAAATAAACGAGGAAATTAAATCACCATTTTTAAACGGAAATTAATTAACATTCATTCAGATCAGAACCCGTTCACTTTAATTTGGACTACGGAATGGATTGACAAATGTTTTCACTGGAATTCAAATGAAAAGGGGAATTACGATATTGAATCACCTATATTTACACTTCCAGTTTATGTGCATACATAAGGATATGAAATGAAATAAAAATGATCTTGTAATATATCCTCCAGATATTATTTATGTAGCTCCAAACTTGAAGTTTGGCAGAGCTACTTAAGAAAACCATTGTCCCAGCTTGATCCAATCAAATGGTTATGAAAGGTCTTGAATTTTAAGTAGGGTCGTGAACTTCGGAACCCCACTCAACTCTAAGTAGCAAAAGTATTTGTGTTTGTTGTAAAGTAAGGCGGTGCTATAGACTTATTATGGCAGTAGTCACACTGCGATGCGCTGCGATATGCGGGGCCACTCTATAAAGCTGTGTGTGAATTTAGTATCATAATGTTTTATATTAAGATGATTAATATAATGAAAATATTAGAAAAAATCGGCTCACCCGTAGCAACTCAGACGGGACTCGAACCCGCACCCTTAGGATTCCGGCCCAATGCACTACCAGTTATGCTACCGAGCCTTTACCGATAACTGGTAGTGCATTGGGCCGGAATCCTAAGGGTGCGGGTTCGAGTCCCGTCTGAGTTGCTACGGGTGAGCCGATTTTTTCTAATATTTTCATTATATTAATCATCTTAATATAAAAATAACACTGTGAATGCAAAAAATCTAAAAAGTTAAAATCATAATGTTTTATTTATTTTATACTAGCTGCCACCCGCGACTTCGTCTGCGTGGAAAGGTTTTTTTGCTATCCCTCGGGAACAATACTTTTTTTCGGGATGAAAAGTACCCTATGTCCTTTTCTGTACCCCTGACAAC
Organism: Agriphila geniculea; assembly: GCA_943789525.1. Lineage (NCBI taxonomy): Eukaryota > Metazoa > Arthropoda > Insecta > Lepidoptera > Crambidae > Agriphila > Agriphila geniculea. Next base: position 1,546,461 of record OX038880.1, read on the forward strand.
GTGTATGCAAAATTTTATGATGATCGGTTCAGTAGTTACGACGTGAAGGCGTAACAAACAGACAAATAAACAAACAAACAAACGGACTTTCGCATTTATAATATTAGTAAGGATGCTATTTTCTTATTATAAAAAAATCGGATAGGTACCTAATGAAAGTGTTTTTAAAAGCAAAACAAAAATATATTTTTAATTTATTGATACTTTTGTAAAATTCTTTAATCAAGTAAAATTAGATTAAACTAGCTGCCACCCGCGACTTCATCTGCGTGGAAAGGTTTTTTTGCTATCCCTCGGGAACAATACTTTTTTTCGGGATGAATAGTACCCTATGTCCTTTTCTGTACCCCTGAAAACGTGTATGCAAAATTCTATGATGATCGGTTCAGTAGTTACGACGTGAAGGCGTAACAAACAAACAAATAAACAAACAAACAAACGGACTTTCGCATTTATAATATTAGTAAGGATACTAAAAGCGCCTCTTCAGATCTCTGGCGGTCATTCTATATGACATAACTATAGCAAACATAAAAAAAATTGCCGAGCCTATAAAAAGTCGTAAACTGACGTGCACTATAGAAGGCACAGAGAGGCGCAAACAGGTAGAATGGTAGATGATCAAAGGGCGCAAACTCTTTATGTCCATTAGCCATTTTAATGTCCCCACTGCTGGGGCACAGGCCTTCCTTATAGGTGGATAAGGAGGACGGGCCATAACCCACCACGCGGGCCCAATGCGGATTGGTGGGTGTTAACGACTGCAAACGCAGCCGGGACCAACGGCTTAACGTGCCTTCCGAAGCACGGAGGAGCTCGAGATAATAATTTTTTGATCACCTATCCCATGACTGACCCTTGCCAACGTTGCTTAACCTGCGCAATCGCTGGGCCAGGCGCTAGACCACTGCGCTACCGAGCTCTTCACTCACTTAAATACTCTTTATGTACCTACCGCAAATTCATGAATGTGTTTTTCTGATGGTGAAATCCGCCTTTGTACCATACATTGTGTATTTTTGTGCAATAAAGATTAATAAATAAGAAAAGAAAGTAGGTAATAGATTTTACTCAAAAATGCTTGTAATATGGTCATTATTTTGACAACCTTCTTTGAGCAAAGTCGGGGTTGCCGCGCTCCTCCGATGGTGACGCGGCAAAGTTGTATGAGATTTCATTATTGTCTTGTTTTAGCTACCAGCAATTTCCTTTGAGAATCCATTATTGTCGAGTTTTGTTTCAAATATAGAACGCCACACCTATCGCTCTCTCGGTCACACTCGTTGTGGTAAGCGCGGTGAGCCGCCATTTTCAATCCCATTCTTTATCTGCGCGGATGTTGTACATTGAGGGGAGAAAACCCTATTACACAGGTGATATTTGTATTTTTATGTAAAATTTGTATGGAAAAATATAAAAAACTCGCACTTGACCGTTTTTTGACCTTTCATTAAATACCTTTTGACGACTTCCGGGGTACCTTAGGGGGTCGAAAAAATCTTATTTTTTGGCTCCGACGCACCGTTTAGAGATATTTGCATTTTTGTATTTTTTTTCGAAATTAGGTTATACGTACCCACTATAGTAGTAGGTAGTACTCGCATTTTTGAGTAAAGCACTATACAAGCCTTGGTCCACAATGACTGCACTGCTGGCCACGTTATGATGGCCTCGAGCTAAGCTTAACTACGCTCTCGGCCTTCAAGCTTGGTCATCATTACAACCCTTGCTGTCCGCGCTATAAAGGCCTCGACCTCCGGTCTCGGCCTTTATTTCAGCTTGGCCATCAAGAGCTGCAATGCTGACCGCGCTGTGACGGCCTGGACCTGCGCTAAGCTCCGCTCTCGGCCATCATAATCGCTGCCAGCAACGCAGTCATTATATACCGCGGCAGTAATGTACTATACTTGCTGCCACAAATTTGAAAAGAAAGTTGGTTACAACAATGTTACTGATTGGTTGTAACTAAATTGATAAACCTAATATTTACTAACCCCGTGTTTTGATTCAGAGATTGCCGTTCGCAAACATTATTAGGTATACGAGTAAACAATCATATTTATTAACTCTGATAAATATAGTTAGTCTGTTTTGTAAGCCTTACTGAATACCCTTTTATGTAACGGCTTGTTCTCGGTAAGTTTTCACTTTTTAAATATTAATGTGTTACAAATCTTAATGAGTTAAGTAAGTAATTGAAAAATATGAAGAAAAATTTGTCTAATTAACTTCAAATTATTTTTTGATAATATCGTCATTTATTTTACTTTGAAAAATAATATTTTTTTCTTAGTCTCTCGTTTTGACGAATACAAAGTGAAGTTAGTTTAGATTTTAAAAGTTTTTATTTTTTAGGGTATATCTATTTACATGATTAGGTAACGCACTTGTAACGAAACGCTATATACAGTAACATAATTTTCAACACACTTGCTCGTAAAGTGAGCCCTAATACATCGCTTTTAGGGCCATAAACCGAGCTATAACAAACGCGTGCAATAATATATAAAACACTAGGTTGTTATAGAATTATCCCTACAAAGTTAAATTAGTACCTTACTGAAAGTTCTATGCGAGTAAACAGACCATTCCCAATTTAACCGGGTAATACAGTATTTTTTTTTAGTAACAACAAAGAGGTTTTATGCCGCTGGAAATTCATATACATTTTTGGAATAAAAAAATGTGTAAGACCTTAATTAAGTCAAACAATATTTATTATTATCAAATTATTCATAATTCACAATATTTTGTTATAAAATTTTAAAATACTTGCTTTTTATCACTTAAAATTATAATTTTGAAGTAGGCTGTATGCTCACTCACCCCTTTGTTCGCAAAATATTCTTACATTGGGCGTGTGAAAAAAAAAACAAAAAAAAACCTACGCGCCTTTTCCCATAATTATCATAATTATTTTGATTTTGTCGTATTTGTTGCTATGTGCTGTCATAACGCGATTTAGTCCTTCTACGCATTAGGTACACCGATTTGAAAGGTGGTAAATTACTCTGTATTTTCCTCGCAAATGTGTTGAAAAACGTCGTATGAAACTCGTGAGCTCTTGCTTATTGCACACTCGGCTGAGTTACGCCCTCGCCTGCGGCTCGGGCTGCCTGCAACCCACAGTCTTGTGAGCAATGAGCAACCTAAGCTAACTTGTTTCATAATGAACTATTTTAACACATTAATAAATTTAGTTACTAGGTATAATATGCTAACATTTTGTTCACCAAAAATTATACACCACTGCTGTGCCACTAGTTAGGGATCAAATTATAATGATGTTAATTAATTTTCTTCTTGTAATAAGTTTAGATATAACCATATTCTTGGAAATCTCATTACTTGGAACAAGTTCTTTATTATAGAGTTAATTTCATCTTACGATCATCTATAAACGTAACTTATGTTGTTTTGGATTTTCCCTCATGAACTGTATTTGTGGTCATGATTAACTACATAATAACTCGGTGTATTATTCAAAAAATTCTTGGAAATATAGATACCAAACTCGTATTTTACGTATAATACGATGCTCGACCCCATTTATGCAAGGAATTCACAAAAGGAATAGGTACTATTTTTAACTCCATTGTGAATTCTTGAAACCGATTGGCTAATATCCAATATTTCTCCTTAGCTAGTTTTATTCTGTTAATCGGAAAACGTAGATCTTTCTGAAGGAACTCGATACATTCATCTGAAATGCCTCGGGTATCGGTATTATTGTAGTTTATAAAATCCCGAACAAATTTTACGAGAACGGAACAAAATGACAACATTAGAGAATTAGCAAGAAAGTAAGATAAGAAAGAAAAAACTGCCTTTGGTATCGGTATTATTGTAGTTTATAAAATCCCGACCTAATTTTACGAGTGCGGAACAAAATAACAATATTATAGAATAAGAAGAATGAAAGAAAATAAAAGAGAGAAAATACCGTTATTTTGGACATACACAACGAATAATAGTACATTATGAGACAAGTTAGCTTAGGTTGCTCATTACACACAAGGCTGTGGGTTGCAGCCCGAGCCGCAGGCGAGGGCGTAACTCAGCCGAGTGTGCAATAAGCAAAAGCTCACGAGTTTCATACGACGTTTTTCAACACATTTGCGAGGAAAATACAAAGTAATTTACCACACAGCAGCAGATACGACAAACACAAAAACAAAATGATAATCATGATGAGAAAAGGCGCGTAGGTTTTTTTTGTTTTTTTCACACGCCCAATGCAAGAATATTTTGCGAACAAAGGGGTGAGTGAGCATACAGCCTACTTCAAAATTATAATTTTAAGTGAAAAAATGCAAATATTTTAATATTTTATAACAAAATATTATGAATTATAAATAATTTGATAATAATAAATATTTATTTGACTTCATTAAGGACTTACACATTTATTTACTTTAAAAATGAATATGAATTTTCAGCGGCATAAAACCTCTTTGTTGTTACTAAAAAAAATAACTGTATTACTCGGTTAAATTGGGAATGCTCTGTTTACTCGCATAGAACTTGCTAATTTAACTAGGTACTAATTTAACTTTGTAGGGATAATTGTATAACAACCTAGTGTTTTATATATTATTGCACGCGTTTGTTATAGCACGGCTTATGGCCCTAAAAGCGATGTATTTAGGGTTCACTTTACGAGCAAGTGTGTTGAAAACAATATTACAGAACATGACTGGACAAGAATTAAGGAAACGAATCACAAAGACAGTAACAATTTACACATTATGCAACGTCGTGATACCAAAACTATGCTCTATCAATATAAGCAGCAAGCTATGCATGCAGCACAGGTATTCTTAAGTAGTTACTTACTCCCTGTCAACATAATACCAGATTTGAAAATTTGAAAAGTTCAATAAATTAAAACGAGTGGTGGAATTAGGTAGCTAAAATAACGTTTCTCAATTAGCATCTAATTGGTCGGCTAAGATGATATCTGACCTATTTCTTTTGTAAGTGTAGGAGTAGATTCTTCAAAGGCTGTGTTGCATCCGCGATAATTAAGTGGAATTCTCAAGTTCTTAGAATGAGAATCTTCAGATTCGGAATGTGTCACTTTAAAATAAAACATCATTTTCGGGTGTATGCTTTTTTATATACTTAAGTATGTTTAGTTCTAGCTGATGAGGGTTTTAACATGCTGCCTTTATTGCCTGTGGTCCTACTGGTAGTACCACAGGCATTTTTTTCTTGCCCCTGGTTTTATCAGTAGGACTACGGACAAGTAGACAATTTGCCATGCGCAGGTTGCATCTTACCAGATGTTCATATCTCCATATTTTTTCTTTTTTAATAAACCGTTGAATTATTAATTGCCTTCATCAAGATCTAATACTGTCATACCCATATCTGCTTGTATTATCAACAACAATACTAGATGACACCACTTAGGTGACGTTTACTTTTTTTTTTGGTAACCAAGCTACTTAGTGTCTAATTTTCAAAATCTATCCCAATCGCTTTCATTTGACAGATAGATAATATGATACATTACTACATTTCTTTGGTATGTTTTTGTTTGTGCCAAAGAGAAGTGTCAATGTATCACACCCTGAAAGCAAATGCTATAGATTTTAAAATTAGACAATTAGCCCCCAGACCATCGTACGATATCAATCATTTATCATTCGTAAGATTACGACATGACATGTTCCACATCACTAGTCAGCAGTAGTGTGGTTACCAAAAAAATTTTAAATGACACCCCAGTGGTGTCGTTCAGTGGTGTCGTTGACAATACACGCTTATCTGTATTCCTTTCTTGTAAAGGTTTATCGTTTAGCTCAACAAAATGAACGGTTAACTGCATCCCAAATGATATGCCAAGTCTACTAATAGTTTAAGCCCACTAACGTAGCTGCCAAATCGTGCGGAAGCCACAAACTGCAATACAAACAGTACAGAACGCTCGCTGGGTATACCATTATGCCTCTTATTCTTAAATTAAGAATTAACGTAGGCTTGATTTCGGCTGTTAATTTAATTCAATTTTTAGAATATCTTGATAGATCTTCTCATTGAATTCATGTTACCGTAGATTTGCGAACATTTCGTAGGTATGTTTCGTGATTTTCAAAATTGCTACAAATAGTCCGTAAACCTTGAAAAAATCAGGTTTATCCATTATTTTAAAACCTCTCCCACAAACTGACCAAACACATCTCGTATATCTGCACACAAAATCTGTTTTTTCGTAGAATCGGTAAAATCCTTTAAATCTCTAAACCAATCCCAGTTCATTTAGAACTTAGGTGCATTCAGAATACATTTACAGCCACCGTTCGTTTGTATTCCCACTGACCGACGGATTGTTGAAATCTAAATTCGAGCACCGCCACCGCTGAGAGCTCGCCGTGTTATCTGCAGTAATTGAAATGTGCAAAGTTGTTTGCTATGATTTAATATACCTAATACAGATCACATCGCGGTTCATATTAACATTGTTTAGGTACTCGTACCTATGTTGTATTTAGATGAAGAAGAAAGATTTCGGTAACAGTGATTGTTAAGGTGATTTTTAAAGGAAATCAACACTTTTTTGATGTAAGCACAGTACGCTGAAAGATCCTACAGATCTGAAAATCTTACGGACCTGAAATTAAGATATTATATATTTCTTTATATCTTTATCCAGACACATTTTGAACCAGAAACACGGTTTCATGATTTTGGCTCGATTCATTTTAAAGTTTGAGACGATTTAGAAACAACATTAGGTATTCAAATAAAAAATTGCTTTAAATAATTTGTATCATCAATATTCACAATTGTAAAAGCATTTCTTTGAGCGCCCACGAGCTCCTTTTGTCTCCGCAACTATTTTGTCTCTCACATAGTTTGTATGAAAACTTGCCGACTGTCGCGTTGCTACGTTTGCACGCTTTCATACAAACTCGTAGACTTGATGTGAGAGACAAAATAGTAGCGTTCTCGCCGACGAAGACAAAAAGTTGCTCGTGTGTGCTGGAATCTCTATTGTTATTTACTACGACTTGATTTCGTGATTCTTTTCCCCTAATCTTCCAAATCGGTCTCGTTCTGGCGCTCGACGTTTTCTCATTGCTATCTCGCTTTACTGATATACCACCTTAAGCAGTTTTTTTATAATTCCAGCATTACCAACAATCAAGCCCATCCTGAAGGCAGACAAGGACCGCTATCAGCCGGGGGAGAGGCTGCGAGCCAACTGCACGTCGTCTCCTGCCAGGCCAGCTGCCAACCTCACCATCAAAATCAATGATGAACCGGTATGTAGACTTTATTTCTTCGGCCTCAGTAACCCTGCTTAGCTGAAGTGGCAGTGGGCGGGCTGGGAGATGTAGCGAGAAGTTGAAGAAGAAGCGGCTAAAAAGTTCTCGATTGGCCTTCGCACATCAAACAATGCTTCGTATTCGGACGTAGGCCATAGGACTGCTTTTTCTTGAGTTTTTTGGAGGAAGTATAATTTTATATGTGACAGTGAATGACGTGAATCGGGCAGTGGGATCCCAGTTTCTCTAATCGGGCTCAAGAGACACATTCTTTGTTTCTCGATTTCGATCGGAGAAACCAGGAGAAATCAAAGTACATCCTTTAAAATCTTAATAGAATTTCATACAATTTTGATTTATGAAAATTCTCAATAGGGCCAGTAGTCATGTATGGATCAGAATGTTGGGCTATAAAAAAGATGGATGAAAGGAAATTACATGTAGAAGAGATGAAAATGCTGAGGTGCATGTGTGATTTGACGTGAATGGTTAAAATTAAGAATAAGTATGTTTTAAGTTTGAAAGTAGCACTAGTAACAGAAAATTTAAAAGGGAATCGTCTGGCTCGGTTTGGGCATGTTATGAGAAGGGATAAAAGGCATGTTACTAGAAGGGTAATGGATATGGGCTTTGAGGGCTGGAAAGTAATAAGACCGTAGAAAAGATGGATGGATTGTGTTCGGAATGATATGAATGTGATGGGAATGGATGAGGAGATGACGAGTGACATGCAGGATTGGAATGAGATGGACGCACTGCACCGACCTTAAATAAATTGGGATAAGGGTAGATAATAATGATGATGATGATCTACTTAACAGCCTCAAACTTGACAAAACATCATAATTTTCAGATCCGCTCATCCGAGATGAGCCTGCACCCGTCGGAGAGCGGGTTGTTCTGGACGAGCGTGTCGGCCGAGCTGCCGGTGGCGGCGCCGCTGTTCGCGGGCGGGCGCCTGCGCCTGGCCTGCGTGGCGTCCGTGCACCACCTCTACTCCAAGCAGGCCACCTTGGACTTCTTCACGCCGGAGACGGACCCGAGGCCTGAGAGAAGTAGGGCTTTTGGATAACTTTTTTATTGATTGATTAGATTGATGGACATGAACGGTATGAATGGAGATTTAGAACGGTCATCGTATGATGGACATGAACGGTATGAATGGAGATATAGTAGCCTCCCTACTACTACGAGTTTCTTGCCGGTTCTTCTCGTTACGAGGTCTCCCGCTCGCAAACCCTAGTTTGCGAAGCGATGGCGTAGCTTCTATAATATTCACAAATACTTGTAACAGTCTAGACTGAATGAATTATTTTGAATTTCCCGTCTACTATACTGACACCCCTAGCATAACAACCGAAACACGATAAATGCGTAATATACCGTTTTATTGACACTTAGCGCTATCGCACACGGGCAACTTAGTCGTCCAGCAACTGTTTTGTCTCTCGCATCAAGTCCACGGGTTTCTATGGAAGCGCGCATACGAAGCGACACGGTCGTCGGCAACTTTTCATACAAACCATGTGAGAGACAAAACAGTTGCTGGGCAACTAAGTTGTCCATGTGCGATAGCGCTGTCAGAATCCATTGTCTTATGACAGTTAAACGATAAATCTCGGCAAATATCATGTATTTTTTTCTACAGAAACAGTATCGTGAGGATACTATACTAAATTAAGTTAATAATTGTTCTAAACAAAATATGACTTAATCCTAAACAATAATGTTAATTTAAATAAATGCAAAGCGAGCAAGGATAGATTAACGTAATTACACTAAAATACACGTTTAGAAAAATCGCACGTAAGATTTATGTGGGGGCGAGGGGGTCAAGCCAAATCTTATGACATCTAATCACCAAGGACGGAGGGGGTCGAAAAATCATCAAAATCACCTCACGTAATGAATGGACGCCTTCTTTCAGCTTCGTTCAGAAAACCACATTAAACATTATTCATATTTTTTTCATACACATTATAAGTATAATAAACCGTAGAATCATGGACGCAAACGGCGATGAATGAAGATATTAAACGAAGACCACAAGAGAAAATGGATGAATTCTGTGCGGAATGATTGAATAAGAAGTAGAAGGGTGGATCTTATAAGCTTTATGGTCTCTACCCACTACACCGTGCCATACCATGACCGTGCTAGGAACGTATCAGACACAAAAATCAACACGATACGCTCTACTATGCGCACTGAAACGGATCGACGGCGTTTTGTGTCCGCATGCACCCCGTATGATGCCCATATGCAATCCGTATGATGCCCGTATGCAACCCGTATGATGCCCGTATGCAACCCGTATGGTGCCCATATGCAACATCCAAAACCGATAGGAATCCGTTTCATTTTGCTTTTAGAACGGTCATCATACGTGGTTACAACCCGTATAGTCACCGGCTTGGCAACGTCGCGTGTCGTGCACAGAGCGTGTCATCATCATATCAGCCGCACGACACCCACTGCTAGGTATAGGCCTTCCCTAAGGATCTCCACGACGATCGGTCCTGCGCTGCCCGCATCTCACATCATAAATGGGGTGTAGTGGGATGCACCGGCTAAATATTCTCGCCGACGCTCCGTGCATGACCGGTGACGGAACGGTCCAGTGGGAATAGTGCCATACTTTTCAATACAAAGAATATTTTTTTGCCTGACACGTTCCTAACACGGTCATAGTATGGCACGGTGTAGTGGGTAGAGACCTTTATTGCATCTACCAATCAACATGGTGTATTCTGTTCCAGTAACCCTAAATGGAGGTGCGTCAAAAACGTTCCAAAGTTGGGTATTCCTGTTCCTGATGATGTTTCTGCCCATGGTGGTGTTCGGCCAGGACTACGAGTTTGAAAACTATGATGACAGCTTCGTGCAAGAAGAGAACAGTCAGCTGTCTCTCTCTCTTGTGGGCGGTTGAAAAAAGACAGCTGTTACAGTGACTTTACGGGGTACGAATTTAGTCTGTGAAATAGTCTGTAAGGTTATTTTTAATGTAAATATTGTATGGAGTTGTCAACGTGAATATTATTGTTATGTTCATGTTATTTGTAACAGTTAAATTTTAATTCAATGACAACATTGTAAAATATTTTAACAGGCGATTCTTATAACATTTCATTTATTTAACTTTGCTTACTTAACACTATAAAAATGTACTTGATCGATAATAATAATTATAAATATATTTATGCAGGAGGCGTCAAATAAAGAGATAATCAGAAAAACCCTAAAAATGCTAATCGTAATTGAATATGCATTTAAAATATTTAAGATCTTAGAGCATTTAACCATTGGTTAAATGCTTTCCCCCTTACTAATAAAGATTGTATAGCAGCTGCATAGTTACACAGTGTTTTGTCACTTTCTTTTTAATGTCAAACTCAAATAGTTTGACAGAGAGTAACCATTGTGTAACTATACATCTGCTATTCAATCTTTATTAGTAAGGGGGTATAAGTTTAAGATAGTTCTTATTTTAATATTTCTTTTATTGCAATTTTCAAGCACAAGGAATTGAAAGCTGTACGGGAACCGTCCATCGAATTGTTAGTTTATTTATTTATTAATTTGGAACACCAACATTATACGTATTTCATATACATGGGTTTCTCTTATATGGCTTTGATACTTATACATGTATCAATTAAGTATCAAAGTATCAGTATCAGTTAGTTTATCAAGAGATATGATTTGAATCGATAATTTTAACCTTATCAGATCCAAGCCCCTATAATGAATTTTTGTTATACTTATGATGATGGAGTAACTGATACCTACTTTCTGCTACTCATCCAAGCTATGCAACAGAAGAACAGTATGGCATCGTTGCCAATTCCTAACCCTTTGTGTCGTTCTTAACTTTTTTTAATCAAAATCTTATCGTTTTTTGTTGCTGATACATTTCGAACGAACTATTAAATGCCTTTTTGTTTTTTGGGACTCTGAGTTGCACTTAAGAGCCCGTACACATTTCGCCGCTGACTAAATTAAAATAAATTTTAGTTTTTTGTTGCTAAGTACAAAAAGTTGTCGTTTCTAACAGTTATTTGAACTGGAAAAAACGATAACTTTTTGTACTTCCACAACTCGAAACTGAAATATATGTTGAAATGTCCGTAATCTATTGCGAAAAGTCGGCCACTTTTCGCAATATTTCAATTACCTACGTACTCAGATTTAAGAAATCTTGAGAAAACATGACATGTGCGAGCGAGAGAGCGGCAGACAGCGGCAAAATGTTTACGGACCCTTAAACACTCAAAATATCTGTGCCTGCCCAGTTAGACATACCTAGGAGATTTTAAATTGGCAATGACAAAAATGTTTGAGTGGGGGTGCTTACAGGGCCTTATTTCAGCTAAATGTTAACGCAACAATCGTGTCTCAATGGTCTTTAAAAAAGTATTGCGTTTTAGTAACACAACACAGATAATTGTCAATAAGCTACTTAAACCAATCGAGCCCCAGATCTGGCGATGCAGTTCTTGGGTGTTATACGAACAACGTTATATTGATTTGTTGCAAACAGAGTCCTTAATACGAGTTTTGTAAACTGATAATGCTAACGTAAAATATTGGAATAACTGCTCTTAGACCTAGATGAAATGATCAACGGGTCTGAAAGAGTAAGGGCGATGGTTTTCAAAAACAGTAATATTACAATACTTGTACCTACTAATAGAGCTACCTACCTTATTCACCGTCGCTTAGTCACCGTCGTCGCAAAGTTGCTAGTTTATCGGTTTTTTTTATAGAATACACTTTGGAGAATGTGCGAGCCAGCCCCTTTCCACCATTCGGGTACTAGACGCGTTTTAGCATCACCCTTACTTTGTAGATATTCCAAGGGTCCGCACCAAGCGCTTTGCCGATACATTTCTTATGCGAACTGCTAAAGAATGGAATGCGCTGCCTGCTCGTGTGTTCCCCGATAGTTTCAACCCTGGTCTCTTCAAGGCAAGAAAGAATAGGCATTTCCTGGGTAAGCGTGCTACACCTTAGATTTTTTACCAAACAAGATTGTGGTCGATTCTTGCCCAGTCTTCAAAAAAATCTATTGTACGCAATCTTTTTGCAAAGATGCGCATTTGTTATTTTTTTGTGGCTATTACTTCTATTAAATACTCTCAAAGATATAACTGCTGAAAGCGAGTGATCTTATGGGCAAATCTCTGTATCTCCATCAATTATCAAAGTCACTTAATCAAAAGATATTGCTTTTTCTGCGGCACATTTTGATGTACTTTTTCCCGTTGCCAAAGGCAGAAACATGATCCTCACAGCACAAGCAAAAAACCTCTATCTTTATTAAGGCAAGGCAGTTCACGAAATCTACTCTTTCACTATCTCCTTAGAATATGGTTAAATATTGCATAGCTTTAATTGTCGCTTCACCAGAAATTTGTTGAAATTTAGTACATGTGTGTTAATTTCTGGAATACTCAATCATTTATTAAAAATGTACTCGGTCATTGTGAGAAATCAATAAAAAAAGCTATCCTTTTTGCATAAAAAATTCTATCACTGGTCGTTGAAAATTACGAAATCTGACTATTGGAAGTTTATTTTAATAAGTTTTATGGTGTTATTCAGGATTTTTAACAGAATTACCAAGCCATTCAGTATTCTGTTCGTTTATTGTGATTCTTTTTAGGTTTACAGTATTTTTTGTGAAGTAGAATTCTACATCAGTTTTTCATATTGGATGCTCAAAAATAGATCTTTTCATCAGATCGTCTGTTTTCACCTTAAAAGGCGATATTATTAATCTAGCGACTGAGAAATATACTAGCGACTGCTAATTGGATACTTAAATACTTAACCAAGCAGCAGCGGTTAATTATGTTTGCAACAAAATAACTTAACGGGCGGCAAATTGGCAATCATAAAAAAAATATGTAAACAAGTAGGTATTACGTCGGAAATAAATAAACTAAGCATTTGAGATGGAGTCGAATAAAAGATTTTAGGCTGCTGTTCACTGTTTATTTTCAAAAACACCACACTCACTTTCACAATGTTTTTTAAACTTTTAGAATGGTTTCAAATCAAGAACAACTAATTTATTTAACTAATTTAAGTGTGAGCGCGTTGCTACTGTTTGGAGACGAAGACGGAAGAGGCCATGAGAGCGGGAAATTTCAAAAGTTTGCCGAGGCAATACTTAACTGAACATTCTAAATGAGTGACATTAATACTGTATATATATATACAGGGTCACTGGAAATATGACGTATTCCTGCTAAATGGTTATAGATGAGGTCAAAACAAATATTTTTTGTTATATTACTTTTTCTCAAAAAGTTCATAGTTTTTGAGTAAATTAAAATTAAGTAATTTTTTACCAAAAGTACGTTTTCAGATAAAAAAATTAACATAAAAGATAACTACTCGATCGATTCCGGTTTTTTTATTATTTTGGTATAGAAAGCAGTCTAAATGTTGATAATGAATAAAAAAAAAATACAAAAATTACATGTGTTTATAAAAAAATAAATCCTTAAAAACATTTTTTATTTTTATTTTTTCCGATTTTTTGGAAAAGGCAGCAAATATCTTTAAAAAAATCCTAGTAACTAAGCGTGCATAATATTTTAAAAACATCACCATCTATTCAGCTTTCAGTTGAGGTATAAAACTTAATAATAACTTAAATAAAAAATGAGAAATTAAGACTTAAGTGAATTGTAGTCCCATTTCATGTAGCAAAAATTTCCTACTTCAAGCGCTTCGGAGGTGGCCGTATTATCCTACTTATATCATAAATGTGAAAGTTTGGTTGTTTGGATGATTGTGAATCAATCATGCAAAACGGCTGAACGCATTTGGATGAAATATGGCACACAGATAGTCTAAAAGCCGGATTAAAACATAGGAGGATACTATTATCTTAGTTAAAGGTTCCCTAGGGATTTTCTCGAATGTAAATGCCGATGAAGTCGCGGGCAGAAGCTAGTTTGCCATAAATGGTCATGCTTACTAAAAATAATAATAAGAGTTTGGGGACAGGATTATTTTCCGCCGATGAGTCAAAATTTTTACGGACGGCATTAAAAATAACCATGCATATCAGCCATTTTTAAAGCCTTTATGCCAGGCCTTCCTTTTGGCTTGTGAATGGATAGAGCGGACGGGCCATAACCCACCACGTGGATCCAATGTGGATTGGTCAGTGTTAACGACTGTAAATGTAGGCAGGACCAACGGCTCTATGTAAAGTACATTGTGTTAACACCGACAAATCCGCATTGGGCCCATGTGGTGGGTTATGGCCCGTCCACTTTATCCATCCACAAGCCAAAAGGAATGCCTGGCATAAAGGCATTAAAAATTGCTGATAATCATGGTTATTTTTGATGTCGTCTGTATAAAATTTTGACTCATTGGCGTAAAATAATCTTGTCTCGAAACTCACTCGGTCGAAAGTATTTTTAGTAAGCACGACCATTTATGGCAAACTAGTTTCCGCCCGCGACTTCATCCGCATTTACATTCGAGAAAATTTCTAGGGAACCTTTAACCAAGATGATAGTATCCTCCTATGTTTTAATCCGGCTTTTAAACTATCTGTGCGCCATATTTCATCCAAATCGGTTCAGCCGTTTTGTGTGATTGATTAACAATCATCCAAACAAGCAAACTTTCACATTTATGATATAAGTAGGATAATACGGCCACCTCCGAAGCGCTCGAAGTGGGAAATTTTTGCTACATGAAATGGGACTGCAATTTACTTAAGTCTTAATTTCTCATTTTTTATTTAAGATATTATTAAGTTTTATACCTCAACTGAAAGCTGAATATATGGTGATGTTTTTAAAATATTATGCACGCTTAGTTACTAGGAATTTTTTAAAGATATTTGCTCCCTTTTCTAAAAAATCTGAAAAAATAAAAAATAAAAAATGCTTTTAAGTATTGATTTTTTTATAAACACCTGTACTTTTTGATTTTTTTTTATTCATTATCAACGTTTAGACTGTTTTCTATCCCAAAATAATAAAAAAACCGGAATCGAACGAGTAGTTATCTTTTATTTTAAATTTTTGTTTTTGAAAACGTACTTTTGCTAAAAAATTACTTAATTTCAATTTACTTAAGAACTATGAACTTTTTGAGATAAAGTAATATGACAAAAAATATTTGTTTTGACCTCATCTATAACCCCTTAACAGGAATACGTCATATTTCCAGTGACCCTGTATATTAAATTCTGATAGTTCTTAATGACTAGTAACTCAGATAAGTAAGTAAGTAATCTTCAATTTGAATTTATAGTCACTCGGTTAAATACTACCCTTTTAAAAGTTACACTGGTTACATCACATGCAAACAATTAGTACGCCTCAGTCTGCAACTCAGCCTCAATGGGGAATGTCCGAAAAAAATAAAGTTGGCTGAATATTTTTTATAGTTAAAGATAGGAATAAGGTCCCTTATATAGTGATAAAAAAAACTTTCAGAATTTTTGGTTGCGTGAAAAAATTAAATAAAACTAAAGTCCATTCGACTTCACAAATATACGAAAGAACAGTAGAATGGTGATTATACCTTTGCCACCACCTGCTATAACCACAACATGGTATTTAATAGTAGTTTATGAAACTGATGCATAATGAAGGGTATTAAAACATGAGTGTGTGTTTAAAAACCGAGCCGTAGGCGAGGTTTTTAATAGTATCACACGAGTGTTTTGATACCTAGTTATGTACAGTTTCATACACTACTTTATCTACTCTCATACAATTTTGTGATTGAACCGATTGAACCTACAAAATAAAATATCAATGATAAAAAAGAGTTCGGTAGGTCGGCAGTACTTACCAAGGTTATGTAAGACGTTTTTTCCGTCGCCGCATCTAAAATATCGGGTGGAGTCAAATTTTCACTCACACCTCACACACTCACTACTATGATATTATTTTAAGCAAAAGTAAAAATTAAAAATCTAAAAAAGCCGCGTATTCTATTAGAAAAAAAAAGAAATAGGTGCATTCCAGTAGACTAATCGTTACGCTAAGTCATCGATCACCATAGAGTACGTTTTAAATTTTAATCATGGAAAGTATATGGGAATATCATTGGTTTTTTTTTTAATATCGTGGCACTGCCTTCTTTTTGGATTTGCCCTGTATCGTAATGAGAAAAAAAGTTATTTTATAACATTGCTTCTTATAGCGAAGGTGTGTTATAAAATAACTTTTTAATTTTTTTTCGGTATTGCGTGTATAAAGTATGTCAATATAAATTCATTTTCAAATTCATAATTCGAATTTTACGATATGAGAGTAGATAAAAAAAGTTTCAATACAAAATGTCAAAACTTTTTCTTTTTTAATACGTGTTGTGGTTGTGTCAGTTAACGGCAAAAGTATAATCTCCATTCTGATGTTACTTTCGTACATTTGTGAAGTCGAAGAGATTTTTTTTTAATTTTTCACGCAACCAAAAATTCTGACACTTTTTTCTATTACTAAGGGAACTTCTTCCTACCTATTATATTTTCGTATCTTGATTATTTAAAATATAATTCTCAGTTGACAACTTTGAATATTATTAATATTATAAGTGGATGTGTCATACGATGGCCGATTGTTAAATTTTTGATAAGATATTTTAAGCACATAAATATTTTAATTTATCTCACAAAGTTTTTCTTAAGTTTTTTTTCGAGAATATTGACGCTATTTTAAAAATGTCAGCTACTATACGAAACTTTAGCAGGTATTTTACGAGAAACGAAAATAATTCTATAAATACAGTTTTTTTTGTTTTATACTTTAAGAGTATGAACACTGACATATATTATTACATATTTTAGATTAGTTTTTATAAGTCACATTTTATATTTTCAGGGAAATGAAGGTACTGAATAATTGCTAAGATTTACCTAACTATATAGATATCATCCGTCAAAAACATTTACCCACTTTTTTACAGTGGCTTCAATACTGTCGAAAGGCCTAATTAGTCGCTAGCGAACACCTCTACCAGCGTGAAAACTCGCAGCAATATATTTTTGCTGCAAGCGTAAAGAAAAGAGATTCGAGACACACGCTCATAGCAAAAAGCGATTTTAAAGCGAGTTTTTACGCACCAAACGCGCCCTTTCCGTATTAAAAAAGTGCGACCTCTTCATGCTATAGGGGCAGCATTTAAGCAAATAACAGTAAGTTGTTAAATCAGGGGTGTTAATCCGCCTCGTGTGCTAATAGTATCACATGAGTGTTTTAATACCTAATTATGTACAGTTGTATATACAAGACTTTATCTACACCCACGATATGAAGGTTTTGAAACAGTTAGCTATTGCCAACATTGAAACAACCAAGTGTCCTAACCATAATTTCGATGTGGTTGCATTATCAAATTTAGTAAAATATTATAACTCTTGTTAGAATGATATTATGGTTACTATGATACTGGTTGTTTTAATGTTGACAATGTTACGATGTACTCTATGGCAATAAGCTAACTGTTTCAGAAACTTTTATGAAGGATTTAAGGGGCCGTACAACGCAGGAAGCAATTTTCATGGTAAAAGTTATCGAAATGATTGTCAATTTCATCGTTTTTAATTAATAAATACTAAACTCTTTTGGAAAAAACTCTTATTTTGGAAAACTGTAAATTACAAAAGTTTTAGATATCATGTTTGTATCAATTACAAAACTGAGAACTGTAATCTACTTTCTACATTATTTTTTTGGGCCAATAAATAATTATGTGTGAAATCTTTGCTCAAAAATTTTGCAATGTATGGCCTCTTAAAATATGGTCAAGATAAAAGAAAATTGTCTTACTGTAAAAAGTGTATGTTTTGTATAACCAGGGCATATATTTAATAACGTAAGAATTTGTCAATTTGTCAACAGCTATCGTGACAATTTGGCCAACATTGCGTTGTATTGTAGCTACACTATGTGGTAGCTATGAGTAGTTTGTTCTATTTTCTAATTGATTGCAGCAATTTATATAAATTTGTCATGACAGGTGACAAATTAGTCACGTTTATTAAATAGGGCCCAAAACCAGCTGTCAAAGTAGAAAGTTGTCTACAACTCTAAATCGAAATAACAAAAATGTAATCCCAATCATAATGTAGATATACTTTTTGTTCATAATAGTATATGAGTGTTTTAATACCTAATTATGTACAGTTGCATACAAGACTTTATCTACATCCATGATATGTATCCTCTTAAAGACTTTGACTTTCCTCCTCCTCTTCGTCATTATATCATCCGGACGAGTGATATAATGTTGTACTGAATTTTATAATGTAACTCATCGCGCGTGGGCGCGGAAGGAGCGCGACATCCTCGCGCTCGGATATTGTAATGTTGGCAGTAAGCTAACCGTTTCCGGAACTCTTTATAACGGGTGAAACAAGACACTCAACGAAGCATAAGTCCACGCATTCCGCCCATCATCAGGATCATTTTTGTCTTTTAGACTATACCTGGGAAACTAAAAGCTACGAAGTTATTGAATGTCAAAGTCAATTTTTTTTCCATTCTTTATGAAATTTTATTTTATTCGTTATTCCCTAATTTTTGTCTACAGAAACATTATCAAAATTTTATGTATTTTGTAACAAACAATGGCTTCAAAAAGTGGCATTTCTAGGTAAGTACCTTTTTAAAATGCATGTTAGGGTGAGAGATTTCCATCAATAGAAGTATCTACTTTGATACACCTGTTAAATATTATAATTATCAAAATATGTACATTATTCTTATCTTAAAAGCTTAGCTCATACATTTTTATGTTTTTCCCCAATAATAAATATATATAATATATAGTATTTTAAGCATAATTTTAATATTTATAATAGTTTACTTATGTTTACAAGATTTTTATACGTTAATTGTTGTAAATGTTGGATCACCCAAAGAATTTATATGTAAATTAAAAGATTTTTCATTATGACACTGTAAATATTGAATAAAATGATACACCAGTACCATCGTTTTATTCTTACCTAGCTTCCGCCTACGACTTCGTTTGCGTTGAATTTTTTTTGCTAGCCTTAGGGAACAGTACTTTTTATGGATGAAAGTGCTATGTGCTTCTCTGTACCCCTGACAACGTGTGTGTAACATGATGATCGGTTGAGTAAGGCGTAACAAACAAACAAACTTACTTTCGCATGTATAATATTAGTATGGATTAGTAAGGGTTCTGTATATTCATCAGGTTTCTAGCGGTTACCAATGAATAGTTTTAGCTAAGGTGAGTTAAAGAGCTAAAAATTGATATTAAACAAAGGTGAATGAAACCAAACTTTCCAATTTTTGAATTTTTAGATTTTAGGCACTCACAATGCTATTTTTATATTAAGATAATTATTTTAATGGAAAAAATACTAGAAAAAAAAACCAGCTCACCCGTAGCAGCTCAGACGGGACTCGAACCCGCACCCTTGGGATTACGGCCATTGGGCCGCTAGACCGACAAACTCTGGTGTTTGTGCAACAAACTCCGACAAACTAACGGCAATACATACAAGTAATCAGATTTTCGCTACGACTTTCCGTTTTCGAGATCTGTGTGGCGCAGCTGTAGAGACGTCTCTACAGCTGAGCCACATGTATCTCCTAAACGGAAGACCGACAAACTCTGGTTTTTGGCGACAAACTACGACAAACTATAGACTTCATCATGGCATAGTCAAAAAGTCAGATTTCCAACTTTTTTTTTGTGGCGCAGCTGTAGTCCGGCACGTGTTCGAGTCCCGTCTGAGCTGCTACGGGTGAGTCGATTTTTTCTACTATTTTTTCTATTAAAATAATTGTGTGATACTCTGCCGCGGAGCCACCTCTTTAGAAATCGATCATTTATATCTTAAAATAATGTATGTTAAACGTACAATACGTACGTATGCCGTTTATAGATGTACGTGCATTATGTAATAATAAAATAAACATTCTTTGTGGCTCCGCTGCGGAGCATACTCTCTAGCGGAGCCACTAAGAACATGTACACCGGAAAGATAAACGCTACTGTTTTTTGATGAAAACTGATGTACGAATCGTGTTTATTGCGTAAGTGTCGAAAAATATCATTTAAAGACAGTGGTTTTATTTATTTTAACTTGACTAGAATTTTCATAAAAGCGCCTGGTTATTTGTTGTCAGCAAAATGTTCTGTAGCCGTTAATAAACACGTTTTTATTAGGTTGCTTTCTCGTTTGTGTGTTCCTTCGTTCGTTTGTTTGTTTCTTCGCGAAATGTTTGTGAACGATTTTGTACTAGCTTCCCGATGAGCTAAAAACTTGAAACTTTGAACATAGATCAGAACTGGACCATAATATTTCATTGAATATTATGGCGTCTTTAAATTTGAGATTTTTGCATTTACATTTCGACATCGTCGAATTTTTCCTAGTATATCCTAAACTCTTACGCTGTAAGCCAGCGTTATTTCACCAATGTGAGGAATTACCTCGACATTCAATTGAAATATCTTTCCAGATATTTTAACAATTGATTAAGATGAAATAGCTATATAATTTTTAAATTTGAGATTTTTGCATTTACAATGCTATTTTTAAACAATACTAAATAATATACTAGAAAAAATACGACTCGCACCAGATCAATACTCAGACGGGAATCGAACCCGCGACCTTTGGATATCCGGTCCAATGCTCTGACCGCTGAGCTACCGAGTCACTACACTTCCTCTCGTACTTTCATTCCGCATACTACACATACATTCATCATCTTTTACTCTGTAGCAGGTGGGATGCCTGCCTAGCTCTAATTTCCTATTCTATTTTTATCTTAATTTTTATTTCTGGGGTTCTGAGGGAACACAACAACATATTTCTTTATTTTTAAAACTTTTGATCTTTACAATGTTCTTATATCTAATACATGTTTCTTACTTTCTATCAGTTCTTATATTTAAGTACATTGTTATTCTGTTTCACTCATATAACACTTTAATTTTCTTATTACTAATTACAATTTTTTTTTTATTCTAATACATTTCTACTATTTTTCTTATAACTAATATTTTTACATACATAATTTATAAGCTAATGAACAATATACAATTATATTATTTTAACTTAATTTTCTAATCGGTTTTATTCCTTTTATTTACCTTTAATACAATTTTTTTGCAAAATGTTAAAAATGCATCTCTCCCTTTATCCAATATAATATTTTCGATATTATCCGGAGAGATTTTATACCCAATCTTTTGCTCAATATTAAACCTCTCAGTGTTATATTGAGGGCAGTCTATTACAAGATGTGGGAGGGATTCGGGAATTTCGGGATCACAGGAGCACGATGGGTTATCTTTGCACTTGAATCTATGCAAGTACTCTGAGAACCCACCGTGCCCCGTCAATACCTGAGTTAATATGGGATCCGGCTCTATTTTCCTAACAACTCTATAGGCTTTTATCGCATTGGGGAAGAACAACTTGGTAACTGCGGCCGTTTTACCGTTTTCGTATCTCCGATTCCATTCGTCAAGCGAGAGCATGCGAATGCCCCGCTTGACGAATGAAATCGGGCAGAGGTCATACTTGGGTTTTGTTTTTAACTTTAAAGCCGCATCCTTCGCCAATTGGTCTGCGCGTTCGTTCCCCACTAGTCCTACATGGGCTTTAATCCAGAATAAGCTTATTTGCTTATTCTGGTCATTCGCTACTCGAATGTTGGCCCTAGTTTCTACTGCTAGGGCGTGCAGACAATTAAAACTCGTGATAGATTGAAGCGCGGCGGTTGAGTCGCTGTAAATTGCGTAGGTGGATTCCTTGCGCTGTATTATAAGCCTCGTTGCTTCGCATATCGCCAAGAGTTCCGCCTGGTAGACAGTGCAGTACGATGAAAGAGCAAGCTTGACGGCCTTTACTTCGGTCTCTCTATTCCACAGTGATAGAGCTGCACCGACTCGGCCGTCAATCTTGCTCCCATCGGTGAAAATGCGCAGATCGTAATCGCTATTGGCATCTGTCTGTTCCTGGTTTGTCAGGGTATGGAACTCAGCGTAAGAGTTTAGGATATACTAGGAAAAATTCGACGATGTCACTAGTGACTCGGTAGCTCAGCGGTCAGAGCATTGGACCGGATATCCAAAGGTCGCGGGTTCGATTCCCGTCTGAGTATTGATCTGGTGCGAGTCGTATTTTTTCTAGTATATTATTTAGTATTGTTTAAAAATAGCATTGTAAATGCAAAAATCTCAAATTTAAAAATTATATAGCTATTTCATCTTAATCAATTGTTAAAATATCTGGAAAGATATTTCAATTGAATGTCGAGGTAATTCCTCACATTGGTGAAATAACGCTGGCTTACAGCGTAAGAGTTTAGGATATACTAGGAAAAATTCGACGATGTCACTAGTGACTCGGTAGCTCAGCGGTCAGAGCATTGGACCGGATATCCAAAGGTCGCGGGTTCGATTCCCGTCTGAGTATTGATCTGGTGCGAGTCGTATTTTTTCTAGTATATTATTTAGTATTGTTTAAAAATAGCATTGTAAATGCAAAAATCTCAAATTTAAAAATTATATAGCTATTTCATCTTAATCAATTGTTAAAATATCTGGAAAGATATTTCAATTGAATGTCGAGGTAATTCCTCACATTGGTGAAATAACGCTGGCTTACAGCGTAAGAGTTTAGGATATACTAGGAAAAATTCGACGATGTCACTAGTGACTCGGTAGCTCAGCGGTCAGAGCATTGGACCGGATATCCAAAGGTCGCGGGTTCGATTCCCGTCTGAGTATTGATCTGGTGCGAGTCGTATTTTTTCTAGTATATTATTTAGTATTGTTTAAAAATAGCATTGTAAATGCAAAAATCTCAAATTTAAAAATTATATAGCTATTTCATCTTAATCAATTGTTAAAATATCTGGAAAGATATTTCAATTGAATGTCGAGGTAATTCCTCACATTGGTGAAATAACGCTGGCTTACAGCGTAAGAGTTTAGGATATACTAGGAAAAATTCGACGATGTCACTAGTGACTCGGTAGCTCAGCGGTCAGAGCATTGGACCGGATATCCAAAGGTCGCGGGTTCGATTCCCGTCTGAGTATTGATCTGGTGCGAGTCGTATTTTTTCTAGTATATTATTTAGTATTATTATGGTGTCATTGAACTGATCTGATGATGGATCCGGAAGAAGTCCATAGGATCTCTATGATGAAACCATACAATCCCATCGTGTTTGGGCTCTTTACGATCCAGGGTCTGATCATGAAACTGAAAAGCCATGCCATAGGAACTCAATATTGAAACCATGCAAGCCCATCAAATTTGGGCTTGTTTGAATCGTCTTGACGAGTTCTTTGTTGGGAAATAGTTTCCGGGGTCTGATGATAGAGCCGAAAGAAGGACACAGGAACTCTTTAATAAAACCATGCTACTCCATCGAGATTAGTCACGTTTGAATCGTCTCGACGAGTACTTTGTTGGGAAATAGTGTCCGAGGATCTGATGATAGAGCCGGAGGAAGGCCACAGGAACTCTATGATAAAACCATGCAACCCCATCAAGTTTGGGCTCGTTTGAATCGTCTTGACGAGTTCTTTGTTGGGAAACAGTTTTCAGGATTTGATGATGGAACTGGAAGAAGGACACAGGAATCCTTTAATAAAACCATGTTACCCCATCGAGTTTGGACTCATTTGAATCGTCTTGACGAGTACTTTGTTGGGAAATAGTTTCCAGGGTCTGAAGATGGAGCCGGAAGAAGGCCACTGGGACTCTGTAATAAAACCATGCAACCCCATCGAGTTTGGGCTCGTTTGAATCGTCTTGACGAGTGCGAGTACGAGAGTAGGAGATGGTATATTTTTTTAGTCTTAGCTCTTTAACTAAAAAGCAGAAAATAATAATTTACTGAAAAAAGAACTTTTTTAAAACACGTTTTAAAACGGACTAAATTACTACAAAAAAACGGACTAAAAACATTAAAACGGAGTATAAACAGATTAAAAAGTAAAAAATTAATTCTTCTGTAAATATTTATTAAATGAAATTTTAAACCTAAAATCTGGAGCGCATGCTAAAGACAATATGGATGATAAATTTTACAAAATGCGCCCCACGTTTTTAGGTTTAAAATTTCTGTAGTTATACCTACAGAAATTTTAAACCTAAAAACGTTATAAATATTTACAGTATAAATATTTACAGAAGAATTTATTTTTTAATTTTTAGTCTGTTTTTACTAGTCCGTTTTAATGTTTTTAGTCCGATTTTTTTTTGTAATAATTTAGTACGTTTTAAAAACGTGTTTTTAAAAACAGATTTTTTTTATGATTAAGTGCATAAATATAAATATTATTACTGAAGAAAATTAGCGTTCTTTTTAACTATGCTATTCATTATTTATTTTGTTAAATATAAAGGAAAGTGTCCATGGATCGAAACAAACAATAAATCAATCACTAGTTTTCACATCAAGCAACGTTTTTTTGTATAAACACAATGTTGGTATCTCACCATACAAGTTTTACTTTTAAATAAAAGCTTTATTCTATGAACACACTGTGGGTAATAGTATTACACACTATTAATTACTTCAATAAAGGGGTGTTTTATTTATTACAAAGGTGTTTCACTTAAAAACAAAAACTAAGTAGGTAAAAAAAATATACATACTGTTTAATTCTTGCATTCTTGTTTAATTACAACATAGATCAGAATATAGGGTAAAATAGACTGCAATGTTTAACTTAACTTATGTTCAGTTAATCGTTCACGATTAGAACCACAGAATATACAGGGTGTTTGGTAATAGCCTTATAATGCTGAATATGGTAGATAGAGACCACCAAACTGAAACTACTTTTACTATGGGACTAACTCTGAAATCGCGAAAAAGCTGTTTCATACATTTTGATATTTGCGTCATAAATTTTTGTATGAAACAGCTGGTTTTTTTCGCGATTTGAGAGTTGGTCCCATAGTAAAAGTTATATACCTATATATTTATAAGTCTATTACCAAACACTCCGTATAATAGTACTAACGTAGAACTAGAGAACTTCAACAAACCTAAAACAATATGTTTCTGTCCTAAAACAGCAAGTATTACGCCATAAAAGTTAGACATGTACCATGGGCAACAGCGTCGCTTAACCACTGCTAAGGTTAAAATCGCTTGCACGCCGCGCCCGCTGTCACATACGTTTAGTTCGTGCAGGGGCGATACGCGCGCACACGAATTTTGTAGCAAACTGGTTAAGCGACGCTATTGCCCATAGTACCTGTACGCTATTGCATCATAACACTAAAAATGTGTTTACACATTTGTTATTTAACATAACTGACAAAAAGCAAATACATAAATTATCTGTTTATTTTGAACACTTTCCAAACTATTAAGTAGTTACCTCGTTTAAATTTGGCTAAAGTCAGTGCTCTATATTTAGACACGCTTAATTCAAAACAAGCAGTTGGACTGAAACGAAGTGATTGAAAATATTACTTCTTCATATTAACTAAAATGTGGCATTTGTTGAAGTCGGCATTTGAAGAAGGTGGCATTTGTAGAATGTGGCATTTGCAGAAGTTGACATTTGTAGAATGTGGTATTTGTAGAATAAGAGATAGTTAAATAACCCGCTAATTTTCTTCGGTAATAATACCTATTTATAGTTCTTCGCCTAATCTTAAAATAAGGTAACGGCTACAGAAAATTTTGCTTACATTAAATAACCAGGCGCTTTTTATGAAAATTTTAGTCTAGTTAAATTTAATAAAACCACTGTCTTTTAATGATATTTTTCGACACGTACGCAATAAACACGATACGTACATCAGTTTTCATCACAAAACAGTAGCGTTTATCTTTCCGGTGTACATGTTCTTAGTGACTCCGCTAGAGAGTATGCTCCGCAGCGGAGCCACAAACAATGTTTATTTTATTATTACATAATGCACGTACATTTATAAACGGCATACGTACGTATTGTACGTTTAACATACATTATTTTAAGATATAAATGATCGATTTCTAAAGAGGTGGCTCCGCGGCAGAGTATCACACAAATAATTATCTAAACTTTACAAGTTTATTTTAATCACAGTCACAGACATTGATGTACACCTATTGTAGAGTCCAGATATGTTTTATTTTAAGTTTTAATCTAAAGTGTTTCAAAAGTTTTTGTTTTTCGTATCAACATTTTATTTTATATTTTTTTATTATGATTAAATATTAAATAGGTTTTTAATGCATAGGTATTGTCATCCGCCTGAAAAGGAGGCCGTTGTTTTAGAAAACAGTACAAAATCTTGAAGTTCAAATTTTTGAAGTGAAAAAACTTCTTTACGCGTTGTACACACAGGCAGCCATTACACACGTCAATCTGGTTTCAATCTGATCAAAACCGCAGATTGATGGAATTTGATGCGGTTGGTTTGCGACGTTACACGGTCAATCCAGCAAGATCTGGATCGCAGTAGATCTTGGTAGATTGACAATCTACCACGATCCACGGTGGTCTTTGGTAGGGTTGCCAACTTATTGCGTTAATTTTCGCGTTATATCTATCGATCGATCGTGATAACCTCAGTGGTGCAGTATTCAACATGCCAGTCTACCACGCAAGAGGTCCCGGGTTCGATCCCCGGACGAAATCGAAATGATAAATTTTAATTTCTGAGTGACGGGTCTGCGTATAATAAGTACATATCTATTTCGAAAAGTTAGTACCTATTAAAAACCCAAAAGCACCCATTTTATGCCTTGGATAGTTTAGGGTTAGATGGCGCTGTGTGTGTAAAATCAAATATCGATATTTATAATACTATTTTACCAAGCTATGAACTATCTGAGTGCCAAATTTCATCCAAATCAGTTCAGCTTCAGAAGGCTGAACTGATTTTGATGAAATTTGGCACACATACATATACAGTTATAGCCTGGTATAGTAATAATAATATCGAGGTAAAAAAGTATTTTTCAAAACATTGCAAAAAATATAGTACGTAGACTTTTGGGAAATTTATGAAAAAATAAAGTCCTCATTTATTTTTAACTAGCTTCCTTTAAAAAATAAAAATAGGGTACATAGGGTAGGTACTTCCTAGGGCACCAAACTAACTGTCTGCAAAATTTCATCATCTTTCACGGCAATCCAATTTTTTTAACCGACTTAAAAAATGAAGGAGGGTTCTGTTCTCTTCATCTGTATATTTTTTTGCATGTAGTCATGGGCGGGAGCTAGTTAAAAATAAATGTGGGCTATATTTTTTTATAAATTTCTCAAAATTACTTACTAAAGTATTTTACCCTAGGGTACCTTTGACCAGGATAAAAAGTATCTTATAATTTAATCCAGGCTATAAACTGTGTGTCAAACTTCATTCAAATCATTCAGCCTTAAAAACTAACATACAGACGAACAGAGAAACAAGCTCCTGCTTTTTTGTAGTTGGTTAAAAATATTTGATCGCAGTATATTGTGCTAGATTGTCAGTCTACCATGGTAGATTGACAATCTACCACAATCTACCGCAATCCGATGCAAGCAGATTGTGGTAGATTGACAATCTGTAGACTGACAATCTACCACAATCTAATGCGATTCGATATTTTTAACCGACTTCAAAACAGCAGGAGGTTGTTTTTTTGTTCGTCTGTATGTTTTTTCAGGGTATTTTTCAAATGTCCACCCGGATGTGGACGCGGGCGGAAGCTAGTTAAAAATAAATATGGGCTATATTTTTTACAAATTTCTCAAAAGTACTTACTAAAGTATTTTACCCTAGGGTACCTTTGACCAGGATAAATGCATCTTATAAGTTAATCCAGGCTATAAACTGTGTGTCAGACTTAATTTAAATCAGTTCAGCCTTAAAACTAACATACAGACTAACAGAGACACAAGCTCCTGCTTTTTTGAAGTCGCTTAAAAATATTGGATCGCAGTATATTGCGCTAGATTGTCAGTCTACCGTGGTAGATTGACAATCTACCACAATCTACCGCGATCCGATGCAAGCAGATTGTGGTAGGTTGACAATCTACCGTGGTAGACTGACAATCTACCACAATCTTATGCGATTCGATATTTTTAACCGACTTCAAAAAAGCAGGACGTTATTTTTCTGTTCGTCTGTATGTTTTTTTAGGGTATTTTTCAAATGTCCACCCGGATGTAGTCGCTGGCGAAAGCTAGTTAAAAATAAATATGGGCTATATTTTTTATAATTTCCCAAAAGAACTACAAATTAATTTCAGTGATTTAAAAAATCTCTAGGGTACCTTTGACCGAGATACAAAATATCATAAGTTTTATCCAGACTATAAACTGTTTGCCAAATTTCATCTAAATCAGTTCAACCTCCATAAAAAAAATTACAACGACTAGAGAACCTCTTCCTTTTTTGAAGTCGGTTAAAGACATCGGATCGCAGTAGATTCTGCTAGATTATCAGTCTACCGTGGTAGATTGACAATCTTCCACTCTACACACAATCACAATCTACTGCGATCCGATATTCTTAACCGACTTGAAACCGGCGCGTTGAAAATGGCGGCGCGTCATTTTAAGACGTAAACACATGTGTCACCAGAAACGCGCTAATTTTGAAAATGGAACTAATAGCAGCGATCTCTTCGGTGAAATCATAGACTCATTTATACTCTGTGACTATAAGTTTAAATCGTAGAATGCGTGCATGTAGAAATTAAAAAGGCCACTGGCGCGAAATCTTTAGAATTTTTCTCTAATTACAAACTGATTGAATTGTGTTGCTGTATAGTAATAGGACACAAATAATTTTAATCCTTTGCCGCTAATTTCAAAATATCTGCCGGCACTCCGGAGTGCCAACCGATTTTTTTTTATTGCACTTTTCATGTTGTAGGACTTGTAGGTACACACAACGGCACCTCAGAGTGCACATGTTGACTTAGAGACCGCCTTTATGCTCTACGTAATAAAATATGTTTTCGCAGTTTAACTGTATAATCTGACGTGCTGTTGTGTGTACAATAAATTGTGTTGTACATACAACAGCACGTCAGTGTTTCATTTTGTAATACAGTGTGTCGAAATAATTTAGCTAATTTAGCATACCTAAATGGTAAAAGGTGATTGAATCTAAATCCGTATTGTTAGGCGGCACCGTTTAAATCTTGCATGTGTAAAAAACTACTAACTAATAAACTAGAGACTAGAGTGAAAATCTAAAAGATTAAATTAATTATGTAAGTACGAAAAATTTACTGTCATACAATTAGGCACAAAAAAGGCTTTCTCGACAAACTGAAAGCTGGAATTCATTCAGTTATTTGATGATTGTAAATATTAAAATAACGAACTTCAAATGAAAACTCTTAAATGAGAAATGTTCAATTTACATTTCAAATGAGCTCTTAGAATTAACCAATCCTCTTATAGTAAAGAAAATAGAAAATAGCTATTTACCTTTATTTACCCAATTAGCGGCCAGTCACTGAACAATGGAAAATTTAACGAGTTCTTTTGCTGTACTATTTCTAAAATATTCAATCTTGGATTCAATGCAGTGGAATTTCTTGCGTCGAAAGAAAATTCGTTCTAGAAAATGCTATGAAGAGGGGATTAAGAAAAACAAATGCCAGAAACGAATTGTTAGCGGCTCCTCGGCGCATAAATGAGTAGAAATTTATAAGCCCGGCGCAATTAGAATGCGCTAGAAAAATCAAATTAAAACCTCTAATGAACAAACGTTTTCCGCGGGTGGCGCTTGGCGCCCGGTGGGATTCATAGAGTAGGTGGCCACAGAGAACTCTATAGTTATAGACACTCAACTGTCAAAATCCATTGTCTTTTGACAGTTTAACGAGATAAATCGCTATTCGTTGGGTGCGAAGCATTGACCGAAAAAAATTTTTCAGGTCAGTGGTGCGAAGGTATAATAATCGATCGCAGCGCTCATGGTGGCAAAAAGTAGAAAAAAATTAAGGCTGAATCTGTTCGAAAACGATATTTAATTCCCCCCCCCCCCCTTCATAGCATTTTTTAATATTTTGTCACAATGCCGCACTGACATGAAAAAATTTTTTTTTACTTAACTGGACAGGCTGTCTGTATGATTTGACAGCTAAGTTTTTGTGCCTATTTGAAACGCCACTAGCGTGCGTCTAAAGAATTTGACGTACAATATGAAAATGGTTGCCGTGATGACACCTCCAGACTTCAAACTTTAGTACCATGTACGCACGCTATGCTCACGCTACGTCCTACAGCGCCAAAATGCGGAAATCAAATAGGCACAAAAACAGTTTGACATAAGCCTGTCCAGTGTAAATATATCCAGGTCAATGCAATGCCGCCATTACATATCAAAACGTCAAAACGGTCAGGGGCCCTATTTTTGAATCGCTCGGCTGGTGTCGAGCGCTCTTTTCGACTGATTTTCGTTCGACATACTATGACTCAAAACAATGAGATGTCGAACGAAAATCAGTAGAAACGAGCGCTCGACGCCAACCGAGCGATTCAAAAATAGGGCCCCAGGTCAGAGCCAACTAAGTTGCAACACGCTAGGTAGCGCTAAAAGCGTGCACGGAGCCAATATCAGTCGCGTTTTGGTGGTCAGGCTAGGCGTGGTAGGCTTTTTCGGTCTTTGAGACTAACATACCTATTTATAATGAGATACTTAATTCGTTGTATAAATAGATAGCAAAAGTGTTATTGCCACTTTAGAAGATGTTGATAACATTATTTTTTATCTTTTAGTCAAAAACCTTTGCACTTATGCTACATATAAATATTTAAACTTTTTATTTATTGTTTTTTGTTTTTATACAAGGTGTTTGTTAAAAGCCTTATGAAGCCGAATATGGCAGATAAGGACCATCAAACTAATCAACTTTTACTATGGGACCAACTCTGAAATCGCGAAAAAAAATATCAGCTGTTTCAAACAAAAATTAATGACGAAAATATCAAAATGTAAGAAACAGCTGACATTTATTTCCGCACTGTAAGAGTTGGTCCCATAGTAAAATTTGTTCAGTTTGATAGTCCCTATCTACCATATTCGGCTTTATAAGTCTTTTATCAAACACCTTCTATAGTGGCACCAGTTAAATAGGTATGACGCTCTAGGAGTCCGTGTCATAGGTTCGACTACTTTTGACAAATAAATACGAGACAACAACATGGTGATTGACAATAACATTGAGGCAACAACACGACATTACCTGCCTTTATTTTCACGGATAATAACCGTGGCAATATACTGCTATTATCATATACATTATGGATAGTCTATGCCCTACCAGATGATGATGATGTTATTAAATTTTATAGCTGTTATTCTACAAAGTGTTCATAATTTTTCGCAAAAACAAAATTATAATAAACAAAATTAATCTCTGTTTCCTTCTGCCCTGTGGTACAGTATTGAGGGCGTCTTCCTGGCAGCGCGTGGGTCGCGCGCTACATCCGCCGTCACATCCGCGGGTGACGCCGCACTATTGTTATGCACTTTACTGTGGCGATATATCAGAGGATTATATGAAGTAGTATACCACCTTTCTTAGCTTGTTCTTTTATTATTATCATAGGAGTTAGATTTCAAACACAAAGTTTACACCCTCGTTAAACCAAAATGATGCGAAAAGACGAAGGTCGCTTCGCTTCATAGAGATTCTGTCAAATCTAACAACTTTTCAGAATTTAAAGTGGCCTTAACTTTATGATTCGTTTGAGTATTTGGCTGTTAGGCCCTTATTTACTTATAAACCGATTTCATAGTTGAGAGCTATCTTGAGATCATACTTGGGATTTTCTTTTTTTTAATGCACAATGGGATAGTGCTTTATCATTACCTCACCAGCCCCCTTACTCAAATGGCCACATTTCTATTCGTTTGAACGCTACGCTAACTATTCAAACTTTAAAATAAGCAGTAAACTATAAAATTGTGTGCCGTAAGCTTGACAATTCCATACAAACATCGAAGTCTGTGATTTACATAAGTTTGCGACATGTGATTTAATCATCTATTGCTCATATTTAAGCTTTAAAAGTAAGCGTAGCGTTCAAACGAATAGAAAGTTGGCCATTTGGGTAAGGGGGCCGATGTTAAGTGACGATAAGGCCGAAGGTGGAAACGCACTACTCCCGGATTCCTTATCACTGAAGAACTGGCTATTTTACCTTTAACTGCAAACATAAGATGGTGGTAGCTAGCCAGGCGGACTTAAAATAAGCCCTACCACCATCCAAACCGAGTAACAATTGTACCCCCCTGGGAATTGAACCCGGGACCTCTGCGTCTTAACGGGTGGGCGAATAACTAGACCACAAAGGTGGTTAAAATCTTCTTATAGGAACAGCATCTCAAGATAGCTCTGAACGTTGAGAGCGGTTTATAAATAAGTGCCTTAGTACCGCTAATGTTTATAAGGCAGCTAAGAATTTCAAGCTTTTACATGTATTTTGTGCTTTTACAGCAATCTCAAATTTGGATATTACCGCAAAGGAAAAGTAGAAAGTTTTCCTCAATGATCCTTTCAAGGTTTAAAGGCACAATTTAAGGCCAGTATATCCAAAATTAACCTATTTTTGATTCAATAGTAAACAATGAAACATTATTTATTTTGAGCAGATAAAAATATATGTTGTAGTTTAATAAACGAACTTGATTAACTTACGGTTAAAAACTCTATTTTTTTATCTTCACTCGACTATAAAAATATGCAAAGACATTGAAAATTTCATTGTTTTTTGGATGGTATTTAAAGATTATTAATCTCTTACGCACAAATAATATATAGAAAAAAAGGTAATGAAATATAGAAGAACATTCAACGGTTACTTTTTCAAAAAATGTCTTTGTGTTTATTTAAACATTAATATATAATAAAACGCTCGCCGCGTCGTAGTTTAGTAGCCTGCGAGGCGTCGTCGGAGTAGGACCTGTGCCGTTTTAGCTGCCGCGCTGTGTTCCCCCGCTCTCGCCAATTGATTGAGATTCTTTTAGATACTCAAAGAGTAAGACTTGGAAACGCAGTAGGTAATTTAAGAGCGTGCAGTCTGCACACTAGCGCCGCCATTGGAAATAAAATCATAGTGCTTCAATAAAAAAGAAATTATGAATTATCTCTCTGGAGTGCACTGCGTACAAGCTTTGTGGTACTTTTTACCAATTTAACGATATTTTCTAGCCTGTCGTTTTGTTATATGAACTTTTATTGCGAAAAGTGGCCACTTTTAACAATAAAAGTCCATTAAACTAAACGACAGGCTAGAAAATATTGCTTAAGTGATAAAAAGTACCACAAAGCTTGTTCGGAGTGCACTCCAGAGAGATAATTTACAAATTTGTCTTTATTTAAGCACTATGATTTTTTTTCTAATGGCGGCGCTAGTGTGCAGACTGCGCAGCCTTAAGTGTAAAATTTTATATAATGTAAATAATCAATTTAGTTTAGGTAGGTAGGTATTTAGATACAGCAATCGAGTACAAACAAATGCGTTATTAATTTTAATTACTTTTAAGAAATAAATACTCATCAATAAATTGTATCAATTTTATTTTTCTAGTCCAGTTACCGAGTTAGTATTGAGAATTTAAAGATAATAATGTCTAATGTCCAACAATTGTGATTTTTAGGGTTTCAAACATCCGGAAAAAACCGGAACCATAAGGGTCAATTCAATTTGGCTCCAAATGGAAGCGCTTCGATGCGCTTCAATTCGGAGCCAACTTGGATTGACGTATCATATTAAAATCATTTTAGCCATACAGCGCACGAGTCGCGCGAATGCGCGCGTATTTGCGCGTGTTTACCTTGCTACGTTTTGAACATCAGTTGCCACTTGAATAGAATTGTGATAATACTCGAATAAAATAAAAAATATATACCTATCGTATAATTTGAAATAAAATGGTTGACTTAGATTTTGCAATGATTTTACTTATATCGGAAGTTGAAGAAGAAAACTAAGTACCGTAGACTGCTGCAACAT
The DNA here is from genome assembly GCA_943789525.1 of Agriphila geniculea. Classification (NCBI taxonomy): domain Eukaryota; kingdom Metazoa; phylum Arthropoda; class Insecta; order Lepidoptera; family Crambidae; genus Agriphila; species Agriphila geniculea. Next base: position 1,580,707 of record OX038880.1, read on the forward strand.
TGCACGAAAAAAATGAATGTCGAGAAAACAAGCAAAGGTAGAAAAACATTGTTTAGTAATGTCACTAAAACAGATGCAAGTGATATTCGACCTTATTAACTTTGAAATTCGGTTGTTTTTTTCTCCATATTTTCGTTCACTAACTTTGTAGTTTCATTAAAAACTGTTATTTTGATAAATGTTAATAAGGTCGAAAATTGCTTGCACCTGTTTTTTTTTACTAGTAATCACTACAAATATTAGCGAACTTCACTTTTTCCCCGATATTATTTGTTCTTCTGGCCTATTGCCTATGCCCCAGCAGTTGAGACATGAATAGGCTGGTGATGATGAGGTTGCTTTAACCTGGGTCACTGGGTGCTTTAATCTACTTAAGAGTACACTTAAATTACCTGGGTGAATCTGTCTACTGAAGGCAGGGAATGTTAACATTATTTTTTAATACAACGTTATTTCTTACTTTTATTACCGTTAATTTTAACATTAACGTTATGTCATTAAATAACGTTAATTTTAACGTTAATTTGAGAAATAACGTTAAATTTAACGTTATTTACTGAAATAACGTTAATTTTAACGTTATATTTTCCTTTTTCTACCGTTACTTTAAAATTAACGTTATTCCAATTAATAACGTTAATTTTTTACCGATAATTTTACCGGTACTAAATTTAACGCTATATTTAACGTTAATTTTACCGGTAAAATATTTTTAACGTTATTTTTACCGGTAAATTTACCGATAAAATGTTTTAACGGTATTTTTAACGTTATTTTTTTAACGGTATTTCAATCACTGACTGAAGGGAGAAAATGAATTATATACGATAGCCGGTGAGGATGCACGGCTCAAAATCAAGTGTCAACCAATCACTACTTTACCTACGAACGACAACTTCTTTTAATGTGTTACGTTTCACGATTATTTTTTCCCTAATTTGCTAGAAAATTAGATTTTTTATTGAGTCCTAAAAGTAACGTAGGTACTTATAATATTTTAAGTCGTGTAACTGGACATAAGAGGGTCAAAAGTAACGTAAAATGTACAAAAGTTAACATTCTGGCAACTGTTGCGACTGTGTCACTGATGCGACTGACGGACGACAAATGTTCGTCACCGAAAGCGCGCAATTTTTTTATCTCTGAAGAAATTTGAACTTTACGTTATTGATAATAAGAGTGAATTTGCTTTGCATCAAACAATTCAATGCGCTTCGATTCGGTTCCAGCATGAATTGACCCTAATATGTGATTACTCGTTTTTGTGGGTTACTCGTTTTGGTGGACAAAAAAAAGCTTGTTGTGAGTGCTCAAATATGTTTAGGTACTTAGTTGTAGAATATTATACTGACAGTTAAGTTAACACTCCACTAACGAATTTAATCAATGAATTCAGTGTTTATTCATATTTAATTAGTTAATTCAAATTTACAGACCATATTACAAGTAAGTACCTATTCGAAATAATATTCCAAAAAACAAAAAACAAACAATTATTAACTTCGAATTAACTACGTACGTAGCTACCTACTACCTATAATTTTATTGTGTGTAATAAATTATTACTTACCTATTTACCTAGTACGTACCCATACTTATTTATTGACTTATTATGACATTATTAATAACAATACATAAACAAAAAGAAACATAATTATTTAGTTCGAATTATCAAAATAAATATCTCGCGTTCACGTTTTGCATGAGAGTTGACAGAGCACTCGATTCGGCACATGAAATCGCGGGCGGGGAGTGTCCTTTCTGTACATAGTAAATATCTATTCTTTGGTTTGGTCCGTGGGGTCAGAGAGTTCACTTGAATATGCGTTCGCGCGGCTCGCTCCGGGGGGACGGAGGTAGCGCTAAATGCCTACGACGCCCGAATATACTGGCCTTAAATCTGTCGAAGCTAAGCCCGCGCGACACGAGCTCAGGCAAATACCCACAAACTTACTGCACCGTGCACAATGAAAGCTTTCTTCCCGACTGTCCTGGTTTACCGGGATTTTCGAGCTACTACTGTAAAATGTATTTATTATTTGCGCCAATGTAAGCTTGTTTGAAGCTTGCTTGCGCCATTGTAATCAGAAATGAGGAGATCCGTAGGAGAACCAAAGTACCCGACATTGCTCAAAGGATTGTTCAGCTGAAGTGGTAGTGGGTGGGACACATAGCGAGAAGAACACATGGCCGTTGGGGCGGAAAGGTTCTGAACTGGCGACTGCGCAACGGACGCTCGGTGGGTAGGTCCTCAAAAAGTTGGACCGACCGACGATCTGGTGCGCGGTCGCGGTGCGCCGCTGGATGCGGGCAGCGCAGGACCGATCGTCGTGGAGATCCTTGGGGGAGGCCTATACCCAGCAGTGGGTGTCGTACGGCTAATGATATATTGTAGCTTGTTTGCCATACTTTTTTAACATTACCCAGGAAATAATATTGTGTCATATGTCTTGATTCGTGCGTTCTACTAGTTCACTTTGTGATACCAACACCAAAATAGTGATATTTTTGTTGGCGCTTTCAGAGCTTTGTCTGTCTATGTAGACCAGAGACCAGTGTTTCTTAAACCTTCTTGCATTCAGTCCGTGACTGCAAAATGTTTAAGAAACACGACCAGTGTTTCTTCTACTTCTTCTGTCAAAAAGTAAAGAAAATGGTGTCGATCACTTTCAAAATTCAAAAAAATCCACGGACTTTTTATATTTTATTATTATTATTATATTTAAAATATATTTTATATCCGATCAAATAATATTTTAGGAAAAGAAAACATGCCATAAAGAAATACTTTTATTGGTAGTTTAATTACGGGCAGAGTTAACTGTGGACCCTTGATTCACATGGCACACTTAATAGACTTGACCCCTAAAGGGGTCGGTAGACCACACTTTAAGAGACCCTGATCTAGACATACTTACAATAACAACAACAAAAAATGGCAAATTTCGAGTTTGAAAGGAATTCATGGAAGAAAACAATGACTCCTATGTATACAGAAGTCATTGCAAGAAAAGAAGGTATATTTTGTGTAATATTTTTATTTCTCTTCTATAGCGTTTTTCCTATAACCACCACTCAGCATTTGACTGAAAAAAAAGTGTACACGGTAAAGTTAATAATAACTTTTGTTTGTATCGTACAGTACGAGGCATATACCTAAAATCGGGTGGGGAATGCGCGGAACGCGTATTTTGAGCATGCGTATCGGTGACGTACGCGGGCGGCGGAAGAAGGGCGCGCGCTATTGGTCGCTCACAAGAGCACAATGCGCGAACTTATCCCCACTCCGTCGAAACAATTTCAAGATATAGGTATGTCTCGTACTGTACAAATTAATATTTAGGGCGACTTGCACTGCACCATAAATTAAATATTGCTTAAGTGGTACTTTTCGTACACGAAATTGTGTGGTGCAAGTCGCCTTTAAACTGTTAATGTAATTCTTAATAATACATTAAAAAAACTAGCTAGTATTACGATAAGAGGACTTTGATCGTACCAAAATTATTATTACATAAAAAAATTCTAGGGCTTTCGCGCGTACAGTTCATTAGAAATAAAACACGTTTTACTGATTACAGCGCGTATACTGGTTAAATCAGATGTTATTTTAGAATTATTTAGTTATGATTTGTTGGTTTTTTCTGTTTCCCGAGGTTTCCCATTATTATAACAGGTAACCCACTTAATTACAAATCTAGGTAGTAGATTTGAACCTAATTAAACTTATCAGAGCTAATTACAAATCTATTTTTTAGCTTTACTGACTTTTCAACTTTTTAAAAATAATTGGTGAATGTTTTCAATTTGGTACATCGCCAAAAGAATACTATCTCGAAAATTTCACGTATATTTAAAGATATCCTTACTTAATATTCATTCAGTGATAACACTAACTTGATAATTTTAATTGGAAGTAGGGGTAATGTCAAGAAAAACCAATTGATGACATATTGTAATTCCCTCTGTTCTCTGAATGTTAGTAAAGTGATATTGTTTACATTTCCCTACAACAAAAGTCTGTCACAGGTGGAAAATAATGTAAGATTTAATGTAAATGCGAAAGTCCGTTTGTTTGTTTATTTATTTGTTTGTTTGTTTGTTACGCCTTCACGTCTTAACTACTGAACCGATCATCATGAAATTTTACATACACGTTGCTAGGGGTACAGAGAAGGACATATGGTACCTTTCATCCCGAAAAAAAGGATTGTTCCCGAGGGATAGCAAAAAAACTTTCCACGCAGATGAAGTCGCGGGCGGCCGTGATGAGTCGTACGGCTAATGATATATTGTAGCTTGTTTGCCATACTTTTTTAACATTACCCAGGAAATAATATTGTGTCATATGTCTTGATTCGTGCGTTCTACTAGTTCACTTTGTGATACCAACACCAAAATAGTGATATTTTTGTTGGCGCTTTCAGAGCTTTGTCTGTCTATGTAGACATGTAGTGACATGTAGACATGTAGTAGACAATGTAGTGTTTCTTAAACCTTCTTGCATTCAGTCCGTGACTGCAAAATGTTTAAGAAACACGACCAGTGTTTCTTCTACTTCTTCTGTCAAAAAGTAAAGAAAATGGTGTCGATCACTTTCAAAATTCAAAAAAATCCACGGACTTTTTATATTTTATTTTTATTATTATATTTAAAATATATTTTATATCCGATCAAATAATATTTTAGGAAAAGAAAACATGCCATAAAGAAATACGTTTATTAGTAGTTTAATTACGGGCAGAGTTAACTGTGGACCCTTGATTCACATGGTACACTTAATAGACTTGACCCCTAAAGGGGTCGGTAGACCACACTTTAAGAGACCCTGATCTAGACATACTTACAATAACAACAACAAAAAATGGCAAATTTCGAGTTTGAAAGGAATTCATGGAAGAAAACAATGACTCCTATGTATACAGAAGTCATTGCAAGAAAAGAGTCAGGTATATTTTGTGTAATATTTTTATTTCTCTTCTATAGCGTTTTTCCTATAACCACCACTCAGCATTTGACTGAAAAAAAAGTGTACACGGTAAAGTTAATAATAACTTTTGTTTGTATCGTACAGTACCAGGCATATACCTAAAATCGGGTGGGGAATGCGCGGAACGCGTATTTTGGGCATGCGTAGCGGTGACGTACGCGGGCGGCGGAAGAAGGGCGCGCGCTATTGGTCGCTCACAAGAGCACAATGCGCGAACTTATCCCCACTCCGTCGAAAAAATTTCAAGATATAGGTATGTCTCGTACTGTACAAATTAATATTTAGGGCGACTTGCACTGCACCATAAATTAAATATTGCTTAAGTGGTACTTTTCGTACACGAAATTGTGTGGTGCAAGTCGCCCTTAAACTGTTAATGTAATTCTTAATAATACATTAAAAAAACTAGCTAGTATTACGATAAGAGGACTTTGATCGTACCAAAATTATTATTACATAAAAAAATTCTAAGGCTTTCGCGCGTACAGTTAATTAGAAATAAAACACGTTTTACTGATTACAGCGCGTATACTGGTTAAATCAGATGTTATTTGAGAATTATTTAGTTATGATTTGTTGGTTTTTTCGGTTTCCCGAGGTTTCCCATTATTATAACAGGTAACCCACTTAATTACAAATCTAGGTAGTAGATTTGAACCTAATTAAACTTATCAGAGCTAATTACAAATCTATTTTTTAGCTTTACTGACTTTTCAACTTTTTAAAAATAATTGGTGAATGAAATAAAACAATTTTTAACGGATACTAGCGCGGTTTTATTGAAAGCACTTTGGTAATTAGTTGGTATTTGGTTTGATTTTTGGGTTTCCCGACGTTTCGGCAACTTTGCAGCTGCCGTGGTCACGGGGGACTGAAGCTACCCGTGAGTCTACCCTCAAGCGATGATTTTTTTTTAGACGTTCAGAAATTAAAATTTTTACAAAATTTTTAATGTTTTATGTTGATTTATAATTTAATTTTATGAATTATTTAGTGCTAAAAAGAGAGAGAATCTACTGAAGCTACCACCATTTCATAAAATTGGGAGGCCCCTCCAAGAAAGAAATGGCGAAAGAAAACTTTGGAGAGGAAAACCGACCTCCGCCTTTTATATCAATTTATTTATTTGCAAAAGGAACTAACTGTATCATTAGATCTTACTTGCTTGAGAAGTGAATAATTGGTGAATGTTTTCAATTTGGTACATCGTCAAAAGAATACTATCTCGAAAATTTCACGTTTATTTATTTAAAGATATCCTTACTTAATATTCATTCAGTGATAACACTAACTTGATAATTTTAATTGGAAATAGGGGTAATGTCAAGAAAAACCAATTGATGACATATTTAATTCCCTCTGTTCTCTGAATGTTAGTAAAGTGATATTGTTTACATTTCCCTACAACAAAAGTCTGTCACAGGTGAAAAATAATGTAAGATTTAATATAAATGCGAAAGTCCGTTTGTTTGTGTATTTATTTGTTTGTTTGTTACGCCTTCACGTCTTAACTACTGAACCGATCATCATGAAATTTTATATACACGTTGCTAGGGGTACAGAGAAGGACATAGGGTAAAGCGCATTCACTTAGATAGTGTCGCCCTTTTATCGCGCCGCCTTTGCACGTGCCGCTTCTTGTCAAAGGATGCCGCCGCATAAACAAAGGATACCGCGTGCGGCGTACACCCGCAAGTCAATTTGTATTTTGGCAGTTTGCATCGAAGCGTCGCCGTAGTAAAAGCTTGTGTTTGTTGACTCTGCTACGTATACTGAAAATATTTTTTCATCCTTGGAAGGACAGTTAAGTGCCTCAAGATGAAATATTAAGTGAACCAACAAAAAAATACGGGTGTTTTGTAAAACATGTAAACAACTTATGATCAATGTCCATCGGCATTGCGTTTAAATCAGTTTGTCTGCACCTATCAGATATAAATAATACTTCAAAAAATAGTGGGATGCCAAGAACTATAGCGTCGGAATAATATTAAAAATAGGCCCATTAACACCAAAAAACGTAAAAATGGAAGAATCCCACTATCGAAAACGGACGACTTTGAATGTGATGTAGTACGTCCAAACAGTATACAAATTTTATGCTAATAAAAAACTTCCGACACTAGACACGATTCTGGAAAATTTACAAGCTAATAATACGGACTTTCCGTATAAACGTACGATTCTGCGAAATGTCAATACATTTCTAAAATTTGGATTTAAGTATAAAACACTTAATAAGCTAAAACTATTGCTTGAATCATCGCTATTTTTTACCGTTATCAGAAACGTTATTTGTATAACGTTACCAAAAACTTACCCGTATGGAGTCTCTAAACACAAGTGCTTGCGGGTGTACCGACACTATCTAAACGAATGGACTTTACCTTTCATCCCGAAAAAAAGGATTGTTCCCGAGGGATAGCAAAAAAACTTTCCACGCAGATGAAGTCGCGGGCGGCCGCTGGTATTATAATATATTTGATACACTTGGTGTAATATCCACAAAAAATAATAATTTTTAACTAGTTCTTCTATATTCAAATATTTTTCAACAAAAACAATGTAGGTACCAACTATAAAGTATCAAAGTGTGAGTGCGACAACTTATTTGAGCTTCAACAAACAACTTTTATGAGATTATGGTGATAGTGTATACAGGGTGTTTGGTAATAGCCTTATAAAGCCGAATATGGTAGATAGGAACCATCAAACTGAACAACTTTTACTATCGGACCAACTCTGAAATCAAGAAAAAATTATCAGCTGTTTCATACATTTTGATATTTTCGTTATCAATTTTTGTATGAAACAGCTGATTTTTTTTTTCGCTATTTCAGAGTTGGTCCCATAGTAAAAAATTTTCAGTTTTATGGTCCCTATCTACCATATTCGGCTTTATAAGGCTACTAGCGGCCGCCCGCGACTTCGTCTGCGTGGAAAGGTTTTTTGCTATCCCTCGGGAACTATACTTTTTTTCGGGATGAAAGGTACCCTATGTCCTTCTCTGTACCCCTGACAACGTGTATGCCAAATTTCATGATGATCGGCTCAGTAGTTAGGACGTGAAGGCGTAACAAACAAACAAACAAACAAACAAACGGACTTTCGCATTTATAATATTAGTAAGGATTAGCAAACACCTTGTATACTACTCAGTGTTTCTTTCAGACAAAATTCTCCGGGGGGGCAATTAAGAGGTTCGGGGGAGCTCGTCCGTCGATCACTACACTAGTTTGCCCGTCTATCTACACACAACACATTTTTCTCCGGGGGGGCACCAAGGCTGCTCCGGGGGGGCACTGCCCCCCCGAATTAGTACCTGAAAGAAACACTGATACTACTTAATACTACGACTTACTACTGCATTTTGGCCCTGTGATTGCGAGCGTGAATGAGTTGAGTATCACTTGCTTCTGTATTATAATACTCTCTCGGCTTAGGCGAAGTGTACACTCGCGGCTCTGTGGATGGCTTAGGACGTCTAGTGCCGTTCGTGTACACGTACAACACGGTGCGTCCTCCGCCATCGTACGACTTTGATTTTGGAGCCAATGGCTTCTTGCCAAACCTACAGACCTCGTCGCACTGAAATATAATTTTAGTGCGTATAATAATAAATAATTTGCCGATTTTTTCTCACACACAAATTTGAAATATGATCATGACGGCAATATTTAACGCAAAAAAGTGGAAAAATAAAATCTTGAGTAGTGGGTATAAAAACAATCAGACAAAACCAGAATTTGGAAATGTGAAGGTCTACAAGCAAATCGTATTACTGTCACAGAATAACTAATAGTACTTACTGTGACGTAGCAAAGATGACGACCGGTCCATTTTATTAAGCGGTATTTCAAGATAACTAATGAACCGATTTACTTAAAGGTATTGAATGTAAGGAAATGTAATGCACATTATTTGATTTCATACATACGTTCATATAAAACTAATACCTATCAAATAAAATATTTTAAAAACACGACATTTTGAAAAAATAATTAATAATCCGGCACATGCCTTTTTGTTAGAGTCAAGTCTTCTATTATTTATTCTGTAGTCAAGTTTACCACCATCTACCAGGGTAAACTTTTGGCCAGGGTTGCTTTTGGACAGTAGTATACCCCTGTATACTACTGTCCTGAATTTTTTCACGTATCCGAGATTAAACGCGATTAAGTTTTGCCAATTACGCAAAAACGGGCACACTGATAGTTTATAGCCTGGATTAAAACATAGGATACTTTTTATCCCTGTCAAAGGTTCTCTAGGGACGAAGTCGTGGTTAGAAGCTAGTTTGACGAACACAAACGGATTTGCAGCGAAAGACCGAGTACAACGAGTAAGTGCACCGAGTGGGATCACTCGGTGCATTCACTCGTTGTTTAGTTCATAGAATACACCACACCATTGGAGACGATGTTAAAGGTGCATATACGCTTCCGAACCGAACAAGATCGACGAATTGAAATTTGGTCATTTTTGAAATATTGTATCATTTTCATTTAATTAACTTAAATTGGTCCTAATACCGCCGGAAATAACCTAAAGAAATCTAGCTGAGTCGATTTCTTTGCTCTCTATTGTATTTTATTACAGAATTTTCAACTTGCAGTGCTTTTTACGGATTACATTTTTTTAGTGGCACGTAATGTGGTTAATATTACCTGTTCTTTATTATAGAAGTTATTTTGGTTGCCTCCACAGCCTGAATAAATGCGTTCTTTGCAGACTTGCCACAATCTATCGTAGTAATATCTCTTGATTTCGCCGAAACAGAACCCGTAGTCGAATGCCAGTTCACAGAATCTAGGCCTTTGCCCTGTTGAAAGAAATAATGAAATTAGTATATTTACATACATAGGTGCATGTCTTGTGTGATGAAACTTATAATTATGAAGGAGCCGCTGTGTACTGGACGACGCTCCGTTGGTAGGCCCACGTAAGGTGGACTGACGATCTGATGAAGGTCGCGGGTAGTTGCTGGATGCGGGCAGCGCAGGACCGATCGTTGTGGAGATCCTTGGGGGAAGCCTATACCCAACAGTGGGCGTCGTGCGGCTGATTTAATGAACCGCTCTGTGCGGTAAAGAGAAATTCCACTCGTAGCTTCGGCGTTCGCCGCTAACAGCAGGCCTAGACCGCCACCATGATAATATTTTGTCATTATTTTTCTCACATTAAACTAGGGTTTCCTAGGATGACGGTGCCGTCATATTACGGCCGTAATTTAGCGGCGTAGAACGTTGTCTATGTAAAAAATACGGCGCGGTTTCCTAGAGAGCGGTGCTCCAGCACCGCTCTCACCGTAACGTCAAAAAGCGGTGCCGTTATATTTTCATGACAGCCGTTATGACATTTAGAAGAGTTCGTCACCGTTTTTTCGGGATAGCGGTGCCGCGCGCGACAACGGTGAAATAAAATGTGTAAAGCGAAAGTAATACTTAATTTTTCGTCGAATTGTCGATGGAGCAGGTATTGTACTTTTGTATGGAACAGCTGTTTTTTTTTTCGTGATTCAAGGTTGATCCCATAATGAAAGTTGTTCAGTTTTATAGTCTGCCCCCCTAGCATGACCAACGAAACACGATATATATCGCCTGATATAGCGTTTTATCGACACCCAACTGTCAAAATTCAATGTCTTTTGACAGCTAAACGTGATAAATCGCTATCGCTAATAAATAAATAAAAAATAAATAAATATATCATATCGTGTTTCGATGGTCATGCTAGGCAGGCTGATCAACCCCACGAGAGGTTTTCAATGAACTAAAAATAACTTTGTATAATGCTAAATCAAGATCGTCTATTTCTTCTCAGATAGGTACGATTCTGAAAAAAACCGGCCAAGTGCGAGTCGGACTCGCGCATAAAGGGTTCCGTACCAAAAAACGGCAAAAAAAAATTACGTTTGTTGTATGGGAGCCCCTCTTAAATATTAATTTTAATTTGTTTTTAGTATTTGTTGTTATAGCGGCAACAGAAATACATATTCTGTGAAAATTTCAACTTTCTAGTTATCACGGTTCATGAGATACAGCCTGGTGACAGACAGACATATAGACGGACAGCAGAGTCTTAGTAATAGGGTTCCGTTTTTACCTTTTGGGTACGGAACCCTAAAAACCGGCCAAGTGCGAGACGGACTCGCGCACGAAGGGTTCCGTACAAAAAACGGCAAAAAAAAAAAAACCACGTTTGTTGTATGGGAGCCCCCCTTGAATATTTATTTTATTCTGTTTTTAGTATTTGTTGTTATAGCGGCAACAAAAATACATCATCTGTGAAAATTTCAACTGTCTACCTGTTGTTGTTATTAATATCGAGCAGGATGCATAGTTTTACTACAGAGTTTTTGTGGCCGGCTCCATCACTAGACCCTGGGAGCTAATTGTCTAATTTAAAAAAAATATCGCAATCGCTTTCGTTTGACAGATGGATGTGACACATTGCTGCATTTCTTTGGTAAGTTTTTATTTGTGCCAAAAAGAAACTTCAATGGATTACATCCTGAAAGCGATTGCGATAGATTTTGAAGTTAGACAATAGAAAGGCTGGACACCGTCTCCCATTAGAGTACTTGTCAAGTGTCAAGACGAATCAAACGAGTCCAAATTTGATGGACTTGTATGGTTTTCTTACAAAGTTCTTGTGGCCTTCTTCCGACTCCATCATTAGACCCTGGACACCGTTTTCCAATTGATAACTTGTCAATACAAATCAAACGAGCCCAAACTCGATGGAATTGTTTGGCTTTACGAGTGTTACAGAGTTCCTGTGGCTTTCTTTCGGATTCATCATCAGACCTGAACTAAACACTATCTCCAAACAGAGTACTAGTCAAGACGAATAAAATTCCCTTTTGCATAGCATAGTGCCAGAAACGCAAGTTACCGTACACGCTAACGACCATATTTCAAATTCGCAATTTACCAGACCTTGTGTACAAACGATAAGAATTCTTGAGTAGACCCGGCAACTTTTCTTATTGTGTACAAGCAGCCTAACTCTTCGAAATGGGTAAAAATTGAGAAAGTTGGCAACCATGTAACAGATGGGTGGTTATGGCCAGCAGCAGGCCTATTACACAAAAAGTTACTATTACTATTACATTTTTTCTCGATAAGCGGACGATGTTCGTTCCAATTCGTGATAGTGTCCGCTTATCGTGAATATTTTTATGTATTAGGCCTGCTGTGCTCCTTATTCACCCATAAGTAAAGAAGGTCTGCACAGTAAAGTCCTTCGCAGTACACGGCTGCTCAAAACCGAAACACAGTAAGCCACATTTGGAAAATTTTACAGGACAAGCAAAAATTTGTTTTGCTCTGTCTTTAGCATAAATACATGTCACAGAAACAAAATCAAAACCTAGTAACACCACGTAACACTCATTGTCTCATACTGTGTTTTGATTTTGTTTCTGAGACATACCTTATGCTATTTTGTCTCTTACTAGGTTTAAACTTTTAAATAGTAGTTTTGGAAACTGATACATAAAGAGGGGTATTAAAATACGAGTGTGTGTGTTTAAAAACAGAGCAATAGCCGAGGTTTTTAATAGTATCACACAAGTGTTTTAATAGGTACCTAGTTATGTGCAGTTTCATACATTACTTTATCTACACTCATACAATTTGGGATTGAACCTACCACTTAAATAAAAGATCAAAATTAAAAAAAGAGAGAGAGACTTTGCTGATACTATAGTCTGTTCACGGAAACGAGTTAGTAGAGCGCTATCTCACTCACACGATTTTTTAACTGTGATTGGTCAGTGATAAACGCTAAGGCGGTGTACACAGTTCGAGTACTTTTTAGTCTACTCATACTCCCCGTACTGTGCAGATGTGCTCTTACTTGTGACTGGTACCAGGGGGCCGTACCGGCTAACGCATCGATTATCGAAAAGTCTATCGAGTTTCAACTTAAAACAGAAAAATCAAAGTAAGGAATTTCGTCTTGTACTTTCTGTTGACGTAATTTGGAAGATATCGATGTTCGTGTGACATCATGAATTGGGGTTCGCCATTTTGGCCCAATTGGGGCTCGATTTATCTGTTTTAATTTGAAACCCGGCAGACTTATCGATAATCAATTCATTAGCCGGTACGGCCCCTGGCTTGTGTATTGAATTTTGAACGCAGGTGTGCTAATGTCCCGTTTATTGTTCTTTTGTCATAAATAACTTAGGAAAATACTTTTTTCCAAATTCTTGTACAATAAACTAACCCAGGTGTGCTAGTTCCATTGTTATTCTCTGTAATAAATGGCCCTCAAATAAGACACATAAAGCCGCGGGTATAAGCTAAGCGAATTTTTGAGAAGCGCAGTGTGAGCGCGCATTTACTTCCCTTTTGTTTTTTTTTTTTTATTTATAATGGGTTTGCTCTTGACCCTAGTCTAGCCCGAAAGTATAGACGGGGTCTACGATGGAGCGAGCTTGCCCAGAAGGTGCCTATTCACTCTGGCCTTGAAAAGAGTCAGGTTGTATGTGCTCGGAAACACAGGCGCCGGCAGGGAATTCCATTCCTTGGCTGTGCGCATTATAAACGATGATGAGTAGCGTTTAGTACGCATAGGAGGTATATCAACCAAGAACGGATGGTAGCTTGCAGTGCGTCTGGATGTCCGATGGAAGAAAGGAGAAGGTGGAATGAGCTAATGCAGCTCTTGAGCACACTCGCCGAAGTACAATCTATAGAAGACCGATAGGCAAGCAACGTTACGGCGGTGAGCCAAGCTGTGAAGCTTAGCTGATACCAGTTTTCCGTCGCCTATTAATCTCTTGGCTCTGCGTTCTACCGAGTCTAGTGCAGCAAGTTGATATTTCGCCGAGCCGTCCCAAAGGTGGCTGCAGTACTCCATGCAAGATCGGACTTGAGCTTTATAAAGGGTTAAAAGCTGCCCAGGCGTAAAGTACCGCTTGACTTTATTTAGGACGCTCAGCTTCTTAGCTGCAGTTTGAGCCTTAGACTCGATAGAGGTGCCGAAGTTAAGGTTAGAAGATAACTCCATGCCAAGAAGCTGGAGAGTGTCGGTTGCTTAGATAGATGTACCTCGGAAAGTAGGAGTTAAGTTGAATGGACTCCTTTTTGCGGTAAACAGACACGCCTGCGTTTTAGAAGCGTTGAAGCTAACAAGATTTTCATCACCCCATTGGGAGACGAGACTTAGCGTCAGGTTCAATCGCTCAACCATGGCCTCTCTCATTATTTTCACCTCATCACCACCGGCTCCCGCGCTGGACAGATACCTCTCCATGACAGTACTGTCGTCTGCATAGCTAACAATGCCCGGTGTTAGCAGGTCATTGATGTGCAGCAGGAAAAGCGTCGCAGAGAGCACCGACCCCTGAGGAACTCCGGCATCAATCGCCATGAGGTCAGAGGAGCAGCCATCAATGACTACTCTGATCGACCGTTCACTCAGGAAGTCGGCTACCCAGCTACAAAAGCCAGCGGGGATTCCGTACGCTGGAAGCTTGCTCAGCAAACTTGGTTATCCTCTAGGTAGGTGAGCAGCTTGCCGTTCAGTACTCTTTCCATAGCCTTACAGAGTATGGAAGTGATGGCGATTGGTTGGTAATTGCTAGGGTCGGCACGACTACCCTTTTTAGGTACTGGTTGCACATTGGCAAGTTTCCAAGATTTCGGTACGGTTTCGGTCTGAAGGGAAAGGCGGTACAGACGTGTCAGTACAAGAGACAACTCAGGCGCACAATACCTCAGCACTCTTGCTGGTATGCCATCAGGACCACTGGCCTTATTCACGTCTAGATTAAGTAGGACTCTACGGACCTCTTTATTGTGTATTGTAATCTCCTGCATCGAAGAATTACAACGAGGTAAAGTTGGTGGTTGCGTAGAGCCAGTATCCAGATAGGAATTGCTCGCAAACAGAGTGGCAAATAAATTCGCCTTCTCAACTGCGGAGTGAGCCAGCGTCCCATCGGGCTTTTGCATGGGAGGCAATGTGGGACGGCAGAAGTTAGATTCGACCGACTTCGATAGGGACCAGAACTGCTTACTACCCGGTGGATAGGATGCGAGTTTCGCCCCAATGCGGCTGACATGGTCGAATCTAGTTTTACGCAACACCCTTTTGCAAGATTTTGCGGCCAAATTAAATGCTCTCTTTTTGGCGCGGACCCTACGCGCTCGAATTTTGCGATCGCGAGCTTGCACCCAGGCTTGGTATGCAGACTGCTACGGGCTTCAGCACGAGCACAGTCCGCATTGTACCACGGTCGGGCTTTGTGACCGAGCGGTACGTCGGAGAATGGGATGAAATATTCCATTCCCTGCCGGATCACATCAGCAACTGCATCAGCAGAGCAGGAGGGGTCTCCTGAAGAGAAGCATACTTGCCGCCACGGGTAAGATGCAAAGAAGGCACGCATCTCGTCCCAATCTGCCGACTCGTAATGCCAAACTCGTCTCGTGCCCCTAGGACTGTCATCTGGAGGCGAGTGGCTTGATACGGATTTCACCACACAGTGGTCGGACGTACCCAGTGGAGCTGAGACCGATACCGAATGTCTATGTGGATCAGTTGTCAGCAGCAGGTCAAGGCAGTTGGGTGTATGGTCAGCGATGTCCGGTATCCGCGTTGCTTGATCCACCAGCTGGGTGAGATCTAGCGCAAATCGAACCTTCGTGCCTCTCTCCCAGCATGGTCAGTTTTTTGGTATGGGAACAGCCACTCCTTGTGGTGGGCATTAAAGTCCCCCAGAAAAACAAGCTCCGCCGTTGGATATCGCTGAAGTGCAGTTTCTGTCATCTCAATGAGGTGCTCAGTGAGCTCAGTTGTCTTCTGGTCACCGCTGTGCGACCGATAGACACCGACGTAGATAGATTTTTCTACCCCAGTATCTACCAGGAGCCACAGCACTGAAAACCCTGACTTCTCAAAGCAACGGAGACGCCTACAGCAAATGTCATCGCGAACGTACACACAGACCTCTGAATGCTTTTTGAACTTATATTCGAGAGTGTAGCCAGGGTAGTTGAGGTACGCCGCATCCGATGGAGTTGCTATCTGCGTCTCCGTTAAGAAGAATAGGTGCGGCTTCTCGGTCTCGAGGTGGTGATGGACCAGATCGAGATTTGAGTGCATACCTAGTGGGAGGAAGTGGCGCCGTTGTTTCAACTTATTCTTCTTTGTTTGCTTTGTCATAATACTTAGTTGTGATTTGTGGAGGATAGGAAAAAACAGTCGAGGCGCTGCTCAGTTAACCTATACTAGCACTTTTCGGCTCAGCTGATCCAAGGGGGAACTCGTTTGGAGACTGCGGGGACGCCCGAACCCCCCCGATAACCCTCCACTGGGTCCTCCCATCCAGTCGCCAACTGGCACGGTGGAGCATTACGGGATTTTTCGCGAGTTGGCGGGGCAGCCTTTGACACGTGGCTAGCGCGCAAGTCGGGCCCCCTACTACCTGCGGTCGGCCAACGGCTGGCACCGTGCTTCGGATCCCGCTACCCTCCAGAACGAGTTACCTGATACAGCATCACCTTGAGATAGAGACCGGTTCTAGGCAACGCAACTGGCTAAATTTTGCAACCCTCAGTGGCATGGCACTCCCGCACACCGACGGAACACAGCAGAGCTGCTTGGCGCCGGACTCCGGCGGGATGGTGGTCGCAAGCCAGGCGGCTTCTTTCAGAGCCTACGACCGCAGTGGAGATCCTCAGCCGTCACCACAGATTATGTGGTGCCGTTGCCCGGGGTGGACCACTAGAAGGTAGATCCCACCCACCCTAAAGTATTGTTAAAACCCACTGACCTTAAAAAGTTTTTTTTGTCATTGTTATTTGTATGAAAATATGTGATAGAGAAGGCGCTATACTAACACGTTTCCGTGAACATATACATGCCGTACTACCTTGATATAACAGTAATTTCCGTGCTGCATCTAAAATGCCGGGCGAAGTCAATTTTTTGTCACATTCACTGCTATTAGATATTTTAAAGCAAGAATAAAAAAAATCCAATGAAATTCAGAAACTACAACAAAAAGTGAAAATAGAAAGCATAACTTTTTTGTCTTGCTTAAAAATGACGCGCCCCGCACCACAGACCATAGTTATTACAATGAGCCAAGAACCTTATATTCATATGGTTCTTGCAATGAGCCAAGAACGTCATATATAAGGTTCTTGCAATGAGCCCATACGCGCCAATAAATTAAAAAGTAAAAGTGTACTGAAAGAATTTAAAACTTATTTTATGATGTAAAGATTTTTTTTAATTTCGAAAATAAATTACGTGTTTATACAATCTTTTTTTAAATCATATTTGGAATATTACGTTGTGAGTGTAGATAAAATAATTTAAATTCTAGTTCCGCATGCATCGTAGAGCTACGAGGATCAGTTGTAGAGCGTTACTAGGTGAATCAGGAAAGTAAAAAAGAATGTTTTTCAACTTGTGCCTTACTGTGTTTTGTTTTGAGTAGCCGTACCACAGAATAACTAATAGTACAAGTCCATACATTAAAAATGCCCTTGTTCCTCGGAGATAACCATGGCTAGATAACTGGTTATCTGTGAAGATTTTTTTCCTCCAGTATAACTAGTTATCTCTTAGGAATAGATTTCCCTCCCAGATAACTGTTAAAACAATTAGTTATCTACGAGAAAAATTTAAACTGGTTATCTGGCTGATGAACTTATCACTTACTAGGTTCATTAGGTTGTGTGAGACAGGTCTGTTCACAATCCCATCGGGTATCGAACCTGTTCCCATTACCTTGACAGCCCCCCCAACTGAATGTGTCACAGGTTAAACTCTCAGGGTCGAAATAGTACATTCTAATGTTCCCACGACACGGACCGACGTCGGGGTTGAGGAGACACATCTTCAGTTTAACTGGAAATGATAATACGGGCATTAATAATAATATCTGATAATTATTTTAAAACAATTAAAATGTCATAGGGATTACGGTAAAATTTTTTTTTAATACCCAACACTTTCAGCCAACATTCGCAATTGATTTTAGTGTATTTTGAAGGCATTAAAGAAGTAATTTAACTTTTTAGTTTGTTTTTAGCAGGGCAGTCGTGTTTTTAATTTTTTTTAATTTATATATTTTTATTTCACACATTTTAGTGACTAATTATAAATTTTTGAAATGTGCTCATTAAGGCCTTTCATTTGATTCCCATATTGTAATATTTGAAGAAAACAATTTTTTTCATATTTTAAAATGGCGTCATACAGTCGCCATATAAACTTTTTTCAAAAAAAAAAAATAGCCAGTGTCACTTGGAATGATGTAAGAAATCTAACAATACCCCATACATCCAAATCCGTTGAGCCATTTGGAAGTTATGGTGGAATAAAGAAACTCACATACCCACAAACATACATGAACCCTGAACACATATACACTCTCTTTGCTTTGGGCAGTCATGTAAAAAAAAATACGTATCTACTTTTCTAAACCATTTAATAATAGTCGGACAATCAACAAATATACTCGTATATAAATTAATATTTAGGTAATAAACCTACGTTTCCTTTTTGAAAAACTTTCCAACCACATAGTCTTAAAAATACTTAAAAAAATAGTTAGGTGTTCAAACATTAATCTACTATTTTCTTTTCTTTATCCACAACACGGTATAGTGCTTGGCCTTCACCTAGGGTTGCCAACCCTACTATATAATAATTATAGTATCCTACTATATTGACGGCTCACAATTTTTTTCAAAAAATATAGCAGGCAAAACTACTGTATTTTTTTGGATTTTTTCGCAATCTACTATATTTATACACCAAAAATCTTGAAAATACTATATTTGGTGCAAAAAAGTTGGCAACCCTACCTTCACCTCACCATTAAACTTACCTCCAGGAGCATATCTCGTAGATAAACTTGCCACTGCAGTTGCTTGCGTTTTGTATTTTGCCATACTAATTGGTGAAATATTTACTAAAAGTATATGAACAAACAACAAGAAATAATACATTTTAAAAACTTGCTACATTAAAAACAAAAATTTTCCACTACACGTTGACAATAAACCGCGAATGTATCAAACGCATTTAAATTTTCCGATAACCCATTTCATGTTCGCTGTTTGTGAATAAAAATCATTGTTTTGTTGCGAAAGAGTTTTCAGGTTGAAATGGTGGTTTTAGAACGTTATTTTTTGATGTGGTAAAAGGTACAGTCTCGACACGTAGATAGCGATCGATAAGTTAACGAATTCGGTCTATGTAGATATTTGGTCGGTCGGTTGGTATGTCATACCAAATTGTGATTGGTTGGTATAACATATCGACCGAATTTGTTAACATAACGATCGATATCTATTATCTAATGTTGTCGAGACTGCAGGGCCATCATTTATGGAGAATTGTGAAATAACTTTTATTATTATCTGCTGAGGCAGAATTTCTTCTACATTATGGTTAGGTAATCGAAATATCCAATATCCTCGATATCATTTGAGGGGCATATGCCCCTCAAAATGCACATTAATAATTTCCCATCCCAAGATATACAGCGTCAATTTTTATTCATTTGGTTCCCGCAGTGAGGTGGTTTCACTCATGAATACAAGCAACTTTTACTGTGGGGCTATAGCTCTAAAATTGCGAATAAAAACCAGATGTTCTCATATATTAAGGTTGAGTAAGTATTGCGCCTTTGTATGGAACGCGTCTTTACTAAATGTACCTTGTGTTGGAACCCTATAGTGTTTTGATTTTTTTTTTTACACAAATTTTATTGTTCTAATTTTTTAATTAAATTTAAATGGGTTAGGTAGTATAATAAATATAAGGTCTACCTATGTAGTTACTAAGTACATGTTTTTATTAATAAACATTTTGGAAAATCTAAGACTTTGTTACATTCTTTATATTTTTTTTCTCTACTACCTCTAACAAAAGTCAGAGCCTATTTCCAAAACAATTTTAGTTTTTGCTACTCTTCCATACCTTTACACAGAAAGCCTACAATGCCCTACGCGTTCAATACAACAACATCTTCAGGGCTCTGTTCCGGCTCCCACGCTATTGTAGTGCGTCGGGTATGTTTGCCGATGCCAGCGTGGATGACTTTTACGCATTAATGCGAAAAAAGGTTGCCTCGTTGGTAAATAGGGTCCGGCGTAGCTCGAACAGAGTCCTGAGGATGGTGGGTGATCGCCTCGATTCAGCCCTAGTTGGCAGGTTTACCGAGCTACATGTGGCAAGGGTTCGGTGAGCCTGCCCACTGGAGGTGTTAATTTATTTTAATTATTTGTTGCCATGTATACTAACATAGTCTATAAGTTATATTGTTACTAACAAACTATGGATCTTTGGTCTGAAAATAAATTATTTTTATTTTTATTTTTTATTTTATTTATTTATACCAGTTCTCGCTTTTATTCCTCTCGTACTTTCATACAGCATACTACACATTCATACGTCCTCTTGTATTCCTTAAGAGCTGGGTTTGCTGCCTATTCTAACTTCTATTTACTATTTGCTAAAGAGATAGATCTCTTTATTTCATTTTTCTGGGGGTTCTGAGGGAACACAACACGTAATCTTTATTAACATTTTTCAGTACATTTATCTTATCTCTACTTATTACATATTTTCCTTAATTCTATTTACATTTTTGCATTACATTTGGTTTATATCTAGTTTTCTTATTTCTACTTTAATATCCTTATTTATAATAACATTTTAAGTTTTAATACGTTTTTTCTTAATCTAGTTGCATCGGTATAGTTGAATGGATTATAATCTAATGGTCCTAAATAACTTTACTTTATTTACTTTTACAATTTCCATGCTATTTGACTATTTGACAATATACAACTATATTGTAATAACATTATTTTCTAATCTAATCTTTCTTATTTCTTTTTATTATTTTAACAGCTATATTTCGACAGAACATAAGAAAAGGATCCCTGTCTTTTCCAATCATAATTTCTGCGATGCTCCTTAGTCTTATTTTACATCCTAATTTTTGTTCTAGATTGAATCGCTCAATTTGGTACTGGGGACAGTCAACTATAATATGAGGGATGGACTCTGGAATCTCAGGATCACGGGCGCACGATGGGTCATCTTTACACTTAAACCTGTGAAGGTATTCGGAGAACCCACCGTGCCCTGTCATTATTTGAGTCATGATGAAGTCTGGCTCTATCTTTTTTACTATTCTGTAGGCCCTTACCGCATTCGGGAAAAATAATTTTGTTACTGCAGCTGTTTTTCCCATCTCGTACCTTTGGTTCCACTCGTCAAGCGTTCGCATCCGGATGCTTCGCTTGACGAATGAAACCGGGCACAAGTCATACTTTGGCTTGGTTTTTAGTTTTAACGCTGCTTCTTTGGCTAACTCGTCCGCGCATTCGTTGCCTGCAAGCCCTACGTGTGCTTTTATCCAAAATAAGCTGATGTGCTTATTTTGATCCTTTGCTGCTTTAATGTTGTGTCTGGTTTCGACAGCCAGGGCGTGCAGGCAATCCAGGTTTGTTACCGACTGCAATGCCGCAGTAGAGTCGCTGTATATTGCAAAGTTAGTTTCCCTACGCTTCTTTATTAACCTCACCGCTTCGCATATCGCCAAGAGTTCCACCTGGTAGACGGTGCTGTAGGGTGGTAGAGCAAGTTTGACGGCCTTTATTTCGGTTTCTCTATCCCACAGAGATAGAGGTGCTCCGACTCGGCCGTCAATCTTGCTGCCATCCGTAAATACACGTATATCGTAGTTGCTGTTTGCGTCAGTTTGCGATTGGTCCACCAGGTTTTGAAACTCGAGGCAAATATGTTCCGCGGGATGAGGGGCTTCGAGCGCTGGGGCTGGTCGCTCGACCTCCCTTTCACTCAGCGCTGGCTGGGGAACTCCCTTCTTGGCCTCGTATAATGAGGCCGCCTCACGGATTCGGAGGTCTAGGGGGAGGATCCCAGAAAGAATTAGCGCTGAGTGCAGAGACACCGTACGATATGCCTTACAGATTTTTTGTGTAATGCCTCTTTGTACAGCGTTGAGGTGTTTTTGGACACCTATCTTCATTGCAGCCGGGGCCCAAACACTCGCGGCGTATAAGATAACAGGCTCAACCGCCGCAATGTAAATTGTCCTAATCACTTCTGGGTGTAACCCCCAACTGGCCTTTGCAGCTCTCGACAGTTGTTTGCCTATACCTATTGCCTTTCTGCATACGTTGGAGACATGGGAATTGAACGTTAGTTTGTCATCGATCGTTAGGCCGAGCAGCTTTATTTCATGGGACATGGCAATGTCTACCCCACCCATGCTCAGAAGTGGGGTGTCATATTTGAGTTTCCTAGTTATTACCATGGCGCTGGTTTTGTGTGGCGCAAATTTGAGTTTATTTCTGACTCCCCACCTCCGAACATGTTCGAGGGCGGCATTGGCCTGTCCCTGGATTTCTCGAGCATTGTCTCCAACGAATACCAAGACCACGTTATCCGCAAAAGCCTGACAATAGTCACCCCTTTTTTGAAGATCGTTTAATAGCGGGTCCAGTAGTAAATTCCATAGGATTGGGCCGGCAATGGATCCTTGCACGCACCCCTTTTCCGTGCCTGTGCAGGATTCCTCCCCACCATATCTCACTGAGACCGTCCGGTTGGTCAAGTAACTGTCTATCCCTTCTTATATTAATGGGACAATTTTCTTCTGCTAGCCTAAGTCTAATAGCCGGCCACCATGCACTGTCGAAGGCTCCCTCTATATCCAGGGACACTAGGGTCACAATCTTTTTACTGTCCAAATTTGTGCGGATGTGCTGCAGCAGGGTATAGAGGGAGTCTTCGGTGCTTTTCTGTGGCATGAAGCCATATTGTCGAGGGCTCATTCTAGGCAGGAGGTGGTGTTTTAATCTTGCCACTAACATTTTTTCATAGATTTTTCCCAGTATAAGCCAATCGGTCTGTAAGATTTGGGGTTCCTATAATTGTCTTTTCCCGGTTTTCTTAGAATGACAACGGTTGCGGTCTTCCAGGTACGAGGGAAGTAATTAAGTTCCAGACACTTATTAAGCAACGCCAAAAACAGTTCCGGCTCTGCTTTAATCGCGCGGAGACAGATATCCGCAATGAATCCCTCTGCCCCGGGAGCTTTCTTGGGGTTAAAAGACTCTGCTGCCCGTTCAAGTTCGGTTCGAGTAAATGGTGGATCACAAGGATCACCTTGTTCTCCTTCGTTTATCATTTTTACTTTTTCCCTGACCCGGCAGTGTTCGTCATTCTCGTCCTCTGTTTTGTCCTCGGGGTAAAAGGTTCTTGCCAGGAGCTCTACTGATTCTTTGGCGTCCAGAACTTTGCCACCCTCCTCTAATGGCACGTCTTCTTCTCTTTTCATGGTTCTGCCTATAACCCTGTAAATTCCCTCCCACATACCTTCTCTATCCTGTTTCCCATAGAACCCCTTCCAGCTTTCTGTCTGCGTGGTTTTTGCTGCTTGCTCATACTCATCCTTCTTTTTCAGGTACTCTTCAACAACCTTCGACTTCCGGACCGGTGCGGCACTCCTGACTCTGCGCTTGAAGGTGGTCACTTCATTCTTCATCTTGGCCAGCTCTTCAGACCACCATGGCATGGTAAGTGTGTTTTTATTTTTCTTTTCTGGTATTGTGTCTTTGCAATTACTCTATTATACTTATCTACTGTTAATTCTAACTCTATTTGATTTTTAATTTTGTTAATCTCCTCTATTTTGAAATTGTTTTCTGCCTTTAATTGGGTGAATTTATCATTAAATTCTACCCAGTTAGCTTTCTTTGTGTTGTACTTCCTAGTTGTTCTATCAATTTTCATTCCTCTAGATTTACGTAACTTTATTTTGAAAGACATGCCATTGTGGTCTGAGCTGGTTAGTCCTTCCTCTACTCTCCAATCTTCAATAAGGTCTAGCAGGTCAGTAGTGCACGCGGTAACGTCGACGAAGCTGGAGAATCTTCTATTGCCTCGGATGGTGTCGAAGGTTGGAATTTCCCCTACGTTGAGTATGTTAAAGTCATTTTCATGAATGAAACCCGCCATTTCTTCTCCTCTATAATCTTCCTTGGGGCTCCCCCACCAGCTACTTTTAGCATTAGCATCGCCGCCTATTATGGTTCTCCTGGCTCCAGTTTTGACCATTATACGTTTGATGTGCTCAATATACGGAGCCATGGGTTGGTCAGGTTCGAAGTAGTAGGACACAAGTCTGATCCTCCAGGCTTTGGTGTAGGCGGTTATCACTAGTATTTTGATTGGGTAAGGTTAGGAATAAGATTAAAATAAAACCTGACCACTAAACATATCCGATTTGGGGTGTCGTAATCGGGTATATTTAGGAGCTAGCTAACGTTTTGTTATTATTTACTACTAACTATATCTGGACAGAGCGCCGACTGACTGATTTGCGTATCTACAGAATGTACCTTATCATTTCTTCATCCCCACTTTACAAAATAGGGGAGGTACACTAAAAAAATATATTTTTCGAAATTGTATTCTAACATTATTTTGGCTTAAAAAATATACACATTCATGCTAGATTACAGCTTTCTAGTACAGAACGAGGCATGTATCTTGAAATTTTTGCGACGTACTGGGGATAAGTTCGCGCATGTGCTCTTGTGAGCGAGCAATAGTGCGCGCCCCTCACCGCTACGCATGCCCAAAATACGCGTTCCGCGCAATCCCCACCCGATTTCAAGATATCCTCGTACTGTACTTAAGGGGCCTCTGAGCTAAGCCGCGGACAGACGGACGGCCAGACGGACAGATGTACATGGCGAAACTATAAAGGTTCCTTGTTGATTTGACTATGGAACACTAAAAAGGGACAAAATAATTATGTTATTAGTAAGTTAGTAATTAAAATTATTGTGGTTTTGACACATTGATTTTAATGTTTGCGTAATCGAGTAAATTCTTTATTAATCACTTAAAGTAGTTAAAGTACCTGGTTTGGAATTCTTCAGAAATGTAAGTTTTTGTTGCTCTTCATGCATAATGCATTAGCACAAGTATGAAAATAATATTTGAATGTTTCGGGTCTCGTAGGTATAGTATAGCCATCATTATAAGGGGCTGGGTATGGGTAGACTCATCAATAGTCATTGTAAATTATGAGTTGAAATTACTGCTATCTACTTATACCTGGTTTTGCCGCGTGCAAGAGTTGTTGTGATTGAAATCGGGTATATTTAGTAGTGCTTTTGTTTTATATTGTTACTACTAAATATACCCGAGACGCTAGGTATTGTAGAGGTACATTTAGTAGTGCTCACTTGATTTGATTCATCTCCTGACTATACCTGAGGTCGACCAGACCTCTGACGTCACCGGCGTCCTCACAAGGTGCATTTAGTAAACACGCGTATGGAACAGCAATTTTTTTTTTGCGCCACTATCAGAGTTAGCCCCATAGCAAAAGTTGCTTGTAATCATGAGTGGAATGAAATTTTAATCATATGGTTCCCGCCACAGCGGCCACAGCGGGAACCATATGATTAAAATTTTTATTGTGTATATTTTACTAGTAAGTAATCTGCTTTGAAACTCTTCAACCGACATATCAAAACAAACTGTTTTATATTCCAAAATAATCACTGCTAAGAGTTCGCGAAATCTTAACGAGTTGCCAGTTAAATCCTATTCAATGAGCTTTTTCTTGCTCAAATTCAATTACCATATGTATTCGCAGTATGAAATTCAGAGCAGTATTCTCACTTGGGACACATTTGCATTGTTAATTGTGGTCTCTGCGGCGAGAACTTGGGAGACACTGTATAACAGAAGTCTGTGCGAGAACAGAGAAAAACACTTAGCCTCCTTATTGCTAAGAAACAAGGTTTTTGTTTAGTGTCTGAACCAAGTGAACAGTGGCCCTACGATGAGTCGATGCAAACTGTTTTCTCTCTTACACTTGCATTGACTGTGTGCAGTATTTCCGATAGTTTACGGCAACGAAATCAATTTGCTTCTACTCATGGTAGAGCTACAGACGTGTTACATACTATCGTAGTTGGCTACACTGTGTTGGAAATAATTATCCCTGTAGATACTTGTTTTCAGCTTTCCATAGAGCCATAGAATATTTTACTTACCCCTATAAAATAAATACATAAGAATCAAGTATCTACTAATCTATTAAATACAAGTATTTAGATATGACTTGCTTGTTTTTAAGTTAGAAACGGGAAATATACTTTGTTTAAGCGTAGATTTTACAAACGGAATAAGTTACTTGAAACAAATAATTGGCTATATTTTCCGAATTAGAACCGAATTTTAATAAAATAAAAAATAGTAGATGTAATTTGCTTTGCTTAAACAGAAAATGACAATTTTTTTTGGTAACCGAGTTACTTGACTTCTGCGTAGGACAGCCGAAGTGACGACGGATTTATTGGGGACAATTGAGATTAATAAATAACTAAATAAATATTAGACAACATCATAAACATTGCTCCGATTCCAAAGAACCTAGCTAAATTACTTGTATCATGGAAATCAGAGACAATGGAAGCACTTAACACTTGTACTATTAGTTATTCTGTGACTTAACTACAAACACCCAGACCTGAGCCAATGCAGAAAAGTTAGTTTTTTAGATTGACCCAACCGGGGATTGAACCCGGGACCTCAGAGATGGCGAAACTTTGAAACCCAGTGTACAAACCTCTCGACCATGGAGGTCGCGTTCCATTCTGGGACAATTTAGGGTTCAATAAAGCTAAATTTTGAAACGGTCAAAAAATTTGCAACTTGTTGTCGCTCCAAAGTAGGCACTGATGTGCGGTCGGGCGACACGTTGCGGCTTCGTGTCGCTGGCTACGGAAGATATTTCTTAGAAATACTTAAAAACCAGTAGTCTACACGACATGAAGCGGCGACAAACATGCGGTCGGCTGCCAACACGCACCTTTCAAATTCAAATCTTCTATCTAAAGTAGGTAGTTACTTGAAATGTAAATTAAACTTAATGATGAACTTACTCTATTCAAAACTGTATTTATAGGTGCCTCTTTGTCGCTGTTCGACCAAGCTCTCCTGTGCTCGGTAGACACTGTGTGCCATGTACGTACGTTGGTTTTCCTGGCGTTTGTTCTGCAGTCAGACTTGCTGCATATGTTTTGGTAGATTTCTTAATGAGGTTTGTACCGTTGGATGGTGTTTAAGCCTTTGGGGGAGACGAAATGTTCGTAAGTTTATTTCTTAATTAACTCTCGTCTGCGTCTTAAGATTCTTCTTAGTAGGTCAGTGAAAAGAGCAAACTTTCAAATTCCATATCGAATCTCTATATTTTATTGTGTTATATGTGTACTAATATACCGCATTCGTGGCTATCTGTTCCCTAAAGATTAAATGGTAGATAATGCTTTTGGCATTAATTCCGCCTCTTGTACGTTACTCTAACAATAAAAGAATAAAATAAAATAAACCAATGTTATGTATCATAAATATAGAGCTTGCCGGTTCTTCTCGTAACAAGGTCTCTAGCACAATATAGAAAGAGTACAGTAGTTGAGCTTAGCACTTGCGCGCTCGTGCAACGCACACATAGACATCTCTCACCGACACTGTATAACTACAATCTCAAACCACTCTCAAAACAGTTCGAGTACGAGACGCAGCGGCGAGAGCTGTCTTTGTGTGTGTGCGATGCTCGAGCGCCCGTAGTACTAAGCTAAACTTCTGTTAGTCTCTCTATTTTGTGTTTCTAGCTTCTCCGACTTGCCTGAGTGTGTATGTGTAGAGATTCAAAATTTGAAATTTGGACAGTTAATTTCTTATTATACGTGGTCGTTACGTTCCTTCAAATATGGTTGAGCGAAGCGATGGCTGGTTCATGCGTCATGCTCGTGAACGGGTGCTGCCAGTGGGAATGGGTCTGCTTCTGACTACCTATCTTAACGCATATTGAATTGAATTGAATAGTTATAAGACAAAATAGTTATAACATAAAATTTTATTATGAGAAAGTCCTATATAGATTGTTTGTGACAAAGGAAAGCTTGTCTCTAGTTGCATCATCAGACATAACGTCGCGACAGAATTGTGTCATACATCGTTCACAATGAAAAGTATCATGTCGCCATTACGCTGGCAGATCTAGGCTAATAGGCTTTCAAGCTCATCCTAGTAGCCACGATGAAAGAATGCATTTAAAATTTTAAATAAAATGGTTGGGTTATTTCTTGTAAAAACTTTAGTTAGGTAAATTATGACCGCCTAACTAAAGGGTTTAAAAAAAGTTATTTATATCAGAATTTTCACCAAGTAAAAAAAAGATCTTATGTAATACTAGCGGTCGCCCGCGGTTTCACCCGCGTGGGTAACGCTCCCATAAGAATGTTTTAATCTAGGCTATCTTCTATCTGTGTGCCAAATTTCAACCAAATCCGTTCAGTAGTTTTTGCGTGATTGAGGAACAAACGTCCAAACATCCAAACCCACAAATTTTTCATATTAACTACTTGTGTAAAAATAGTTTATGATTATAATATTATATTTCTTAATACTTATTAAAAAATCATAATTCAGGGTTTTAAAAAATATATAATTACTACCCAAAATAAATCAATAAAGACTCATTAAACGTCTAGTATTAATTGTTATTTCAAGGGAAACCTGTAATTAGCCTTACTATACATATAGTATTTACCTTATATGATTTTATTTTTGTAACGCTGTTGGTTTTCTTACAAATAAATAATAAAAAAGACAATAATTAAAAAAAAAAACTTTTATTTAATTACCAACGAAATCAATAATATTTATTTATCTATCATTAGCACCATTAAAATTGGTACTTACATTTTTAGAGACCATTTATAGTACTTGTATACTGGCGTGCAAAATTACAAAAAAAAAATTATACAGAGAAATGTCATGTAATATATCATTTTGTTATTCAAAGTGCCCGATAAAATCAGGTTTTCTCAATCATTAACTATTATTTTCGATTTTAAGTTGAGTACTTCTTATTTATTACTAGCTGCCGCCCACGGTTTCACCCGTGTGGATCCCTTTCCCGTAAAAATATCGGGGTAAAAAGCATTCTATATTTTAATCTAGGCTATCTACTATCTGTGTGCCAAATTTCAACCAAATCCGTTCAGTAGATTTTGCGTGATTGAGGAACAAACATCCAAACATCTAAACCCACAAACTTTCACATTTATAATATTAGTAGGATTTGTATTTTATTCTTAATCTATTTTTCCAACAGAATTTGAACAGTTTGCTTAAATAGGTAATTATATCTAGAAAATTAGCAATGTATGACATTTTACTTTTACTATCATTTTTGTATCAAAAAAACAACATTAGGGGCAATAAAACCAGGGGCGATTGTTCCAACTTGTAGGGCTAATGGCCGAATACTCAAACACTACTTAACTTTGAGCAGCTCTCAAACAGCATGCTGTCTTTGTCATATCTTTAACATTTAATGTGACAGGACGACGTTTGAGAGGTACAACGTCACGAGCTGCAATGCGTAGGGTTACGCATCAGTCTACGCGTTACGCAAGCGGTGTGCCATGTCTCATAAAGTTTTATACATTACAACGTCATGGTACGTCTAGTCGTCTACGTGCACGCTTACGCATACGCTTACGCATCCGGTGTGTATCGCCTCTTAATTATTCTAATATACCAAAACTCGCCAAGAAACATCCCTAACATCCATTAAGAAGATACCGTTCATAAACTCGATCATAAATACCCTTGTACCTGAAACAAAAAGTACGTAAGAAGTATATATATTAGTAATTTTACAGTTAATACCTACATATTTAGTTGCAAGGTGTTTTATATGCATAACGGGATGGTACTTGGCATTCACCTCACCTGATAAGGCCAAAGCCACTACACCCGGAATCCTCATCACTGAGGAACAGGCTATCTTACCTCTAACTGCCGAAACACATCAATTTTTAATTATTGTTATGACGTCAGACTTAAGTAAGATGGTGGTAGCTAGCCAGGCGGACTTGAAAGAAGCCCTGCCACCAACCAAAATAGTGTTTTAATACTACTAAGTAGGTGACACGTAAAAAGAACGCTGATAGGTGCCTCAATAAAATATGAGAGAAAATGTAACTTATTATGACATTATGTTTAAAACGAAAAAATATTCTCGAGCTAATATAACAAAAACTTGACGGGGTATCTAGTTGTTTGGAAACTGTAAATATACACATCAACTTTGTCTAGGGATACCAGGGGCCTGTTGCATAACAAATTACAAGGTAATATTATTAGTGAATTTCTATGGAAAATCACTTATAATATTAGCTTGTATTTTGTTATGCAATAGGCTCCAGGTGTTATTTTCATACAAACGAGGTAACTTTGAAGCCTTGGTTTTCTGCCAGAAATATACTGTGCTGTGATCTGATGACGGCTATTCAGGGAGTGAATAGAAGAAATTCAGATCGCTATACACACCCAACTGATCTGACCAGCATTCTAAAAACGTAATGGGCATGTTTAAAAAAACCGCGAAAATAGCATGAAAATGTATGGAAATCCTCAAACTGAGATTTCTAACCCATTAATCTTTTAGAATGCTGATCCGATCAGTTGGGTATGTATAGCGACCTGAATCTATTCCATTCAGTCCTTGGATGACCATCATCAGATTACAGCACAGTACATCCCTACTCAGAAAACCAAGGCTTCAAGTTACCTCGTTTGTATGAAAATAACACCTGTATCCCTAGACAAAGTTGATGTGTATAATTCACTGCGTGAACCCAACTTTGGAAATTGCTCACAATGGGCAATGATTATGGATGCAGCGCTTTCTAAAAGTCTATGCTTAAATCTATGCTTAAATGTATACTCACTGATTCCTAGTAACAGTATCTGCCAAGTTCACTATGTATGGAGGACATGCTTCCAAGTTTACTGTCCTGGCAGTGAATAGGATTCCTTGGCATATACAGTACATAATCTCTGGCAGTGGTATATTTTCTGGAAGTATTTTTTTGTCGTAGAGAATCGTCGAAAACAGCTGAAACAAAAAAAAAAACAGATAATTATCTATAAAACATTATTCGAAAGTTACAAAAATCAACATAAATCAAATTCATTCAATCAATCGATGCTGATTGCAAGCACACTGTAAATATAAGCCAGAAGCCAGTAAAAAGTAAATTTCACGCCAGCAAAATTTGTATTTGAAAGAACCCGCAAGAAACTCCTTTGATGAGTAGAATTTTGTCCCATTTTTCATCATAAACATTTCCTCAGTTGAACGGTTAGCGTAAGTACCCGAGGAATACATTAAATTACACCTATTCAGTTTATATTCAAGTGACGTGTTTAATGAAAAAAAAAAAGCATATTTTTACCTTCAAGGCACCGGTCACCGAAGCTATTGCCATGCTTGTGCTAGGGTTAAACAACATCGACAGTCCCGCAAGGTATCCCGCAGGTAAGGCGTATAGGGCCGAGTCTTTTTTGTTTTTATGGCACAAGTAACATATCACAGCCTGAAATTTTAAATAACAAAATTACCTGAGATTATAAATAGTGCTTCTACCTAATTACATACGTATATAAAAAATTTCAAAGCACTACTTATGGTAACTATCATACACTCTGGCTTAAACATAATTATGCGTTGTAAAAAGTAATCAATTCTGTTAAGGGAGAAAGAAAATTACTCTGTATTCTTTGTCAGAAAAATACCCTTAGAGTATGGCTGTTAGCATAAAAAATATTTCTTCTTTTTTCTATTTAGAAATGAAGGGGTTAGGAGAAGAACAGCTTTTGTCACGTAAGGAACAAACTGTGATATTAGTAATTTAAACTTAAGATTTATTAAATATACAAAGCCGTTTTCGTTGAAAATATATTTATTGTTAATTTGTTTTATAATATGTAGTAATATATTCTTACTCTTAACTTTTTTTTACTTTACAAACAGTATGGGACAACAGTTGTTTTTTACCTGAACGGTTCCAACCGATATTGTAGGTATGTTTTTGACCTATTCTGATATTTTAAAAGCTTATAGACTTTTAACTAGTTGCAGCTAGTAGCTCAGTGACTATGAATGTAACTGCCCTGTGTTTTTGACAGAACATAGAAACCAGATATAACCATTCAGACTGCATTGCCAGTTGAAAAAAACGAAAAATGTGATGTTGTTGTTGTGCTGTTCTTCCCCTGATTCCTTCAAATGTGGAATGTAAATTATCCACCTCTTGTTTTTTAGGGAGAGGTTAGTAAATTTTTTAACACAAACGAGGAATTCGATGGCGCACGCAGTGATTTAACGCCTGGCCCAGTGATTGCGTAGGTTTCGCAACTTTCGCAAGGGTCGATCATGGGATGGGTGACCAAAATTTTATTATCTCGAGCTCCTCCGTACTTCGGAAGGCACGTTAAACCGTTGGTCCCGGATCAATTTACAGTCGTTAACACCATCAGCTTTGGGCCCGCGTTGTGGGTTATGGCCCATGCTTCTTATCCACCCATAAGGAAGGCCTGTGCACCAGCAGTTGGGACATTAAAAATAGCTGATGGTCATATTGTTAAGTAAATAAGTAATAAAGTCGTACTCTATAAATACCGATGTAACTGCCAAAGAAAAGTGCCAACTTCAAATGACTTCCCTTGAACGAAGATATCGCCTTGATCGGTGTCCTTAATCTAGGGAGGATGAGCTTAGCCAAGCTGATGCCCAAACCAAGCCCGAAGTACATGCTGGATCCCTGAGAAAATAAATATTAAAACCTCTACTAATTTAAGATGGATGATGGAGAAAGAAACGAGGAGATCCGCAGGAGAACTAAAGTAACCGACATCGCTCTGGTTACCAATTTGCACCGTAACAACGCGAGTTTGGTTATCAGAGCCGGGATGCAACGCATGAACGCGGGCGAGTTTCCACAGAAGCGGAGGAAATTATCATCACAAACCACAACAATCATACCTTCACGAATTGGAGAACCGCGTTCGTGAAACAATTTACTAGTTTGTTAGATCTCATGCAAATATTCACGGCTCCATCTTTTCCAAAAGTGCTGGATGCATTGCTGAATCAGGTTTTGGAATGGCGACCGCGCACCGAACGACGCTCCGTGGGTAGGCCCCTGACAAGGTGGACCGACGATCTGGAGGAGGTCGCGGGAAACCACTGGATGCGGGCAGCGCAGGACCGATCGTCGTGGAGATCCTTAGGGGAGGCCTATACCCAGCAGTGGGTGTCGTGCGGCTGATATGATGATAATGATGATGATGATGGAGAAAGAGCAACAGCAGTTAACAGCACACAATTCAGTACTCATTACGAATCCATTAAGGTATTTTCAAATCTGAGCGGTATCCGCTACGGTGTCGGTAACGATATCCCAATAGGTATGCTGTACGTATCGTATGCGATATATATATCGTGTGGGTATGCCCACTAGAGGCAAAAATGCCATAGCAAATACCCGGCGGGATATTGCTCGGGTATTATCGCTACATTTGCTACCCACGGAGGTTATTTATACGCTGAAATCTACCATATTTGGAATTATGCAGGTATAGGCCTGGGCACAGTACGCGTAGACACGCGCGTGGTCACGCGCGCGTAGACACTCGCGTAGTTACGCACGTAACCCTCTGACACACCGGGTTACGCATACGTCTACGTGGCACGCAACGCAACCTGTCCCTTGCGTACCCAGCCGCTGCGGCAGTCATCTTTGCGACTCTAGTGCGCGATGTCAGACGAATATTGAGTAAAATGGACTAATTTTTTCGCACTTATTGAATTAGTTTTTCTTTAATATCGTTATTCATTATTTAAAAACAAAATAAAACACCACTTACTACCGGTAGTACTGGTACTATTTGTAAACAAATACAACTGAATGCGTAGTTATGTGCGTGGTTACGCGCGTAGTGACGCGCAGCAAAGATACGTGCGTGTTCGAATTTGTTCGATGTGACGTCCAATAGGGAATGCCATTGACTACAACGTCATCAATGCGTTCCGTTCTGCGTAGGTACGCAGCCTGTTTATCTCATGGGAGCTGCAATGCGTAGGGTTACGCATCGGTCTACGTGCACGCGTACGTTACGCAAGCGGTGTGCCATGTCTCATAAAGTTTCAGGCATTACAACGTCATGGTACGTCTACGTGCACGCTTACGCATACGCTTACGCATCCGGTGTGTATCGCTTCATAACACTGTTAAATGGGATTATCTTAATGTCAGGTGCATACCTTTAAAACAAACTTTTGACACGATCCTTCGTGTGAACAGACAGTTTTTGAGTCATCTGTTTTTCTCTTTACTTTTTCTGCTGTATATAACCTGAAACATAAAAAAAACTGGTCTAAAAATCAAGAAATAATATTAAAATCTGCATATCTATAAGTCGATTGGGTGGGAATGATGGTACTTTTCTTTTTATCTTATCTCCACTGACCTGCATAACGAAAAAAAATTTTTCATGTCAGTGCTTATCTCTTATTTAATTTCAAACCCCACCCGACTTTATAAGACGTTTAAAATTATTATTACGAGTAGATTGTGTTCTTACCAGTTAGTAATTATGCAGATTTGAATATTATTTCTTGATTTTTAGAGTTGTATATTTTTGAAACTGTTTTTGTTAGTTTTTTAGGGTTTATAAAGAAGATTTTTTTAGCTTTTTTTAGTTTTCAACTTTTTGTGGTAGGTAGTTTTAAGCGATGATATTATAAGTTATCTAAGTTGCAATAGTTTCAATAGATGGTGAGGTACCAGGAGAATAGGAGTTTTCCTGGTACCTCACCATCAGCTACACTTCGCCATATGCATTATAACGAGCATAAATTACTTAGTTAAATTTATCGTATCACATCAGTGAAATACTTAGTATTGAATAGTTCCGATGCCGATTAATCATCTGTGGTCTTCATCATCAGTTCCTATTCACCAAATTATGGTTTTGGAAAGCAACTTTACAAGTTATATTAAGGTGGCATCCTGAGCGAAAGTGGCGCCGCAGTGAATTTTATTTAATATTGTAATTCTATACACAATTTTAATAATGTTTTACGTGGAATTTTTAGAGCCCACAGTCTTGTATTTTTAGACGCTGTTGTTACATTCTCGTAGTAAATCCGACTGTACAAATAATCATTATGTTATTTTATTACAGGCAATCATGTTCGGCGTATAAATACTTTATCTCTACTGTACAATAAAATGTGCTTGAACTTTAATTATGTCTTTTATTTCGACATTTAATTAAATGAATGATACAACAAACACACACGGTTATCACTATAGATGTTAGATAGAGACAAAAAATTATGTGTTGCCAGAACAAAGGCATTAGTGTGGCCGTATAGAAAATTACAAATATTAATGTTTAATGATTAAAGATTAATGTTTAAAGATTATACTTTATAAATTAAGAATGTTTAGGAAAATAAATTAAATAATTCGTAGCTACGTAAATAGTCGTACTAGGTTTGGACTCGTAATGTATTAAGAAAAACCTTTTTTTTTATCTGGATATTTCAACAACAATTAAAGTTCAAAAATGAAATTAAAATTTGATAACTGCAATACAAAAACTAGATGCATTTTAAACCGTAACGTATGAATTAGGTATACCGATAAATTGACTTTTCTCTCCATTTCACAGTGGAATAAAATTAAAATAGGAAGCGCCGGGATAATAATTGCTCACACACGTCTTTGTCTCAGTGTCTTTGTGCATACTAATAGCTTTTGTCTGTAAGAATTAGAGAATGCATTACCACAAGAGGGAGATTACGGGTCCCCGCACATGGGCGACACGCCACAACTACAAACGCCGCCACTAGAAGCTAGAAGCGGCTGCAAAAGTAGCTGAAGCGCGCGACAGCCACAAGCGGTCGGTAGCCGACACAAACCATCGCTTGCAGTTTAGTGGTCGGTGTCGGCCACAAGAAGCGAGAAGTGACGTTTGCAGCGTGTGGCGACCACCGGCGTTTACCGTGTGCGACGATGTATGAAAACTATAAGAATAAGGCAGTGGCGGCGTTTTGTGGTTGTGGCGTGTCGCCCGTGTGCGGGGACCCATTATGTTTAGTTTGGCATCAGACCATTCCATCAGTCTGGCACAAATTTTGGATTATCAGTCTAGAAGAAAATCAAAGTATCACACGGGCGCCACGCCACTATAATTATCCTGAAGTTTTCATACATCGCCGCACACGGTAAAACACCGGTGGTCGTCACAATTTGTAGCGTGTGGCTACCACCGGCTAAAGGATATAGGTCAATAGTGGTGTTTTGTCATTGTGGCGTGGCGCCCGTTTGCGGGGACCCAAAGTCTATACAGACTGATGGAATGTAATGATGCCAGACTGATCATGTAATCTCCCTGCTACAGATGCACTTTTTAGGCTTTCGTAGTCAACTCAACAAGGAACCCTTATAGTTTAGCAATGTCCGTCTGTCCGTCCTTGAAAAATATTTTAATATCTTTTCTACATGTAAAGTGCGGATGAAAAAAAAATTCTTATCAATCTCATGGAGTGGGGTGTCATTAAATAGGATTTTCAATAATATTGCAGGTTTGTAAAAACCACTATTTGATTCAGGGATCCGTTTGCGCTTAAAAGCTTTAAAATGCAAAATTTTGTTAGAGAGGAAGAGGACACCCCCCCCTTCGACCTACCAGGTAAATGGTTGTTTTTAATTCAGGACAGTAGTAGGTATATCTACGCTGAAATTTAAATGGTTGTTTTCCCGCACGGGTGTGGTGTGGTTTCCCGGGTGGTTCCACTGATGATTGCAAGCAACTATTACTATGGGGCCAACTCTGATATCGCGAAAAAAAAAATCGGGTGTTCTATAAAAAAGCGCAATACTTACTCGAATTTAACGTAAAATTCAAACACAAAAATTTATTTTTCTCAGTTGGAATGGAACGTTTCTCTGTAACTACTTACGTCTAATTGATATAAACTTTTTGGGCAGGGTGTGTATATTTCGATAAAAATAAAAAATCTGATAATTTACCAAAATAATGACGTTCTCTTTTGTTTGTCTCCTTCTAACCTCATGAGGTAGAACAAGAAAGCGCTTCCAATCATGAATGCCAAAGTTTGCTTAGATTTTGTTATCTCGATGCGTCCAGACTGGCTTAAACCGTTTAGCCAGTACTCAATCAGCTAAAAAATACAAATATAATAGGGATGGCAACGCAAAGCTAATTGAAGATTTGCTTTCCTCATTAGTTTAGAACTGGTATAATGTTTTTTTCGATGAGGAGCTCGGTGGCACAGTGGCGCCACTAGGCTTGCCAACTCCGAAAAAGGCATTTCCGGGACTACTTAGCTCGGCATCCGGGACTTAGGTTTACGCGGGACACAACACACCATATACAAAATGGTTAGAAAAAACTATACGTATATAATTTTTAATCAGTTAATAAAAAAAAATCGATACAAAATGTATGACGAACATTTTAAATTAGTAAAATTATTCAATTTATTTTTTAAAGCATTACTTATTTTGCGATTTTTTTGCACTTTAACAAGTTTTTGCTTTGCAATATACATAGTTATAAAATTCGCTGCAGTTTTGGTAAAAAAATAATTTTAATTTGTAGTTCAGCCTCGACGTGATCGACAGACAGTTTATTTCTGCTGCCTGTCCATGCATTCCCACAAAGAGAAAAACACTCTCTGCTGATGTATTTGAAGGTGGTATCGAAGCTACCATCTGAAAGATAGTAGATAGAGAGGGGCCTCTTTCATGGACATAAATAATTTGTGCCATGTTCATTCATAAGCACCCAATGGCTGATTTTTGTTTTTCTTCTGTTAATGACTTTAACTGATTTCCGAGACAAAAGGCGTCCCGCGTTCCGGGTTACGGAGGGACGGCCCAAAATTGACTCTGAAGCGGGGCGTCCCGGAAAATCCGGGACGGTTGGCAAGCCTAGGCGCCACCGATCTCAAATGTGGAGTAGACTAGACCAGAAAAAAAAATTAAAGTACTAGTCAAAAATTATTTTTTGAACTCACCAAATTGAAAAATAAGTTTATAACCAGGGACCTTCTGCCGGGCGGTTCAAGGTAAATAAATAAACCGCATATAGTAAACGGAATCAAATAACTGGCTACATAGGTCCTTTTGATGCCGAGACCACTGAAAATAAAATAAAAAACTACTAATGTAAAATCATTACAAAAGTTTTTATTTAAATTCAAACAAAATTGACACCTACTTTGTTCACTCAGATTTTGACTTATTTTTGTTTGAAACTGCTCATAAGAAAATAGGTGACAATATAATATGGTTTTTCAAACAAACGAGCTAATTTCTGACTTAAAGGTTTTTGAAATATAAATTCAAACTGATTTCATTTAAATTTGATATTGATTGAAAGTTGTTGTCAACTTGCAGACTTTACTATCGAATTTACTGTATAACTTCGCTGTATTTCAGTTACAATACTTAGAAAGAAATAAAAGTTTCAAAAAAAAATATGCGATTTTTTTATATTCTATCTGACAATAAATAAATAAACATGTATAAGTATACAAATTCAGAAGTAATATTCAGTTGACAGATTATAGTGGACTGATACCCTGTATATCAGGTTATCAGCCCTCCACCTCATAAGAAGTATACTAAAGTGCTAAGTGTAAGTGTAATTAAATGTAAAACTCTAAAAAGATAATTTAAAAACAAATTGTTTCAATTAACACTAGGTACAGTTATGATTTTTTGTTCACACGGCAAATACGTGAAGAAGAAATTTTAAAATTATACAGAAAATTGGACTGTAAAGTCCGCAAATTGAATATTACAACTTTCGAAGAACATCAAATTCAAATAAAATGAGATTGAATTTATATTTAAAAAAACTTTCAGAAATTAGCTCGTTGTATGAAAAACGTGGAATTAATCCATACCAGTTGTACCATCAATGGTACTAGTGGGATAAATCCATACTAGTTGTACCATCATGGAACAACGCAATGGTCTGGAGAGCTATAGTGGCCCCTTTTTTCTTTTGAGCAGTAATGTTTATAATATTTTTTGAAATATCTTCTCTCAAATCTTACCTATAAATGCAAATCTGCAAGTAAGTGCCAAATGAAATTCCAGCCCCAAGTAGCGTCGATCTGATGAAGTATTCTATTAGCTTTACCCACGTCTTTGGGTTTTTAAGCTGTTTTCCATGGTAAAGTATTTGAAACTAGAAATAACAAAATAATTAATCATAAGTACAAAATTTTGAGTAGGTACGTAGGTAGGTATCTATTCGCTCTTACTGATTATGGTAATTTATTCCATTTTTTTATAGTTACACGACTGCCAAAAAAACACAGTTATTACTTTGACTGTGAAATAGTAATATGGCACGTTTTGGGATTGAAATCTGAGTTGAGGCAAATGTGATTTAAGTGTTGTCAATCAACATTCAAATCACTCAAATGGAAAATGACACTTTGATAGTCCCAAGGCACTGACTTCAACCCTTGTTGTATGGTCTGTGCTTCAACCATACGTGAATACCTATCAGATTGATCATCGTCCTGTTTTTATTTACTAACCTACTTTTTTCTTCTTAACGTTTTATGTTAGACACACATAGAATTGTGTAGTAAGATAATTTCCTTTTTTGTTATTTTAATTTGTTTTTTTTTTGTTTGGCGTATTATACCGGAGAATGTGATGTCTACCTATAAGTAATTGTAGCATTTAGCTGTTTGTTATTGTGCAATAGTGTTGTATAAGTTTGGGTATTGCAATTGTTTGTGAACCTAATAAGTAAATAAATAAATGACCTCAATTTAAATACTGAGGTCATTTTTCAATTTTGACGACTCTGTATGAAATTTACAGGCAGAAAAAAGCAGCTCTTGACGAGATTCTTGCTGGTTCTATATAAGGTTCGTTACATGGTCTTTCGCTTAGGCGAACCAATGGCATAGCTTTTATGACATTCACAATTAAATGCTTGTAACAGCCTAGACTAAACTTAATTAATTCTTCTGAATTTAGATTTTTTATTTTTATTTTGAATGGCTGCATAGACGTTCTCCAACAAGATGGCTCGAACTGGTTAAAAATACCACAAAAAAAACCCATAATAGCGTGCTCACGAAATGCATCAACAGCGTGCGCATGAAATGCATCATAACAGCGTGCTCACAAAATGCATCACAAAATGCTTCACAGATAATCAGTAATCTGGCCATGGTTATCTCCTAGGAACAATGGAAGAAGACGACACTCCATAGTAAATTATGAAAGCAAAAATAGCAGAATTATAGCAAGAATAAGTGTACGAAAAGTACTTACAATGTAAATCACAGAGTAAAACCGTGTGCTGCCTAAGATGGAATCAATAAACAATTGCAGGAGTGCTTTAGGGCAACTTTTGGACCAGGGATGAATCACCTCATGGTGCGCCATCTCATTTGCAATTTTGTTGTAAACCTGTTTGCTGATCACCGCCATTTTGGAGGCTTTGGTTTCTTTTATCACTAAATTATGAACCTGAAATAAACAATAAATACGTGTAAGGAATAATATAGATTTTCAAAACACTTTCAATGTCAGGACTTTCTCACATTTCCAGCTCTATTCAAATTGGCAATTTTCCATTCATTTAAACCGATCATAGTGTGTTCTGACTTGTGAGATTTGAACGAGCGAGGCCCCATTAGTGCGTTGCGCTGCGTTGCGTCGCGTCGTCGCAACGGAACAACGTATTGTATGCCACACCTGCGTTGCGATGACGCTGCGACAAAACGCAAGAGGGTACGCTCGTCTAGCTTCCTCGTGTAGCAGTGGATCACGGGGGCCGTCGGTGCAGCTGAGCGGCGACGACGCAGTGCATCACCCTCCCTCCCGCTTCGTCTCTTGTCCGTCGATCCGTTGCAACGTCGGCGTCGCGCGCGACGACGCAAAACGGTCTAATGGGGAATGTCATAAAAAATATATGGAAAACGACGCAGCGACGACGCTGCGATGACGCAACGCAGCGCAACGCACTAATGGGGCCTAACTTAAAGCTTTAAAATTATCAATAGACGACTTACAATAAATACGTCGCAAAGTTACGACAATTACAGATAATGTATTGTAGAATGCAACTGGCTATTTTACCTCTACTGCCAGAATGGCAGTTCTTAGTGGTCGAGGATTCCGGGTGTAGTGAGCTTTCACCTTCGGTCTTATTATCAGGTGAGGTGAAGATCAAATAG
The DNA here is from genome assembly GCA_943789525.1 of Agriphila geniculea. NCBI lineage: Eukaryota > Metazoa > Arthropoda > Insecta > Lepidoptera > Crambidae > Agriphila > Agriphila geniculea. Next base: position 1,621,902 of record OX038880.1, read on the forward strand.
TACCCATTACAAAAGTTCAGTGGATTCAGTGAGGCTTTCCGAACATAGATATTAACTAATGTTAGCTCGTTTGTACCAATGCTCATAAATCATTTTAGGTAAAGAGCAAAAGTCTTACCTTTGCTCTTAACCTAGTCTGTTTAGTTGTTTTATTTAAATGAGACAATACGACAAAGCGATTGCGTAGTACCTACGTTCTAGGCTATTCATGCTGAATATGAATGGGAAAGTCGGCAAAATTAATAGTTAAGTTTTTGTTAACAATTGATTACAAAAACGTCAAATCCATACATGTTCCGAAAGCGAAGTGATACTAAAGTAACTGTGTAAGGGCTTGCTCTTTTACAATTATATATCTGAGTTACAACCAATAAAATAATATGTGTAATTTTAGTGTAAGTTCGACTAAAAACTTGTAGGTACATCTTTGAACGTGCGCATGTATCATGAAAATTATTCATTCTAGATTTTGGAGCGGTAAAATTAATAAATAGGTTTTAACCTTTAGGTACATTATAAAAATCAACTCGCCCCCTCCCCCGCTACCGCGTCACCCCTCCCCTCCTGAAAAATTTCCCGTTTTACAGATTTTCTCATTTTTAGGAACCATACAAGCTGGAAAAAAGTTGTCAAAGACTAAACTGATTTCTTAATAAATTACCTTCAAATAAGTACTCAGCTCATAATAATTTTGATACCAGGGGCCGACCCGGCTAACGAATCGAACTTCAGAAAATTTACCGAGTTTCAAATTAAAACAGATAAATCGAAGTAAAGAATTACTTATTGTACTATTTGTTGAAGTTATTTGGAAGATATGGATGTTTGTGTGACCTCATGAATTAGGGTTCACCATTTTGGCCCAATTGGGGCTCGATTTATCTGTTTTAATTTGAAACCCGGTAGATTTTTCGTAGTTCGATGCGTTAGCTGGTACGGCCCAGTTATAGTTTTCAAGCTATGGTGCGTCACAGTTTGTAGTGGTGTACATGAAAAAAATACCGAAAATAGAACTATTGCCAAAGGTTTTCTTTGGCAGGATTGATATTTGTTAAAAAAATCGGCCAAATGCAAGTCGGACTCGCACACGAAGGGTTCGGTACCAAAAAAAACGACAAAAAAATCAAGTTTGTTGTATGGGAGCCTCCCCTTAAATGTTTATTTTATCATGTTTTAGTATTTGTTGTTATAGCAGCAACAGATATACATCATTTGTGAAATTTTAACTATCTAGCTATCACGGTTCATGAGTTACAGCCTACCGACAGACAGATAGACAGACGGACATCAGAGTCTTATAAATAGGGTCCTGTTTTTACCCTTTAGGTACGGAACCCTAAAAAGATCCCTTGAGTACCTATTACTGTTTTACCCAAGTTTGCAACCTTGGAAACCATGATTGTGCTTCTGGAGAAAAAAAAAAATAGTTAAGAAACTGCCTAATAAATGCATTTATTTTACTAAAAATGAATTCTACGTTATTGATGAATCCAAAACTGAACTAAACTTGACTTAGTACCTAAACTCACGCAGCTATTAATCTCGGACCCACGTGCATGAAAAATCCAGGTGGCCCTACTTGGTAAACCCATCTTAGGAACTTAATAATAATAATAATAAAACACTTTATTGCACTAAGACAGGACATATTACAAAGAAAATAACAAACAGAGAAAGCACACAAAAGGCGGCCTTATTGATAAATAGCAATTTCTTCCAGGCAACCTTGAGTAATAGAGTTAGAGAAGAAGAGGACAGTGGGGAGTGGGTGCAAATAGTGGAAGGAGAAGAGATATAGATATACAAGAATATATAGAAAGAAATGAAGTTTTCTAGATTTATAAGTGATAATAAGGTAAGGAAATAAGTTAGATAGTAGAAAGGAAATGTCTTCTGACTTGATCGCGAAAGGAACTCAGAAAACGAGCCTTCCTGATACCCTCCGGGAGTAAATTCCACAAACGCACAGCATGCACAGAGAAAGAATATGACAGGAAATCAGTTGAGTGACGTGGGATTTCTAGAGTTAGATTGGAAGAAGAGCGCAACGTGTACTGTGTGGATGAGGAGCGGAAGGAGAAACTTAAAGAACAATCCTGTCGCAGAAAATCATTGGTTTAGCAATAACCGTATTCTTCGTTTTTTTTCTCATGTATAGTCACCACTATAAACTTTGACGCACCTTAACTTGAAAAAATTGTAACAAAATGAATGTAAGTATTTATTTGGTAATGTATTAAGAAAATAATTTAGTATATGACCATTTTGTTCTAGCTTACCTATTTGATTTTCTTGAAAATTGAGATAATCTGTAAAACTAGACTAACTAAATAAATAATTAACTTTGTTGTTAGTTTTGTTAATTGAAATTAAATACCCTTTATAAACTGTAACATGTATTTTTATTTTATTTTTATTATTTTAGGTTTAGTTTTAGGATTAAAATCAAATCTTTAATATGCTCAAAAGTGGAAAATGGAAAACTAATACGAAAAGAATACGAATGGTCAAGTTCAAGAAATCACTAAAGTTTCTTGAACTTGACAATTCGTATTCTACTTAAATTCAAATGTTCAAAAATGAAAAATATCAATTTCCTGACTCGAATAAAAAAAAACGACTTTACTGAATTCCCTAAAATTTTAAAAAGTGTTCTATTAAACGAGCTAATTAAGTACCTATACATATTTTTTAGTAAATAATAACTATGTACCTAAGTTTCAAGATACAGATAACTAAAAAAAAACTTAACCTCACCATAACAAGTCTCTAACAAGTTTCTATATAGCTAAAATAAATAACAGCTTTATTAATTTAAGTTATAAATAAAACAAAAAATTAAAAGTCTCTTAACACTTAATAAAAAAATAATACTTTAAATACTTACGATTTAATCTTTAAATAGTTTTCATTACTGAATTTTACAGCTTACCACTAGTCTTCTTGTTTAGATGTTAAAAAATAAAAATATTTGTTTATTTTTTGCAAAAAAAAAACACAATACGATTTGAGAACAAACTGGGTATGTCAAGTGAAACGTGTGTGGGTTACGGTACGCATCGAGCCGAACGAATGCTTTGAAGCGTCCGTTATCGAATTAGTGTTACCAAAACTTAAAATATTAATCTTAGACTAAAACATATTGTATTGTGGTGTTACCATAATATTAAAATTCACAAATACTTTTAGGTACTTTATATTTTATACTTACTGGAAAAAACAACTACTTTATTTACTAACTACTTTTTGTCTAGTACCGGTAAACTGGGGTGACTAGCAACTGCGTGGTGAATAACAACTGTTTCGAGAAAAAAAAACATATATTAAAATTACCTTTTTAAACGTGTTTATTGCTAAAGTATTTTTAGAAGTTGTTAAATTTACTTCATTTTTCAAGTTGGCGACACTTTCTTTTGACAGTGTTGCCTATTTAGCAGCAATTTCATTTTCAAAGTTTGTCGACTTGTGATAGCTGAATTAGATTGTGAATAACTTTGCAATTATCAACAACAGAAACTGTTACAACCAGCTCCTTTATATTAAATTTGCGTAGTTTGTTCCTTTTTCTGAATAAATCAGCAAAAAAAGAAACTTATCTCAAACAACATTTTAGTCATAGGTAGTTTAAAATTTTACTGCGATTTTCAACGACCTATGGGGTCATCCACAACAACTAATAACGGGTGGCGCAAAAGTAAAGACCCTATTTGGTTCAGCTATAACATTTTTTCTAAATTAGAAAACTAGATTTAGGTTTTTTTAAATGTATATTTGTGCCATTAAATTTCGTACCATTAGGATTTAAAGATGATGTCTTTTAAATGGTGACCTCCAGAGTTGATACACATTTGAGCCCTATTTATGACATTTTGCATAACTTGCCGTAACACTTCCTGCGATATGTTCGTTATTTCTTGACGAATGTTTTCTTTTAGAGCTGCGAGCATAGAAATAGAATGTCAAAGAACAACAATGTCAATAAACAGGTGATCCGAAAACGAATGCATACATTTTATATGAGATACGTAAAATATGACTTAGATTCATAAAATATGACTATATACGGCAAAGGAAATTAATAAACTATGTTCTATACTGTTTTCTTCGTCGATAAACGATTAAATGTAGAGAAATTTGGTTTTAGAGAAATGTGCGGCAATATCTTATTTACTTGTGAAAAGTGTGATTACTTGGATTATTTCTTTTTGTCACATCACAATTACTTAGAGCACAAGACACCATAGCTCTACAATACCTTTATTTTAAATTATAATTAAAATTAACAAATATTTTAAATAAACTGTGATTGCTCATTTGCTGGGCGGGACGCTAGGGGCTCTTACTGTAAAAAATGTTGGCACATGTCACTTGATCCTTTGTCTCTTTTTTACATAGACAGTGTCCGTATGATGTTAACTTCTCTTTTCCACGCTTTGTTGGTCTTCTTGAGCGCAGCGAAAAATTTTTCTATGTCTATGGCTGCGAGAGTCTCCCAGACTTAGGTCTATCCAATGTTGAGCCAGTTGCTTCAAGGCGTGTGGCAAAGCGTCGAATTGTGCGACCAATCGGTGCCGGACGGTGGGGAAATCGTCGACGAAATTCACGTTGTGTTCTTATCACTGATGAATTATTCCGTAAGAACATTGACACAATTATTCCACGTTCTTGGGGAGTAAAACGGTCCATGTTTATTTTCAGTGTATTTTATATTTGTTCACTACACAATTTTCAACAACAGAATGACAGAAAATGTCATATAAAAAAAATAAAAGTATTTTCTTTAGTGCCAGTACTTTTGCGCCACCCGTTATAATAGATAAAATCGACTTACCCGTAACTTCTCTAACGGGACTTGAACCGGTACGCTTAGGATTTCGGCCCAATCAAGCTATCCAGTTGCTATTGCTAGTTCATTCAAATTCTCTAGTACATTTTACTTTATTCTCTGCAAACCAGCGTTATTTCATCAATGTGAGGAAGTACTCTCGACATTCCCATTACAACATAAATTATATTTATCTACTCTCATATCGTAAAATTCGAATTATGAATTTCAAAACGAATTTATATTAAGATACTTTATACACGCAATACCGAAAAAAAATTAAAAAGTTATTTTTCAACACACTTGCTCGTAAAGTGAGCCCTAATACATCGCTTTTAGGGCCATAAACCGAACTATAACAAACGCGTGTAATAATATATAAAACACTAGTTGGTTATAGAATGATCCCAACAAAGTTAAATAGGTACCTTACTGCAAGTTCTATGCGAGTAAACGATGCATTTTCAATTTAACCGGGTAATACAGTTATTTTTTTAGTAACAACAAAGAGGTTTTATGCCGCTGAAAATTCATTTGCATTTTTGGAATAAATAAATGTATAGGTCCTTAATTAAGTCAAACAAATATTAATTATTATCAAATTATTCCTAATTTACAATATTTTGTGATAAAATATTAAAATATTTGCATTTTATCACTTAAATTTAGAATTTGAAGTAGGCTGTATACTCACTAACCCCTTTGTTCGCAAAATATTCTTGCATTGGGCGTGTGAAAAAAACAAAAAAAAAACCTGCGCGCCTTTTCTCATCATGATTATTATTTTGTTTTTGTCATATTTGTTGCTGTGTGGTAAATTACTTTGTTTTTCCTCGCAAATGTGTTGAAAAACGTCGTATGAAACTCGTGAGCTCTTACTTATTGCACACTCGGCTGAGTTACGCCCTCGCCTACGGCTCGGGCTGCAACCCACAGCCTTGTGTGCAATAAGCAACCTAAGCTAACTTGTATCATAATATACTATTATAACATACCTTCGTTAACTAAAGTATGCTATAAAATAACTTTTTTCTCATAACGATACAGGCCAAATCCAAAAAGATGGCAGTGCCACGATATTAACAAAAAAAAACAATGAAATTCTCACATACTTTCCATGATTAAAATGTACTCTATGGTGATCGATGACTTAGCGTAACGATTACTCTGCTGGAATGCAGTCATTTCATTATTATTTTTTCTAATAGAAAACGCGCAATTTTATAGATTTTAATTTTTACTTTTGCTTAAAAATATCTGATAGTAGTGAGTGAGTAGATATTTTAGATGCGGCGACGGAAAAACGTAATACTTAATCAAGGTAAGTACCAACGAAATAAGAACTATGGAAATGTAATTCTGCTCAAAAAATAGCACCACGCAAACTACAACCGAATGGGCGGGGCTAAAAAAGTACAACCGAAGCACTGTTTAGTCATGTCTGCCAAGCGCTCGGTGACAGTCATTAGCGTTCTTACAAAAAAAAATAGCATAAAAGTGGTAAAACATGACGTCATGTGTGGTCAAGTGGTGTAAAAGACCAACAGAAGGCAGCAAAAAATACGGACATATCATATCATTGGTAAGTAAAATATTTTACGTTATTTAGAAATATATATGAGCGTATAAATACAAACTATGGTCGCTTTTATGCAACAAGTGTTCAGTCGCTTTGTGTGGCAGTCAAATCTTCACATTCACTGCTATCACACATTTTTAAACAACTATAAAACTCTCCCATTAAAAATCGCCATATCATATCGTGTTTCGGTGGTCATGCTAGGGGGCTGAGACACAGGCCGCGTTCCGATTCACGCCAATAGTGCTCACGATATGTACTAGGCATTGATTCGGACCGCTTGTGAGAGCACTAACGCCGCTAACGTTGGATGATTTTTGACAACGTTATTACGTTACCTCAAAAAGGGGTAATCTCGGTAAAGTTAATTTTTATAAATCAAGTTCCTACACTCTGACCAATTTACCTACCTACCAATTTATAAACCATCAAAGCTTAAAAATAGGTAGGTACTTAACTAAATAGGTAGGTTCAAAATTTTTATTGCTTTTATAAGTGAAAAATAAAAATAAAACGACGTATTAATACGTTGTTCTTTATCAGTCACACCACACCTCTAAAAGACATATTAAGACGTTGCTCGTACAAATATGTTAATCATCTACATAATATGATATGTAGGTAGGTACTTACATGTTTGAAACAATATCTATCTAGAATACATTGTCTTTTATTAAGCTTACCTATTTTATTTCAAAAGCTTACCTAATTTAAATCCTTCTTGAAATGAAGTATCTTACCTATTTGTGACAAAATATATGGTCATCATTCGTCAATATCATCATTTTAAATTTTTTGTCAAATAATATACCTAACAATAAAATCATCACAGCCGAAAGACGTCTACTGCTGACATAGGTCTCCTTTAGTTTTCCAGAGCGACTAATTTCAGACGACTTGCAGCCAGCGTATTCGATCGGTCTTTACCAAGTTGTCTGTCTACCTAATAAAACAAACATTATACCTAACTAATAATAATGTACTAGCCATCAAATTTCATAAAATAATTAAATGATGCCACCCGCCGCCGGCCGTAGTGCCCGTAGTAGGTTCGGTGTACTGACTGGATTCTACATTACACCGTCCTTGCTTCAATGACAAAGGCACGACAACGGCCCAATGAGTGACACGACGCGAGCCAAATATCCAATCATGTTTGATCTGCGTACAAACGCCAGCCAATAAAAAACAATATATGCGTCAGAATACAACCTAATACCGATTATGCATGCATTGTAATAAGGTTTGTTTTAGCTTGTTTATTTTTGAGTTTGCGGCCTTTTGTGTTACAGAGTATGTTGAAGGTGCCATTTTTAAGCAATATTTGTTAGGAGTTAGGCTTCCTTAGTTCTTATTTCGTTGTTTCTAAGTATTAGGTACAACCTACCTACCTAAAGCAAAGTCAAGAAACTACCTACTCTTTTTATCATTGATATTTTATTTTGTAGGTTCAATCACAATAATTGTATGAGAGTAGATAAAGTAGTGTATGAAACTGCACATAACTAGGTATTAAAACACTCGTGTGATACTATTAAACACACACTCATGTTTTAATACCCCTCATTATGCATCAGTTTCATAAACTACTATTAACATCCTGTCTTTCATAGTAAGTAGTAGTAGCTAAATACAGTTCGTTTTAGGCATGCCAATATGAAAAATAAAAATGATCTGTTCAGACAGTTTTTAACAAAGATTTAAATCGTTACATACACCCTTACAGTATAAGCTCACCGAAATGTGTCAACATTCAAATGAGTGAGCCTCACTTCGTTGCTATTAGATGGCTATCAGTGCTCATTTGAACACAGTGTCAGTTATTTCAAGAAACCACGTGAGAACTTTTTCAAAATGCCGTCTTGTGCCTTTTATCTGTGTACTAACAATTGTAGAAATACAAATAAAGCAAAATGGTGTAACAGATCACGCGTAAGTATTTCAGATTTCAATTATTATCGAAATTTATTTTCCTTCCGTTGTCAATTCCGATGAACGTAAACAACGCAACACGCATGCGTGCGTCATTTTGACAGATTTAAAATAATGCTACAGATTTTCATTACGAAGGCACTTAGAGCATCGCGGCTTTCGCGGCTTCCGCGAAGGGAGCAGCCTTAGCGATTATTACTCTATTCAATTTTTTCTGGCATTTTTTGCGGGGGGGGAAAGTGCACACAAGTGCAGTTCCGCATACTCACATACAAAAACAACACTGTAACGACGACACCAACACATAAAAAATAAAACAAAACAGCAAAAATTTGTGTACGGATGAGTCACACATCAAAATATGACACGTTTTTGACATAAAGGGCTGGGCTCAATTGTCGTTGCAGCAATATCGATACGGAAAAAGGAATAAAGATAACAAACTCAAACATTTTACATGGGGTGAATAACAACAAAGAGCCCAACAAACAAAAACCTTCTGGACCAACTGACCACTAAATCTCATCACCAGTGGTCAGTTGAGAAATGAATTTCTCATCTGACCACTGGAGGTGAATTGGGAGCAATTTATCCCTAATTCATCACCAATGATGAAACTGATGAAGTGGGGGGTTTTTTTATTTCAACTGACTACGGATGACCTTTTGAAAACTATGTAAGCCTATTTCATTAAATCATAATTTAACCACCATAAGTTAACCTTTTCCATATTTATGTCATCCTGGTAATTTGGAGATGCAAGTGATTGAAAAATTTCATTTTGAACCAAAGCGAAGCGAGGACACGTTGCTAGTTAATTATAAAATAAAAATGACAGAAAATTATAGAAGTTAACCTTCTCCGTATTTATATGATCCTGATTCCTGGTACTTTGGAAACGTAAGTAATTAAAAATATATAAAAAAACTGAAACTCCTTGTCAGCAGAAGTTGTGAAACATAGCGCAGTCAGATTTGAATATTTTATAAATATAATATTTTTGGTTTGGTCACCACACCAGTGGTGAAATGGGAGTTAGATGGTGTTATTTAATAACGGGTAGTCAGTTGAGAAATTGGAGTTCCAACCAACCACTGGTGGTAGGATTTGGTGGTCAGATGGTCCGGAAGGAGCAATAAAGTCTCATAATGCGTACGTTATTAGAGTGGTAGGCTTACAGGGCTCTTATAATTTTGTGACATGTGATCGTTCTTAAATTAGTCTTAAAAAAGTTAATACGGACTCAAGAACACTCAGTCTTATTGTCAAGTCTCATATACGTATTAAGAGCATTTTATGACGTTTTTCTATTATAAATGATCTTATTCCATTCATTTTTATATAATAATATATGATGTATCAAAAAGATTATTTATTCTTTGAGAGAACCAATTAATTTATGCTGTGATATTATTTTACTCTTTGACGCAGAATGTAACAGTGCAAAACTGCAAAGACCAAATTGAGTCTGTCAGGAGTTAAAAATAATTTATAAATATTTAAGAATTTTTAGGTATATCACATTTATGAGAATGCCTGGAGCAGGACCAGGCCATGTCCTTTATCGACAAACATTGTGATACGGTAACATCACTAAGTTGCTCATCGGCGAGAACTCGGATTTATCTAGCGACAGATCTGAAATTTGTACGGAGGAGCCATGGACGAGCAGACCCGATGTCACTGAATAAATTTGACAACTAGTCAAGAATAAAATATACGAATTTAATGTTTAAATGTAAACAAATAGCAATAATACGACAAAAAATTACTTTCATGTGAAATGTAACACCGACTTTTTGTAAACTTTGATGTTCCAGACCTCTTTTAACAGCAAAAACTCATCAATTCGGCATTTTAAACTCTGCAGCGTTCACATGCGCGACTGGACTCGGTCTAGAAAGAAATCCGGGCGCAACTGGTTTTATCAACCGCATATGCCCATTTGGGCTTGTACTTCGGCAGAGGGGAAAGCTTCGTATGGCTTCTCTTTCTGGGACAGAAGCGCGTCTTACTCTAAGCGAAGGCATATCTAACGAATTAAATCTTTGGTTTTTAAGGGATTTTTTAAACGTCCACAATGAATTGTTGCAAATGATCCAAATGATTCCCAACAGGGCATAATTTAGCGAATATATTGCTTAATTTTAATCCCTTTGGGATGAACAACCACAATAAAGGCACTCGTAACTCATATAGTTCATAAGTTATTTTTGACATTCAACAAAAATTGACAGAAATATATTTTTTTTTAGTTTATTTTCAAATACAAAAGAAAAATTACAACAAATATTTTTCACATACAGCAAGAGAAACCGTAGAAGGTTTATGTATTGCTGCCATCACTCACTGACACATTGGCAGATAAAATATTTTTTAATTGTCTTTTACATTGTTCCGGGTCATCCAGGATTCTATCAAGTAAATCATTTTGCAGTTCATTTAATAATGACGGTAACATAAATATCGAGCAACGTTTACCATATGTGTTATTGTATGAGGGCAGCTCATACTTAGGTAAGTCAGATTACGCAGTTTACTATTTCTTATTCTTAATTTTAACAAAGAGCTGTTTTCTATTTTATCGCAAATTACATACATTTTTATTTTATTGTATATATCTATTATTCTACAATGTTTAAATAAGTTATTATAATCATTTTTATATTTATTTTTTACTGAGTTAGGCCCTAATTTCAAATATTTAGTAGGTAGGTACCTCAATTGACAGCGACAAAGCGTGTAAAGAAAGTGGCCAGACATTCTGACGTCAGGTTCTCTGGGCCCCTTTTTTATAGTTCTAAACAACAAACGTTTTGTATATGTTTGTAAACATTTAGTACTTTTTAAGTACCCTAACATTTATATAAGTATATTTTTTTCATTTTTTTTGGAGTACAATAAAAATTTAGCCATGATTTTTTTTATTAATGGATATTTAATTTGACACAGGAACTTTGTAATAAATCCATACAACCCCATCGAGTTTGGGCTCGTTTCATTCGTCTTGCTAAGTCAGAGGTGCCCATATGGTCGATCGCGAGAGGTTTTAAGGATGACAGATCTGACACTTTGCCACCCAATGTAGTTTTACTCATGCAATTTTTTTCTTGATAAATATTTGGAGGGTTAAACGATGAAAATGTCGATCGATCTCTTAGTCATAAATTTTTGCTAGGTCGATCTCCTTAAGATAAAGTATTGCTAGTAGTAGTGCTAAGTTATCTGTTGGGATTGGGAGTTAGTGTCCAGGGTCTGATGATAGAGCAGGAAGAAGGCCACAGGATCTCTCTAAAAAAACATGCAATCCCATGGAGTTTGGGCTCGTTTGATTTGTCTTGACAAGTACTGTGTTGAGAAATAGTGTCCGGGGTCTGATGATGGAGCTAGAAGGTGAGGTAACTTTAAGAAGACCGGATATGATATGAGATGGGTGACCATACATGGTCATCCATCTCGCGCTTAACTTTGCTTAACTTTATAACGCTAAAGTTAAGCAACTCTATACTTCCATCTCATACGCGGCTCAAAGGCCACGTATGGGATGGATGACCGTTTGAGACTACAGTAACGAATGCAAAGCTACTTTTGAAGAGGCCAGGTATGAGATGGTTGACTTACGAAAGTTACGAAAATTGCTCACGAAAGTTGCTTAACTTTAGTTATCGCAGTCCTAAACGATCACTCATTTACCCAGATATTCCTAGAGTTGCTTAACATTCGTTACTTCAGTCCCATAGTCACCCATCTCATCATATCCGGTCGTAACTAAAGTTGCCTAAGCTTCTTCTTGGACCCAGGACACTATTTCTCAACACAGTTCTTGTCAAAACGAATCAAACGAGCCCAAACTCCATGGGATTGTGTGGTTTAATTACAAAATTTCTGTGGCCGTTTTCCTGCCCCATCATCAGACCCTGGACATTCATACTAAGATACATCATCTTCATACAATTCAATTCAAATTCAATTCAAACCCTTTTTTCCGATATTTATCATTATTGAATTGTATGTATGGAAATATGACGTTGCCTTGCCATCCTAGGGGGAGGCCTATACCCAGCAGTGGGTGTCGTGCGGCTGATATGATGAAGTATTTTTTTAACAAAAGTACGTTTTCAGACACAAAAATCTAAAATAAAAGATAACAACTCATTTGTTTCCAGATTTTTTATAATTTTGAGATAGAAAACACTAAGTGTTGATAATAAATAAAAAACATTACAAAAAGTACAGGTGTTTATAAAAAAGTCAATCCTTTAATGCATTTTTTTTATTTTGTCAATTTTTTTGTGTATTTCTATGTAAATTACCTATGGTGTACAATAAAGAATATTTTATCTTATCTTACCTTCCATGTTCCAACAGATCTCTTAGCAAGACGAATGAAACGAGCCCAAATTTTTATGTTTTTAATAGAATGTTCCTGTGTAAAATTTAATATCCATTATAAAAAAAATTCGGGCGTAACAATTTTTTTGTACTTACGCCAAAAAATTTGGATAAAATATATGTAAGGGTACTTAAAAAGTACTGAATGATTATAAACAGATAAATTAGTTGTGTTAATTAAAACTAAAAAAAAAAATCGGTCAAATTAAATATCCATGATAAAGAAAACTTTCATTCGTAATATTTTTTGTACTTATGCCAAAAAAATTGGGAAAAAATATATGTTAAGGTTCTTAAAAGGTATTAAATGTTTACAAAGAGATTTTTATTTTATTTTATTGATCTTTGGGGGGTTTACAGCTCTTAATTCAGTTTAGTATAATATGATAAAAACTAAAAGCCTATTACAAACCTCCACAGGTATGTTACAAGTTTAGAGCAAAATGATTAAGCCAAGCTAATGCTAACCAGTAGCTCTACCATGAGTTGGTATAGTAAACTACAATAGTTTACTATACTCGCTAGCGAGCATCGAGTAACGTTTTGGCCTTTTTCATAGCAATTCGGTACCATGAGTTACTAATTGACAGATGGTATCGAGAAATACCATAACGATAGTAGTAAAGTTACTCACTTGCGTTTTGAGGCGTAAAATCAATGAGTATACCTTTTACTATCCTCTATGGCATAGAGGAATGTAAAAAATAGGTACAACAAAAGAGAATGTAATCAAACCGCGGTACAACATAGTCATTGGCGTGAATACTTCTATTTTAATTTAATTTAGTATTTTTTGTGTCTAAAGTAGTCTAAATAATGTCTTTCAGAGCTTATTTAGCATAAAATATATGCGCCACAGCTGCATAATGCGACAAAATCAAGGGCAAATTATAAAGCGATAAATATGAAAACCCGTGTTAGAAATCCTCTAGTCAGGGGGTGGGTCAGGTTGTGCCCAACGCTGAATAGTGGCCTTTCTAGGTGGGCCCTCCATTCAGTGGGCTTACTAAGGTCACCATTCAAATACGCCGTAACGTAATGCATTCCTCCACTTTAAAACTAATATAAAAAAGTTTAATTAAGTACTTTCATATCAAGCATATTACAAAATTAGAAAATATTGTGTTAAATCTAAATAATAATCTACTTAGTTGCAAAATGTTAGTTCCGTCCGTATCAAGGTAATAAGTACTTGATACAAATAAGGCCTATTTAATTTTAAGTCTTTAAATATTATTTAATTTATTATTTAACAGTAGGAATATAAGAAAACAGTTCTAACTAAATGTAATTTTCCGAAAACTTGACTTTGACCGTAATAAATCGATTACACTTATTAAATTAAGGCCTATAACTTTTTTATGTTAAATTGAGGTTAAATATGAAACCATATTAAATAAAAACATCTTATCAATAAATTTGAATATTTATTATAACAAAGTAAAGATTCATGTTATAATATATTCTAAAAAAAAGATCTCACTTTAACTCATAGATTTGTATCATTTTGGGCCTTATTTGTTTATTTAATATCATATTTGAATAAGGCACAAAAAAAAAACGTAGGTATCTGCCGCATGTCGCTCTGCCAGGTTGAATTTCGTCCAATTTGTATATTTTGGATATTTTGTCGATTGTTGGATGACACACACATAATGAAATAAGTAAACCATAAGTTGTATAAGTTGCGGGATTCTCATTAAGCTCTACCGTGTTGAAATAAGACCTAGGCTATTATCGTAATCACGCTCTGTCCCCCTACTCAAATGGCCAACATTCTATGCGTTTGAACGCTACGTTATTACGTGCCGTAAGCTTGTCACACAATATCAAAGTCTGAGATTTACATAAGCTTGCGACACGTTATTTAATCGTCTATTGCTCATATTTTAAGCTTTAAAAGTATAGTTGGCCATTGGAGAATGGGGGTAGGTCGTCTTTAAAAAATTGCAATAAATGCATCTATAGCCAATAGTAAAAACAAATCAAGGTCATGGATAGCTAATCTTAAATATTAAGAAACAATTATTAAGAGAAGCTTAAACTAAAATAGCGTAAGTTTTATAAAAACTTTCATAAATGTATTTTCCTGGTTGGATTTAGGTTTATCTGAGTTTTCTAATGATTTGTACTTGGACGAATCGTCCAAGGATTTGTATCAAGTACCAACCTTTTATTTCACCTTTCCATAAACTCCTCTAATCGACTGCTTCTAATTTTATTCTTATCAATCTTAACAAGCTAGCTATTGCACAACAAAATACGCAAAGAAAACACAAAATAAATAATTATTAAAACGTGAAAATTACATTTGACATCTTCGATTTGACATAAATAGTAACCATAGAGGAAAGTAAAAAGTTAGTAACCAACCTAAATTCAAAATTCACTTACATTCGGTATACACGCACTAACTAGTGTTTTTTTACTTAGTCGGATTATAATTGCAACCTACACCTACTAAGGTAAACGAACAATATTACGTGTTAGTACGTTATTTCGTTTAGTTTTTTTTCTGTCGCAAATTATTAATTATTACACCTACATTAGTACAAAATCGATACCACATAAACTGTCTAAAAATCAAGTACCAACATTTTGGTAACTGAACTGAGACACGGTTACGGTATCTATCCATTACCGTGACTGAGGGCAATGCGACGTTAAAACTCTCAGTCGTCGGCACAGACAGCTTTATGGCGTGTATTCCTTGTCACCACCATAATTAGCGCTCGTATGTACCTACTTCTTAAGCTCACAGAAAGTCAATTTGAATAAAGCTTTAAATAGTACAACTGATCCCGTATGCCCGTAGTAACTTCCAAACGAAAGGTCCGATTAGAATAATTTAAATAAGAATTGACATGTAAATAATCAACCTTGATCATTAAATTATATAGTTGGATAAGGATTAACATCATGAAACAAAATATGTAATCATTTTTCGATTCAACTCCAGTTTTGATTGACTAATTTGAACAAAAAGTGGTCATTGCGACTACACTATAAAAATTAGATATACAGGGTGTCCCAAAACTTTGCCACATAGAGGGAAAGTACCTTAAATATTTAAGATAGGAAAATTTATTGAAAGAAACTTTGAACAACCCTCGAGTAAGGGTTGCAGCCAAGGCCTGATTTCGATAAAGGGGTGTACTATTCAATAAAAATCCACTTCGTACACGACAGGTGTATTGAAATAATTAATTTTAACAAAATTATCTCATGCCTTATACTTCTAACAATACAACTTAATAGCACGATTAATCTAACAGTGCCATCTTGCCATTTTGTTTTTAAAAAGAAACCGAACTGCATTTAAATATTTTTTAAAAATCGCTTACTTTTCGATACAAATTGATACAAATTTGTAATAATGATAATTTAAATGTTAAATTTCAAGAAAAAATGGCAGGTGATTTTCCAAAAATCTTTGAATGCAGTTCCAATTATTTTTAAAAATAAAATGAAGTCTTCTTTTAGTAAAATTTCCCATCTTCAATATTTAACGTACTTTCCCTCCGTGTGGCAAAGTTTTGGGATACCCTGTATGGCCACGCGGATTTTTTTGTGGGAAAACTATATTGGGGAATTCTCGATCCAAGTCGGCGAAAAGAATTTGCAATTTTCGAAAATTTTGGAAAATCTCAAAAAGTTACTGACCTATTTTAGGAATTCAAATTTCACTTTGAAGCCCTCTGGCAGACGTACAATTTGACATATAGCCCATCCGCGTACCTTTTATATCAGCGAAACTACAGGCAAATGTCACAATTTCATAAATCGGGGCACAATACTCGATCACGTAAACATAAACCTAACCTAAGATGGCATTTTTTAAATCAAAAATTAATTCTACGTTATTGATTTTTCCGAAAATGATACCAAACTTGGCTTAGTACTATACTTAGGCAGTTATTAACATCAGACTTCATGAAGGCTGAACTCTCCCCTCCCCCCCACCTACATGTAAAATCCAGGTGGCTCCACTTCGTAAACCCATCTTAGGAACACAAAGATCAATCCTGGTGAAGGAAACCTTTGGTTAAGCAATAGCCGGATTTTTATTATTTTTGTCGTGTACAGTCACTACCATAAACTTTGACACACCATAGCTTGGAAACTATAACTTGTATCAAAATGAATAGTAATACTTATTTGTAGGTAATTTATCAGTAAATAATTTAATTCTTGACCATTTTGTCCTAGCTTGTATGGTTTTCCTGAAAATTTAGAAAATCTGTAAAACGGGTCACATTTCTAGGAGGGATGGGTGACGTGGTAGAGGGGTGAGGGGGAGAGTTATTTTTATAATGTACTCACCTAAAGGTATAACATAGCCACATTAAAACTTAACTATTAATTTCGCCATCTTCCCCATACATTTAGAATGAATATCCTAAGTCTTAACATGCCGAAATATGGGACATTTACCCCGTATCGAGTTCACATTAGCGAGGATAGTAAACTCGTGAATGGTGAGCACATTTACTATAGATTTTAGTTCTTCGCGTATCCGCTAGAGGCTCTGCTTCAATTTCCCATACAAATTGCTAACGCGGTCGATATCGAGAATGGTTTTTGTAAACTCATGGTAGTGCTACAGAATATAAAAAAACCGGACAAGTGCGAGTCGGGCTCGCCCACCGAGGGTTCCGTACAGACCTTACATCTATACATAAAATAAAGCTATAGAAAAGTTGTGTCGGTACAAAGGAAATATTTTGAAAAAAAGTGGTTGGTAGTTTTTAGTTTTTTATATGAAAACTGTACTACGGAGAGTTCAAGCTTTATCCCAGGTTCTACCTACCGGAATTATGTGAAAAATTGCTTAGTTTATAAGTTGGACTCCAAGCTACCAAACTGTAAAAAAATACCATCAAAATCCGTTCAGCAGACTGCTATATATAGATAACCATTTGAAATCCTTTGTCGCCACGTAGAAAATAACTCTTCCAGGGATTACGACAAAGAATTGACCACGGGCGAAGTTTGAAATGGAATAGTACATTACTGCAGCGGCACTCAAGACAGGCATTGAAGAACATACGTTAGTCCATCAATGCCTAGTTGCGGCCAAGGCTTGTGTAGTACTTTTAAACTTTTAACTTTTTAGTTTTAAAAGTTTTAAGCTTTTTATTTTAATTTTAAAATACTTACAGTAATTGAAAAAAGAAAATGGAGAGTGGAATGTGCACATAAAGGCCTTTCATTTGATACACATATTAAAAAAAAAACGGTTTTTTTCATTTATTTCCAGTTTTTCTTTTTTTTTTTTTTTTCCAGTTTTTTGGAAAGTGCTCATCAAGGCCTTTCATTTGATATCCATATTGCAAAAAAAAAATACCTTTCTTTTTTAATTTTTTTTTAGTTTTTTGGAATATGCTCCTTGATGAGCATATTCCAAAAAACTTTTCAAAAAACTTTCATTTGATACCCAATTACCCATAGGTATTGAAAAAAAAATTTTTTCGTTTTTAAATTTTTTTTTATCTTTTTGGAATGCGCTCATTAAGGCCTTTCATTTGATACCCATATTGCACCAAAACAATTTTTTTTCGTTTTTTTTTTTCAATTTTTTGGAATGTGCTCATCAAGGCCTTTCACGTGATACCAGTACACCGAATATTAAAAAAAAAAATTTTGGAATGTGCTCGCTCATCAAGGCGACATTTGATACCTATATTTGTGTTTAATTGAAAAGTTCGCTCCATTTCTGAATTACACGTGTGTAATGAGTTTTAATAGAAACATTGCTGGACAGACGCCGGCAATTTTGTATGAAAATCCATTATAACACGTTAGTAATGGATTCTCATACAAATATTGACGGCGCGGTTTAGGTCTGTCCGTAAACTCTGATTTAGCACGAAGAAGGTTGTCAAAATAATGTTCGAATTTCCAAGCATTTTTGAGAAAAAATAAAATAATTACAAACCCACCGCACCTGTATAAAATACAAGTACTGTTGATTGTCAACAGATGGCGCTGTATATCAATAGTACACTGTATAATGTTCTGTGAAATGGTTTTATCAATCGCAATGTTATTAGAGAAAATGGGTGTATTCCAACAGGACCCTTTGGTTGTGTGAAGCCGAGACTTTTATTGTAGTGGTGGCTACCTCGGCTGACCTTACCGAGTAAACTGTCTTGATTATACTTGGTGCCAAATGCTCCAAGCAACATTGGAATGCGATGCACCCGCATTTTAATGTAAACTGAAACAATCTACCACTGAACTATTCAACACTTGACACTGGCAAAAATTACTTCCAAGAAGAAAGTAGATTGCCAAAACAAAAATAAGAAGAAGAAGACCCCCTGTCAAGGTGTGTCCCCACTTAGGTTCGCGAACCTCCGCGCTCCGCGAACCTGGAACAGTGCGTCCTAGCAAACATTTTATTTTCACTTTGGCTATAGTGTTTACGTGTTTGAACCAGGTTCGCATACGTGTTCGCACACGTGCACACTTTGGCGCACTGTTGCAACACAGGATAAACAGATTTTTTGGTACAGGTTCGCGGAGCGCGGAGGTTCGCGAACCTAAGTGGGTACCCACCCTCATACAGCGTGACACACCGCCATGTTGCGAAAATATTTAGAGCCAAATTTATTACTTTTTAATTTTATTTTTAAAAGTAATTAACTATAACAATATTTGAAAGGATTTGAATAATTAATAATAATAAATATTGATATTTTTAAAATAATTAGTGGCGCGATTAATCCAAAAGTAATTAGAAGTTAAACTATGACCGCGCAATGCCGCGCATACCGTTGTTTCACCAAGATGATTAATAATTACGTATTTTAATGACCATATTTTATTATGATTTAATTACAAATATACAGTTTTCAGATTTATTCCTGTAAGTGTAGTATAAGACGCTATTACCTGCCAAATTTCATAGTTCTAGGTCAACGGGAAGTACCCTATGAATTTTGATTCCTTTGAGAGTATCGAAAATGCGTTTTTTGCGCCTTAAACGGCAGTATCTTTTTTTTACGTTAATTTAGAAGTTTGATTTTTTTACAGCTTCAAGGGCCCGTAGACCTTAGTATATGGTTTAAATTTCAATTCGATACCTCCACGCGTTTCCGAGATAAAGGGTCTTGACAGACAGACGGACGGACGGACAGACAGACAGACGGACAACAAAGTGATCCTATAAGGGTTCCGTTTTTTCCTTTTGAGGTACGGAACCCTAAAAAGGAATAACTAATAAAAACAGAAATTTACAATAACGAAAATACATAAAATATGTGCTCATTAGCGAGATTTGAGAACAAAATTTACTTATACCTATTTAATCAACAGTACTTTTACAATCAACTGCCAACATTATAAATATTATTTAATACGTAGCGGTTACTTAGAGTCTCCTTGGGCAGTATTTTGGCCAAAGAAACTCAAGCCGCCTAATAGTTGCTGTGCTTGTCACAAACAGATCAGATAAATTAGTTGTGTTGTTTATAACTATAAAAAAATATGATCCGTACAACCTGTACTATACAAGTACTTTACCCGTTTTGTCGTTGTCTATCGAGGTACTAAATATTTGAAGTTAGGTATTAAGAGTAGCAAAAAGGTATTGCATTTCGGTATTTTCTAAACATTCAATATCATTTTTGGTCCAGCGGTTCTGACGCTTACAAATCGCCGTCGCCGGGTTGCAACCGGGCTGTGTGTAACGATATACGGAGCGAGCACGTATAGGCTAATAAAATTAGATTAAAAAAATGCGTTTTGAGGAATAAATTCCCAGTAAGCTGGAAATAGTTTTATTAGCTTCAGTTGGTCCTAAATATGTGTAATCTGAGTTTGCACCGTTCCAGGTTCCAGGAGGTGTGCACAACTTTTAGGACCCAAAAAACCGCGAAATTTTCGCCCTTTTTTAGGGTTCCGTATCCAAAGGGTAAAAACGGGACCCTATTACTAAGACTCCGCTGTCTGTCTCTGTCGTGTCTGTCTGTCTGTCACCAGGCTGTATCTCAACCGTGATAGCTAGAAAGTTGAAATTTTCACAGATGATGTATTTCTGTTGCCGCTATAACAACAAATACTAAAAACAGAATAAAATGAATATTTAAGGGGGCTCTCATACAACAAACGTAATTTTTGCCGTTTTTTGCTCGATACTAATAACGACAACAGGTAGACAGTTGAAATTTTCACAGATGATGTATTTTTATTGCCGCTGTAACAAAAAATACTAAAAACAGAATAAAATTAATATTTAAGGGGGGCTCGCATACAACAAACGTAATTTTTTGCCGTTTTTGGTACGGAACCCTTCGTGCGTGAGACCGACTCGCACTTGGCCGGTTTTTTAGATTTTTGCTTCTAACTCATAAACGGTGCATCGGACAGAAAATGTTATAGTACAATATTATAGAAGATTAAATTCTGCGTCGAATAAACATTTAAAACTTGAAATTTGGTTTAGTGGTATAGCCAAAATCGATAGTTACATATCGGGATCCAATTTAGATACAAAATTACATTTTGAGACTTTTAATGACCAAATATCTTTGAAACAGAATACTTCTATTGAAAAACCCATAAAGTAAAAGTTGTAGAGAATTAAATTTCACGTTATATGGACACAATTATCAAATTCAGTCATTTTGAAAGACTCCATTTGGCACCAATTCCAAATCGGTTTTTTTCCTAAGTTTGTGTCTCTGTGTGTGGTTATTCGTATGAGAAAGTATGATAACGTTGTTCTTTATTATTTTAGAGATAATATTGTGGCGTATTGAAATCTACAGACATGAATTTTATTTTATTTTTATTATTATAAAGTTTACATGAATATCTTAAATCACAAGTCAGTCATCAAAATCATCAGAATCAATGACCCGGAGTGTTTTATTTATAATAATAATAAATAAATAAAAATGAAAATTGTTTATTTCAAGCAAATTAGCCCATATTACAAAGAAAACAAAAATAACCATAAAACACAACAAAAGATTCGTCACTTTAATATTTGCTGTTAGGCAACACATGCACCATACAGCAATGACGCATGTACTGGCAGTCAAATCTGCTCGCGAACACGCTCAAGATGCTGTTAGAGCTGGCCCGAGTCCTGCGCACCAGGGATGTACACCGTTTCCGCATAATGGTGTAGAAACAGTCGACCTGTGCATCGGCGAACATCCCTGACGCGCTGCAGAATCGGGGCAGCCCCATCAGCACCCTGAACGCGTTGTTATACTGAACACGTAGGGCGCTGTACTGTTTTTGCGTATGATTTACCCAAAGGCTGCTCGTGTAGAAATTGGTACAGTATGCCCGAAAAAGGGTTCGTTTAACTTCTGCCGAGCTACGAGCAAACCTTCGGGCTACCATGTTCGCTCTTACAGACAGCGCCCTACGCGCTCTTTCTATGTCAACATCATCGTTCAAGTCGGAGGTGATGATATGACCCAGGTATTTAAACTGGTCCACCCATCGGAGCGGTGTTCCATATAATTTTATGGGAGGGATGGTGGTCAGACACTTCCCTCTAACCCGAAAGACCATGCATTCACTTTTTAGGCCATTATATATTAAGCCGTGTTCGAGGGTGTACCTTTCACAAATTTTGAGGAGCTTTAAGATACCACAGACTGATGCACTCAGCAACACCTTGTCATCGGCATAATTCATATTATTGACTGGTACATCGTCTATATGACAGCCGACACGGCTGCCGCTGAGCTCACCTATCAGTGCATCAATGTACAAATTGAATAGACTGGGCGAGGTCAACCCTCCCTGCCTCACCCCGCATTCCATCTTATATGGCTCCGAAAGGGCACTCGACCATCTCACAACATTGACCTGATTTTGATACCAATATTTAAAGATATTACAAAGCTCTGATGGCATATTGATATCTCTTAATTTTTGCCATAAGGTCTCATAGCAGACCAGGTCAAATGCTTTGGAGAGGTCGAGGAAACAGGCATATACGGGTGTTTGACGTTCTGTGTAGTACTTGACAGTCTGCTTTAAACTCAAGATGGCCGTATCAGTAGAAAGTCCTGGCCTAAAGCCGAATTGATTATCATGTAAACTAAGATAACGGCCTAGCTGAGCATTAAGCAAACTGTCAAGCACTTTCGCTATAACAGTGGCCAGCAAAATAGGCCTGTAATTAGATTTATTGCTCACATCACCGGTTTTGTTTTTAACAATTGGTACTACCACTGTTTTTGTCATATCAGTCGGCAGGTACGAATGCCCAACACAAAAAGTACAGAACATTGAAAGCACCCTGGGCAGATGGGGGCCCGCATGCTTCAGGTGCTCTGCGCTCAGTCGATCATGACCAGGAGACTTGCCGTGCAACATAGATTGTATAACCTCCTTAACGTCTTTAGCTAAAAACCTAGTACTCAGCTCTTGGCCATTCGGACACACATCACCCGCCGACTGAGAGGAGCCCAGTGGTGATTTGACAGTGAAGTGCTTTCTGAACATATCAGCTATACCCTTGTTGTCATTGACCCCGTCAACACTCACAGGGAGGCTCGGTTTACCATTTAGTTTATTAGTGGCCTTCCAAAAGCTCTTAAAGTCTTGTCTTGAATGATTTGAAGTTAAAATGTCCATTTTGAGTTGTTCTCTATGGTTTTGACACCACTTTAAACGAGATTTGAAAACTTTTCTACTTTCAAACATTTCATTATAAACGCGACCTGTTTCGGGTTTGCCGTATAACAACCACATTTGAAACTTGCACCTAGCCTCCATGTGTGCATCCCGCACATGCCTGTTCCACCCCAGTACAGGCTTTCGGTCCTTTTTTCGATTTACATTCAAGTCACTATTACTATCGGCAGCGGCCTGCGTCAATGCATTTACAATATCATTATACATCATGTCAATAACTAATCTATGGTCCAAATTATTACATATACGGTCACCACAATACGACATTTCATTAGAAAAATCTATTAACCTCAATTTTTCCTTGCATAATTTACTATATAAGTCAACTTGTTCGGGCTTACGCTCACCCCACAATACTTTATTAATAACATTAAATTGGTCAAATAACATTTATGTGTCCATATAACATGAATGAAATTTAATTCTCTACAACTTTTACTTAATGGGTTCTTCAATAGGAGTATCTGTTTCAAATATATTTGGTCTTGAAAAGTCGCAAAATGTAAGTTTGTATAGAAATGCGAAATTTTCCCGATATCTAACTATCAATTTTGTCTATACCAGATGCCGGCATATATAGGTATATTGGCAAGAAAATGAAAGAGACAAAAGATGCGCAGTAGCCATAAACTTAGTGTTTATGGCTACTGCGCATCTTTTGTCCCTTTCTCTTTTGTGTCTTTCTCTTGCCAATATATATGCCGGGCAGTATACCACTAAACCAAATTTCAAGTTTTAAACAATTTTTCTACGCAAAATTTAATCTTCTTGTACCATAAAATTTTCCGTCCGATGCATCGTTTTTGAGTTAGAAGGAAAAACCTGAAAAAAGGGCGAAGATTTCGCGGTTTTTTGGGTCCCAAAAGTTATGCACACCTCCTGGAACGGTGCAAACTCGGATTAGACGTATTTAGGTTAGGACCGACTGAAGCTAATAAAATTATTTCCAGCTTACTGGGAATTAATTCCTCGAAAATTGCTAATTTTATTGGACTAGTAGGCCGCGTCTCTTTCTTAGGGTGATCCCAGACCTACCGTTTCTTTGCTTACCGGTTTCCATTCTGATAGAATAGAATGGAAACCGGATCATCGCCCCACACACGCCGGTCGCCGGGCTTTCTTGATTCGCGCTCAGTCGTAATCTAGCGCTCGCTGAGAGACGTCGTCTGACAAATCAAATTATGTGATAAATGTAAGCGTCAGAACCGCTGGACCAAAAGCGATATTAGATGTTATGAAAATACCAAAATACAATACCTTTTTGCTACTAATTAATATCTAACTTCAAATATTTAGTAGGTAGGTACCTCAATTGACAGCAACAAAGCTTGTGAAAGTGGCCAGACATTCTGACGTCAGGTTGTCTGGGCCCCTTTTTTTCATAGTTCTAAACAACAAAAGTTTTGTATCAGTTTGTAAACATTTAGTACTTTTTAAGTACCCTAACACATATATATATATATATATATATATATATATATATATATATATATATATATATATAAGCGTATTTTTTTTATTTTTTGGCGTACAAGAAAAAAATTAGATTTTTTTTTATAATCGTTTCATAAGTCAGAGGTGCCCATATGGTCGATCGTGACCGACCGGTCGATCGCGAGTGGTTTTTAGGTCGATCGCCAAGGATAACAGATTTGACACTTTGCCACCCAATGCAGTTTTACTCATGCAATTTTTTTTCTTGATAAATATTTGGTGGGTTATAAGATCAAAATGTCGATGATCTGTTAGTCATAAATTTTTACTAGATCGATCTTCTTAAGAAAAAGTCTTGCTAGTACTAGAAAATAGAAAGAAAGAAAAGAAAGAAAATACATTTATTTGTGCTAAGTTATCTGTTGGGATTGGGATTGGGAGGTGGTGTCCAGTGTTCTGATGATGGAGCAGAAAGAAGGCCACAGAATCTCTTGGAAAAAATATATGTTAGGGTACTTAAAAGGTATTAAATGTTTACTGAGAGATAAATTAATTGTGTTGTTTAAAACTATAAAAAAATGTGGTCCATACAATCTGACGTCAGAATGTGGCCAGAGAGTACTTTAAACGTTTTGTCGTTGTCAATCGAAGTACTAAATATTTGAAGTTAGGTATTAAAAGTAGCAAAAAGGTATTGCATTTCGATATTTTATAAACATTCAATATCGCTTTTGGTCCAGCGGTTCTGACGCTCACAAATCGCCGTCGCCAGGTTGCAACCGGGCTGTGTGTGACGATATACGGAGCGAGCACGTAGGCCACGCCTCTTTCTTACCGGTGAAAACGTTGTTACCGGCGATGTCGGCCGGTTGCTTGCTGACGGTCGATAGGTCTGTGACGAGTAGTACGTTTTGTATTGCATTCTTGCCTCCCGGTTTCATTTCTTTGCTTTGCTGTTCTACTAGAACAGCATAGAAACGGTAGGTCTGGGGGGACCCTTAGGGTGATCCCAGGCCTACCGTTTCTTTGCTTACCGGTTTCCATTCTGATAGAACAGAATGGAAACCGGATCATCGCCCCACACACGCCAGTCGCCGGGCTTTCTTGATTCGCGCTCAGTCGTTATCTAGCGCTCGCTGAGAGACGTCGTCTGACAAATCAAATTATGTGATAAATGTAAGCGTCAGAACCGCTGGACCAAAAGCGATATTAGATGTTATGAAAATACCAAAATACAATACCTTTTTGCTACTAATTAATATCTAACTTCAAATATTTAGTAGGTAGGTACCTCAATTGACAGCAACAAAGCTTGTGAAAGTGGCCAGACATTCTGACGTCAGGTTGTCTGGGCCTCTTTTTTTCATAGTTCTAAACAACAAAAGTTTTGTATCTGTTTGTAAACATTTAGTACTTTTTAAGTGCCCTAACATATATATAAGCGTATTTTTTTCAAATTTTTTGGCGTACAAGAAAAAATTTAGACATTTTTTTAATAATGGATATTTAATTGTCAAATTACAAACTTCCTCTGTCAACAGGAAGTTTGTAATAAAACCATACAACCTCATCGAGTTTGGGCTCGTTTCATAAGTCAGAGGTGCCCATATGGTCGATCGTGACCGACCGGTCGATCGCAAGTGGTTTTTAGGTCGATCGCCAAGGATAACAGATTTGACACTTTGCCACCCAATGCAGTTTTACTCATGCAATTTTTTCTTGATAAATATTTGGTGGGTTATAAGATCAAAATGTCGATGATCTCTTAGTCATAAATTTTTACTAAATCGATCTTCTTAAGAAAAAGTCTTGCTAGTACTAGTGCTAAGTTATCTGTTGGGATTGGGAGGTAGTGTCCAGTGTCTGATGATGGAGCAGAAAGAAGGCCACAGAATCTCTGTAATAAAACCATGCAATCCCATGGAGTTTTGGCTCGTTTGATTTGTCTTGACAAGCACTGTGTTGTGAAATAGTGTCCAGGGTCTGATGATCGAGCAAAAAGAAGGTGAGGCAACTTTAAGAAAGACCGGATATGATATGATATGGGTGACCATACATGGTCATCCATCTCGCGCTTAACTTTGCTTAACTTTGTTGCTTAACTTTAGTTATCGCAGTCCTAAACGATCACTCATTTACCTAGATATTCCTAGTTGCTTAACATTCGTTACTGCAGTCCACCCATCTTATCTAATACATATCTGGTCTTAACTAAAGTTGCCTAACCTTCTTCTTGGACCCAGGACACTATTTCTCAACACAGTGTTTGTTAAAACGAATCAAACGAGCCCAAACTCCATGGGATTGTATGGATTTATTACAAAATTCTTGTGGCCTTCTTCTTCTTTTGTGTATTTCTATGTAAATTATTATGGTGTACAATAAAGAATATTTTATCTTATCTTACCTTTCAAGTTCCAACAGATCACTTAGCAAGACGAATGAAATGAGCCCAAATTTGTATGGTTTTATTACAAAGTTCCTGTGTCAAATTAAATATCCATTATAAAAAAAACTTTCATGCGTAATAATTTTTTCGGTACATACTTACGCCAAAAAATTGGGAAAACATATATGTTCAGGTACTTCAAAAGTACTAAATGTTTACAAAGAGATAAATTAGTTGTGTCGTTTAAAACTGAAAACAAAAATGTTGTCAAATTAAATATCCATGATAAATTTTCATGTGTAATATTTTTTTGTACTTATGCCAAAAAAATTTGGAAAAAATATATGTTAAGGTACTTAAAAGGCATTAAATGTTTACTGAGAGTTAAATTAATTGTGTTGTTTCAAACTATAAAAAAATGTGGTCCATACAATCTGACGTCAGAATGTGGCCAGAGAAATCTTTAACCCGGCGTCATTGATGCAGGGTCAACATGACCCTGCATGTTTTGCATATGAAAAAATGCTTAGAAATATTTGCCACACACAACTGTCTGTCTCAGTAGCTGCAGCTAAGGATCACCCCTCCCCGCCACGTACTTCACTTCATTCGTCCATCACCCGCGCAAGGAGCAAAACGTGTGTAAACCTGCGACAGGGTAATTATGACCCAGCTCAACGGTGACGTTGCTGTTTTGGTGCCATATACTTTTTTATATATTTTATATAAAGATTATGTTAGTGTTCGTAATCTTCTAATGATAGAGAGGTTAGGTAGTATAAATTTGATTTAAGTATCATTTTTGTTAGAAACGATATTGTTTTTTGTTGATAAAAGAAAATTAAGAAAAGAGTTACAGTTTTGTTGTATAATTAACAGTCTATAGGAAAAATTAAAAATAAAAATTATTTCACTCATTACCAATGTGTTTTATTGCTGCTACTGATTATAAATACAGTATTTATAATAAATATAAAATGTTTAAAATAAAAAATTATTTTATACTATGCCAAATTTTAACAATTGTAACCAGGGTCATAATGACCCCCCTCAACGTTAGTGTAACTTTTTTCCGCCACAATGACGCCGGGTTAAACGTTTTGTCGTTGTCAATCGAATTACTAAATATTTGAAGTTAGGTATTAAAAGTAGCAAAAAGGTATTGCATTTCTGTATTTTCTAAACATTCAATATCGCTTTTGGTCCAGCGGTTCTGACGCTCACAAATCGCCGTCGCCGGGTTGCAACCGGGCTGTGTGTGACGATATACGGAGCGAGCACGTAGGCCACGCCTCTTTCTTACCGGTGAAAACGTTGTTACCGGCGATGTCGGCCGGTTGCTTGCTGACCGGGCGTTCTTGCCGGTTTGGGTCGATAGGTCTGTGACGAGTAGTACGTTTTGTATTGCATTCTTGCCTCCCGGTTTCATTTCTTTGCTTTGCTGTTCTACTAGAACAGCAAAGAAACGGTAGGTCTGGGGGACCCTTACCGGTGAAAACGTTCTTACCGGCGATGTCGGCCGGTTGCTTGCTGACCGTGCGTTCTTGCCGGTTTGGGTCGATAGGTCTGTAGGTCTATGACGAGTAGTACGTTTTGTATTGCATTCTAGCCTCCCGGTTTCATTTCTTTGCTTTGCTGTTCTAGTAGAACAGCAAAAAACTGTAGGTGTGGGGGGACCCCGGCCGGCCGGCCGATCTCTGGCGGGCAAATTCAAATGCCTTGGTTGGCCACTGAGTGGCCCACGGGCCTGGGTATGGCCGACCTTGTGATAGCTTATTTACTGTTTTATTTAAAAAATCCAAGATTTACCAGCCGTCATTGATAAAACCTAGCATGTGCCAAACTCTAATGGTAAAAGGCCGAAAAATGTTCTTCCTTTCATAAAATCCTTACTACCAACTCGAGTTGATGAATCCTAAAATTATCCAATAAAACTCAAGATTTACTAATATACGGGTTTTTACACTAAAATATATATTTTTTGATACTTATAAAATAATGTATCCAAACTAACCAAATGGATAAATTATTATTTTGGGGTTGTAATTATTTCCAAAAATAAATCAATAAGACAATAATTAAAAAAAATAATCATTTTTTATCATCAATCTGTTCAATAATATTTATTTATCTATCATTAGCACCATTAACATTGGTACATAAATTTTAGAGACCATTTACAGTTCTTGTACACTAACCAGTTATTGGCCCGGTACATAATAAAATACAGAGAAATGTCATATTATACACCATTTTCTTATTCGTCGTGTTTGATATATAATGGAGTTTTCGCAATCATCAATTATAATTTTCAATTTTTATTTGTTATTGTTAGCTTATTTATAATCTATTTTTCGAACACAATTTGATCAATTCGCTTAAATAGGCAATGATATCTAGAAAACTAGCAATAAGTGTATTACATTACACTTTTTCTATCATAAAAATCATTTTTATATTTAAAAAACAAACATCAGGGGCAGTAAAGTTAGAGGCGTTTGTTCCAACTTGTAGGGCCAAGTCCCAAAAGTACGCATGGAGAATTTCCCGACATCTTTTTTTATTAAAATACAAATTGTTCTAATAAACCAAAAATCAAAAAGAAACATAAGCAAAGTCTATTAACATCCATTAAGAAGATACCGTTCGTAGACTCGTTGATAAACACCTTTGTACCTGAAACAAAAAAGTACGTAAGTATCTATATCAGTAATTTTGCAGTTGATACCTACACATTTTCTTGCAAGATGTTTTTTTTATTGACAACGGAATAGTGCTTGGCCTTCACCTCACCTGATGTTAAGTGACGATAAGGCCGAAGGTGGAAGCACACTCCAGCCGGAATCTCATCACTAAGGAACTGGCTATCTTACCTCTAACTGCCGGAACACAACAATTTTTAATTTTTGTTGTGGCATTAGACAGTGGTAGCTAGCCAATTGACCTTGAAAATAAGCCCTACCACCAACCACAATAGTATATTAAAAAAGTAGGCTACACGCAAAAAGGATTAGGTATGCTCTAGTTCAGAAAATTTTGTTGACTTTAACTTTAGAGTATGGTGTTGCGTGTTACTATAACACAGACCATACATACATTGTACTGTGTGTATGTGTGTGTGTGTATGTGCGTGTAAGTGTGTGTAATGTCTCTGTGTGTAAATTTTATAGATTGTTATAATATTATTTACTTTAATATATTTAATAGCTTTTCTGTCTCATCATATGACAAAGTGAGCAGCCACATCATAAGCTTTTTTTACATTTAAATTTACACCCATTTGCACTAAACTTAAGAATCGCCTAAGTCTTTTCCTAACCAACTTAAGACATTCTTAGCAAAAAATTGCTTTGCACTAACCTTAGGACGTTCCTAACTTACGCGCCCAATATCGAGCGCCTTATAACAGTGGTTATATAGTCTGTGGCATTGTGAGCAAAGAGTAAATAGTTATTTATGTTATTTGACAGTTGACTGATTTGACTTTTTCTTTTCCCGGTGAATTTACCCTACCAAATAAAATAGACAACGCCTTAGCTTTTGTCTCATTTTTACTCACGAATGAATCAATAAGAAGTTTCAACTAAAATAATATCCTATGACCTACTTTACTTCGCCAGTTTAAAAATCCATAAACAATATTTACATTCATTCATTCATTCTCTTAGCAAGGCGATGCCCAAGTTACGACGTAGTCTGTTAGTGCAAACAAAAATTTCAGCTCGGCTGTTCTAGGCTGTTCCTAAGCTAAGATAATTATTAACTAGGACACGCTTAACTTGAGTTTAGTGCAAACGGCTGTTAGTGTTAAAATAAATTGATAAGCCGTAAAACCTCTGAGCAAAGGATGTGTTATATTTAGTTTTTTGTTTACATACAAGTGTTTCGCTTACGCACTAAATCTGGTTCAAAAATAGTTTCCCCATGTTGCTTTGAGATTACAGTTAAAATATACAGTTGACGAATGGCTAATACTTCGCATTCCATAAGAGATTAGTTGGATAGAAAAAGGGACGAAAATGTGATATTTTAAGAACAGCTCTTTGTGATACTTCAAGAGACTTCAAAATTGTTTTAGCAGCACCTCCCCATATTAAGATGCAGTAAGTATAAACTGATTGGCAGAGGGCAAAATAAACTGATTTTAAAAGTCGCTTGTCAAGAACATGGCGCAAGTTTTTAAAAATGACTATAAGTCTACGTATTTTATTAGAAAGTGATGCAATATATTGGTAACTACTATCTATAATGACTCCTAAATATTTTAAGTGTGTAGATTGTTCCAGCAAGAGACAGCAGCAGGGAGTAGTACCTACCATCACACTCATGGCCACGTAATTCGAGATTAGTAGTAGGCTGAAAGTTTCTAATCAAGAAGCAGATATACTTTGACTTTGTGGAATTTAGTGACAGGATATTTTGCTTCAACTTTGCTGACACTTGGTTTACACCCATTTGAGCCTCCTCATAGACTTTCGCCCATGTGTCAGCAGTAAAGATAATAGCAGTGTCATCAGCGTATGCTAATAGCTTACCATTGGTAAAATTAGTTAGACATAGATCGTTTACATATACAAGAAACAGAGTGGGGCCCTAAATGCTCCCCTGTGGAACTCCATAAATGTAACAGACACTTCTGAACTTGTATATCAGCCTATATTTAGCTTACGAACAACTGCAGAAGTTTCTTTAATAGGATAGGGACAGAGACCGTATCGCATGCTTTTATTAAATCAATAAAAATGGCTAAGCATTTCTTGCCTTCATCAATATTTTTAATAATAAACTCCATAAATTTATAAACAGCATCTGTGGTCAATATGATTAGATCTCTATAGAAATTCATATATTCACGCTTAAATTGTACTTTCGCATTGTTTTTTTACCGTGAGTAATTTTTTGTTTTGATTTGTTAAGTGTAAACTACACAGAAATATTTTCGTAAAAAATATGCGAAAAATGTATACTCACTTTTGATTAGTAACGGCATCCACTAAGTTCACTATGTATGGAGGACATGCTTCCAAGTCCACTGACCTGGCAGTGAATAGGATTCCTTGGCATATACAGTACATCAGCTCTGGCAGTGGTATATTTTCTGTAAGTAATTTTTTGTCGTAGAGAATTGTCGAAAACA
Organism: Agriphila geniculea; assembly: GCA_943789525.1. NCBI lineage: Eukaryota > Metazoa > Arthropoda > Insecta > Lepidoptera > Crambidae > Agriphila > Agriphila geniculea. The sequence continues at coordinate 1,654,258 of OX038880.1, forward strand.
GCTGAAACAAAAAATCTGATTAATATTTTTAAAAAATTATTCGAAAGTTACAAAAATTCAAATTAAATCAAATTCATGTTATCAATGGACGATGATCGTAAGCACACTTGTATGAGCCAGAAGCCAGTAAAAAGTAAATCCACGTCAGCAGAACTTGTATTTGAAAAAACGCAAGAGACTCTCTTGATAAGTAAAATTGTGTTCCAATTTTCATCATAAGCATTTCCTTAGTTGAACATTTAGGTTAGGTAGGTAGGTCACCTACCCGAGGACGCACGATCTCTCGCCATTTCTCCATAGCTCCTGGAGTATGGACACGTTGGTGTGGAATTCCGTCCATGATATCCCTAGCATCCTCCTCCAGCACCTCACTTCTGTAGCATCTATCTTCTCTTTTTCCAGCTGGCGCACTGTCCACGTCTCTGCCGCGTAAAGAAAAATTGGGAATACGCACCAACCTGACTTTGGTGGCTTTGGTAATGTTACGATTCCTCTAAACTTTCCTTAACTTCTCCATCGCAGTTCTGGTTGTAGTCATACGTCATTTCACTTCATCTACGCAGCCGCCGTTGTATGAGATTAAAGTTCCAAGGTATGCGTAGTTCTGAACCACGTCGCAGTTCGCAATCTGTGTTACTTCGGGCGAGTTGTCGTTGACGCGATCCACGATCATGATCCTGGTCTTAGATCGGTTTATCATTAACCTAAACGTAAGGCTCTCGCGCTCTATTTTGAGACGTAATTACTCCATAAGGCCAGCGTTACTCGCAAATAAGGTGGTGTCATCTGCATACCGCAAGTTCGCGATTTTAAATACACCAATCGCAACACCATCAGTTCAGTCCTTCAGAGTGATTTCCATTACAAGCTCGGTGTAGATGTTAAATAGTAAGGGTGATATTATTCATCCCTGTCGCACGCCCGCACTTGGATGGAAACTATCTGAGGGGAGGTAATCTGTCCGCATTGAAGCTGTTCCCTCTTCGTAAAACTCCCTGAGCAAGAAGGAGCACGAGATGTTGTGGTGTGCCCATTTCCAGTAGTGTTTTCCACAATGTTGACCATTTCACCCAGTCGAACGCCTTGGAGAAATCAACAAAACATAGGTCGGACAGTTCTCCAAAAGTAAGTGACGTGGTGATCTGTCAATATATGTCTACCAAGGATTGAAATACCGTTCAAAAAAATAACGATATAAAAAATAACGTTAAAAATACCGTTAAAACATTTTATCGGTAAATTTACCGGTAAAAATAACGTTAAAAATATATTACCGGTAAAATTAACATTAAATATAGCGTTAAATTTAGTACCGGTAAAATTATCGGTAAAAAATTAACGTTATTAATTGGAACAACGTTAATTTTAAAGTAAAGGTAAAAAAAAGGAAGAAATAACGTTAAAATTAACGTTATTTCAGTAAATAACGTTAAATTTAACGTTATTTATTGACATAACGTTTATATTAAAATTAACGGTAAAAAAAGTAATAAATAACGTTATATTCAAAAATAACGTTAACATTCCCTGATGTCTACTACCTTTCCAGTGTGTTTTGCTTAGACCACAGATGGTCACACTGACTCTAGCTACTTCTCGTTCCAATGTGATAAGTTTTCCAGGTTGGTTTAAAGCCGCGCACATTCCATGTTCCTAATCATCAGGAGACGTCGTAGCTTGATGGTATTTCCAGTAGCAGAATTTCTATGGAGGGCCTGGTCTCCTACCCCGTCATGGCCGGTGGCCAATTTCACACTGATTCGGTTGCTAATCGGTTTGCAGGGCGATTGTGTATCATTTATTAGTGCTCTCATGTGACTTTCTTGGGAAAATAGTTGCAGTGGTTTCCCCTTGCCTTTTGCGCCAGACATTTTTGGAGATTATTTAGAACCCAAGGCCGCTAAAGCCTCTTCTGGGGGGGTTATTCACGATTGTCGGAAACCAACTTTCCGAATCGAATCGGAAAGTCTATAGTCTTCGATCTTATTTTGTACCGTATGCTACTAAACTTTGTAAATACATTGCGCTTTCCCGTCGGAAAGTGAATCGAATACCAGTCGAATGTATTTGTGAATACTTATATTTTTGTAATATCGGAGAATACGGATTCAAATCGAATGCTTTCGAATAGTTTTCCGACAATCGTGAAATACCTACCAGGTCGGTTGCCCGACCAGGTGTATAGTTATACCGCCATTGCTCGGTCGGAATACATTAAATTACACCAATTCACGTGACACGTTTAATGAAAAAAAGATTTATTTTTACCTTCAAGGCACCAGTCAGCGAAGCTATTGCCATGCTTGTGCTGGGGTTAAACAAAATTGACAGTCCCGCAAGGTATCCCGCAGGTAAGGCGTATAGGGCCGAGTCTTTTTTATTCTTACGGCACAAGTAACATATCACAGCCTAAAATTGGAAATAACAAAATTACATGAGAATATTCTTAAACAGTGTCCTGAGTAAGCGAATGAAAAAATTTAAAATCGCCACTTGCGGTAACTATCATAAACTCTGTCATTGCAAAAAAAAATTTGTTGTATATTTACAACAATTTTCCAACAGCAGGTTCCAACGGCAGTCGCCGGCACTCGTCTTCGAGTTCCTTCTGCCGTCATTTTTAGGGAGGTTAGAAAAAAATACACACATTAATATTATTAAGTAATAAAGTCGTACTCTGTAAATACCGATGTAACTGCCGAAGAAAAGTGCCAACTTCAAATGCCTCCCCTTGAACGAAGATATGGCCTTGATCGGTGCCCTTAAATTAGGCAGGATGAGCTTAGCCAAGCTGATGCCCAAACCAAGCCCGAAGTACATGCTGAATCCCTGAGAAAAATCTAAATATATAAAAGAAGAAACTGTATGGTGACGACGTATCAACGCACAGCCCAAACCGCTGGGTCTAGACTCCAAATTTGACACATAGGTTCCTTATAAAGGAAGTAAGAAATTATTTTTCAAAACTTACCCCTAAGGGGGGGGGGGGGGGTGAAACGGGGGTTCAAAGTTGGTATGAAAGTCTCTCAGTTTCGAAGCTAGGATCTTCAAATTTTGTGTTTAGGCTGACGATTTAAAATTAATATTATATATGTTTCAGTGTTTTTAAAAATTCTACCTCCGTAGGGGTGAGAAGGGGGATGAAATTGTGTATAGAAAATCCTTAATTTTCGTAGTAAATATAACTAAATTTATTATTAAGGCCTATGGCTGAAAATCTAACAAACGGGATACTAATATCTCTGAACCCAAATTTGAATATTATAAACTAGCTTCCGCCCATGACTTCGTCTGCGTGGATATTCAAGAAAACCCTTAGGGAAGAGGACGGGTGAAGTAGCGGGCGGAAGCTAGTAAATATTATAAAACTTCCACTATTCTAAGATGGATGAAGGAAAAAGAGCAATATAATGGAAAATGGAAATGGAATCGTACTCATTGTACGATTTCATTAGGCCGATTACAGCATTCGGGTATCCAAATAGATACCTAACACAGGATGCAGATATCCGTTGGTTTATTTATACGTCAAAACCGAATTCGAGTCTTCAGTTTCAGGGTTCAGTTTCTCATAAAATGGAAGAATATTTTTTTACACGACTGCCCAAAAAGGAGTGTATATGTGTTCAGGTATGTAAGTTTCTATAATCCACCATAACTTCTAAAATGTCTAAACGGATGTGTGGGGTATCGTTAGAATCCTTACATCATTCCGAGTGACACTGGCTATATTATTTTGAAGTCAATATGGCGGCTGTATGACGCCACTTCCATATTATACTTCAGATTCGTCCTCGATATTAGTATATTAACACATGTAGTACCGCTTGCATGTATCACCACTTAGCACGTTATTTTAAAGCAATAACCTAAAAAACCTAAAAAGAGAAGGTTTTTGACTTAAAATTGACAGATATTTTGACATTTCCGGTCCAAGTTTGCCCTGTCACTGCTACACGCCAACCACTTCATTCGCTTTTCGTGCTTCGCCACGGACGCACGTATACAGTCTCAACGTGAGACTTCTTTAGAATTATATTTTTACAGTGAAAATTAAATTATAGTTAAGCATTTACTTCGTGAAGAAAGAAAAAAGTTTTCAAGACGGAAGAGGACAAGAAGAAGAAGTCAAGACGGAGGAACACTTTTAAATGCCGTTTACTTGGTTAAACAGCATAATTGTCTGCTATTTATCTGATGCGAACTTACCATACTGGGTATTTTCTGTCAGTTTTTTTATTTATCTGATGCGAACTTACCATACTGGGTACTTTCTGTCAGTTTATTTATTTGTCTGATGCGAATTTACCATACTGGGTACTTTCTGTCAAAGCATTGTGTTTAAGACACAATTTAATATCTATTGCACTCGAGATAGTCATACTGGACTATTTCACCGCATAGATACGTCAAACAACGCTACTGCAGTAACTCAAAGTGCCGTTGACGACGCGACATTGTAAAAAAGCAGACTACCCTCAAAGGTTGCCACGTTGTTGGAACCGCTGCCGAGCACCAATCGGGTGACTCCGTCGTCCGCTGAATCGCCACCATCCACCTTCCAGGCAGGTGGCCGCTGTGCTGGAGCTGCAAGAGCAGCCCTGACAACAGCGTTGCTCATCAGGTATGAATTTTGACATCATGATATCCTTGGTGTTGAGTTAATCTCAACGGTATTATAGTGTACCATCGGTACTAAGGTAAATTTATAGTTTACAAAACTGACAAAGTTAGCTATAAATGCTAAAACTTAATAACTTAATGGAACCAGATATTGAGTTTTACAGCAAATAGCTCATACCTGATACTTCACACACCTATTATGTGAAATAGCTTAGCTGCTGAAATAGCTAGCTGCTGGCATGCTGATAGAAATTTCAACTAAAAATGGAATAACATAATCCTTACATTTTATTATCTATAAAAGAATCATAATTGCAATGCAATTATCCTACTAATATTATAAATGTGAAAGTTTGTGGGTTTGGATGTTTTTTCCTCAATGACGCCAAAACTACTGAACGGATTTGGTTGAAATTTGGCACACATATGGTAAGTAGCCTAGATTAAAACATAGAATGCTTTTAATCCTGATATTCCCACGGGAACGGGAACCACACGGTTGAAAACCCGGGTGGCCGCTAGTAAATCATAAATCCAATTTATGTTTGTTGGAATACAGTAAAAAATTTAATCATTTGCCTTAACTAGGAAACCTTGTATTTCAGGCGGGTAGACCTAACATGTTGAACTTGTTCATTACTAACTATTTAGTACGTTTCTTTCTAAGCTATGGCCTTGTACAAATTATCTCTATTACTTTTGTAAATTTAATTTTTGTGAAAGTGTACAAAATAATGTTTCTGATGTGGGAAAATTATTAGCTACAAGTGTCAGTGAAGTTTTAGGCAGCATTCCAATACAAAACTATATACACCTTTTTGTGACAGTATTTCGATTTTTTTACATAATGTGGGGCATTACGACGTTCAATTATACCGTACACGATCAACTCTAGTGTAGTTGAGGCTGCTCACTTAAAAGGCCACCGACAGTTCAGTCGAATGTGAATGATGCATTGGCCACAGGCCTGATGTGAACGATATCCACCAACAAAAAAAAACTAAGTAAATCGGGCACAGTGCTCAATAAAACAATTTTAAAACTGATTTATATATTTATTTGCCTTAAAACCGACAACAAAAGACGTAGGCAGGTATGTCACATGCTTCATCTCCGACGGCAAGCGAACAGCGAGACGCGGCGAGGAAGCCCCATCAGCTGTTTGTTTCGTCAGTCACAGCAGACTCGCAGACGGGCATTACGGCCCATCCAAATAGTTGCCGATGATGCATCATCAATTTTTGCCTTCAATCATCATACGTGAGGTAAGGACACCCGTTAAGATAATGTAATCGTAAGGGTGCGTGCTGGTGTGACATCTGTCTGTATTCAGCGAATACAGGCAGTAGTCATCGACTACAGGCGCAAAGGTCCACTTAATCGTTTGCGCCGGTAATTGTCTATGTGAATATAAGTACCATTTAGCAGTGCTACACAGGTCACCCAGATTATTATTATATTTTTCTATTATGTATATATATTATAGTATATCATCTCCAGTCGAGCAGAATGCATAACAGTTATAATACATACAAATAATAGTTTTGTTACAATTTGTTGAAGGTTCAACAGAAGGTGACATTAGTAAAAAAAAAAAAAAAAAAACAGGTTGTCATATCAGATTTAGTTAAGAACTGTTTAAAATTTAATTTAGCTTTTATAAAAAATTACGTACTCTAAGTACTTAAAAATAATTTTATCACGATTAAAAATGTAACTTATTGTTTTTAAAAACACAGTCTAGACATCCCATCACCTTTAAGGTTTTAATATTGATAAGGAAAGTGATAGTAATATACGAATTTAATATCATAAATTTTGGGCATTTTAGTGCCCATATTTTTATTACAAAACTACCGCCACCGGCTTTAAAGTTTTTTAAATAGCATGATTTCCCTGTTATTGGACAATATAATATATATAAGGGTCTCAGAACATTTTTTAAAGAAATTAAGTTCATCTTTTTATATACAATGTTTTTTTTTTTTATATACAGCTACCGTCGCAACTTTCCATTTTATTACAGATGTATTAGCAATTATGATCTTTACAAGACAAACGTTCACAAAACTGCAGAAATCACTTAGTTGAATGTCATCGATACTTACACAGAATTCCGCGTAAGTCTAATTAGAGACGACATATTTTCTTTTGGGCCTTTCAACAATGGGGTGGACTAGGAGACACTAGTGGTCACATCAGGAATCACAAATTGCAAAATATTTGCATTTCAATTATCTAGAACATGCAGTTCAATTCAATTCAATTCAATTCAATTCAATGCTTTATTGCTATTCCACAATGGTTGTTTGGTCTTAATTTAACAAAATGGTACATTATGGGCCCTGTCGGGCACAGCAAATTAGAAGGGTTCAGTTCAATATGCTTTCATTGCAATTTTTCTTATTGTATTCAGTGCGGGGTGTTAAGTATTCTAGATATTATTATTCTGATGCTAAATAGAAATTATTCAATTCATAAATTCAAAAACTAATCACCAGTTTTGGTTTTTATTTTCCAGATTGAGATTGAGTAAATTCAAATGCAATGCAAGTCGAATTAAGCAGTGGAGATAAAATGCAGTAGATTTTTTTTTCCTCTATTTCTAGCATTTGATTTCAAAAATATTTATTTTCTAATTTGAGATTATAGCATTCACAATGCTATTTTGGTTTAGTATTGTACAAAGACTATTCTGACACTAAGATACCTATTATTTTAATTCTTTTCCACCAGTTTTTTAAACGAAGGTGTAACAATTGTGCCATCATAATCGTCACAATCTTGAGCCTCGGTTTGGCACCTCTTATTCACATGTAAGGTACTTCTTCGTATATCTTATTCTAATATAAAGTATTAACATTCTATAACTTTTAATTTCAGGGACGGAAATTAATCGAACAAATTAATTGGTCTTCATAACATTATCAAGGTGGTATTATTTTACAGGTATATTATTTATGTTATTATTGAAGCTGCTGTCTGTTAATACTATCAAGAAATACAGAGTTTGGTAACAGAAACGGTTCGATTATTTAACAAATACTAATATAGACATAATAAACTTTTTTTTTACAGATGTGTATAACACAATTATCAATATTACATAATATTGCGTTCATTATTGAATGGACAAAATTGAGCTAATCTCAAGGTTTGGTAAAGAATTTAACTAAGTACGCCTTTGCGTAGACTTCATTGTACAAACACAATGGATATCTTAGATTACTTAAGACATTTTATTACATATTTTCCAATTTTATTCTTTTTTCATCATTTTTATCTTAAAAGTTTAACTTTGATTACCTTGCCTATTGCACAAATAATGCAAACAATACAAAAAAAAAAACAAGAATGGATCATACATATTTATATTAAATAAACAGTTCATAATCACTTCTTATTTAGAAAGAAATTAAATTCTATATGTAATGTAAGTAATAGATTGCTGAAATGAAACATTTAATGAAATGAAGTAGACTTGTGTTGTGTCCAACCAGTTTTAGTACTCGACGTATGCCGATACCTTTATAGCCCTAACAAAAAATATTACTATAGATGTTCCAGGTAACACGGCGAAATGGTCAATGACTCCGCTATATTTGCAAAATATTAAAACATATTATCACCGATAATCAAACTGAGTTTTCCAAACCAACCTTGTATATTTATATGTATATATGTGCGTGTATATATATATTGTACCAGCCATCTATAGGTACCGTTTTTAGTATATGTAATCATGTAAAACGTTCAGAATGATGTTAAATGGTATTCTTTTCTATTTTTTTTAAAAAGACTAATACGCAAGAAATGATATTTTCATTTTCTTATTATAATGCTTTTAACATCTACATGTGTTAATATACTAATATCGAGGACGAATCTGAAGTATAATTAATGATTAAACGAACTTACCTGTAAGTGAAGTTCTATCATAATTATACGAAGGATTCGTCCGAAGATATTAGTATAGAATCTCACCCTCCCTACTCATTATTGTAAATTACAATAACTGTTTACCCACTGAAGAAAATGAGGAAATATCATAGGATTTGGACTTTAAACTAAATGAAGTGGTTGGCGTGTAGCAGTGACAGGGCAAACTTGGACCGGAAATGTCAAAATATCTGTCAATTTTAAGTCAAAAACCTTCTCTTTTTAGGTTTTTTAGGTTATTGCTTTAAAATAACGTGCTAAGTGGTGATACATGCAAGCGGTACTACATGTGTTAATATACTAATATCTTCGGACGAATCCTTCGTATAATTATGATAGAACTTCACTTACAGGTAAGTTCGTTTAATCATTAATTATTATGTGAAAAAAAAATCTTGAATTATTACAAAATGGGTATCAAATGAAAGACCTTAATGAGCACATTCTAAAACTATATTATTTGTCACTAAAATGTGTAAAATAAAAATAAATAAATTTAAAAAAATATTAAAAACACGACTGCCCTGCCAAAAACGAACTAAAAAATTTAATAATAACAATTGTCATTGCAATCGGGGGACCTCAGATTAAAAATTGTTGCACAAAACGGTCGGACCCCGACTGCAATGACAATGATTGTTATTATTTAACTTTTTAGTTCATTTTTGGCAGGGCAGTCGTGGTTTTAATATTTTTTTTATTTAATTTATTTTTTACTTTTATATTTTCAGTCCGTCATTGGCGGGTACCTATCAGGTTTTATGCATGGAACCCTATCTACCATATTTGGGATTATGCGCGTATTATTAAAATGGGATTATGTTAATATGATTTATGTACCTTTAAAACAAACTTCTGACACGATCCTTCATGTGGACAAACATTTTCAGAGTCATCTGTATTTCTCTTTACTTTTTCTGCTTTAAACAACCTGAAACATAAAAAACAGCTCTAAAAATCAAGAAACAATATTAAAATCTGCATATTTATAACGTTGGGATGATGAAAACAAAAAATCATATAACTTTCCAAAATAACGGCGTCCTCTTTTCTTTGTCTCCTTCTAACCTCATGAGGTAGAACAGGAAAGCGCTTCCAATCATGAATGCCAAAGTTTTTTTAGATTTTGTTATCTCGATGCGTCCAGACTGGCTTAAACCGTTTAGCCAGTACTCGATCAGCTAAAAAAGACAAAAAGATTTAATTTAGAGCTGGTTTATCGTTTTTGAGAGCATTTAATTTTGTGTTTGTGGCTAGGTACCAAATTCTACTATGAAATAGTATAATATATTGCTCAAAAGAAAACAGGGACCACTATATAGTTTTTCATACAAACGAGGAAATATTTTAAAAGGGTTTTTTCAAATATAAATTCAAACTGATTTTATTTGAATTTGATATTGTTCGAAAGTTGTAATAGGTAACTTGAGGAATTTACTGTATAATTTCAGTGTCAGTTAGAATAGAAAGAACATTTTCAATTCTAACTGACACACGGCGAATAGGACAAGTTGTATAGTAAATTCAACAGTAACGTCCGCAAGTTGACTATTACAACTTTCAAACAATATCAAATTCAAATAAAATCAGATTGAATTTATAATAAAAAACTGTGTAGCGGCATCTACTTACGACGCCGCACATACCCCACTACATCCCTATACTAGTGACCCCCGACGGAGCACATCAAGCACCTTCAGCAACGCAGCGCAGCCATCACTCCTCATACCTTATCCAGCATCCGCAGCAGTCACACCGCAAGCAGACGCACAGCAGCCAGCACCAGCCCTCAAGGTTCCATCGCAGCATCATTGATGAAGCTTCCTGGAGCTACGGCAACTCTCGACGGCATCATCCCGACCTGGTCTTCGCAGCCCACGACTGGAGCATCACTGGGCCCTCACTCCGGCGCACCTCACCAGCAGCTCGGACCTACCGTCACCTTCCACTGTCCCGACTCACCGTGGACATGGATCTACCTGCAGCACTGGCGGACGCGCCTTCCTTCACCCCACAACGTCTCAACTCACCGTAGACTGTCTCGACTCACCGCAGACTGGGGCATCTTGTGCAGCACTCTACTCTGGCACTTGCATAGCTCTGACGCACGGACAGCTGAGCTTGGACAATCCTTGGACTATCGACCTCCGGTCTCAGGGGGGGAGTGATGTAGCGGCATCTACCTACGACGCCGCACATACCCCACTACATCCCTACAACCGTTTAATTTGTATGGAAAACCATATATATAGTGGCCCCTGTTTTCTTTTAAGAACTTATATACTTAATTATGTGGTTCACAGCAGCGTCCCGAGTTCGATCTCCGACTGGGCCAATTATTTATTATTTAGAAAACTAACATTTACATAATCTCCCTCAGTTAATCGTTGTCTACGATTTCCACCACACACAAGTGCTTTAGCTCTTTACTTCGGATTTGGATAATTAATGTATGTTTATACAGGGTCGGTAGTTTTTGGACGCCTTGTCAAATTTTGCCAGGTTATTCTATAACAGCAGCAATACAATTGAATTTATGAAATAATATTCTTTATTTAACATTTTTGTCCCAAACTTCCCTTCACAAATTTAATTTGTCTCACGCGCCAAGCGCGAGGATGAAAGCACGCGCTTAGAAATAGGATTTAAAAAGGGGCTGCAAACTTTGAAGAAACATTCAACGTTGAATGTTCTCTATTTGTGAGAGAGGGCGCTGCAGTGCCAACGTAAACATCGCCTCTGTGTTATATTGTGTTTTAAAAATCAATAATTACAAGTGAACTTGTGATTTTTAGCCTTGAAAGGCTAAAAATCGAAATAATAGTGATAAATTATTAAAATACGTCGCCAAAAGTTCAAGTATAGTGTTATCAGCGTTTCACTAGCAGTAAAACGAACCAAAACATCATCAACAATATTTTGATTATTATCGAAGAATTTATAGTTTTTGGTGGTACGTGCTTATGTAAAACCTTAATGGTACATCAATTCTCGTTAGTTGGACATAGAAACAAGCAGCGTAATCGAAGGTCAGAGAGTGATATTTTCAATTATAACCATAACCTATATCATGATTCATCTCAATAAAAACTCCCGAGTCATGGTCATAATCAAGACCACTTATTAGCGCCATCTAACGGGGAGTAGAAGAACTGCTGCAAATTTCTTTGAAAGGCAACCCATTTTATTCGATTTACTAACTAGTTTCTGGGACCAAAGCGAGAGGGTGCCCATATCGTATTACTGTATGATTACTCTACTCACCAACAGAGGGCAGGAAGCTGTCACAACAATAATTTTATATTTTTGATAGAAAAATGGAAGAAATAACTACATTGTTGAAAAACATGCAACAAAAACTTGATGAACAAACAAATGAAATAAGAGAGATGAAAAAAAGTATACCAAAAATAATAAATGATAATATAGATGAAAAATTCGCAAATTTAGAATCAAAATACAACTTATTAGAAAAAACTGTCGAAGAACAAGGGCGAAAAATACAACAACTAGAAAGATTAGCAAGAAGAAAAAATATTATATTTTTTGGATTAGAAGAAAATGAAAAAAGTTATACTGATCTACTAAGTAAAATTACAAAATTAATAAATAACACACTGAATATAAATTTTAAGCAAGAAAACATAGAAGATATAAAACGTCTAGGAAAAAAATCTGATGGGAAATCAAGACCAGTCATTGTCACTCTGAATACGATGTTTATGAAAATAGAACTTATGAAAAACAAGAAAAAATTTGAATCAACATCTTATTATACAGGGTCACTGGAAATATGACGTATTCCTGTTAAGGAGTTACAGATGAGGTTAAAACAAATATTTTTTGTTATATAACTTTTTCTCAAAAAATAAATAGTTTTTGAGTTAATTGAAATTAAGTATTTTTTTACCAAAAGTACGTTTTCAGACACAAAAATTAAAAATAAAAGATAACTACTCATTCGATTCCGGATTTTTTATTATTCTGGGATAGAAAAGAATCTGAGTGTTGATAATGAATAAAAAAAAATTCATAAAATACAGGTGTTTATAAAAAATTCAATCCTTAAATGCATTTCTTATTCTTACTTTTTCAGATTTTTTAGAAATAGCTTCAAATATCTTAAAAAAAATCCTAGTAACTAAGCGTGCATAATATTTTAAAAACATCACCATCTATTCAGCTTTCAGTTAAGGTATAAAACTTAATAATAGCTTAAATAAAAAATGATAAATTATGACTTAACTAAATAGCAGTCCCATTTCATGTAGCAAAAATTTCCTACTTCAAGCGCTTCGGAGGTGGCCGTATTATCCTACTTATTCCATAAATGTGAAAGTTTTCTTGTTTGGATGATTGATAATCAATCACGCAAAACGGCTGAACGGATTTGGATGAAATTTGGCACACAGATAGTTTATAAGCCGGATTAAAACATAGGAGGATACTATTATGTTGGTTAAAGGTTCCCTAGGAATTTTCTCAAATGTAAATGCGAATAAAGTCGCGGGCGGAAGCTAGTTTGCCATAAATGATCGTGCTTACTAAAAATACTTTCGTCCGAGTGAGTTTGAAACAGGATTATTTTCCGCCGATGAGTAAAAATTTTATACAGACAGCATCAAAAATAAACATTTTTAGTGACACGCTGCTGGGGAACAGGCCTTCCTTTCCTTTTGGGATAAAGCGGACGGGCCATAACCCACAACGTGGGCCCAATCTGGATTGGTCGGTGTCAATGTACCTTACATTGAGCCCTTGGTTCTGGCTGCATTTACAGTCGTTAACACTGACCAATCCACATTGGGTCCACGTGGTGGGTATGGCCCGTCCGCTTTATCCATCCACAAGCCAAAAGGAAGGCCAGTTCCCCAGCAGCGGGGCATTGAAAATGACTGATTTGCATGGTTATTTTTGATGCTGTCTGTATAAAATTTTGACTCATCGGCGGAAAATAATCCTGTTTCAAACTCATTCGGACGAAAGTATTTTTAGTAAGCACGATCATTTATGGCAAAATAGCTTCCGGCCGCAACTTCATTCGCATTTACATTTGAGAAAATCCCTAGGGAACCTTTAACCAAGATAATAGTATCCTCCTATGTTTTAATCTGGCTTATAAACTATCTGTGTGCCAAATTTCATCCAAATCCGTTCAGCCGTTTTACGTGATTGATTAACAATAATCCAAACAAGAAAACTTTCACATTTATGGAATAAGTAGGATAATACGGCCACCTCCAAAGCGCTTGAAGTAGGAAATTTTTGCTACGTGAAATGGGACTGCTATTTAGTTAAGTCTTAATTTCTCATTTTTTATTTAAGCTATTATTAAGTTTTATACCTCAACTGAAAGCTGAATAGATGGTGATGTTTTTATAATATTATGCACGCTTAGTTACTAGGATTTTTTCAAAGATATTTGAAGCTATTTCTTAAAAATCTGAAAAAATAAAAATAAAAAATGCATTTAAGGATTGAATTTTTTATAAACACCTGTATTTTATGAAATTTTTTTTATTCATTATCAACACTCAGATTTTTTCTATTCCAAAATAATAAAAAATCCGGAATCGAATGAGTAGTTATCTTTTATTTTAATTTTTTGTGTCTGAAAACGTACTTTTGGTAAAAAAATACTTAATTTCAATTAACTCGAAAACTATTTATTTTTTGAGAAAAAGTTATATGACAAAAAATATTTGTTTTGACCTCATCTATAACCCCTTAACAGGAATACGTCATATTTCCAGTGACCCTGTATAAAAGAAGATTTCCCTAAAGAAGTACTGGAAGAACGAAAGAGGCTTACTGAACAGCTATTAGAGGAAAGAAATAAGGGGAAAAAAGTATTTTTGAAGTACAACAAATTGATAATTGTTTCAGAGGACAATCAACGCGCACACTCACACAAACAAATTAATAAAAACCAAAATAAAAGAAACCTTTCCCAATTCCCAAAATCCCCAGAAACATCGAATACCAATACGAAAAGAATTATAAAGAGACAAAACTCAAATAATTCGACTATGAATAATTTTATTACAAGAAATCAAAATAAGGAAAACCATTATGCCTCTACACCTACCGCTGCTGCCACGATGAAACCCGCAAAAATTCAAGACGAAATTACTGAAACTACTGTTGACAGCTCTACCCAAAATGAAAATGATTCACCCGAAACGTCACCTCAGTTACAAAGATTTTCTATAGACGAAATATCTAATAAAATAGAGTCGCTTAAGAAAGACAAAAGTACTGGACCAGATAATATATCTAACGAAATAATTAAATTAGGAAAACATCTACTAGCACCACTCTTAACAGCTCTATTTAATAAAATTCTGGAAACGAGAACTGTACCTTCCGAATGGGAAGAATCAGATATAATACTGATATACAAGAAAGGAGACCCTGCTGATATCGGAAATTACCGTCCTATTAGCTTACAAACAAATCTTTATAAATTATTCGCCTCATGTTTAGAACAACGCATCTCTACAATCACAGAAAAATTTCAACCTGTAGAACAAGCAGGTTTCCGTAGGAACTTTTCGACCACAGACCATATTCATGTCCTTGAACAAATTATTGAAAAATATGAAGAGCAAAGACGTCCACTCTACCTAGCTTTCATCGATTACGCCAAAGCTTTTGATTCAATATCTCACAGCAGCATGTGGGCAGCTCTACAAGAATGCAAAGTACCATCAGAAACAATCGAACTTTTGAAGGACATATACAAGAAAAGTGTAAGCCGAGTGAAACTAGACAGAAAGGGTCCCCCTATAAACATTTGTAGAGGCGTGAGGCAAGGAGACCCATTATCTCCAACAATATTTATAGCAGTTCTTCAAAGTATCATGAAAAAACTTAATTGGTCCAAAAAAGGTCTTAACATAAATGGAGACTATCTCAGTAATTTAAGATTTGCTGATGATATAGTTTTATTCTCGGAAAGTGCCACTCAATTAGAAAAAATGATAAACGATCTCAATTCAGTTAGCATGAACATAGGATTGGCATTAAATACAGAAAAAACTAAAGTCATGACAAACAACTGGGAAAGGCTCATCAAAGTGGATAACCAAACATTGAAATACGTGCAAGAATATACATATCTAGGTAAACAGATCTCTTTTAATAAATCCAGACACCATGATGAGATCACAAGACGTATAAACTCCACTTGGAACAAGTTCTGGAGCTTTAAAGACATACTTAAATCAAATCTTTCTATATACCTTAAAAAGAAAATTTTGGATACATGCCTACTGCCGTGTCTATCATACGCAAGCCAAACATGGATATTTAATAGCTACACAAGAAGAAAAATTGTAACATGTCAAAGAGAACGGAGTATACTAAACTTGAAAATCAAAGATAGAAAACGACATACAGACATAAGGAATAGTACAAAAGTAATAGATGCATTATCACACTGCCATAAACTAAAATGGAAATGGGCAGGTCACATTGCCCGTATGAATGACCAAAAATGGACTAAGAAAATAACAGCTTGGTCTGGACCTCAAGGTAAACGAAAAAGAGGCAGACCACTAGAGAGATGGTCCAATGAAATTAATAAAGTAGCAGGAGACAAATGGATGACTTTAGCCCAAGACAGAAGTAAGTGGAAAAAATTGGAGGAGGCCTATACTCGTAGACAGGTCCTTGATAGCAAATAGATAATATGACGCATGTGTATTGACATTATAAAATTTATTGTATCTAACTATTTATATATTTTTTAATTTAATGAAATAATTTAATAATAAATAAAGAGAAAATTGTAATTTTACATAATATGATTGACATAAAATTGTAATTTGAATAATGTTATCAAGGAAATAAATGGCTTTAATAATAATAATAATAATACATTTGTAAAATAATCTATGCCATCCGTGGCTCTCTCTACTCAGAGGACATGTTGTCTGCAAAAGTGATTTTCTTATAAAATAAAGTATGCTGAATTCTGGCATAAAACATTTGCAATTTCATTTTAATTTATGAATATTGTTTCATATTTTTTATTACCTCCTTCCTTCACCTCATATCACATATCACTAACATCGCTCGAAGGATTGTTCAGCTGAAGTGGCAGCGGGCTGGACACATAGCGAGAAGAACCGATGGCCGTTGGGGCGAAAAGGTTCTCGAATGGCGACTGCGCACCTGATGACGCTCCGTGGGTAGGCCCCGACAAGGTGGACCGACGATCTGGTGAAGGTTGCGGGAAGCCACTGGATGCGGGCAGCGCAGGACCGATCGTAGTGGAGATCCTTGGGGGAGGCTTATATCCAGCAGTAGGTGACACTCGTGCGACTGATATGATGATGGGTTAAAATTTATATTTTGAACTTACCAAATTGACAAATAAGTTTATGACCAGGGATCTCCTGCCAGGCGGTTCAAGGTATATAAAAAAACCGCATATAGTAAACGGAAACAAAGCACAGGCTACATAGGTCCTTTTGAAGCCAAGACCACTGAAAATGTACAAAAAACTAATGTACTTATTTTAAATTCAAACAAAATTGGCACCTACTTTGTTTATTCAGATTTTAACTCATTTTTGTTTGTATACTGTTCAAAAGAAAATAGGGGAGACTATGATATAGTTTTCTATACAAACGAGCTAATTTCTGACTGAAAGGTTTTTTTAAATATAAATTCAATCTGATTTTATTTGAATGTTTGCGGACTTTACTGTCGAATAATTTCTCCTATTTGCTGTGTGTCAGTTAGAATAGAAAGAAATAATAGTTTCATACAAAAATACACACGCATTTTTTTTTCTATTACTGACACACGACGATTACGTGTAGGAGAAATTATGAAATTATGCAGTAAATTGGACTGTAGAGTCCGCAAATTGAATATTACAGCTTTCGAAGAATATCAAATTCAAATAAAATGAGTATGAATTTATATTAAAAAGTCTTTCAGAAATTACCTCGTTTGTATGGAAAACGTGGGATAAATCATACCAGTTGTATCATCAATGGTACTAGTGGGATAAATCCGTACTAGTGGTAGCATATTGGTACAACTCAATGGTATTCCTGGTCCGGAGGGCCACAGCAGCATTTGAGCAGTGTAGAGGCAGAGGGTTGTTTGTTTGTTCTACGACTTTTCCATAAACAGCTAAAAAAATGGGTTGGCACTCCGGGAGTGCCGGCAGAAGTGAAAACTTGAATATTAACTTTGTGCATTTTTGATATTTTGAAATTAGCGGCAAAGGATTAAAATTATTTCTTTCCTATTACTATACAGTCACACAATTCAATCAGTTTGTAATTAGAGAAAAGTTCTAAAGATTTCGCGCCAGTGGCCTTTTCAATTTTTACATGCGCGCATTCTGCGATTTAAACTTATAGTCACAGAGTATAAATAAGTCTATGATTTCCCCGAAAAGATCGCTGCTATTAGTTCCATTTTCACAATTAGCGCGTTGCTGGTGACACAAGAGTTTACATGACGTCTTAAAATGACACGCCGCCATTTTCAACGCGCCCCGTAGAAAGAAAGGGGGGTACTTCCGCCGTCAGCTGTCTTCTCTCCATCCGTCACATCCTTCTTACGCATTTTCGATCAGCCACGTGATTTCTGACGCGACTTTAGCATTTTTTCCTCATACAAAAAAGCGCAAAACGCCGCTAAAGAAGTTTTCACTTCAAAAAATCGCTTTTTTATACAAATGTCCCGAACAGCTGATCAAGTTTTGTATGAAAAGTCGATTTTTTTGTCTGTCTTCGGAAAAGTCGTAGAACAATAATGTTGTTGTTTATGATGTTAGTAATGTACCCCTGCGAGGTTGCTGGTGTTTTACAAATAACCCTGTATAATATGTTTATCATTATGTTGAAATATCTTACCTAAAAATGCAAATCTGCAACCAAGTGCAGAATGAAATTCCAGCACTATACAGCGTGGATCTGATGAAGTATTTTATTAATTTTACCCACGTCTTTGGGTTTTTTAGCTGCTTTCCATGGTATAGTATTTGAAACTAAAAATTTCAAAATAATTAATAATACAAAACTACGAGTACCTACGTAAGTATGTACCTATTCGGTTTAACTGATTTATGGTAAATTATTCCAATGGTGCTTTCATCGTAAAGAATAGTTATTTGTTATACAAGAGAGCAAAGTCATTTTTTGCTGCGAGTGCAGACTTTTAAATCACGAACTAGCGAAGTAGTCTAGAATTGAATCAAGAGCGTAGCGAGTGATTCTAATATAGACTACTGAGCACAGTGAGTGATTTAAAGGCACGAGACATCAAAAAATTTGCTCTCGTGTTAAACATACAATTTTTCACCTCTACCAGCGAGAAAAGGTGTTAGAAATTAAAAAAGCACTTTGCCTCACGCTCGCAGCAAAAGTCGATTTTGCTGCGAGTTTTTACGCGCCAAAAGCACCCTTTTCGTGCTGGAGAGGTGAAAACATAATTTGTATTTTTAATATTTACAAAACTGACAAAAAAAACAAAGAGTGTAATTACTTTGACTGTGAAATAGTAATATGGCACGTTTTTTATTGAAATATGAATTGTAAAATGTGATTTGAGTACTTGTACTATTAGTCTAAGCGGTCATGGGATTTTTGGTAACGATCAAGGAAAAGGTTATATTCATTTTCATGGGTTGTAGAGTGGTCCCCTAATGTGAATGATCTCGGTCTGCCTGCTCTCAGTGGTTGCAACTTCGAGTTATAGCGCTTACAAGAGGCTTCATTGTGACGAAAAAAAACGATCAGAGAAATGGGTAGTTTTAGTATATATTCAAAGTATGTCGTCTCTGCAGATGAAGTAAGTTGGTCTGCCTGCTCATAGTGGTTGCATTTCTGAGCTATGACGTGCACAAGTCACGTCATTGTTACGAAAAAAAAACTATACGGGAAATGGTCAGTTTTAGTACCTATTCAAAGTATAGTATCTCCACGTGTGAAACAAGTTGGTCTGCCGGCTCTCAGTGGTTGTATTTAAGAACTATCATTGTGTACGCAAGACGCTTATTTGTAGAGAAAGCCTAAAAAAACTTTGAAAAACGGGACAATAGGCAAATTTTTAAGTGCACGCCGGCCGCTTGCGTATCTGCGACTATATGAGTCCCCTCCCCACCTTAAGGCATCTCTAAACACGCGCGCGAAAGCCCCAAATCTCCCGCGAAGCAGTGTGCGTAGTGTGGAACCGATTTGAATCGAATCCACACATCGCGCGTGAGTATGGAGAGGTCTTGCCATGCCTGTGCCACCGCTCATCCCCCATCCCCTCCTCCCCCCCACTTCCGGTTTTAGCGTCAATAAAGATGTTCGATCCGGGTGCCTTGTATCGATATTCCGGATCGCCATGGATCGTAATTCACTGTATCGATACAGATTATAGAATCTGGATTTATAGGCATCGGCTACACGCTCGGTAAATACTGTGGCTCAGCGCCATAGAGTAAATTTTAACCATGGAAAGTAAAATATTGAACATTCCATACAAATTACTTTTCATGGTTAAAATTTACTCTGTGGCGATGGATCACAGTTAGTCTAAGCGGTCACGGGATTTTTGGTAACGATCAAGGAAAAGGTTAGATGCTTTTTCATGGGTTAAAGAGTGGTCCCCTAATGTGAATGATGTCGGTCTGCCTGCTCTCAGTAGTTGCAACTTTGAGTTACAGCGATTATAAGAGGCTTGATTGTTATGAAAAAAAAGATCAGAGAAATGGTCAGTTTTAGCACCTATTCAAAGTATGGCGTCTCCGTAACTGAAATGATGTGATCTGCCGGCTCTCAGTGGTTGCATTTCAGAGCTATGACGCGCGCAAGTTATAACAAAATATTTTCTTCAGCAAATTGTATTTTTAAAAATACTAATCGATAGTTCTTTATTATGATGAAAAAAATGTATTAAGCCATTTTTGACTAAAATGAATAGATTGGTCGGAAAAAAATACTTTGTTTTTTTTTGTATGGAGTGAGATATTCAATGTGCTCTTACGGCCAATTCCTAATTTTTTCTGCCTCAAAACTACTTCTGCGTCACTATTTCAAACGTTTAAAATAATTATACACTATCAAAGCGCGCCCAAAATTGTACATTTACTCAGCTTGGATTTTTAAACAGTATAAAATCGTATTTTTTAGTAATAACTTTTTTTGCTATTCTTTATTTTCATCAATTTTAACACTAGAAAAGCCAACAAAACGTTCAGTTAAGGTCTATTATACAATTGTTTTTACCATAATTACAACGCAACTAAAATATAAAGCTAAAATGTTCTCAACAAAAAACCATAAATATCTGAGTTGTAATTGTTTCATTAATAGTTTTGACCTGACCAAATTCCTAACGAACTCTTAAGAGGTATTGCGGAAGAGATGGGGCCAATACTGGCTAAAATTTTCAACGAAATACTACGCACGGTTATTATACCTAGATAATGGGCAGAGTCACACATAATACTCTTACATAAGAAAGGATCAAGGAAGGAAATAGGAAACTACAAGCCCATATCACTGATTTCAAACACATACAAAGTCTTTGCAAAGGCATTACTATAAATAATATTTATTTTTATTTATTTATGGTATCTGGTAATCTTGATGAAAATCAACCAATCAAACAGGCTGGGCTCAGGAAAAACTACAATACAATATATGACATCACCATTAAACAACTCATCCAAAAACACAACGAATATAATAAGCCAATTTACAAAGCTAATTTCAATACCATTATCTGATGTCCTTACATTTATTTTAATGAAACAAAGAAGACCTAAAATTTTAAGTGATTTACTTGATAAAATAACTGTAACACCTTATTTAAAGAAAATTAACTTTTTATTACCACCACACGTAACATGACTTTACTAATATTAAAGAATAGACTACCTCATACAATTAAAATTAAATAAAGATTACCAAAATTTACAGGGCTTTGTACACATAGCTTCTTAACTAGAGACATACAATAAGACCCAATGTATAATGTTAAATATGTATATGGATAGTTAGATAAACAATTTAATTTTCATACAAACAAAGTAACTTTGATGCGTTGCTCGTTTCGCTCGCTAACAGCGACCGGAAAACCTCTTTTTTGGTTAACCCAATTGATAGGGAAACCTTAATAAAAAACTTACCAAATGATAGGGTTTCCCTTTCGATAGGGTTAGTCGACGTTATGCTTAGCGTATTGATAGGGTTTTTGAAAACAAGTCTATGAAATACCCAATCAAAAACCCTTTAAGCCGGTAAGTGGTTCTGGGGCTCTATTTTTGAATCACTCGGCTGGCGTCGAGCGCTCTTTTCTACTGATTTTCGTTCAACATTTGACTCAAATGTATGGAGGTTGAGTTAAATGTCGAACGAAAATCAGTAGAAACGAACGCTCGACGCCAGCCGAGCGATTCAAAAATAGGGCCCCAGAATCGCTTACCGTTAAAGGGGTTTTGATTGGGTATTTCATGAACCGCTTACCGTTAAAAGGGTTTTTGATTGGGTATTTCATAGACTTGTTTTCAAAATTCGCCAGCGATTCAAAAATAGGCCCCCTGGTCCTTCGGTCCAGGTGGAACTAGGTATAAATTGCTTGAACACGTTTTAAAACCCCTTCATAAAGCCTTCATAGGGTTTCCCCGATAGGGTTTTCGTATTCGGTAAGTGCTTACTTGGGTTACCCTTTCGATAGGGTTACCGTATTGATAGGGTTACCGTATTGATAGGGTTTTTGAAAACAAGTCCATGGAATACCCAATCAAAAACCCCTTTAACAGAAAGCAATTCCGGTCCTTGCTCGTAAGTTCGACGACTTCCAACCTCCCGAACAAGCCGGGTTCCGAAAAAGCATTAGTACCATAGACCACATCAATAAAATCAGCTATTATGCTTGGCGTTCGTGGACTATGAGAAAGCCTTTGATTCGATTGAAACCTAGGCGATGCTGCAGTCTCTCCAAAGTTTCCAAGTGGACTACAGGTATATCGAGGTGATGTGGTACGAAAATGCCACCATGTTGATCCGAGTACAGAACCAGAGCACAAATTGTATCCAACTGCAGCGAGATGTGTGACATAGAGATACTATTTCCCCGAAACTATTCACAGCTGCGTTGGATGATATCTTTAAACTCTTAGACTGCTTAGACTGGAAAGGACTCAGAATCAAGATGAATGGCCAGTACCTAACACACCTTCGTTTTGCTGATGATATAGTTCTTATGGCGAAAACCTTGGAAGACCTGAACACAATGCTCGAAGAATTCCGTTAGTGCTTCCCAAAGAGTGGGTCTCAAGATGAACATTTATAAGACGAAAATCATATCGAATGCCCATGTTGTGCCCACTCCAGTTCATATTGGGAACACTAGGAGTTGTTGTCCATTACGTTGAAGTACCTAGGACAGGCAGTCCAGTTAGGTAGATCCAACTGCGGGAAAGAGATCTCTCGTCGAATCAAACTCAGATTGGTAGCATTCGGGCAGCTTCGAAAACATCTTTCCGTCCGATTTACCTCAGTGTCAAGACGAAAGTCTATGACCAGTGTGTGTTGTCAGTGATGACTTCGGCAGTGAAACGTGGCCGCAAACTATGGGTCTCATAAGGAGGCTCAAGGTCACCCAGCGGGCAAAGGAGAGAGTCATAATCGGCGTTTTTCTGCGTGATCCAATCAGAAATGAGGAGATCCGCAGGTAAACTAAAGTAATCAACATCGCTCGAAGGATTGCTCAGTTAAGTGGCAGTAGGCTGGACACATAGCGAGAAGAACCGATGGCCGTTGGGGTGGAAAGGTTCTGGAATGGCGACCGCGGACCGGACGACGCTCCGTGGGTAGACCCCCGACAAGGAGGACCGACGATCTGGTGAAGGTCGCGGGAAACCGCTGGATGCGAGCAGTGCAGGACCGTTCGTCGTGGAGATCCTTGGAGGTGGCCTATACCCAGCAGTGGGTGTCGTGCGGCTGATATGATGATACATCCAAGTGATCTGAACGGCATTTTAAGAGCTGTATGTACCAAAGTTCTCAGTTTCAGGATTACCATACCTTTTAATGCTATTTACGTGATTTTTTTAAACTTATCGAAACAGATCTTACAATCCTGATAGATCAGTTGTGTGTATATTGCGATCTGGATCTCCTTCATTTACTTTCTTGATAGCCGTCTTCAAATCACAGCTTGATCAATCTCTGGCGGAGGATGTATGAAAATGAATTAACTGGTGCTTCTTATTATCTGTCGCATAATAAAATTTTGATGATTTTAGTTTCTGCTTGTTTCTATCAATGTTCATAAATACAATTTTGATCTTAATAATATATCTTCAAAATCTTTACTTTTGTTATAAATTACTTATAAACGAGCCTAATTTTTTTAGTAAAGCCCATATAAAGGTTTTAAAAAATCTTAATAAAATTTAGTTTCTATCGTTAATATTTTAAAAACTTCATTTGAATATGATATTAATCATTGATCTGAATTAACCTTTTCTCTTTTTTTTCTTTTTCCTTGTAAAATAATAATACTTTTTAGTTTGTAATAACCCGCCTGGGCCTTACTTAACATCCCGCTGCATTATGTTATTTTGGTTTCATTTGATTTATTATTGTAAAAAAGTCATCCATAGTAATAATAGTGACCAAAAGTTTTGTTGGCTTTTATTGTGTTTTAATTGATGAGAAAGTAATAAATAACGACAAAACAATCAGTTTTTACTTAAAAATTACGATTTGATACTGTTTTGAAATCCAATATGTATTAAACGGACAATTTTGGGCGCGCGTTGGCTGATAGTATAGGAGTATTTAAATGTTTAAAATAACAATATTATTATAACAATTTAAATTAACAATATTGACGCAGAAGTAGTTTTGAGGCAGAAACAATTAGGAATTGGCCAAAAGAGCACATTGAATATCTCACTCCATACAAAAAAAAACATAAAGTATTTTTTCCGACCAATCTATTCATTTTAGACAAAAATGGCTCAAAACATTTTTTTCATTAAAATAAAGAGTTCTATCGATTAGTATTTTTAAAAATACAATTTGACGAAAAAAAAATTTTGTTGTAACTTGCGCGCGTCATAGCTCTGAAATGCAACCACTGAGAGCCGGCAGACCACATCAGTTCAGCTACGGAGACGCCATACTTTGAATAGGTACTAAAACTGACCATTTCTCTGATCGTTTTTTTTTCGTAACAATGAAGCCTCTTATAATCACTGTAACTCGAAGTTGCAACTACTGAGAGCAGGCAGACCGACATCATTCACATTAGGGGTCCACTCTTTAACCCATGAAAATGCATCTAACCTTTTCCTTGATCGTTACCAAAAATCCCGTGACCGCTTAGACTAACTGTGATCCATCGCCATAGAGTAAATTTTAACCATGGAAAGTAATTTGTATGGAATGTTCAATATTTTACTTTCCATGGTTAAATTTACTCTATGGCGCTGGGCCACAGTATTTACCGAGCGTGTAGCCGATGCCTATAAATCCAGATTCTATAATCTGGATCGATACAGTGAATTACGATCCATGGCGATCCGGAATATCGATACAAGGCACCCGGATCGAACATCTTTATTGACGCTAAAACCGGAAGTGGGGGGGAGGAGGGGATGGGGGATGAGCGGTGACACAGGCATGGCAAGACCTCTCCATACTCACGCGCGGGTGTGTGGATTCGATTCAAATCGGTTCCACACTACGCACACTGCTTCGCGGGAGGTTTGGGGCTTTTCGCGCGCGCGTTTAGAGATGCCTTAAGGTGGGGAGGGAACTCATATAGTCGAAGATACGCAAGCGGCCGGCGTGCACTTAAAAATTTGCCTATTGTCCCGTTTTTCAAAGTTTTTTTAGGCTTTCTCTACAAATAAGCGTCTTGCGTACACAATGATAGTTCTTAAATACAACCACTGAGAGCCGGCAGACCAACTTGTTTCACACGTGGAGATACTATACTTTGAATAGGTACTAAAACTGACCATTTCCCGTATCGTTTTTTTTTCGTAACAATGACGTGACTTGTGCACGTCATAGCTCAGAAATGCAACCACTATGAGCTGGCAGACCAACTTGCTTCATCTGCAGAGACGACATACTTTGAATATATACTAAAACTACCCATTTCTCTGATCGTTTTTTTTTCGTCACAATGAAGCCTCTTGTAAGCGCTATAACTCGAAGTTGCAACCACTGAGAGCAGGCAGACCGAGATCATTCACATTAGGGGACCACTCTACAACCCATGAAAATGAATCTAACCTT
Source organism: Agriphila geniculea (assembly GCA_943789525.1). Classification (NCBI taxonomy): domain Eukaryota; kingdom Metazoa; phylum Arthropoda; class Insecta; order Lepidoptera; family Crambidae; genus Agriphila; species Agriphila geniculea. The sequence goes on from OX038880.1 coordinate 1,680,096, forward strand.
TTCCTTGATCGTTACCAAATATCCCGCGACCGCTCAGTCTATATTAGTTATTCTGTGTTTGAGTGTTGGTTGAGATGGAAAATTACCTCACTTTAAATGCTTGAGGTCATTTTTTAATTTTGACGACTCTGTATGACATTTATAGGGAGAAAGAAGCAGCTCTTGACGAGCTCCTTGCCTACCGCTTAGGGTTTGCGAACCGATGGCATAGCTTCTATGACATTCTCAAGTGCTTGTAACAGTTTTTCAGTCCTGACTAGGCTGTTGCCTAGACAGGACTGAAAAAAATAATTTGAATTAGGTTTTTTTTAATTATGAATGGCTGCATAGACGATTTCCAACAAGCCTCATAACAACGTGCTCAAGAATAATACACCAGACAGATAGTCACATGATAGAAAATAGCACGAGAGGCGTTTATTTCTGGGTACATCCACAGAACAGATAATGGTACAGCATGATCACGACCACTTTGTCAAGGGGGCGTGCCCTCTTGACAAGTGAAATTAGAACAGGAAGAAGTTGGTAAAAAATCAAAATAGTCCAGTGGCAAAAAAGTGTGAATGAATAGAATCCATACGTGATTACAAAAAATCTTGCTATGGAATCATTATTCTAAAAACATCATTTGCTTAGATAATCACGAATTTACCAGTAAACTAATTTGTCACTGGAGCATTTTGTTTGTTTACTGACTTTGGAGTCTCAGAAATCATGGTAAAATTCGTTAAAACAAGCCAAAATTTCGAGTAAGGGTTTATTTTGCTTCTTTTTTTTTTTAAAGTAGAATCCATTCTTATGTTTAAATACTTACAATGTAAATCACAGAGAAAAACCGTGTGCTGCCTATAATAGAATCAATAAACAATTGCAGGAGTGCTTTAGGACAACTTTTGGTCCAGGGATGAATCACCTCATGGTGCGCCATCTCATTTGCAATTTTGTCGTAAACCTGTTTGCTTATCACCGCCATTTTAGAGGCTTTGGCTTCTTTTGTCACTAAATTATGGCTCTGAAATAAACTATAATTACGTATAAGTAATACTTAAATATAGGCTTTCAAAACACTTACAATGTCAGGACCTTCTCACTTTTCCAGCGCTATTTAAATTGGCAATTTTCTATTCATTTAAACCAATATCACAGTGTGTTCTGAGATTTGAACTCTATGCTAACTTAAAGCTTTAAAATGAAAAATACATAAACGCACTTTAAAAATAATGCAACACACTTTAAAATGTTTAGCTTTATTGAATTAACTATAGAAATAATATTTGGTTCGCTTTAAAATTAATACTTTGCACTATACAATTTAATTTCATAACTTTAGTAGGTACCTACTTGTAAACCTTTGGTAAACAGACGACGAGCGAGTGTAGCAAGCTTTATTAGCCAAATTTTATCATTCAAAGTGCCCTCTAGCACCTTAAAAATGCTATATCTGTCACTAGTAGAATCTATAGTTAGTTACAGTCTCGAGTCCTATGGGTTGACATTCAAAACAAACCTATAAAAGATTTAATCACTGCATATACGACTTTTAAAACTACTCGTTAACAAAAAAAAAATAAGTACCAAGGAAATTACAGAATTTATTTAAAGTGTGTAAAATACTACCGATAGATCTTAAACACAAATATTTACTGGCTGTCAACCATCATGGGCGTCGAGAGCACCACTCACTTGTAGCACATAGATATAACACGAGGTCGGTGTCGAATGGTAAATATGTTATACCGAAAGTCACTAACTATTATGGTGATAGAACACTCAATAAGAGGATCCCATATTTGTTAAATATACTTAAGATCGGAATGTAATAAAAACAAATTTTGTAATCTTCTAAAAAAGCATTTATTAGACACAATACTGTAATTTTAACTAAAACATTAACATAATAAAACTTTTATTATTTAAGAACCTAAAAATTTAGTGGATATCCTCCGAGAGCTGTACGGGTCCGCGACAATGCAGGTGCGCATGCACATTAACACCAACTCCGTGTCTATAGACCGGGGTGTCCGCCAAGGGGACAATCTCTCGCCCAAACTTTTCACTAACGTTCTTGAAGACATAATGAAGACGTTGGATTGGAGCGAGAGTGGAGTCAACATTAACGGGGAGCGCATGTCGCATCTTAGATCGCGGATGACCTCATTCTCGTCGCCGAACGCGTCGACGATCTCCAGCATATGCTCGCAGAACTGCATGAAGCTTCCCTGAGGGTTGGTCTTAGGATGAACGTGTCCAAGACCAAGATCATGACGAATCGCTCTACACGAATACCAGATATAACCGTTGGTAATGACACCATACAGATGGTCAGCGATTACGTCTATCTTGGACATCGTTTGTCCTTTGATCGAGAAGCGCAGGTGAAGGAGATCGAAAGACGCATCGGATTAGGGTGGGCTGCCTTCGGTAAACTCGAGGACGTCTTTAAGTCTAAACTCCCACAGTGCCTTAAAACCAAGGTGTACAACCAATGTGTCTTGCCTATCCTCACCTACGGTGCTGAAACTTGGACGCTCACTAAGCAGAATATGCACAAAATTAAGGTAGCACAAAGAGCAATGGAGCGTTCTATGTTAGTCATCTCTCTTGTTGACCGTATACCAAACGTCGAAATTCGACAAAAAACGAAAGTCGAAGACGTGGGTAGGCGGATAACAAGGTTAAGGTGGAGATGGGCGGGACACTTGGCTAGACGGGATGACGGACGGTGGACTAAGGCAGTTACAGAGTGGTGGCCAAGAGGAGCAACAAGGCCAGTGGGCAGACCACCGGCCCGATGGTCAGACGATATCGTCAAGTTGACGGGATCTCACTGGATGAGGCTGGCGCAGGACCGTGAGGAATGGCGCTATAGAGAAGAGGCCTATACCCAGCAGTGGGTTGATGTGGGCTGAATATGATGATGAAAAATTTAGTACCTACCTGAGTACATAATTTAACATAAGATATTTTCGAGACAAACTATCTTAAATAGTTTTGTGGGACTGATGTTGTACCAGAATGTTGTATACCTAACTTGTTTATTAATATATAAATAAATAAATAGGTCCCATAGGCAACACACTTGCTCGTAAAGTGAGCCCTAATACATCGCTTTTAGGGCCATAAACCGAGCTATAACAAACGCGTGCAATAATAATATAAAACACTAGGTTGTTATAGAATTATCCCTACAAATTTAAATTAGTACCTTACTGCAAGTTCTATGCGAGTAGACAGAGCATTCCCAATTTAACCGGGTAATACAGTTATTTTTTTTAGTAACAACAAAGAGGTTTTATGCCGCTGAAAACTCCTATTCATTTTTTAAATAATGACGTTAAAAACAGCAGACTTGGGCGGGATCCCTTGTTTTCGCATAATGGTTTTATACCTAATTTGATTTTGCATAACGGATTTGGCATAATCTTTTTTGTCATAATAATACTTTGGCATAATTGTTTTTTGGCATACTATGTATATTAGCATAATTATCATTTAGACTAATTTGTTTTCGCATAATTTCGCATGATTTATATTTTGTTTCATTTTTTTGCAATCATGGCTTATCATAACATTTTATGAGTATTTAAGTACGGTCCGTTCACTTAGATAGTGTCGGTACACCCGCAAGCACTTGTGTTCAGAGACAGGAATACCGGTAACAAACACAATCTTTCAATACGGCACTTCTATGTAAACTGCCAAAAGTCAAATTGACTTGCGGGTGTACGCCGCACGTGGTATCTTTTGTTTATTCGGCTGCATCCTTTGACAAGAAGCGGCACGTACAAAGGCGGCGAGATAAAAGGGCGACACTATCTGAGCAAACGGACTTTACCGTTACAATACTGTTTCTTCATAAAAAGTATAAATGTGATTGTAATACAAATAATTTCTTCTAATTGTGAAAACTGTTTAAGGCTTTTTGTTTTTTAAGAAACACTGTACTAATGTTTAACTAAAATAGCCGTTTGTTTTCCATGAAATAAAAATAAAAAAATAAATAAATAAAAAATAATATTATAAGGCATATTGTCTATTCGCCTAATATTATTTAGACATAAAAATCGAAAACAATAAGAATAAATATATAAAAAGATATAGGAAAGTAATATATATAAACATGTAAAAGGGGTAGGTATTGTAATAAAATGCCAAAAACTCATAACACATAAGTACGACCGACCATAAATGTCGACTCATAAAACACCTGTTTTTAAAATACCGAAAATCCTTAATGTCAATATCTAAAAGACCGAAACTTGAAAGATCGATTTATTTAATGACTGGTGATAGTTCGAAACCCTGAAAGTTAAAATGCCGATAGTTGAAAATCCCGAAAGTCTGTTTAGGTCTATTAGGTGCGACGACGAGCGAGCGTAGCGAGCGAGGAGGAGGTGAGGTTCCATTGCGACCAACAATGCACGAGCCGAGCGAGCAAAGCGAGCGTGCCGCGGCAGCGGCCAGCGAAGTGCCAGAACCGATCTGCTAGCATGTAACCCTCAATTAACCTTCGGTTTTTTAAGCTTCGGGATTTTGTATTTTAGGTAACCTTAACCTTCGGTTTTTTAAGCTTCGGGATTTGGATTTTAAGTAAAATGTTCTTTCGTGATTTTAAACATCGAGATTTTTTTGTTTATAAAAATATGCGTTAATAACATTATGCGTGTTTAAATTTATGCTAAAGAATATTATGCTTAAACATGATTATGCTTAAAGTAGTTATGGTTAAAAAAATTATGCATAAGCTGTTATGACTAAATAATATTATGCGTAAACATCATTAGGCGAAATCATATTATGCTATGACATATTATGCCTTAAAATTTTATGCAAATACATAGGGAACCGACTTGGGCCCCAGGTGAGATGAAGGCCAAATAGTAGAATTAAAAAAATCCTGTGGAATCAGTCAGTGAGGCCTTCCGAAAATATGTACTTATGTTAGCTTGTTTATACCAATGCTAGAAATCCTTAAGTCTTACCTTTGCTCTTTACTTAACCTCTTTAGTTGTTTTATTTAAATGAGACATAATACAAAACGATTACGTAGTACGCTTTCTTCATAGGCTCATTTTAGATATCAATTTTTACTGTAGCTAACTATGTTATACCTTTAAGTGAGTACATTATAAAAATAAACCCCACCACCGGTACCGCGTCACCTCTCCCCTCTTGAAAAATTTCCCGTTTTAGAGATTTTCTCAATTTTTAGGAACCATATAAGCTCGAACAAAATGAACGAAGACTAAATTATTTCTTAATAAATTACCTTTGTAAGTACACAACTCAATTTTTGATACGAATTAAGGCCTGGGCACACCGGCTGCGTAGACACGCGCGTGGTCACGCATGCGTAGACACGCGCGTAGTGACGCGCCCCTGACACACCGGCGGGCTGATTATCTAATTAGAAACCACCTAGCGACCGATTGCAGTTCATAGATGATAGTGATCCATTGCTACTTCTTTTTGGATTAAAAAAAATACCAAAGAAAAGTAGCAATGTATGTGGAATGAAACCGGTCGCTAAATAGTTTCTTTTTAGATAATCAGGGTGCGGGTTACGCATACGTCTACGTGGCACGCAACGCAACCTGTCCCCTGCGTACCCAGCCGCTGCGGCAGCCATCTTTGCGATTCTAGTGCGCGATGTCAGATGAAGATTGAGTAAATGGACTAATTTTTTCGCACTAATTTAATTAGTTTTTCTTTAATATCGTTATTCATTACTTAAAAACAAAATAAAACACCACTTACTACCGGTAGTACCGGTACTATTTGTAAACAAATACAACTGAATGCATAGTCACGCACGTGGTTACGCGCGTAGTGACGCGCAGGAAAGATACGTGCGTGTTCGTATTTGTTCTTTGTGACGTCCAATAGGGAATGCCATTGAGTACAACGTCATCAATGCGTTCCGCTCTGCGTAAGTACGCAGCCTGGTTGTCTCATGAGAGCTGCAATGCGTAGGGTTACGCATCGGTCTACGTGCACGCGTACGTTACGCAAGCGGTGTGCCATGTCTCATAAAGTTTCAGACATTACAATGTCATGGTACGTCTACGTGCACGCTTACGCATACGCTTACGCATCCGGTGTGCTGGAGTCTTTATAGTTTCCAAGCAATGGTGCGTCAGAATTTGTAGTGGTGGCAGTACACAAGAAAAAAACGAAGAATTCAGCTATTGCTGAACCAAAACCTTTCTTAACGTAGGCTTTTTAATTCGAGTCAGTAAATTGGCTTTATTGATTTCTCGATACTTTATTAGGTACTTATTATTTCTATCAAAAAACGAGCTAAGTAAATATTTTATAATTCTTAAATAATGACTATGTAAGTTTATAGATACAAACAGCAACACTCTTAATTAAACACATTTTTTTCTTACATATCGCAAGGAATGAGACTCACATTTGACTTTGACAATTATGAACCATAGCCAGTGACTGAGTAACATAACTTAATTTTGTCGGAAACGCTCGAAGTAGGAAATTTTTGTCACACGAAATGAGATTGCTGTTAATTAAGTCTTATATAATTTCTCATTTTAAGTTATTAATATTAATTTAAGTTATTAATATTTTTTATAGTTACCTCAACTGAAATCTGAATAGATGGAGATGTTTTTAAAATATTTTAAGTAAAAAAAAAAATATACATAAGTATTACAAAAATATTAGTTTTGACCTCATCTATAACCCTTTAGCGGTATACGTCATATTTCCAGTAACCCTGTATTTCGAAACGATAACAAGTAACCGAAGCATCTATAACATCATAGAAGATATGAGAACCTCTCTGTGTGAGAAAAAATTTCATACTTAACCCCCATTATTAACTTTATTAATTTTAACTATTGGAGTCTTGTTAGAGACTTGTTGAGAGGTTACATTTTTATTAAAGCGTCTGTATCTCTAAACTTACACAGTTATTATACCAGCCGTTTTACGTTATTAGGCGGATCCCGACCAAAGCTCGCCATATTCGGCAAATGTCTTGCCTCGCGAGGCAGCGCACTTGGTGGGGACCCTCCTTTTTTTTTGTCCCGCAGAAAATGCCTTCGCTTACCACCCCCGAGCGGGGAACACGGGGGCGGTTATGTGGTGCATCCACTAAAAACCCCGGGGCGTTTTCCTTTCGCGCATTGGACGAGGACAGGCGAGATCGGTGTGGCAATCACCGCGTCCCCCTCCTTGAGGACAAGCGTCTCCTACGGTGTGGCACTTGGGAACACACGAGTGAGACGAGAGAGTGCTCTTCCACCTCCAGGGCCTAAGTGGACGAAGTCACAGGCGGAAGCTAGTTTATTACAATAATTAGAATCGTGTCCAGAGGAACCTATTAGTATCCCGTTTCCTTTCTCTTTCTCTTTCCCGTTTCCGTTACCGTTCCCGTTCAGTTTCCCGTTCCGGTACCCGTTCACGTTCCCGTTCTCGTTCCCAAAAAAAAACACAAAATGTGTGTTTGTCTTTTGATTTTTAGACGTGCTCTTACGAAGTTTAAAGCTGGAATGTCTATTTTTTCCCATACAAAATTTGAACTTCATTTTCACTCCTTTAGGGGTTAAATTATATCCACCGAGTGGGACTTCAAAATGAATGTCATTTCCGCAATCAACATGCCATAAAACCCCAAAATCGACATCAATATCGAATTTTAGACTTGTTTACCCATTACACCATCTTAAGGGTTGAAATTGCAACAAGTCCGATAGGTACACGTTGCGTAAGTTTCCAACCGTAGCCTAAATAATAGATTTATTGATGTTTACATTAAGAATTTTCTAAACACAACTTCATCCCTCTTTTCAACCCATCGGGGGTGGAATTATCAAAAACGCACGTTCATAATTTTGTTTTTTTCCTGAACGTTCAAAAATATCTTAAAGTGACTTTTTTTCGTTAGCAGAAATAACCACTTTTTCGTTACGTTTCTATACATAAATAAGCATCATTTAAATCATTCATAATTTAATCACTTCAATCTACTTAAACTGAGAAAAATGGTACCTATCGTATATAAAAATTATTAAACTATTACTATGGAAAATATGTCATTGATTTCATAAAACAATAATTAATATTCTGACAATTTTACAACAAGACAGTAATCTTTTGTAAATATACAAAGATACAACCAGTCCTATACCTACTGTATTAATTTTAAGGCCGTTGTATGACCGAAAGTGGCGCCCTCAGAGGTTTTTATTTAATAAGTCATTAATAGAAAAAGATTTTAATAATGTCTCTCGTGGAGATTTTAGGGCCCATGGTCTAGTATTTTTAGAGGGTATCACTACATGCCCTCGTAGTCATTTGTAGAAGTAGATAGAAAATGTGTCAAAAACGGCCACTTTTAGCAGTTTTGCTATCTACTTCTACGAATGACTACGAGGGCATGTAGAAATTACTTCTAAAAATACTAGACCATGGGCCCTAAAATCTCCACGAGAGACATTATTAAAATTGTGTTTTAGAATTATAATATTAAATAAAATTCACCGCGGCGCCACTTTCGCTCAGGGTACCGCCTTAATAATAATAATTAGCCCGCAGGGCAGTTTGTGGCAAGCTGTTGGTGAGTAGCGACACCACGGACCCGAGTGCTCCAGGCCCTCATCCCCGCAGCAGGGGTGGACCCCAAGGGGGCCTGTGGCCCCTGCTCGCCTTCAATGGCCATCCAGGGTGGAGTCGTTAGAGCTAAAAGCTCGCAGGGTGTAAGTGAAACATGCGTGCGTAAGACGCGAGTTGGCACTAGGGCTTGGTATTCGAATATTCGAATATTCGTATTATCCGAATATTCGCCTCATTTATTATTCGAATATTATTGAGAGTAGTATTCGAATTTTCCGAACTTTTCGAATACTGATATACAGTGTGTTACAAGCATCGGCATGTAACTTAGCACTGCCATTTTGTGCACAGAAGTATTTTTTGGGGTCTCATTGGTGGTAGACGTGGTGTGGGGCTTCTGCAAGCATGCGCAGTAATCCCCTCCAATTTCTCTCACCGCTAAACTTACGTGCCGCGGCCTATAAAAAACCCTACCCCTAATGTTGAATATGGTAGATAGGGCCCATCAAACTGAACCATTTTTACTACGGGACCAACTCTGAAATCGTGAAATAATAAACAGCTGTTTCATACAAAAATGTATAACGAAAATATCAAAATGTATGCAACAGCACAGCAGATTTTTTTGCGATTTCAGAGTTGGTATGTCCCATTGTAAAAAGTTGTTCAATTTGATGGTTTTTATCTACTATGTTCGACATTAGGGGTATGTTTGTAATACATAATGTATATTTCACAATAAAAATAAACTATGACAAAAGAAAGTTATTAGTTTTATTTCTGTTAATAATGGAAAACTGTCAATCAGAAGCTGATTTAATTTGTTTTTGTTAATTATAAGAGCAGTACTATATTTTATTATACGCTGTGGCTGGTTGTGCAAAAGACCGAGGAGTATAATCTACCACTTTGCTTGGAGTTTGTGGAATACTAAAGCCTTTGATTCTATCCAGACCTAAACAATCACTCCAGAATCTCGAGATGTATCGAGTTGATTATACGAATAAGCCAGACGTGGGTTGCGAAACTGTGCAAAAATGCGTTGGAAGACACCTTTAAACTCCTTAACTGGAAAGGACTCGGCAACATTAACAGCCAGTACCTAGCATACACCTTTGTTTTGCAGTTGTTGTTGTTGGCAACATAACACTCGAAGCTGTTGATCATTAGTTAAATGTTCATAAAAACGTAGTTTTTCTTTTTAAATTAGTAAAATTCTACTTTTATTGTATGACCTTTATAAAATCTATGAATTATATGATATTATATTCAAGTCAAAAGGACATTTTGTTCTCTAGATAAAAAGTATTCGAAGAATTCGTAATATTCGGATAATTCGGATATTCATTTTGGAACAATTCGAAATATTCGAATAGTAAAAATGGACGAATATTGCAAGCCCTAGTTGGCACACTGTCTGTCACTGCCCGGAATATTGGCAAGAGAATAAAAGATGGCTACTGCGCATCTTTTGTCTCTTTCATTCTCTAACCAATATATATGCCGGCATCTGTACAGTGGGTTGAAAGCGGTGCACACTGTGATGACCCTCGCGGCTGCTTGTCGCTTGTCTGCTGCTAATGACCAATCTGTATGTGATACTTACTGTATCAGCTTTGATCGTCTAGTGGTTTTATTTGATTATTTTATCCCAAAATATAACTCAGTTTAAACAAATGTAACTTTTAACAAACTTGTCTGGAAAGGATGATATTGTATACGTCTTAGATAATGGCTTGAGGTGCGATAATAATTATTCGGTTAATAAATGATAACAATGATTTTGATACGCGTTTGGATTCAATCAGAGCGTCTATTCCAGATGCGATCCTGCCAGCCCTAATTGATTTTTGACAATTCTCGTTAGACGGATGTCAATAATTCGCTGTCCTTATCACCCTTTTTATTATTTGATTGGAGGAGATTAACTGACTCCTCTTCTTTTTAAAAAACAGGTGGCCACCTTAGGGTTGATGGACTAGCGCGAGCTCTTAATTCTTCCTATGCTATTTCTACGCTGACCACAATGAAAGTCACCCTCTGTACCATTTGAATCCAAACAGCGTGTTTCTGATTTAGAATAAAACTAAATGAATACTAATTATTACTTTATGAATCACAACCTCTAGCCTAAATTCAATTATAGTGTCAAAGATTTATGTCAACTTCATAAATAATTCATGTTGAATGAATGGCATTTCATTTAGATATATAATGTGCTCTAAATGAGAGTCTTATTTAAGCTTCATTTGGTATCAATTAACAGGGCTATCAATTTAAAACCAATAAAATTCTAAGTTCTGTTCGAAAGAACTGTGATAGCTTTTACTCTATCTATAAACATGTACCAAGTGTTTTCAAGTGTCATGACACTGTAAATCAAATTCAAAGTAAGAAAATCTAATTTTGTCCATTACCCAACAGACAAAATAAAGTATCAATCATCGAAGACGACACTAGTATATTAATTTAATGATATCTACAAAAGGTATTAAACTCTATCTCTGGAAAATAGTTATTGCAAATAATTCTTCAGTGAAAAAGGGGTGCCTATAATTGGGAAAATAAATATGAATACAGATTAATTGTTTAGAGTCATTTATTATTGGCAATGTTTGGTTTTGGTATTTGTTTGTTCAAGAAAATTACTTTAATTGGTTTTGATTTAGTTGATTTGACTGTTAAGTTATTTTAATTATTTAATAAAAGGGTTTAATTTAGAGGTTTTGATTATTTTTGGAATTATCTGATGATTATGGATTATTATAAATATGTTTTAATTTGAAATTGTTTTGATTGTCTGGTCAATTTAAAAGGAATGATTTAGTTATTTGAACAATTAATAAAATGGCTCTAATAAAAACTTTTATCGAAACTGAATTTGTTTAATTCCCACGCTAGTAGGTAATTAAACCTTCGCACTGCTCACTACAGCTTTTGAATCGAGGAAAGCGCGCGAAGTCACAAAAAACCTCGTTTCGGCTGATAAAACTACTAATTTAAACAATAAACATGAGTACAAAGAGTGAAATATAACCTAGCGTATCTATTTTAGACCTTTAGTTATGTGAGATCGATGCACATCAATTTAATAATTTATTTATTTAACACAAGTTATATTGAGAGGTCTAAAATAGATATGTGTTTTATACATAATTCTTATTTCTATTTACTTAACTTATCTTTCTGCAGTAAGGAGCTCCTTGTGAATTCAACAATGACACTTTAGTTAATTTATTAATATGGATCCAAACTATTTGTAATTTATAATTCGAAGGGACGCTTTATTTCTCACAACAATTTCTATAATCGATCCAAAAAGACGTCTGCACTCCACACTCGTCCTTCGCTAAAAATCCTCTACCTTTCCAAAAATCTCTATACAATTGTTAACAACAATAGAATTACAACTACTTAATTCTAATACGCTCTTCCTGTTATGAAGATAGAGTCCAATTTGGTTTATCACAACTCCTGCGCACTTTTCACAAAACCACACCCTTAATGCTATGACGCGCTGTTTGATTGGCTTGTCCTTGATATCATCTCTTTCTGTTACATGGCATTATAAATTTCGAGTTTCCACATTTGACTTGAAATCAAATCATTGTATGCAACAATGATCCGGGTACTATTGAATTGTTTTCAGTCACTGTCTCATGAAACCTGAAAAATAAAAGGTATTTGCGTAGAAACTGCATTTTTAGATTTCGAAAATAACTAGAGAGACATAGTATTATGTCTCCTTAGTCTTTATCCATCAGAACTTAAGGTCCAAGTTTGTTTGAGCAAACGAAGTTCAGTTATCACATTGCATTTCCGCGTAAATATTCCTTTTTTTATATACGTTTTGGGTCGACGACGCCGACGTCCCAAACGTGGCACTTATCTTCCATTTTAAAGATGTGGAATATTTTTTTAACGATATTTACGATCTAAAATGTCAACCTTGTAGAAAATTTATTGTCCCTTTTCAAGTGTCAAAAAAAAAGGAGATTTGAGTTACATTACTTTGCAACGAATTTCTAAGACGTTTTTAATGGTAGCCACATGTTGAAATGTTTGGCAATGTTTTCAGAACTATAGATTTTTTTTCTTGTCAAACATCTTTCTACCACTGTAAATATTATTCAACTAATTATTTATTGCAGACAATAATGTCTATTGTTTAGTTAATTCTTGAATTATCAAAATGTTATATTAATATGCAACTTAGTTTGATGTTTTTACCGAATTTACTTTTTGTTAGATTATAAATTGATTGATATAATTATCACTTTAACCCTTTTAAACCAGATAGGTACTACTATATTTTATGGACAGAAAATATCTTCATTAAAACCGAAGTCTTATAAGACTAAACATATTGTATAGTAAATAATTGGAATCACTCTATGTTTACAACGATTTAACCCTGCAAGCTTCGCATAAAGCTTTTTCAAGCTGTCCTTTGTTCAATGTAGGTTTTCATTGAATAGGTACTTCCACTGAATTAAAATAAACTTATATTAATGTTTATATTTTTATATACTATAATGTAAAGTATTGAATCACCACATTATGAGACCATATCTCTTTCTCAAACCGGGGTTCGAACCCGTGACCATTTATAAATGTTTTTCACTAAACTATTGAGTCACTTCGCAATCTCGTGTTTCTTTCCCTTTGTTAATATCACCATACCTAGAAGAGATCGCTTTTAGCGTTAAGTTTAAACTGTTTTACCGCTCGACTAATTCTTATTATAATATCTTAATTTTCTATCTAGTAAAATAAATCTTAAAGATTAAAATGTCCTTAAATCTTTTAAAGATAGCTGATGGTCACATCTACTTGATATGCTCTAAGCAACTTCTCTCCAATTCAACTTTACGAGTTTAACCTTACTATTTATTAACTACTTCTTTCACGTATGTAATAATCCACCTGATTCGAACAGGGCAGGGGTATGCACCCAAATTCATCTTAGTTTCAAACCGAATTTGAATACCAATTCACCTCTATATTTTGATCAGACAAGACAGACAAACCTAAACCTTTTTTTTTCTCCTCTATATACTTATTACGTAACTAAAACCTTACATTTTCCTTCCTTTTATACTTAATGGTTTTGCAACAATCAAATCGTTCAGATTTTTTTTTCATTTTATCCGACAGAATATTAATTTACCCAATGATGATCAACACATAAGTTGAAATTGCAAAATCTATTTTCACTCCGTAGCTGGATATCTTAAATGACTAAACTTAGATTACTTTTATCTATTACTTGATCAATATACTTGATTCGAAAAAGTAATGTTGTGCTTTGGCCTAGTCTATAATATAGCTTAAAGTACTAAATTATTGATTCAATTTCTCAATCGGCAGTCAAAATATTATGTGAATTCTGAATCTAACAGAATCTTTCATTTCCAATTCAAAATGAATATGAAATAACCATGTCTATTTTTTTAAATAACTAATTTTAGGTATTATAGAAATACTCTAAGTATAACTTTCCATTTCATAGCAATGCAATACCCCCATGAGGTTTTCTTAACAATTCACTTTTACTAATTGAATAGCACATAACCAAATACCAAATATCGGCACGTTTTGTTCTTTCTTAGAAAGTTACATTCCAGATTGTTTTATAACTTTAAAATCTCTTACCTACAGTTTGAATTGTATATCTATTGTATTGACTCTATTGTTGTAAAGTCCTTTCCGTTTAAGTTTACTTAAATAAAGAATCTTTAAAACAACCAGATGGCCTTTTGTTGATAATGGCCAGTCTGTGGGTCAGCTCTAGCGTTAACTATTTATTGTTCCTCAGAAAACAGACAGCTGCACCGACAGTTTGGTACCATTTTAGCCTGAGGAATTTTTTTTTTGTTCGTTTCAACCTTTTGAGAACAAAAAAATATTTGACCTGCGTCATCCTATACCTTAAAGTCAATTCCTTGTAGATATTTTTCGAATTTCTTAAATTGGGTTCAGATTTCTATCTTAATATATCCTATTCCTAAGTTAAATTTAGATTTCATGTAAGTACACATTGATAAATTCATACACCTGTATGAATAATTTTACTCGTTTCTCGTTCATAATAATAGTACTAAAATGAAGTGTATCCGTCCTTAACCATTTGCCTCGGACAAATCGGTATTATGTAACAAAATTAATTCAAGCTATTAATTAGATCGACTTAGTCTTTCTCATCTAATAATATTGTAACTCAATTAACTAAATTGAATCAAATGTATAAATTATTCATCTTACCTCGAATCGAACGAAGTCAAGATTCAATTCCTAAATAAAATAAAAATTGATAATATCCTTTGTTGACGGTATAACTGTTGCTTACAATATATGAACCTTCTCAACTACTAATCTTACCTTAGTTTAAAAACTACACTAAGTAATATACTTCGATTTTAATAAAGATAAACATCTGGTCAATAACTGATACGAATATCAAAATAAAGCATAAGCTTTACAATTTTATTTTATTTGAATGTTATATAATTTTTAATGTAATTTGAATTTTGGTCGTACTTTAATTTTGTATTTCTGTTTATAACATTACGTTTTCAACTTATAAAAATGTTGTTTTTATAAATGTCGTTTGTTCCGTACGTCTTTGTATCGTTTAAAACTTCCTAAATGACTAATTAACCGCACAGCTACCTGCCTAATTTAGTAATACTCTAATGAACTAACAGACCTATTATCCTAAAATTGTACGCAAATCTAACGCTTCGATTTACTTTAAACTTTCCCGCTAATATATCAATCCGTTGTTATTGAATAACATCCGTCTTCGTCGTATACCTACGCCTACCTACCTATCTATACCTACCTAAAATCTTTCGCGCCTATCTCAAATCCTAAAAAATGCCGCTGCCTTTCTTTCGCGTCGCGTCAAAACATTCGAACCGTAATAATTTTTTCTCCTAACGCTTTGCCTACAACTGTAATAAAATAATTTCTAAAACGTTATTGTGTGGGACTAACAAAGAATATTGTTTTAGGTACCGAACGAAACACAATGCAACAATGATAACTTGAACTTCGCTGCCTGTAAAAGTACATAATAAAAATATTTCTATGCACAAAAGACAAAACTAGAATGAATTTCAAACAAATTGCAGG
Organism: Agriphila geniculea; assembly: GCA_943789525.1. Classification (NCBI taxonomy): domain Eukaryota; kingdom Metazoa; phylum Arthropoda; class Insecta; order Lepidoptera; family Crambidae; genus Agriphila; species Agriphila geniculea. The sequence continues at coordinate 1,695,810 of OX038880.1, forward strand.
GTGAAATTTGTCGGCAGTTATAATATGATAATTATGGGTATTAATCACAAATAGGAAGTTAGTAATTTCTCCTCTCCCAAAGGTTTAGAATAAACATATTCTTATTTAATTGTCAAGATATTTAGAATTATAGAATTAGTATTCAAAATTTCAGTCTGCAATGTTTGATAAAATTTAAATATAAATATGCTGAAATATAATATTGGGATATGATATAAAGTTTCTACGTTGTGTAATTATTTTAAGGTTCGATTCCCAGTTGCGTTTGCTGTAAGTGAACACAAAATCTAAGAATCCTGGTCACGGCACCATGTGTGATGACCCTCGCGGCTGCTTGTCGCTTGTCTGCTGCTAATGACCAATCTGTATGTGATACTTACTGTATCAGCTTTGATCGTCTAGTGGTTTTATTTGATTATTTTATCCCAAAATATAACTCAGTTTAAACAAATGTAACTTTTAACAAACTTGTCTGGAAAGGATGATATTGTATACGTCTTAGATAATGGCTTGAGGTGCGATAATAATTATTCGGTTAATAAATGATAACAATGATTTTGATACGCGTTTGGATTCAATCAGAGCGTCTATTCCAGATGCGATCCTGCCAGCCCTAATTGATTTTTGACAATTCTCGTTAGACGGATGTCAATAATTCGCTGTCCTTATCACCCTTTTTATTATTTGATTGGAGGAGATTAACTGACTCCTCTTCTTTTTAAAAAACAGGTGGCCACCTTAGGGTTGATGGACTAGCGCGAGCTCTTAATTCTTCCTATGCTATTTCTACGCTGACCACAATGAAAGTCACCCTCTGTACCATTTGAATCCAAACAGCGTGTTTCTGATTTAGAATAAAACTAAATGAATACTAATTATTACTTTATGAATCACAACCTCTAGCCTAAATTCAATTATAGTGTCAAAGATTTATGTCAACTTCATAAATAATTCATGTTGAATGAATGGCATTTCATTTAGATATATAATGTGCTCTAAATGAGAGTCTTATTTAAGCTTCATTTGGTATCAATTAACAGGGCTATCAATTTAAAACCAATAAAATTCTAAGTTCTGTTCGAAAGAACTGTGATAGATTTTACTCTATCTATAAACATGTACCAAGTGTTTTCAAGTGTCATGACACTGTAAATCAAATTCAAAGTAAGAAAATCTAATTTTGTCCATTACCCAACAGACAAAATAAAGTATCAATCATCGAAGACGACACTAGTATATTAATTTAATGATATCTACAAAAGGTATTAAACTCTATCTCTGGAAAATAGTTATTGCAAATAATTCTTCAGTGAAAAAGGGGTGCCTATAATTGGGAAAATAAATATGAATACAGATTAATTGTTTAGAGTCATTTATTATTGGCAATGTTTGGTTTTGGTATTTGTTTGTTCAAGAAAATTACTTTAATTGGTTTTGATTTAGTTGATTTGACTGTTAAGTTATTTTAATTATTTAATAAAAGGGTTTAATTTAGAGGTTTTGATTATTTTTGGAATTATCTGATGATTATGGATTATTATAAATATGTTTTAATTTGAAATTGTTTTGATTGTCTGGTCAATTTAAAAGGAATGATTTAGTTATTTGAACAATTAATAAAATGGCTCTAATAAAAACTTTTATCGAAACTGAATTTGTTTAATTCCCACGCTAGTAGGTAATTAAACCTTCGCACTGCTCACTACAGCTTTTGAATCGAGGAAAGCGCGCGAAGTCACAAAAAACCTCGTTTCGGCTGATAAAACTACTAATTTAAACAATAAACATGAGTACAAAGAGTGAAATATAACCTAGCGTATCTATTTTAGACCTTTAGTTATGTGAGATCGATGCACATCAATTTAATAATTTATTTATTTAACACAAGTTATATTGAGAGGTCTAAAATAGATATGTGTTTTATACATAATTCTTATTTCTATTTACTTAACTTATCTTTCTGCAGTAAGGAGCTCCTTGTGAATTCAACAATGACACTTTAGTTAATTTATTAATATGGATCCAAACTATTTGTAATTTATAATTCGAAGGGACGCTTTATTTCTCACAACAATTTCTATAATCGATCCAAAAAGACGTCTGCACTCCACACTCGTCCTTCGCTAAAAATCCTCTACCTTTCCAAAAATCTCTATACAATTGTTAACAACAATAGAATTACAACTACTTAATTCTAATACGCTCTTCCTGTTATGAAGATAGAGTCCAATTTGGTTTATCACAACTCCTGCGCACTTTTCACAAAACCACACCCTTAATGCTATGACGCGCTGTTTGATTGGCTTGTCCTTGATATCATCTCTTTCTGTTACATGGCATTATAAATTTCGAGTTTCCACATTTGACTTGAAATCAAATCATTGTATGCAACAATGATCCGGGTACTATTGAATTGTTTTCAGTCACTGTCTCATGAAACCTGAAAAATAAAAGGTATTTGCGTAGAAACTGCATTTTTAGATTTCGAAAATAACTAGAGAGACATAGTATTATGTCTCCTTAGTCTTTATCCATCAGAACTTAAGGTCCAAGTTTGTTTGAGCAAACGAAGTTCAGTTATCACATTGCATTTCCGCGTAAATATTCCTTTTTTTATATACGTTTTGGGTCGACGACGCCGACGTCCCAAACGTGGCACTTATCTTCCATTTTAAAGATGTGGAATATTTTTTTAACGATATTTACGATCTAAAATGTCAACCTTGTAGAAAATTTATTGTCCCTTTTCAAGTGTCAAAAAAAAAGGAGATTTGAGTTACATTACTTTGCAACGAATTTCTAAGACGTTTTTAATGGTAGCCACATGTTGAAATGTTTGGCAATGTTTTCAGAACTATAGATTTTTTTTCTTGTCGTGTATGGCCTATGGTCCATTACAACACCTCTCTACACCCTGAGTCGCCCGCGCCGGTGTTGCGCCCCGGTCGGCAGTTGCTGACCAGTTTGGGGTGCCCATCTAGCGGGCGGCGAGTCACTTTCCGCCGACGGTTCGAGTTTGTGAGATGTAGGAAAAGGCAGAAGTCCGCAATCTCACCCCATATCCCAATATTATAACCCACTATTTTTTATTCAATGATAGCCCATATATTTTATTTATTCTCTCTAATACTCGCAATAGTCTATAACATACCTGCCGGGGTCCGCTTCCGTCTGCGCCATAAAGTTTAATATACCTAGCGGAATAGAGGAACAAACATGAGCTGTCAAACGAAACCGAAATTTAATTGCATTTGCGTGTGTAAAAATGTTTATGTATAGTATCAGTGATGTATATATTATCACTATTGTCATTATTATCGATATCGATAGTATTAATTAGTATAAAACATAATAGTAACAGTAATAGTAACAGTCTTATAAAAGGATGGAATGGAATTTTGCATGGGTGTAGTGAAGTATGACTATTAAAAAAAGATCAGAAGATATTTAAAATCATTTATTTAACATTTCTCGTTTACAAAGATTACATAGTGATAGACAATCCACAAAAAATATCGAAAACTCGATGCAGCCCCAGTGTAAAATGAAAATTATTTATCCACACAAAATATTCGTAAATTTTGCATAATGTCTAAAGTCGATCTTTGCTTCTTAGAAAAATAAATGTTTACAAAGGAGAATAATCAAGCTCAGTGCTAAAAATTCGAAGCGCATTGGTAAAAATAAACCCAAACATAAGCGGCGTCGATTTGGAATAATTTACCTGTGAAATGAATATTTTTCAGGGTTATTTCAATAGACACACTCTACTTTGTGCCACAAATGTTATGATATGACATTGGGTAGTGTACCTAGTACTCATGGAAGGAGTAAGCAAGACAATTTTATCTCTTGATACTCTAAATGAGATGTCCCAGCGTTGCCCCAGTTTCATTGTATTTAATTACTTTCATAATAAAAAATGCCAATTACATTTTATTTAGGTATAGTATCAATCAAGAATTGTTTTATATTTAGAAAAATTATTACAAAAACATTAAGTTGCTTTCTGAAGTATTTTGTGAAAAAAATTTAAGTAAATAGTACTATCATGTTAAAAAATTGTGATTTAAAAGCGTTTTAACTTAAAAATCCCACTTTTTAATGCAGAAAAAAATTATTAATCTGATTCTAGAGTAAAATACCTACTCTGACATACTTCTTTGATTAAGACGCGATAGACTTTCATTTTTTGAGAATGGTGAGGCAAATGACATAGGCGCGATGAGACATGTCCTTTGGTTGAAAGATTCTAATATAAGAGTTATTTATTTTCCAAATTGCATCATGTGTCACTATATTTTATTTTTGTCTTTTGCCAGTTTTTTGCGTAAAGTAATAAATCCTTTTCATTTCAAATAATTTGTTGTTCCAACTATCATACTGTACAACATTACATTTTGTTAGATTAGGTACATGTAATCCTAAAAGAAGTTTCAAATGTTTATTTATTTTAATAAAAAAACCGTTTTTTTTTACATTTTAATCTTAAAGAAATAATCAATAACATATTATTTATCAATAATAGCAACTTTGATTGCAGTCTGCTAATGAAAAATCAGCTTCATTGTTTGACTTAAAAAGTTTGCACCAAAATCACAGTGCAAATTATAGATTTATAGTAAAAACAGCAATATGCCATAGCAACTGCACTGCTTTGAAACCAAAAATATGTACCAACTATTTTTGGAAAAAACGTGATTTTCCTGCTTTTGCTTCTATACCTATGACTTATTTCTATTTTATATTTTGTCTCAACATATTTCTATATTGTTTAAAGTTTACAGCATGTAAGTAAAATGGCTTGTGCCGACAGACCCATAATGGTTAATCGTATTTCGGCTTTTCCGGGATCTTCCAGGACACAAATTGTTCAAAGAAATCTCACACCAAAAATTACCAAGCAAATTAAACTAATTTTCATTAAGAAGAAACCGTTCATATACCCGATCATGAATACCTTCGTATCTGAAACAAAAGAGTTTATCAGTAATATTACAGAATAGATAATAGTACTAGCGTACAGAATTTGCCCTCCGCAAAATCGTTTAAATAAGTTGCGACTCTTGCTCCGGCACAATAAAGTGCAATTCAGGTTGCACAGCGCTCCCTTCTCTCTAAAACATTCACTTAGTAGTTGTCTCTCTTTCTAACGCGTAGGTTTTATTTTTTCTGACGTATGAAATTTGTTCTTTCAGAGAACGCCGAGCGTATCATACTCGCGCGCAGAGTGACAGAGTACACTTAATTACTGTGTCGTATGCACAGACCATATAACAAGTACTTATGCAAGGAAATTGTAAGTACTTCGTACAAGTACTTACAATTTCCTTGGTCGTATGTGACATCGAATGTTGGCATATCTAGTGTCGCGAACAGTCGATGCACCGTTGTCGATATGCCAACATTTAATGTCACATACGACACCCAATAGTTTCACCTATTAAGACTAGTGGCACAGAATACATAACTAGTGGCTCAATGAGCTGTAAACCTCGCGTTTGTGTTATTTAACATTTTTTGAAATGGCTAAAATATTATTTCTCTCATACTTATCTCTTGCGAAAATCGGTTTAGGAATACGACGACCTGTAGAGGAGAATAGACGGGCAGCCGGATAAACATACGAAAGCATTTTTGCCCAAGCTGAAACGGGTCCGCTTCACGCTCGCACGGTCAACTATCTCCTGCTCTACAAAATATCTAATAAGCCCTTGTTCCTCGGAGATAACCATGGCAGGATAACTGGTTTTCTGTGAGGAATTTTATTTTTTCCATAGTAGCCAGAAGGCCCGCGAGTTTACGTATAAACGTATAATACAGACCCACTTATTCATAAGTCTTAGCAAATTTTTTTAACTTAAGGCTCGGTTACGCTGGAACATTTGTCTCATCTTTTTCTTTACATGTAAAGAGTAAGGAAAATAACCTCAATCCTGCACTTTTTCGATGTTTTCCGTTATATTTTTATCATTATGATTACCAAAATTATATTTCTTGAAGAAAAATAATTAAAGCAACTTCACAGTACGTTAAAGTGTATTTTGAAGTACAATTCAAAATGTTTACGCCTAAAAGATGTACAAGCGCTTTTGGTGTTTTTTACAATCATCTGTGAGGTTTATACGCAATTTAACTTTTGTAGCAACTAGAGAAACTCTTTAGCTTGTCATGTGTTTTTTTGTGGCTACAGCTTTACGTTTTTTGTATAAAAATAGGGACTTCTCACAATATGTTTTATCAAGGGTCTAATGAGAGTATTTTTCACCTCACGTTCGATCGTGAGTGCGAGAATTTATAATTTTCGTTTGAGCTTGAAGTCGGTAGTAAGTGCAGGATGTTACTGCCCGTTTGCATGTTCACCTTGTTTTGGTAAGGGCTAGATTCTTCTTCTTCGTCGTCGTTTCGCTCTTTGCACAACAGTCGTGGTCACGTTGAGGCTTCCACGTCTGTGGTAGAGTCGGACACAGCTTCCCGCACGATCTCCCGCCATCTCTCCCGGATGGCAGACTGTCTGGCGCAGTCAGATACAGGGTGTCCCACTGCGGATTTCACTTTGTCAGTCCAGCACATCGGTGACCTGCCACATGATCTGGTTCCCTCTACTTTGCCCTGTATGACCAACCACTCTATGAAGTCGTTACCCTGCCTAGAGACATGGTCAAAGTATTGCAGTATGCGCGACTGTACTACGGCCTATAAACGCTGCGTGATGCCGAGCTCCTGGAGTAGGGATACGTGGGTACGGAATTCCATCCATGATATCCCCAGCATCCTCCTCCAGCACCACATTTCTAGAGCATCTATTTTCCCCTTTTCCAGCTCATGCACTGTCCACGTCTAAATTACACAGAACTTTTATCGTAAAAAATGCACATAATGAGATATGTACTCACTGTTTATTACTAATAGTATCCACCAGGTTCACTATGTATGGGGGACAAGTTTCCAAGTTCACTGTCCTGGCACTGAATAGGATTCCTTGACAGATACAGTACATCAATTCTGGCAGTGGTATATTTTCTGGAAGTATTTTCTTGTCGTAAAGAATTGTCGAAAACAGCTGAAATAAAAGAAAATGTTATGATAAGGTGAAATTGTCATAAAGCATTTTTCGCAAGTTACAATAATTCAAAATCACCAATGAATCGACGCTGATTGCAATCACACTTAAGTAAGCCAAATGCCAGTAGTATGTAAAACCACGTCAGCAGAATTAATTAAATAGTATCGCAAGAAACTCCCGTGAAGGGCTAAATTTTGCCTCATTTTTTTGTCATTATTATCATTAGGAGTTTCTCAATTGAACGGTTACTTGAGGTAAATACATTATGTATACTTTTGCACCTGTCTATCAATTAAGAAGACCCGCCTACATCAGATAGCACAGCCATAGTCCAATAAATAAAGGGGTTGTTGAGCGTGTAGCTCGAAAACTAGGGGAAATTAAAAAAGTGTATAGTATAAATGCAGTAGAGAATTTTATATGATTTCATTCGGTAGAAGAACACTTCTTTCTACGACGCAGATATCAGCAAAAAAACCCAGAAGTGAGATCTATAAATTACTATATTGAGGCGAGTTGTTTAAAACTAAAATAAAAATTAAAAAAAATACCTTTAAGGCACCAGTCACCGAAGCTATTGCCATGCTTGTACTAGGGTTAAACAACATTGACAGCCCCGCAAGGTATCCCGCAGGTAAGGCGTATAGGGCCGAATCTTTTTTGTTCTTACGGCACAAGTAACATATCACAGCCTGAAATCAGATAAAATAAATATAACCAGAATATAAACAGTATTCTAATGTAAGTGTATGGAAAAGTTCAAAGATCCACTTGCGAAAACTACTAAACTCTGGCATTGCCAAATATCATCGTTTTGTAAATTCTGAAATGCGAAAAGAATTATTTTACTGAACTGCTGAAGGAAGTTAGATAGTCTATGCGCCCGCCTAACTTAGATGGGCGGAGAGGAGGGGATGTCTGAATAATCGGCATCCCCGAAAACCCGGAAGTCAGTCGCTTCCTTCCAGCAAGGGGGCACAGACCGCTGTATGGGGGGGTGAACATCTGCCCCCGCGAGCAAACGGAAGTTCTGTCTTGCTGTGCCGTTGTGTTCCCCTCCACTCTATTCATTAGAGTGGAGCGGGAGTCGCAAGGTTTGGGTCAGGGCGGCAGAACGGGGAATTCTGTCGTCCATTTAGGGCCTGGAGGTGGAAGAGCGCTCGTGTGTTCCAGAGTGCCACACCGTAGGAGACGCGTGGCGTCCTCAAGTAGAGGGAGTTCGAAGGGACCGGCGCAGGACGGGAACGCGGTGACTGCCACACCGATCCCGACTGTCCTCGTCCAATGCGCGGAAGGAACACCCCGGGGTTTTAAGTGGATGCACCATATAACCGCCCCCGTGTTCCCCGCGCGGGGGTGGTAGGCATTTTCCCCGGGCAAAAAAAAAAGATAGTCTATGCAAATCATATAGGGGTATGGATTTTAGCATTAAAATGTATTTATTTTTCTTTACTATTTATTAATATACAAAGTTCATACATTTCTATGGAGTACGCATTGTACTTTTATATGGAACAGCAATAGCAGATTTTTTTTTTGTGATTTCGAGGTTGGTCTCATAATGAAAGTTGTTCAGTTTGATGGTCTGATCAACCCCACTTTCAATTAACTAAAAACCGGCCAAGTGCGAGTCGGACTCGCGCACGAAGGGTTCCGTACCAATAACCGGCAAAAAAAATACGTTTGTTGTATTGTTGGAGCCCCCTTTAAATATTAATTTTATTCTGTTTTTAGTATTTGTTGTTAGAGCGGCAACAAAAATACATCATCTGTGAAAATTTCAACTTTCTAGCTATCATGGTTCATGAGATACAGCCTGGTGACAGACAGACAGACAGACAGACGGACAGACACACAGACAGACGGACAGCGGAGTCTTAGTAATAGGGTCCCGTTTTTACCCTTTGGGTACGGAACCCTAAAAATAACCTTGTAGATGAAAGTTAATCTGCCTCTTGTAATTCCTTATAGCGTCTTTTCTTTGGGGAAGCTAGTTAAAAATTGACACATATTAATATTATTAAGTAATATAGTCGTACTCTGTAAATACCGATGTAACTGCCGAAGAAAAGTGCCAACTTCAAATGCCTTCCCTTGAACGAAGATATGGCCTTGATCGGTGCCCTTAATCTAGGCAGGATGAGCTTAGCCAAGCTGATGCCCAAACCAAGCCCGAAGTACATGCTGGATCCCTGAGACAAATAAATAGAATAATAACATGATTTTATTTGAAAGCTTCAGTGAGATACAATTATTTTTAACCTTTTTTTTTATTCAAAAAATCACAGATCTCATCCCTTTCATGACCTTCTGGTACATTGAAAATGAATCTATTGAATTTTATAAAAAAATATTCCTTTGATAACATTAATATTTTATTGAATTATTACTTACAATACTTTGAAATCACAGAAAAGCCATGAACATATTTTGGATCTATTTTTCTGTGATTCATGTGTATAAAATTCTTATCAAAATATTTCATTTATTACTACAAAAGCATTGAAAAATTTCTAAGATTTGTTTTAAAGCCGAGGGTTATAGTTGATTTTATGACAAAATACCATTAAAAATTTATAGATTTTTTCACATTTTTGCGATTTTCAAAAAAAGATATTTGACTTTTTCGATATTTTTCGTTGATACTCGTCTTTTGAGGCTTCAACTATTTATGTAGTCTTAGGTGCAAAAGCACTAAACTTAAGACTTTTCTTATCTACAACTCGACCAAGATAACTAGGCGAATGACAGCTACATGACGGCTAAGTTTATGACACCTTTTTAATTTGGTCGTGTTATAGTTAAGAAAAGACTTAGGCGATCCTTAAGTTTAGTGCAATCGGGCGTTAAAACCACAGAACAAAGAAAAAATTTTTCCCCCCAGTAGAAGTCGCAAGTAGGCGGGACCCGTGTAACCTCAAGTGAGCGTAGCTCCGCATACTTCTGAATTTTGCTACGTCAGTCGTGTGAACGAACGCCAAGCAAAAACATCTTCAAAAAACATATAAAAATGCCGATTTGCATTATATTAAAGATCAAAAACAATATCTACATATATCATTTAGCAAACGGGTGCGTAAAATATCAGAGGCAAGCTTTATTTAATTTATTTTGATTTTAATTAAAAATTCAACTGAGTTTTTCCTTTTAAATTTCAAAACAATAAATATCCACCTTTATGCGGTATACACTTATGATCCATATTCCAATGCGCTATTTGACATATTCTTGAAGTTTCATAAACATTAAAATATAGACTAGCGGAAATATTACTCAAAAGGGGAGACCGAGAAAAGTTGTGACTGTGAAGAGTTGAAAAGTATTAGAGTCTGGCCAAGAGTCGTGTCATCTCAAACCCGCGGCAAAAACTGACAATACTCGCTGCTGGAAGCGCAAAAATAACAACAGCGAAAATATACCTATTAAAACGTGTAACGTTGTTTTTTTTCGTTGTTTTGGTCTATTTTCTTAAAGGGAAAGCTTTTTTGTAGTATAAAGATGCTTGTTCCCATTAATGATGAAATTTTATTTCTCGGCAGTATGCCTGATGTCTTTTTCCTTGTTTCCGTAAAAAGTCCAATTCAAAATTTTGCGTCATTAAGTTAAAAAAAAAAAAAAAAAGATTAAATTCGTTATTTGTTGTAGTATTCTTCCCCACTCCGAGGGCCTTTGCTGGGGGCTCTTAGCGCAAGGGTTGTCGTCCAATTTGCTTTACTTTTTCATACTACGGACCTCAAAGGTTGTAGGAGAACCGACCTTTTTGGGCCGTCCTGTTTGAGACGTTCAAGTGCGTTCTTGGGTCGTGATTTCGTCGTGTGCGCGGACACGGCTTCGGCGGGCCGTACAGCGGGATCAATTGGCTGCAGTTTGACAATCTCTGTATGTCAAGTTGGACGGACGGGGTCGATGCGATACCCGCATCGCTGAGCCAGCGCTTAGCCTGACGGAATGCGTCTGAAGTCAAGCAGTCGAGTTGTCTGTGAAATAGATAGGTACTCAAGCAAGAGGTCGTTGAGCTTTTGAAACACAAATTCAGCTTTGTCATTTGTTTTGGTTCTATTTTTCGCTGAAATTATTTGCAGCTGGTGCCTGAAAGACAATATATAAATTTGCACCATACTACGAATATAATTCTTTTCGACAGTATCAAAGAATTCTCCAGGTATTGTGATTTCTTTGTGACAATCAGCTGTTGTCCGTTTTAGTAATTTGCAACTTGATTTTTCATCACCATATTCGTTTATTTGCAGAGGATTTTTGGCTAATAAACGCCGCAAAACGGAGAACTAAGTGGTCTTGTGATAATATACTACCGATTACTGTGGATTTGCACCAAATCAATTGGGAAACAAGGGGAGTCGTAGGTATGCATCATCAAAATTTATTAAGATTCATTACCCAGTATGTAACAAGTGGATTTGTTCTATATACTTCTTTCAATTTCAGTTCTTTTCATGTGAAAAGAGACTTTGTAAGTTGAGAGCTGGCTACGGCATGTCTTGACATCTCGATTTTGTATATTGTTAGAACAGAAAATCCGGCGATGAGTAATATTTATAGTCAGAATTAACATGTAAAAACAGAGTGTCCTACGGTGGGAACCAAATATGATCAAATCCGAGTTACCGAGGGTGGTTGTTGAGTGACTTTCTTTTCGTAGAGTGATTTTTTCTTGTTTTGGAGTAGATTCTTCCGTCCTTCGTCATGGAATCTTACTCGGAATCGGCCCCGAGTCGTTGAGTAGTAAAGAGTTGTGCCCATCTAAGACCGACTTTGTAAATCATTGTTTTGATGCACACCATTACAGGTGAAGACGCCACGATTAACCGCCAAACCACTCTGACGCCCATTGAACTTCGAAGTGAGCGGAGAAAAGGCCGACCTTAACCACACTCGAATCTTCACGGCCGACTCCTAGGAATCTATAAAGCCAGCAGCCATCGTAGCGTTTTGTCAACCTGACTCGCTGCACGTTATCCAAATAGGTACCAGTTAACTTTCAAATCTATTTAACCCTTAACTAACCGACGGCTAAGCATCCGGCGCTCCGTTCGTAGTCCTCCGAGGGAAATCTACAAGTTTCATTTAAGTTACCTAAATAGAAAACACTCTCTGATATCCAACGAGCAGGCAATTCCCACCCTTCCCGCTAGGGAGTACATTTTAAGCCTAACCATTTAAAATAACCCCTGTGGGAGAAATATTAGATTTTTTTTTAACTTTGTTCCTCGTATCCTATCTCTGTGTAAATTTCAGGATTTTCAATTGTCACGTTGATTGTTAGTATTGTATAGAATCGAACCTATTTAAATAAAATTGTATTAGGTATTGACTGTACATTAAGTTGTGTATTTATTTTCCCTTGATGTCATCGAGGTGAGTTCAAAATTGCATGAGTTTATCTAGTAATTATTGTTTCTGAAGCCAAAAGGCAGAAAGGAAGGAAAGATCATATTACAAACGTTTAGCGTTTAGAAAAATGATTTTCAAGAGTCTGAGTAAAATCATCATCATATCAGCCGCACGACACCCACTGCTGGGTATAGGCCTCCCCCAAGGATTTCCACGACGATCGGTCCTGCGCTTCCCACATCCAGTGGCTTCCGGCAACCTTTACCAGATCGTCGGTCCACCTTGTCGGGGGCCTACCCACGGAGCGTCGTCCGGTGCGCGGTCGCCATTCAAGAACCTTTCCGCCCCAACGGCCATCGGTTCTTCTTGCTATATTTCCAGCCCACTGCCACTTTAGCTGAGCAATCCTTCGAGCGATGGCGGTTACTTTAGTTCGCCTGCGGATCTCCTCATTTCTGATTCGATCATGCAGGGAAACGCCGAGCATGGTTCTTTCCATTGCACACTGGGTGACCTTGAGCCTCCTTATGAGACCCATAGTTAGCGACCACGTTTCACTGCCGTAAGTCATCACTGGCAACACACACTGGTCATAGACTTTCGTCTTGAGACACTGAGGTAAATCGGACACGAAGATTTTTCGGAGCTTCCCGAATGCTGCCCGAAAGGTCTCAGCCATAAGAACTATATCATCGGCAAAACGAAGGTGTGTTAGGTACTGGCCATTAATGTTGATGCCGAGTCTTTTCCAGTCTATGAATTTAAAGATGTCCTCCAGCGCAGCTGTGAACAGTTTCGGAGAAATAACATCTCCCTGTCTCACACCTCGCTGCAGTTGGATAGGATTTGTTCTCTGGTTCTGTACTCGGACCGACATAGTGGCATTTTTGTATAAATACCTCAACACCTCGATATACCTGTAGTCAACTTGGCACCTTTGGAGAGATGGCAGCACTGCCCAGGTTTAAAATCGAATCAAAGACTTTCTCATAATCCACGAACGCCAAGCAAAGTGGCAGATTATACTCCTCGGTCTTCTGTATGACCTGCCGCAACGTATGGATGTGGTCTATGGTGCTAAAGCCTTTTCGGAACCCGGCTTGTTCGGGAAGTTGGAAGTCGTTGAACTTGCGAGCGAGACGATTCGTAAGGACTCTCGAAAACAGCTTATAGACATGACTCAGAAGCGAGATGGGTATATAGTTCCTAAAGAGGGACTTGTCACCCTTTTTAAAAAACAAAATCACCTCACTTATGTTCCATGTTTTCGGCGTTCTGAACTCGCCGATAACGGAATTGAAAAGCTTCTGGGGGACTTTAAGTATCGGCTTACCGCCCACTCTCTGAAGTTCTGTAGTGATTCCGTCGTCACCCGGCCCTTGTAGTTTTTCAGCTGTTTGAGAGCCATACTAATCTTGTACATGCTGGCGTCCGGGATATCTTAGGTCTAGTGTCGGGTAAGCTTGGCTCTGGGGTCTTTAGCCTTGCTTTCAACAGGTGTCTGCGTGGAATATCGTATAGAAACGCCCATAGAAACTCTCGATCTCCCTCAGGATTTCAGGCTTCGCTGAGATGATGCGTCCGTCGTCAGTTTTTAGCTTCGTCATCTGGCTTGTGTATAACTGATATCAACAATGTTAAATATATATACTGTTGGTGTACCTTTTCCATAAATAAATATGCGAAATTCGAATTTTTATTTTTGAACATATTAATCGATATCCGATACATTTATTATATTTGGAATTATAAATTTTGAATTTCATATATTTGTTGCCTAGTATCACTAAGAAATATCAGGAGTTCACCGAATTATTAAAAAGAGTTTAACGAATATTTGATCTGAAACTATTAGGATAAGTTAAGTGAAAATGTCAACCAACCTGGTCTCCCTTATCTCGTTAAATTTTCTTAAAGTACTTTATGTCAGAACAAATAAGGTGGTAAATCGCATTATTAAAATTTGCCTGCGCCATCTAGCGGCTGAGTAGCAGCGTTATAAATATACGTATTATTTAATTTGGCACCAAGTGCTATGATAATACGATTGAATCTAAATAAATAAACTGTGTGATTTATGACCTTTTGGATATTATACATTTTTAATTTTTATCCACTTACGTGTTCACAAAGTATGTGTGCGTAGCACGTAACTATTAAATGGGGGGCCTGGCTTCGATTTTTAATGTGTTAGTTTGGTTACACTGGTTTTCATACTAAATTGAGCTCATACTACTTCTAACTACTTCTATGTTCTGTGGTTAAAACCCACCAAGGCGATATCGTACTCTGAGTGAACATTTTGGCTGTACTGAAGCGGTTGAAAAATCATTTTCAATGTTAAAAGGTTAGGCTACAGGGCAAACCCTTAACCCGACCGTCTTTGTTTTAGGCTCAAATTGTAGCTGACTAAATTTTCCAGAGGAATATTTCTCAAATTTTTGATATCAGTTTTCGTATCCAAAATATCGAGCGTCAAAATGAAAAATTCGGTAAAAATGAATTTTTATTTCAATATTTCTGCTATAATTTTTTTCTTTTTTACTTTCTCGAATAATTCTTTTTGCACCTTACAGCTCTTGTAAAAACGCGTCTTTTGAGCTTTTATTAAATATTATATCTTCACAACTCTCCGAGATATAAGGGGATCGCACTTTTTCGTAAAATCGGAGCCTATACTAGAGCGAACGTAAAGACATTTTCAATGTCAAAACCCGATTAGCGTATAACATTTTTCTGTGTTCTACTAGTCAAGCCCTTTCATTTGATACCCATATTGAGGGGATTAAACCTGATACCCACGGCTTTCCACATAGAACCCTCTACCATATTTGGGACTATACGCGTATTACCAAACACTCTAATTGTTATTTATGCAACTGTACTATAACGAAGGGTGTTAAAACACTCATGTGATATTAAAACACTCAGTTGCATACAAGACTTAATCTACACCCATTTTTTTATTTTTTCTTATTTTTATTAGGGAAACAAACAATATTTTAATACATATGGATTAAAAACACCCATGATATTTATCTAAACCCATGATATGTATCCTCTATAAAGGTTTTGACTTTGACTTTGTCTTTGTCTTTGACTTTGACTTTCCTCTCCCTACTCGTCATTATGTCTTCCGCAAGAGTGTTATAATATTGTACTGAATTTCATAATGCAACGCTCGAGCGTGGGCGCGCGGCGCTGCAGGACCAGCTCTGGCTTGGGATATTGTAATGATGGCAGTAAGCTATTTCAGAACCCCTTACAGAGGATTTAAAGCATGGGTGTAGATAAAATGGCATTATTATATTGTCACGTAGGTACCTTTAAAATAAACTTCTGACATGATCCTTCGTGAGGACAGACATTTTTAGAGTCAGTATGTGTTTTTCTTTTTACTTTTTCCGCTGTATAAAACCTGAAACACAAGTATATAACAGTTGCTTACAAATAATTTATTTTAAGTAATTAGACTGACTGAGTAGTACCTAAGTATAAAAGTAACCCTTAAAGAAAGTCAGTAAGAATATCTACTTTGCTACAAAGCATTTTTCTATTGAATTTTTTTTCTATATAATGATATTTTATTTAATTTTTATTAGAATATTGCCTAACTTCTTATTTGTTTGTTACCTATTTGTTTTGTTTTTTGGCACTATTGTCGCTTCTCAGAAATGCCTTCTCGCATGCAATACCTAAGTAAGCTAATCATTTCTTGATAGTTATGACTGAGAAAATGTGTGACATACTAGGTGATTTTTCATATCACATTTATAATGAGTTAGATTAATGGTACAATAAAATATAAGTCTTGTTTAGTTCGAGGAACTTTAAAATGCACATAATCAATACCTACAGCTATTAGATTCCACCCGCGACTTTCGAACCAGGATGAAAAGTCTGCTATCTTTTAAATCCAGGTAAAAAGCTATGTGTGCTATCCCAATTCTTTCAACAATTTATGCGTGATCAAACACGAACTTTTCACATTAACATTATTAATATTAATAGTAGGATAAACTAAAAATTTACAGCAGTGATAATTTATTTTTATAAAAAAAATTCGCTAGTTTATAAATAAATTACAATTTAACAATCTATAAAATTTACCAAAACTACTCGAACGAATACTTTCATTACTATAAACTATAATTTTCTGAATTATCTTAGTTCCACAGGGTTTTAGTGTGATATTGTTGCATTGTAATTAGAAAAACCCAGTGTTGTACAGAGCACTGACTAAGCAATGGGATCGAAGAAGAAAAAAGATATCTTTCAATCCAACGGTGGAGCCTCGTCGGTGGATCGTAGAGGAATGAGCGATGCTGTAAACTGCACAGGGTTTTCAGGCGTATTTAATTTGAAAAGTGTCTGTACCCCACAGACATTTCTAATGTCGCGACCTGCCCGTTGATAACGTAAGTCTGTTGCTAACAATTTTCGATTGAAATCGCAGATACATTGCTGCTTTAAGTAAGATAGTTGTCACATTTGGTTCTTAACTAAAGCAGCAATATAACTGCGATTTCTGTCAGAGTTGATTGCAACAAAGTTACATAATTAGCCCCCGCGGCCCCGGTCGTTTGCGTAACCTAGGTATGTTGTGGCCATAGACATAGAAAATTTTTCGCTGTGTGGTTGTGACATTTTCGTCGGATGTGAAACGAATGATTCAAAAATAGGGCCCCAAAGAACTTACCAAAATAACGGCGTTCTCTTTTCTTTGTCTCCTTCTAACCTCATGAGGTAGAATAAGAAAGCGCTTCCAATCATGAATGCCAAAGTTTGTTTCGATTTTGTTATCTCAATTTGTCCAGACTGGCTTAAACCATTTAACCAGTACTGGATCAGCTAAAAAAGACAAAAAGAATTCAAATGGATTCACGAATTTTATATAGAGCGGTAAAACGATTTTTTAAAGCATATTTTGAGTTCTTTTGGGGCTTTTTCAGCTTATTTGACAAGATATATTTATCCATTAATATTGAATACAAACAAACATAAAAAGCCGTATTCTCTCGCTTTTCCAAGATTTCTTAAAAATTAAGTGCGTAATTTAAAAAATGTGATCCTCTTATTGTATTGTCTGTGACGCCGAACAAGATAACGAATATTTTAACATATAATAGTTATGGTGCGGGCACATTTGTCTGACGCCACGTCTTATCACGCCGTCAGATGACATCGTTTTTCATAGTAAATGTATGCACTAGGTTCACACTTTTCTATAACACGTCAATAGAAATACGGCGTCTTAACACGTGGCGTCAGACAAATGTGCCCGCACCTTTATTTCAGTTTCGTGTTTTTGAAGTTGACGTTATTGCAAGTTGAAATTCTTTTTTATGCACAACGAAATATTTCTTCACCTCACCTGTTGTTAAGTGACGATAAGGCCGAAAGTGAAAGCACACTACATCCGGAATCCCCATTACTAAGGAACTGGCTATCTTACCTTTAGAGGTAGTTAACTGCCAGAACCATAGACATAGAAAAATTTTCGCTGCGCTCAAGAAGACAAACAAAGCGTGGAAAAGAGAAATTAACATCATACGCACACGGTCTATGTAAAAAAGAGACAAAAGATCAAGTGACATGTGCCAACATTTTTTACAGTAAGAGCCCCTAGCGTCCCGCCTAGCAAATGAGTAATCACAGTTTGTTTAAAATATTTGTTAATCTTAATTATAATTTAAAATAAAGGTATCCTGGAGTCATGGTGTCTTGTGCTCTAAGTAATTGTGATGTAACAAAAAGAAATAATCTAAGTAATCACACTTTTCACAGGTAAATAAGATATTGCCACACATTTCTCTAAAACCAAATTTCTCTACATTTATTCGTTTATCGACGAAGAAAACAGTATGGAACATAGTTTATTCATTTCCTTTGCTGTATATAGTCATATTTTATGAATCTAAGTCATATTTTACGTATCTCATATAAAATGTATGCATTCGTTTTCGGATCACCAGTTTATTGACATTGTTGTTCTTTGACATTCTATTTCTATGGCCAGAACACATCAATTTTAAATTATTGTTATGGCGTCAGACTTAGGTAAGATGGTGATAGCTAGCCAGGCGGACTTGAAATAAGCCCTACCACCAACCAAATCAAGTACAACTAGGAATCGAACACGAGACCCCAGCGTCTTCCACGGGTGAGCGAACCACTAGACCAGAGAGGCGGTTAAAAATGTGCGAGCGAGAGTGCGGCAAAACGTATACGGCCTCTTAAATCCAGTCTATAAACTATTGTGTGCCGCATACTAATCCGTTCATCCATTTTTGCGAACGTTCTAACTTACAAACTTTCACATTTGTAATATTAGTAGGATTCAATCAGCGAACTAAAGCTGTGTGGAATGCTTATTGCATTCCTCTCAAAAAATGGCACCACACGAAAAGTACAATTAAGTGGATAGAGCTAAAAATGCTGGCATTTAATTATGCAGCACAAAGCGTCTGAACACTGGTTGCTTATTAGCGACCATAATTTGTATACTTATAGATCTTTTCTGTACTTAAACGAAAAAATAAGATACGTTATTTATGTATTTTTTTTACTGCCTTCTTTGCATCTTTTACGCCACTAGCAAAATATGTCGTAAAAAAATCAGCAGCACGTTTCTATTTCAGCTATTAGTAGTGAGATGGATTTACAAAATGTTGAGTAAACGATCTGTGAACGTTCTCTCAACGCGATTTGGGCGCACTTCTCTCTGCTTTAAATGCTGTAAATATCGTAAGATTATCGTCTGAATTGCGTTTTAATTGAAAGAATGTAGAGTAATCGCAACTCAAGTGCTACTGGTGCTATAATAGTCAGTAGAACCTCTTTCATTCGACTTATTAGTGGTAATAATAGGAGTGCGGTTACAATCACTCGACACTTTGATCGTGTGAATGCAACCAAGCAGCACTCATAGACAGTGCGTGTTGTCACTGTTGTGTTCGCGTAAACGAAGGAAATAAAAATAAATGTATGTTGCAATATTATGGCCATGCTAAGTATACCTTTACGATTTTACAGCCATAATGACAATAAAGGTAAGCTATTAAAGTTAGCTCATAAGTCTTACTTTCATATGCGGAATTAATTTTTTCGTCTATAATCCTTACATTTGTATTTAATATTTTCATGGGCCACAAGATTTCTAGTAAATAATGGATCGCAAATAATATTAATATAATAGATAAAATAAATTCGCCATTAATAGCATTTCAATTATCATCACAAAGCATTCACTCAGCTCTTAGCCGAAAAATAGACATGAGGTTTCCATTTTACGACTTCTAAGAGCGCCATTGCAGTTAGTTTAGGGTTCCTTAGCGAAATGTTAAATCGTTAATCTATCATACGGTTTACAAACAATCTGTAGTAGCGTAATATTTCCTACTGAATCCGCACTAATATTAAGTATTTGTTCTTCATCCGTTGGTTGATGTTGATTGTTTCAATTGTTTCAACATCTTATTAACTTTCCGTCGGAACCCTCACTTTTTTTAAGTTTTTATCACCGATTATTGTCCATTTTCCACACTGCTGTAAAAGATTTTATTTAACTTTCATACCACTATTATGCTGCATGATGGCTTCCAAAATTATCTTTGTGCACCTTTGGACCTGTAGTAGATCATTTGATAGCGTTTTCTCAACTTTAATAGTAAAGTCGAATTAAAGCCTTGCCAAAAGCTGTGATATGACATTAGATGCTGTAATAGTAACTGAGAAGCTATTTTGTTGAATGAACAGCTTTTACTCCACAATATTGCTGTAAAAATTAGGTGACGAAAGACGGTGCTATAAAAGCTAGTTTTACGACAAATTAGCAATTTGGTTGCTTTTAAAGACCTGTCATAAGACTAAGGGTTGTCTGAATGCGATTGAGAGATATCTTTATACAATTGTTGAGTAAATGCGATATGAATTCGTCGAGTCCACGTTTACTAGACATATTTATAGAGCCAAAAAGCATTGAATGCTGAAAGATCTAGAAAGTTGCTTTTATACTGCTTTTTGAAATGATAGGATCTTTCATACGAGTGTTTTACGATCCATAGTCGTGAGAGTAATTGCTTAAACGATCTTTTTGCTAGTAGTGATTTGACTTAGGACGTCATTTCTAATAAACTCTCCCTTTTTATCTTTTCTCTACAATATAAACTGCAATTTATTTAAAAGAACACTAACGTCAGTCACCGGGTGCGTGGCCGGACTAAAGCTGAGCGGGTTGTACTTTTTCGGCCCCGTGGGACCATTTTTTAAGCAATATTTGTTTAAAATTACACTTCCATAGATTTTAGTTCGCTGGATTCAATACAGACATTTTCGTGACGAGCTCCGGGGACGACTGTAGCTTACACACCGGTTTTCATGGCGTCGCCATCTCTTAGCTTATAGGTCCTACGCCTTGGGTTCGATTCTCGGTCGGGTCAATTTATAAAACGAACTTTTCTATAATGTATCTCTGGTCTGGGTGTTTGTCTTACCACGTGTCTACGATTTTCGTTACACACAAGTGCTTTAGCTACCTACTAACTTTGGAATTTTACATTGATAATTTATTAGTACCTATGTGATATTGTCTAATTTTAAGATTTAATGTGCAGTAGACACATAATATCTATGTGTAAAAGTAGTTACGCTAAGATAATTTTGTATCTAGTCAGTCACTCATATTATTTTTGAACTCACCATATTAAAAAATAAGTTTATAACCAGGGACCTTCTGCTGGGCGGTTCAAGGTATATAAATAAACCGCATATAGTAAACGGAATCAACAAAGTGGATAGATAGCTCGTTTTGATGCCGATACCGCTGAAAACATACAAACAAGTTACGTGGTTAAATCAAACCTCAAATTGTTATTTTTTCAAACAAAATATAAGTAGGTAGGTACTTTAAAAGTCCCGTCGCCGAGCAGAAAGAATTTTGTGCAATGACTCGTCTATACGGGTATGTATTACATTGCTGAAGTTGAAAGGACCGAATTTTACAAGACCTATGGACTAAAGACCGAAAATTAATATGTTGAAAGGTCGTTTGGCCATACGTTTAAAATCATAAAAGGACATTTTACCTAAAAGCATAGACTTATTATATCCTAAAAGACTAAATCCCGAAGCTTGAAAAACCGAGGGTTAATTGAGGGTTACATGCCAGCAGGTCGATCCTGGCACTTCGCCGGCCGCTGCCGCGGCACGCTCGCTTTGCTCGCTCGGCTCGTGAGTTGTTGGTCGCAACGCAATGGAACTTAACCACTTTCTCACTCGCTACGTCGCACTCGTACCTAAAAGACCTAAACAGACTTTCGGAGTTTCTAACTATCTTCATTTTAACTTTCGGGATTTCAAACTATAGACAGGTCATTTCATAATGGATTTCTCTTTTTCATGTTTTGGTCTATCGGCTATCGATATTTAGGATTTTTGGTATTTGGAAAATAGGTGTTATATTTGTCGATATTTCGATCGAATGTGTTATGATTTTTTTGAAATTTTAATACATACTCGTCTATACTTTACTCTGTCGCTCTCGCGCTCTCGGTCTGTGCGAGCGCAACGCAATAGCAATATGTAAGTACGCGAATATAGACGGGTAATTGTACTAAATTCTTACTGCTCCGCGACCGGACTTTACCTACTTTGTTCATTTAAATTTTGACTCATTTTTGCTTGTATTTGTTTATCACTACAATAATTATCATCATCATCATATCAGCCGCACGACACCCACTGCTGGGTATAGGCCTCCCCTAGGGATCTCCACGACGATCGGTCCTGCGCTGCCCGCATCCAGCGGCTTCCCGCGACCTTCACCCTCACGTCGGTTCACCTTGTTGGGGGCCTACCCACGGAGCGTCGTCCGGTGCGTGGTAGCCATTCCAGAACCTTTCCGCCAATATTCAATAATTATGGGGAAATATAATTTTCAACACTGAACTATCAACACTGAATTTTCAACTATCAACACTGAGTTGAGTTCCTTTTCTGTCTGCCGCTGCTTCACACTCCGGTACGGTACTATCTTGGACAATTTGTTAGTTTTAAGTTATCTAATTTTTTTGTATTGCCTCAAGTGTTCTTGATATTGTTGTTGTGTGTTGTAGTGGTTGCTGAATAAATCTTATCTTATCTTATCTTATCTTAACACACTTGCTCGTAAGTGAGCGCTAATACATCGCTTATAGGGTCATAAACCGAGCTATAGCAAACACCGTGCGTAAAAATATTATACACTAGAGCGTTATGAAATTATCCCTACATAGTTAAATTAGTACCTTACTGCAAGTTCTATGTGAGTAAACGGAGCATTCCCAATTTAACCGGTTAATACAGTTATTTTTTTAGTAACAACAAAGAGGTTTTATGCCACTGAAAATTCATATAGGGGAGGTCAGCTCAATGCGGCCATAGGAGGCAAAGCGGCCACGCCTCATTTCTCGGCAAATTATAACGATAGAACAATGTTTTATGTTCTGAAATGCAGCAAACCAGCTGCCCCGTACCGAGCACTCATTTGGTTAGTGATCGGAACCAGCACGTGGCCGCGGCAACATGCGAAAGATTTTTGTTCATTTTGTTAACTAAATCCAGAGTACATTCAATCTGTTTTGATCAAACCTCTATAAAATTCAATGTTTTTATTACACGTCTATTGTTACTTATCTATTTGGCTTTTTTTGTGTAACATTTGTTCCGACATGAGATAAGTATTTAAAAACACAGTTCATTTTTAAAACAAAACGGTGGAAAAGGGCAAAGCGGTCCGGGCAAAGTGGCCAAGTGCTTTGCCTTAGCTATTGAATATTTTAATTTAAGTAGAAGAACTGTTGGTAGATAAGTATGAGAAAATTGTTGCGTACCTATAACATAACTAAAATAAATAGTTTTATAAAAAATAAAAATACATATAGGAAGTATTCGAAGATTTTAAGACTGAAATAATAAATGTCTCATTTGAAACTTTAGAACTATTTTTTTTTCATTAATAAAGTTTTATTTAATTGTATTTTTGGTATTCTTGTTTCTTTAAGCACGATGTTTTTCAATTTTTAATAAATTTCTTGTAATCTTTTGGAATGACCACTTTGCCCTTACCCCCATGGCTGCTTTAGGCGCTCACTTGGGCAAAGCGGTTTTTTGACAAGTTTTCGTAATTTACAAATAATAAGAAATTATTAAAGTTTTCGCGGAATGAGATAACACGTTATAAAAGTTTAATAAATTCCCTATCCCTTGGTAAAAAATAATTATTCCAAATTCTGATTTTTAACAGCATTTTTTTAAAGTCAAAGTTAAGGTGGCCGCTCTGAGCTGACCTCCCCTACATTTTTGGAATAAATAAATGTATAAGTCCTTAATTAAGTTTTACAAATATTTATTATTATTAAATTATTTATATTTCATAAAAATATTTGCATTTTATCACTTAAATTTATAATTTTGAAGTAGGCTGTACCTATGCTCACTCATCCCTTTGTTCGCAAAATATTCTTGCATTGGGCGTGTTAAAAAAAACCTGCGCGCCTTTCCCGTAATTTTAAAATTTTGTTTTTGTCGTATTTGTTGCTGTGTGGTAAATTACTTTGATTTTTTACTCGCAAATATGTTGAAAAACGTCGTATGAAGCTCATAAGGTCTTGCTTATTGCACAATGAGCAACCTAAGCTAACTTGTCTCATAATGTACTATTATGAAACATATTATATCTTACCTATAAACGCACATCTGTAAATAGGTGCAGAATGTTATTCCAGCGCCAAGTATCGTGGATCTGATGAAGTATTCTATCAACTTCACCCACGTCTTTGGGTTGTTTAGCTTTTTTCCGTGGTATATTATTTGAAACTGCAAATAAAAATAGAAATTTCAAAACAATTATTGTACCTTCAACTTTGATTATGTACGTACGTACCTACCTATTCGAATTTGCTGATTTACTTAAGTATAACAATGATGCTTTCATCGTAAAGAAAAATCTATATTTTTGTAAGATACTTTCATACAATACTTTACAAATGTAAATGCAAAAATCTCAAATTTAAAAAAGTTTCTTTTACTTTCACTTTAAAATAGTAAATTTGGTGCACGCAAAGCACCATAAATGACGTTTTTGTACGTGAAAATTCACTGCTCTCATCTATTACAAACATTGATGAAGTAAGTTATGCCAAACGACACACTTGAATAAATAATATTTAGTAAATGCTTGGTTAAATAAAACATGACCAAGTAATTATTTTGTTAATCAATAACTTGCCAAAATAGTTTTGCTATGTTGATTTGATAAATCTGCCTTGTAAAGCCAAAACACTGTAACTTGAGATTCAGTGTTTTGGGTTTATAGGGTCAAAGCGATTTATTTAAGTGTACTTTAATGTCCCTATAAAATAATTTTACAGTTTTATTTAATATATAAGGAGATATAAGTATATTCAAAACACTGTAATTAAATTTTATTTATAGTTTGTCATGCCAAAACACCCTAATTCAAATTACAGTGTTTTGGCTTTACTGATTTCGCGAGACAAATAGTTACCGTGTTATGGTTAGCCAGTTTTGTCGGACCTATCGTGCAGTAGCATTTAGCATGGAGGAGTAGCTCTACGATAAGTAGTCGTGCTAGGGTCACGTCACGATCACCCAAAACAATGTGCGAATGGTCGCAGTAAAGAAAATGCAACAAGTGATTTAATTTTATTGAATTGTGTACAACATTATAACCATCCCACCAGTGATACTATGGCGTCAAAATTAAACAGCATATCAATTAAAAAGGAAAATAATAGCACCCGCAACAAAGATCATATTGGCGCCATAGATCTTACGAACGTCGAATTTAATAACGCTGACAAGTATTCCAAGTTCTATTTTAATAATTTACGCAATAAAAATGCCTTAAATACATTATCTTTTAAATTAGTCAAGAAAATGTACTGGAGATGCAGTGTTGTGATTTACAAATAGCAAAATTTCTTACAGCTTTGTTACGCCAATACACGTTTATGAGTATTATTGAATGAATATTCACTGTATTGGCCTAAAACTTACATGGCTATATATCAATCATAAAAATATCTTTCGATTGATACCTAACACTATACACTTTAATTAAAAATTATAACTTAAATCGTCAAAATTATGAAAAAACTTTTAAACGCCGTTTTCTCAAAACGGGTGTTTCAAAAATACAGTGTTTTGGATTTATAGGGCAGATATGTCAAATGAAGCTTAAAATAATTGCGATGTAATAGGTATTTTGGGAAAAGTTTTTTTATGAGTAGGTAATATACGAAACATATGTAAGAAGCTTATAATAGTTTGCGATGTAATAGGAATTTTGGGAAAAGTTTTTTTATAAGTAATATATGAAAAATAATATGTACTTACAATGTAAATCACAGAGTAAAACCGTGTGCTGCCTATGATAGAATCAATAAAGTATTGCAGGAGTGCTTTAGGGCAACTTTCGGTAAAGGAATGAACCACCTCATGGTGCGCCATCTCACTAGCAATTTTATTGAATACCAGTTTGCTGACCACCGCCATTTTGGAGTCTTTGGCTTCCTTTATCAGTAAATTATGGTGGTACTGAAACAAACAGTAAACACGTGTCAGTAACAATTTATTTTTAACCATTTTTAATATTCGGACTTTCTTTTCATGATTTTAGGGTTCCGTACCAAAATGGTAAAAAAGGAACCCTTATGGTGTCTACTCAGTCTGTCTGTCTGTCTGTCTGTCTGCCACAGCTGGATATCTCGAGAACTACTAAAGGTATCAACTTGAAATTTGTAATAATTTAAGATGACATTTGCCCAACTATTTTGCAAATAAGAAATAAATAAAATAATAAATATCTTTTTTACAGCAGGGCCTGAAAAGGGGTCTTAAAAAATTTAAGTAGGGCTACTAGGGCATGTGGGGTATCATATGAAAGAGCGCTGTTTGCACGTTTTTAATCATTTTTTCTTTTTTTTTCTAGACTGCATAGTTTTCGACTTATGATGAAAAATGTAAAAAAAATACCGTTCCCCCCCTCTTATCTCCGAACTTTGCAAAGAGAAAAATCTGAAATAATTCTATATAATAGCAGATTATATAATGATTACAGGAAAAATAAAACGATGTCTCAATATAGCACACTTTTAAGAAATTTTCAAATTTCTAAAAAAAGTTAACATTAGTTCCACTATCGGTCAAGAGATGGCGCTGACCTAAAACTGCAATACTAATTTTATTATTCTACTCTGCAGTGTGGTTTAATAGTGCAATTATGGTATGGATGGTACGGAACCCTCGGTGCGCGAGTCCGACTCGCTCTTGACCGGTTTTTATTAATTTTTATAAGTCTTATGTCAAATTCCTTTACATTTTTGTTCTGGCAATTAAAGGTAAAACAGCCAGTTCCGCAATGGTTGAGGTTTCCGGGTGTAGTGCGCTTTCACCGTTCAGCCTTATCCTCACATACTGTTACATCAGTTGAGATGAAGGCCAAGCATTGCCCTAAAAAACAATCTATTAGCCACATAAAAACAAAAAAAATAAAAACCCGCCTGCATAAAAAGGCAAGTCAACTGAAAAGATGGAAACAAAATTAAATATTAAAAGCAACATAATAACATGCAGTCGGAGGCATGCATAAAGAAAGTGCCATTATGAATGATTTAAATTATATGCCTCCGACTGCATGTTATTATGTTGCTTTTAATATTTAATCTTGTTTCCATCTCTTCAGTTGACTTGTTTTTTTATGCAGGCGGGTGTGTTAATTTTTTTAATTTATTTTTTATTTTTATCTTTTTAGTTATTATATATTAGGGTTATGATATACTTTTTTGAAATCCTTATAATAAGCGCTTTAATTTGACACCCATATTGCAGTATTCTATAAATTTTTTTTCCACTACGTATAATAGCATTGTACAGCCGCCATGTTGGTTTTTTTATGACGCCACCTTCTTAAAAACACTTGGGCTGACAAGAAAAATTTAACGATGTCTTAATCATAGAAATCCGTTCAGCCGTTTGAAAGATATGAGGTAATAAAGAATATACATACAAACATACAAGATACGATCGAAAAACATAACCCTCTTGCAGTCGGGTAAAAATACCGCTGAACAACAAGCAATGAGCTTCAGCGGTTTTATTTATTTATTTATAAGGTACACCAACAGCATAATATACAAACATTTTAGTTCAAAGAAACAAAGGTGTTGTTCTAGTATATAAGCCAATTATAGGTATACACAACATTGGCCGAAATTATAATTGTGATACATAATTTTTTTAAAAGATAATTCTAAATTACATAATATAAAGTTGAATTACTACTTGTGTTTTGTATTAAAAGAAATAAAAAAATAACACAATCATAGACAATTTACTAACTTTATTTTGAACGAATTTAAAGTATCGCCAAAAATATCCAGCTCTGGTATGTTTACAGTCATACGATTGTAAATGGATTGGTTTTTTACGTAAAGCTTTCTAAACGACGGTTATCAAGGAATTATTTTTCTGATTCTCGTGAAATGTTGTGAGCAGATTCGATAAAAATATTAATATTATGGTCAATTCAGTTTTTCATAATTTTTCAAAATGGCGGAGATATTTGAAAAATGATCAAAAATAATCCGAACCTTTTTTGTTACCGGTGCAAAGCAAATTTTGTTTTTATTTTTGAAAAAGACTCAAAAGTTCATTATCAAAATCAACAATCCTACACAACACCTAATTTTGTGACTTTTTAATCATATTACCGAATTTTGGGAGGGAGTATGGGGGTCCCCATCACCGTCCCCCTCCCCTTTCCCCCCTCCCCTCTCCCTTGAGGGGGACCTCCGTTCTAATTCTCCGTTCTCTATGTACCTACCTACCTATCTTCTTATATTTAACACCTTTCCTTTACTGTGCTGTGCACTCACACATTCCTCTTTCTCCTGTTTTTTTATTTCCTTTTACTAAAGGTTGCCTGAAAGAGTTTGCTTTGTAGCAATAAGGCCACCTATTGTATGTTTTTATTCTTGTCTTTTGTTTCTGTGTGAATCATGTTTTTATCGTGTGCAATGAAGTCATTATTATTTATTATTATTAACTATTCGTTTTTTTTAATGGTAAATTAGGTAAGTACTGTTAGATGAAGAAAATCTTCGTAGAACAACACTAGTGGTCGGGCGCGAGTGAAATGTTACTACTGCATCTGGCAGTTTCAGACCAAATAAAAAAGTAAAGACGGAGTATTCCGACAAAGCGGTGAAGCCAGTAAAACTACGCCTTGGCTGTGTACATACACAGTTTACGCACACATATGTTACGAAACTACGCCTTGGCTTTCGTTCGTCATTGGGCGAACCCTGCCGCCCGGCCCCCGCCCGCCCTCTAGTACGCACACATGTACCATCAAAAACCGGCTTCACTTAGTTGTTCGCAACCACTGCGCAACGCTCCATCTTCCTTTTTTATTTGATCTGAGCTGGCAGTACGCGGCTCTCGTCCTTCGAATGATATCGTGGTGTCCGTGAAAAAGTTGTATCTTCTTGATGAATAAATCTATCGACAGGGCCTAGTACGAGTTGGTTTTTTGCACTCACTTCACTTTGCAAATAGTTAACTATCGTCTTCTCTCTTTCACTCGTTCACTCACTCGCATGATTTCCTCTCTTTCACTCGATACTAACCGCAAAGTGAGGTGAGAAACACAACTCGTACTAGGCCCTCAGGTGATTTTTGTGTTTAATAGTATCTATAAAAAACAAAAGTAAGTATACTTACTTTTGTTTTTTATAGATACCATTATAAAAACCATAAATGGGCTGCAATTATAGTAATTATTATTAAGAACCTCGCTATTTTTGATTCTATTTCTATTCTATATTCTATTCTATTCTCATCTGATGATGAGGATTGTACAAAAAATAGATAGGTAGTTTTTTTATGATTAGGGTAAAGGTAGGGTAAAGTAGACGATTATCTGAAAGATCGAAATGCGTGGAAATGATGTAACACTATAAATACTTTATTGCCAATAATCCTGTTGTACTGTAGTTACGATAGTAAGTATAGTATATTTATGTTAGTAAATATCGTAACATAAGTTTCACGCGACCTTTCTTCTTGTCAGTTAAAAAAGTCCAGAACGGGTGGTAGGAAAATATAGACGATTCAAAAGTGTTCATTATTAAGTTTATTTGAATAAAGCCTTTTGACTTTGACTTTGACATTAACTGCTGTTAGCTTGCAAACATGTCAGTTTGTTTTGAACCAATGTTTAACCGTTGCGACGTTAAAGGGCAAAGGTCTTACATTTTAGCTATTGTTTCATTTTAAATAAGCAACAAAAGCTATTACGTAGAAATGTTCGCTCTCAAGATATTAGGTACTTACACTCAAAGATGTACCTAGTTTTTTTTTAATTTAATTACAATCACCTACATTATTTTATTGGTCGTAAAAAGGGCCGACCCCTATGATCCAAAATCGCATAGTCCGTAAGCCCGCGACAATATTGCCTACCTCATATGACATCACGATGAAACACATGGATCGCGGTCGGAAAAGTTGTGCTGAGCGAAGATCAAAAGATTATCGCAAATAAAATTTAAAAAACTTAAAGTTTTAGTTTTTTAGTCATTTCAGAACTGACATACTTATTTTTTAAATTTGAGATTTTTGTGAATCAATGATATTTTTATACAATACTAAATAATATACTAAAGAAAACTCGATAGCTTAGTGGTCAGAGCATTGGACCGGATATTCAAAGTTCGCGGGTTCAATTCCCCTCGGAGAATTGATCTGTTGTATTTTTTTAGTATATTATTTAGTATTGACAGCCTTATGTTTACTCTCTCTTCATGATGCCACGGGTCTCGTACTGATATCACATGACGTAAAACTAACCTTAAAATTATGACCGGAAGTGAAGGATTTTCTTAAACTTCCGGCCAATTGTATTGGCGATAATCTTCTGATCCTCGCTCAGCACAACTTTTCCGACCGTGAGCCATGCATTTCATCGTGATGTCATATGAGGTAGGCAATATTGTCGCGGGCTTACGGACTAACATTAGTTCGTTATCGCTTTGCTTTCGAAAGATTTCTATGGATTTGACGTTTTTAAAATAGAGTTGTAACAAAAACTTGGCTAAAGTTTTCTTTAACAATCCCATTAAGATCTTATAATTAATAGCTTAGGAGATAGTCTTTTCTTAACTTAAGAGCCGCGCTCTTGTCTGTGCAGCTTCCTCCACTCGTCTCTTTCCAAAGCCAATTCCTTGGTTTCTTGATAAGACACGACGTTCACCTTCTCTTTTATCTGTTTTATGTAGGCTCTTCTTGGTCTTCCTCTTCCTCTCTTTCCTTCTATTTTTCCTTCTAAGATGTTTGTAATAAATTTGTCGTGTCTTATCAAGTGACCGATCATTCTACCTCTTCTGTTCTCTATGATTTTCAATATTTGGCGTTTTTCATTTACCCTTTTCAGTACTTCCTCATTCGTAACCATCTCAGTCCAGCTTATCTTCTCCATCCTTCTCCAACACCACATCTCGAATGCTTCCAATCTTTAGAAATCAGACTTTACAAATGAGACTTTGTGTAGCACAAAAGAGACTTTGTGTAGCACAAAAGTGGTAGGGGGCTGAACAGTAGAGTACTATGTCACGTCAATATTTTGCGTTCAAATTTTGTAGTTGAATTGCATTTAAGTGTACCTACATTCGTTGGTTTGTATGGCAAAGTACTATAATTAAGCTACTTCGGGGATCGAATTTTTAGAGAAGAATACTTTGTAGTTTGAACATAGTCTAGTAATCACTGCGCGCTATCTCGATGGCGGCCTGTTAGTTCGTAGTCACGACCGCGCAGTGATTACCGAAGTCGGTTGCCGCGCCGCCCGCCGCGGCCGGCTGTGGCCGGACCGTTACGCGATCGAAGTTCGGAGGCAACGCTTTTATTATCAAAAAACTCAACGTAATTTCTGCAGTAATTCAAACATCATTGCAGGCGTAATCATGCCGAACTTCGCTGGCGTAATTTCGGCATAGTGTGCAGTCACTAAAGGTGTATTCAACTTAAATTGACATCGAACTATTAGATGTATGAGCAGAGCAATGGGTGGGCCAAATGTCTATTTAGACTTTATTAGGGTTCCGTACCCAAAGGGTAAAACGGGACCCTATTACTGCCCGTCTGTCTGTATGTCACTAGGCTGTATCTCATGAACGGTAATAGCTAGACAATTGAAATTTTCACAGATGATGTATGTTGCCGCTATAACAAAAAATAAAAAAAACCGGGTGCATCAAAGGACAAGTCATCTGAAAAGAAGGCAACATAATAACATGCAGTCGGAGACATGCATTTAGATAGTGACATTATGAATGATTAGAAATCTATGCCCCGACTGCATGTTATTATGTTGCCTGTAATATTTAGGTAATCTTGTTTTCATCTTTTCAGTTGACTTGTCTTTTGATGCAGGCAGATTTTTTTTATATCTTTTTAGTTATTATACCTATATTATTCATGACATAATTTGACACCCATATTGCAGTTATCATTTTTTTTTAGTTTTATAATGGCACCGTACAGCTGCCATGTTTAAAGCCACTTAGCTAAGAACACTTGGGTTAAACAAGACAAATCTAACGATATATTATACCTAGAAATCTGTTCAACCGTTTGAAAAATATTATTATGAGGTAATAAAGAATATTACATACAAACATATACCTATATACATACAAACATACATACAAACATACAAGATACGATTGAAAAACGTATTCCTTTCCTTGCAGTATATGTATAATAGTACTAACTTGCAGTCGTCGGGTAAAAATACCAAAAACAGATTAAAATAAATATGTATTTAAATTTGGCCCCTATACAAAAAATGTGCGGTACATTTTTGGTGCGGAACCCTTCGTGCGCACTCGCACTCGGCCGTTTTTTTAATTTCATCGCTGCCATCAGTCTGTCCCGCCTAAAGATCATCCTGGTGATCGATTCTGAGCGATTTTTTTTTATGAACAACGAGATAGTGCTTGATCTTCATCTCACCTGATGTTAAGTGATGATAAGGCCGAAGAAGGTGGAAGCGCCCTACTCTTGGAATCCTCATCACTGAGGAACTGGCTATCTTATCTCTAATTGCCGAAGCACAACAATTTTTAAATTGTAGTTATGGCGTCAGACTTAGAAACAGAATACAAATTGTAGCCCCCCTGGGAATCGAACCCGGGCCCCTGCGTCTTACACGTGTAGGCGCACTAGACTACAGAGGCAGTAAGTATTAGCAATGTCGTCGTGTCACTTATTTTTGTTCCGTTTCTCACATCAGTCATTCTACTTACCTACTTCTGGTACGACACTTACAATAACATCGTTTAAAACTTTGTAAAATGGAATCACTGATAAAATAAAACCGGTCAAGAGCGAGTCGGACTCGCGCACCGAGGGTTCCGTACAATCATAAATACGTGTTTAAAAAAGTAGGATAAATGGCAGACAGTTGGAAGGGCGAACAGGCGGACAGTTAATTTACAAATCTTAACCACAGCTACTTATGGTGACTGAAAAACGTTTCAGCTACTCCACATTGCAAACTGTTTATATTACTAAGTAGGAACTTATTCTTCGTTTTTTCGTACGGCAAATAGTAGGTAATTATATTAGAACCAGCCACCAATTTACTATTGTAGTATTAGGTTGCGCCAGCTCTTGACCGATAGTGGAACTATTTTTTTTCTTAGGTTAGCATGCTTAGGACAGCGCCATCTGTTGACTGGTAGTGAAACTAAAGGTTTTTTTGTTTGTTTTTGATTTCTAAAAAAGTGTGTTATATTGAGACATCGTTTTATTTTTCCTGTAATTTTTACATAAACAACTATCACATAGAATTATTTCAGATTTTTCTCTTTGCAAACTTCGGAGATAAGAGGGGGGGGGGAACGGTATTTTTTTTACATTTTTCATCATAAATCGAAAACTATGCGGCCTAAGAAAAAAGAAAAATGATTTAAAATGTGCAAATAGCGTTCTTTCATATGATACCCCACATGCCCTAGTCACCTCACTTTAAATTTTTAAGACCCCTTTTCAGTCACTGTTGTAAAAAAAAAAATATTTTTTTTATTTCTTTCTTATTTGCAAAATAGTTGGGCAAATGTCATCTCAAACTATTACAAATTTCAAGTTGATATCATGAGTAGTTCTCGAGATATCCAGCTGTGACAGACAGACAGACAGACAGACTGAGTCACACCATAAGGGTTCCAACCCTAAAAAGCAGTTTTGAGTTTATTTTCAAAGTTCCATTACGCTACGATATGGCGTAAACACGAATTTTGATACACGGTTAATTTTTAGGGTTCCGTACCCAAAGGGTAAAAACGGGACCTATAAAGGAAAGGGACTGTAATCAGGTAAATAGCTAAACAACGCGACTGTTCGGCAGAGATATATTTTTGAGACAATTTTCTCTATTGACAGAAGGAAAACAAAACAAGACAGAAAATAGACAAGAGTAGAAACAGAGTAGAAATATAAAACCTATACAAACTGTTTACATTGAGCTACAATCCACCACAGGACCCTATTACTAAGACTCCGCAGTCCGTCTGTCTGTCTGTCACCAGGCTGTATCTCATGAACCGTGATAGCTAGACAGTTGAAATTTTCACAGATGATGTATTTCTGTTGCCGCTATAACAACAAATACTAATTTTTTTTTGCCGTTTTTTGCTCGATATTAATAACTCGATATAAATGACAGTTTAAATTTTCACAGATGATGTATTTCTGTTGCCACTATAACAACAAATACTAGAAACAGAATAAAAAAATATTTAAGGGGGCTCCCATTCAACAAACGTGATTTTTTTTGCCGTTTTTTGGTATGGAACTCTTCATGCGCGAATCCTACTCGCATTTGGCCGGTTTTTAATTAATATCTAAATGAGTGTATCTCCTCCCTATTCTAATCGAGTATGTACAGTTAAGACTTTTAATATTTAATAATTGGTCAAGATATTGAGGTTTGTTTATGTCCCAAAATTTTACTGATTTCTGGATTTAGAGCTTATTACATCATACAATGAAATAATGCGAGCTTTTCCATAAATTTTGGTCGAGTAGATATTTATGTCTTCCATGGAACAGCTGAATGTTTTTTTGATCTGATTAAGTTGGTCCCATAGACAATGTTGTTCAATTTGATGGTCTAAGCCATACCACAAAATTTGTTCACTGTTCAAAATAAAACCGGTCAAGAGCGAGTCGGACTCGCGCACCGAGGGTTCCGTACCATCATAATAAATACGCAGCAGAGTAGAATAATAAAATTATTATTGCAGTTTTAGGTCAGCGCTCTTGACTGATAGTGGAACTAATGTTAATTTTTTTAGAAATTTGATAATTTCAAAAAGCATGCTATATTGAGACATCATTTTATTTTTCCTGTAATCTTTATATAAACTGATATCACATAGAATTATTTCAGATTTTTTTCTTAGCAAACTTCGGAGATAAGGGGGGGGGGGGGGGGGGGGGAATGGTCATTTTTTTACATTTTTCATCATAAGTCAAAAACTGTGCGGCCTAAAAAAAAGAAAAAAAATATTTTTAATCACGTGCAAACGGTGCTCTTTCATATGATACCCCACATGCCTTAGTAGCCCCACTTAAATTTTTTAAGACCCCTTTTCAGTCCCTGTTGTAAAAAAGATATTTATTTATTTCTTATTTGCAAAATTGTTAGGCAAATGTCTTCTTAAACTATTCCAAATTTGAAGTTGATATCATTAGTAGTTCTCGAGATATCCAGCTGTGACAGACAGACAGACAGACTGAGTCTCACCATAAGGGTTCCTTTTTTACCATTTTGGTACGGAACCCTAAAAACACACTATACAGGGTGCATTTGAAACCACTCTCCAAATTTTAAGGATGTGTTCAGTCCATGAAACTGAACAACTTTCTCTAAGAAACATAGGGTCAAATAGGTAAAAAAAGTTACTTTTCATACAAATCAAAGAGATCACGTGATCAGTTTAGTATGGGATGACCAAATGTGTTTGGCGTATTTCGACACATGTTTCATGGTGAAAGTTGTTCAGTTTCATGGACTGAACACATCCTTAACATTTGGAGAGTGGTTAAAAATACACCCTGTATAAGGCATTATAGGGGATTCCAGTAAGCTTTCGGTACCGCGTATACCAAGCATGCTGATGTCGTAGTACTAATGCTACTTCGCTAAATGAAAAAACCTCTTCATTTAAATAGATAATACTTACTATTATAATTTCATCCAGTAATCATTGCTGAATTTCACAGTTTATAATTTCTTATTTGAATAATATTTCTTTTTAATACAAAATAAGCACTGCCAGCACTTTGTGAAATATTATTTTTTATATATTTCGTTACTTTTTGCTAAAAAAACTTCCGTCAAGTGAAACGAGCGTACGCACCGAGCTGACCAAGTGTTTTGAAGTCGGTACATACATAACCTTGGCGCAAAGGTTGAAAAAGGGTGAAAAAACATGAAATTTCACATACGCATTAGGTATTGTAAAGTTTTCAGGTTTTTGCATTCATAATGCAACTTTCATGTTAAGTAAAAATACTGGAAAAACAACTCGCTTGGTTGTAAACGAGTTTTTTCATAAAAATTAAAATGCTTTTAAATACTTGCTTAAAAAAACCAGCCATGATTTAAATCACTTTACAGACGGAATTCTTCAGGAGGAGCAATTAAATGGGTTCAGAGGAGGGAGTAAATATAGAAAACCCCCCCGATCCTCCTGCAATATTGCTTCCAAACCGTGCGCTTTCCCTTTCAACTTACTGTCATATAAATTTGACGTTTTTTAAAAAATAGGACATGCGCTATTGAATGCATTGAGGCATGCCTCTGTTAAAAGCGAAAGAGGAACGGGAAAGTGACTGTGTTAATATATCTATATCGCTATACACAAAATTGTTCTGTGGCATGGAACCAGGGGCGGATCCAGGATTCAAGTTTGGGGGGGCCCTCGGATCCCCGAGGCTCCAAGGCCCCCCCCTAGACCCGAGTCTAGGGTTACCTTACATAGATATCTATGTAAGGGAGGATGCCTTAGGATGCACAAAACGCCTGATTTTTCAGAAAAATGCTTGTCTATAGGAAATAAAACGGCCGCGCAGCGCGATTTTTAGTCAGTTTTATCCACTAATCTTGTCTGTCTATCTATAGTAAAAGATACAGCCGCGCAGCTCCACTTTAGTAAGTATCATTCACCAATCTTTTCTGTCTTTAGTAAAAAAACGGCCGCGCAGCACCATTTTTAGTCAGTTACAACTGTTATACTTGTACTCTTGCTTGTATATAGTAAAAAAAGCGGCCGCGCAGCGCGATTTTTAGTCAGATTCATCCACTAATCTTGTCTGTATTTAGTAAAAAAAACAGTCATGCAGCGCCATTTTTAGTCAGTTTCATCCGTTAATCTTGTACTATTGGCTGTCTTCAGTAAAGCCCACCGGTAACGATCAATTGCGATTGTCAATTTTTCCGCAATTGACGCCCATTGACGGAAAAATTTATCGTTTACGGGTGCAATTGAAGCGATTGTTAATTACTCCAACAATGGAATGGACGGAAAAATTGACAATCGCAAATGATCGTTACCGGTGGGCTTTACTGAAAAAAAAAATACGGCCGATTTTTAGTTAGTTTCATCAATTAATCTTGTCTGTTTACAGTAAAAAACGGAGCCCGCGCTGCGCCATTTTTATCCACTAATCTTGCAATATGTGGTTTCATCCGGGCAGACGGGTAGCTTGCGCAGCAAGGTTTGCGTGATTGGAGCATGTACGCAAGATTTCACAGCGAGACTCACTAAAAAAAATGCCTGACTCTGCTTTGCTCCAGCCGCAAGCCTTGAAACCGTAAAATGCTTGTCAAATGCGCCAAATGTCTGTCAGATGGTAACCCTACTCTGGCCACGTTTTATGATTAAAAAAAATAAAGATAGAGGCACTGACACTACCTACATAAAACAATAAGATTTTTTTTTTATTGCAAGTTCAATGTTATCCGCAAAGGTTTTGTGGGGGGGGGGGCATGGCCCCCTTGCCCCCCCCCCCCCCTGGATCCGCCACTGCGTGGAACATGTCATGTTCGGTGACTATTTTAATTATTTTCAAATTGATTCATAGTGGATATTGTGTCTTAAAATTGGTGCAGTTTTTGGTACAAGTGTCTACGCAACTGAACAATATGTGGGATAATTGAAATAGGCGCGATCTTGGTTGTGTGAAGCCGAGACTTTTACTGTAGTGGTGGCTACCTCGGCAGAACTCACCGAGTAAACTGTCTGGATATACTTGGTGCCACATGCTCCAAGCAGCATTAGAATGCAATGCACCCACATTCTAATGTAAACTGAAACAATCTACCACTGAACTATTCAACACTTGACACTGGCAAAAATTACTTCCAAGGGGAATGTAGATTGCCAAAACAAAAATAATAAGAAGAAGAGAAAGTCAGTTAGTTTGTTACGCTTTCACTTTTAACTACCTCAACCTCATCATCATGAAAGCATACACGTTGTCAGGGGTACAGACAAGGACATACGGTACCTTTCATCCAAGGAAAAAGTACTGTTCCCAAGGGATAGAAAAATACTTTTCCACACAGACGAAGTTGCGGGCGGACGGTAAACAATTAAAGTTTCTGTTATTATCACAACTTATAGTTTATTTTCCCAAGCTTTTTCATGTGAACATCATGAATTGACATTTTTTATGGCTTTGTCGCCAGTTTGATAAATCCAAGAGTTTTATATTTATTAGTTCCTTACAGAAGGATATGTGAAATAACTGTGAGCGTCAATTTGGCGGGATCAAGTCCCCAATTTGAAATGTATAACATTAAAGTGTTTGTGCCACATATGTACTATTTGTACCCTGAACCAGACATTTGTACCTCTAAAGGTAGAGGCAGTATGTCAGGACCTCCCTGATCCCGCCACTTTTACGTCAAAGTGGCACGACCTTCTTAAAGTGCTACTCAGAGGCTGGTAATTCACACCCGAGGACTTATTACTGCATATTTACTTGTATATGCTCAATTTTGTGTGATTAATTTATGTATGCATGTAAGTAATTTCATTTGCGTTAAATGTGAATACATTTTTATTCCAAATATATACAACGTGCTACAAAAATACCCCTAATGCCGAATATGGTAGATTAGGGATCATCAACCTGAACAACTTTTACTATGGGTTCAACTCTGAAATTGCGAAAAAAATCTGCTGTTTCATATAAAAATTAATAACGAAAATATTAAAATGTATGAAACAGCTGATTTTTTTTCGCGGTTTCAGAGTTGGTCCCATAGTAAATGTAGTTCAGTTTTTTTTTAAGAAATAAATGTAGCTTACTTCCGCAAACAATATATGCAAGATGCACCGCCCGCCCGCCCGTAAAAATATGCACATGCACACAACAAAATATCAGTGCACGAACCTGCATTTAGCAAGACAGATATTTTGCACTGATATTTTGTGGTGTGCTTGTGCATATTTTTGCGGGCGGGCGGTTGCACAAACCTGCATTTAGCAAGACAGATATTTTGCACTGATATTTTGTGGTGTGCTTGTGCATATTTTTGCGGGCGGGCGGGTGCACAAACCTACATTTAGCAAGACAGATATTTTGCACTGATATTTTGTGGTGTGCTTGTGCATATTTTTGCGGGCGGGTGGGTGCACAAACCTGCATTTAGCAAGACAGATATTTTGCACTGATATTTTGTGGTGTGCTTTTGCATATTTTTGCGGGCGGGCGGGTGCACAAACCTGCATTTAGCAAGACAGATATTTTGCACTGATATTTTGTGGTGTGCTTGTGCATATTTTTGTGGGCGGGCGGGTGCACAAACCTGCATTTAGCAAAGCAGATATTTTGCACTGATATTTTGTGGTGTGCTTGTGCATATTTTTGCGGGCGGGCGGGTGCACAAACCTGCATTTAGCAAGACAGATATTTTGCACTGATATTTTGTGGTGTGCTTGTGCATATTTTTGCGGGCGGGCGCGCGGTGCATCTTGTATATATTGTTTGCGGAAGTAAGCTACATATATTTCTTTTTTCAAAATGGTTTGGGACTTTCGCCAAATGACGCCTGATTCAATCAAAAAAGTAGTTCAGTTTGATATTCTCTATCTACCATATTCGACAGGGTATTTTTGTAAAATGTTGTATATTTTTTCAATTAACACACTGTACAACATCTCATTTCGTTAGATAAGAAGTAAATAAGTACTAAAAAAGTTTAAAAAATTCAAATATTTTAATTAAAAAAAACAGAAAGTAAAACGGAATGCTTTATGCGGATGGACCCATAATCGGTCATAGTTTTCCATATTTTCTCTTTCTGCAATAAAAAAAGTTTCAGGCTTCTCTGGGTTAATTAAAAACACAAATTGTTCACAGAACCCTCAAAGAAAAACTAAATTAAACTAATATCCATTAAGAAGAATCCGTTCATAGACTCGATCATAAATACCCTTGTATCTGAAACAAAAGAGTATAAGAGTCATTTGTCCATCAGCCTTTTTTGATGTCCCCACTGCTGGGGCACAGGCCTTCCTTGTGGGTAGATAAGGAGGACGGGCCATAACCCACCACGCGGGCCCAATGCGGATTGGTGGGTGTTAACGACTGCAAATGCAGCCGGGACCAACGGCTTAACGTGCCTTCTGAAGCACGGAGGAGCTCGAGATAATAAATTTTTGGTCACCCATCCCATGACCGACCCTTGCGAACGTTGCTTAACCTCCGCAATCGCTGGGCCAGGCGCTAAACCACTGCGCCACCGAGCTCCTCTAAGAGTCATTTACAATTAATTAATTAATTTGTCAATAACGCCTGTAGCACACCTCTGTCTGCGGAACACTGCAGTAAGTTCCGCCATGAGTTTGACAAGCGAAACAAATACGAACAGCCTGTTCTAATGCACGGATTTTTCACGCGCGATTGCGGCCGTTTGGCTCCGACCGTTGACACACGCGAAAGCAATGACGCGAAACCGCTACGTAGATGTGATCATCATATATCGTCGTCGATAGAAGAGAGAGGGGGAGAGAAAGAGATATATTTTTTTTATTAACAGAAAAGACCATAGCATGTTACAATAAATTGTAATTATTGTAACATGGTGTGGCCTTTTGTGTTACAATGAAAAATAGGTACCTATCTACTATCTAGGTACAGAAAAAACAAATAATTAAACACAAACATCAAAACACAAAAACAGGTCTTATGGTTAATAAGGCCCTACTTCAGCTTGTGTTGCCATGACACATAAGTGTCAGCAACGCTGGTAGTAGAAGACAACTCATAGCGGAACTATAGCGGAACTACGGCGGTGCCGCTGGTAGTTAGTTGGTACGGTATCGCGGCGGAGGTGTACTACAGGCATAAAACACATGTATCTCCTAAACCACAAAATACTAAGAAGCCAGAAGGGCCGCTGCAGCTGTGATTAAATTGCGATTTTCTGCACACTTATAAGAAACTTCAATAATAGGTCGACTCAGAGAAGTAATGCGAGTATTTTCACCACACTTACGATCGTGAGCGCAACCGAACTTTTATCATGAAGAAAAGAATGTATACTCACCGATTCCTAGTAACAGTATCCGCCAAGTTCACTATGTATGGAGGACATGCTTCCAAGTTTACTGTCCTGGCAGTGAATAGGATTCCTTGGCATATACAGTACATAAGCTCTGGCAGTGGTATATTTTCTGGAAGTATTTTCTTGTCGTAGAGAATTGTCGAAAAAAGCTGAAATAAAAGAAAATGGGATGAACATTATTAAAACATTGTTCGCAAGTTACAAATATTCAAATTATCAAATTCATTTAGTCAAACGACGCTGATTGTATTGCAATCACTTTTATATACGCCAAAATCTACATCAGCAGAATTTGTGTAAAGAGGGTTCTTTTCAAAAAACTCCCATGATGAGCAATATTTGATCCCCTTTTGCTCATCATTATTAATTAATTATGATGTGCAATTTTTGGTCGCCTTTTGGTCATCATTATGATTATGACTCCCTTCAATTATTAAACTATTACCTCATTTAAAAAAAATAATGGGACCTATCGATGAGGAAGCCTAGAAACCTTCCAAAACCTACCTAACCTTTATTTTATTATAGTTAGGGCAAATATAAGGTCCTTCTTAAATAGTGCACATAATTTTAAGGGGTCAATGTACTCATGCATACAAACAAATTTTACTATGGTACCAACATTGAAAACAAAAAAAAAAATAATCAGCTGTTCCATAGAAAATTTAAAATCGAATAGATCAAAATGTATGGAACAGCAGTTTTTTTTTCGTGATTTCAATGTTTTTTTTTTTTTTACATTAAATGGGCTTACTCTTGGCCACATTCGAGAACCATAAGGCTAAGAAGAGGCCGAAGATGAAGCGAGCTTGCTCAGAAGAAGCCTATTCACTCGTGCCTTAAATATCGCTGGGTTATATTCTTTCGGGAATACAGACGCAGGCAGGGAATTCCACTCCTTGGCTGTGCGCATTAAGAAGGAAGATGAAAAACGCTTCGTGCGCATGCATGGAATGTCAACCAAATAGGGGTGAAACCCCGCCGTGCGTCTGGATGTCCGATGGTAGAACGGGGATGGCGGAATGAGCTCATGCAGCTCAAGAGCACACTCTCCGAAATATAGTCTGTAGAACACCGCCAGACAAGCTACTTCACGGCGGTGGGAAAGACTGTGAAGCTTGGTTTTTAATAGTGCACTATCCCCTATGAGTTTTATGGCTCTGCGTTCAACAGAGTCGAGTGCGGCTAGCTGGTACTTTGCGGACCCATCCCATAGGTGGCAGCAATATTCCATGCACGACCGGACTTGTGCTTTGTAAAGAGTTAGAAGCTGTCCCGGCGTGAAATATCGCTTAACCTTGTTCAAGATGCCTAGTTTTTTGGCCGCAGTTTGAGCCTTCGACTCGATTGTGTCACCAAAGTTGAGATCGGAAGTCAACTTTATGCCAAGGAGATCGAGATTGTCGGTGACAAGTATAGTTACACCTCGGAAAGTAGG
The DNA here is from genome assembly GCA_943789525.1 of Agriphila geniculea. Classification (NCBI taxonomy): domain Eukaryota; kingdom Metazoa; phylum Arthropoda; class Insecta; order Lepidoptera; family Crambidae; genus Agriphila; species Agriphila geniculea. Next base: position 1,738,374 of record OX038880.1, read on the forward strand.
AGTCAAGTTCAGAGGACTCTTCTTTGCAGTGAATAGACATGCCTGCGTTTTGGTGGCGTTAAAAGTGACTAAATTGTTGTCGCCCCATTGGGAGACAAGACTCAAAGTCGTATTCGTCCGCTCCACCATGGCCTCTCTCAAGGAACCAATTTCTTCCTTGCTGTCCTTTGCATTGGACAAATACCTCTCCGCAACCGTGCTGTCGTCTGCATACCCAACAATTTCAGGCATGAGCAGATCGTTGATGTGCAGCAAAAAAAGCGTTGCGGAAAGAACGGATCCTTGAGGAACTCCAGCTTCTATAGCCATGAGGTCAGAGGAGCAGCCGTCAATAACCACTCTTATCGACCGTTTGCTCAAGAAATCCGAAATCCAGCTGCAAAAGTCAGCAGGTAAACCATACGTGTTGGTACCATAGTAAAATTGTTTGTATGCATGAGTACATTGACCCCTTAAAATTTTGTGCACTATTTAAGAAGGACCTTATATACTCTTTAGGTATACCATATCTGGCATGCTGGGCTCGGTCAGTTAACAGGAAGCCACTTCTGGTCTGTCTCTCGCCGCCCTCGGGTCCCCCGTCAAGCCTGAATAGTAGGCTTAGCGGGGGATCCGGGGGGTTCCAACCTCTCCCCCAGAGGGGGGAAAGGGAGAGAGCCTCCTCCCGATCACCCATAAGGTTACCCAATCAGGTGGGCTGACCAGATGGGATGATTGAGAGCAGGCACCACTACCAGCTAAACCCCTCACTACTTGCTTTCTCCCCATCATTAAGTCACGGGGGATGTGGTGACAGTCACCCCTTTGACCAGACGGGTGGCCTGACTAACCAGGCCCCTACACGGCATACCTAACTTATTAACAAGACGTGTTTAGAATTTCTTAACATATATCAATTAAATTCACGAGCGAAGACTGCGGGGGGGGGGGGGGGGGAGTGCTGCTTACCCCCTGGTAGCTGTGCTTACTACTAGCTGTTCAAAAACATTTTTTTTATTTACCTTGAGAGCACCAGTCAGTGACGCAATAGCAATGCTCGTGCTAGGGTTAAAAAACATTGACAATCCCGCAAGGTATCCCGCAGGTAAGGCGTATAGGGCCGAGTCTTTTTTATTCCTATGGCACAAGTAACATATCACAGCCTGAAATTGAAAACCACAAATAAGTATATAACAGTATTCCTGCGTAAATCTTAGTAGTTTTCGCCAAAACATTGTCGTGTTTTAAATTTTTTGTTTTAAATAAGTATAGTTGATTCATCTCACGAATGCACTTCGGCTATGAATGTTGTCAGGGGTGCACATGCACATTGTTTTAGTGTGCGTCTGAACGCTTTCGTATTCGTATAAAGACGTAATATGAAGTCTTTTAGACGAATAACTACTTTTAGCTGGCAAGAAAAATAGGCGCAAAAATAATGGGTTGACGATTTATCATGTAAGCTTATTTGAATAAATAATATTTTGATTCATTAATTGATTGATAATATAGAATGTAAAATTATCATTCTTGCAATTCCTTTAGCTTCTTTTTTAGAGGGAGGTTAGTTAAAAACTGACACACAATTATATTGAATTAATAAAGTCGTACTCTGTAAATACCGATATAACTGCCGAAGAAGAGTGCCAACTTCAAATGCCTCCCCTTGAACGAAGATATGGCCTTGATCGGTGCCCTTAATCTAGGCAGGATGAGCTTAGCCAAGCTGATGCCCAGACCGAGCCCGAAGTACATGCTGGATCCCTGAGACAAACAAATAGAATAAACCACCACTTTTTTAAGATGGATGAAGGGGAAAGAGAAACAGCACACAATTCAGTAGACTCTATTGTACGACCGAATAGAGTAAGCCGGATTCAATACCCGTAACACGAACATCTTTTGAGAAAAAAAACGCGCACAAAAGTACTCGATAGAGTTTTATCTATGGAAAATTTCATTTCGTTTATCGGCGGTAGATGGCGCTGTACAAATTTCCTATACAAAATTACTTTATCGAATATTTTTACGCGCATTATTTATTTCGATAACTGTTTGTGCTAAGGTATCCGTCGGTTTACGCCGCAAAAAATTACATACGACATAGAAGTCTTTGGCCAAAATCGAATTTAGTAAGTACATGTAGCACGACCATCTATCCAAAATAATAACGCGCTCGTTGAGTTTGTATGAAGGCGGGCGAACGACTCATTGTAAAAATTGAAATCGTTGCGTTCGAATTTCATTATTTTGAAAAAAATAAATGATGTAAAACGGTTCATCAATGTCGGCCGATCAAAACAAACAAATGAGCGCGTAGTCGGCGATGTCGGTTGTAGATACCTACGCGCTTTGAATCTTTTACTTTTTGATTCTATCGTCCAAGTTTGGCCGATTACGTACGAGCGTAATTCGGGCGATATCGGAGTTAGTATACGCGAAGCGAGATATAAGAAAGAAATCTAAGTGTTTTAAATAAAACATGATAGCCCTGCTAAAAACTAATTAAATAATAGACAGGCACCTTTAAAATAAATTTCTGACATGATCCTTCATGTGGACAAATATTTTTAGACTCATCTGTTTTTCTCTTTACTTTTTCCGCTGTATACAACCTGAAACATAAAATAAATGGCGACCGTTAAAAATAATCTTATCAATTTGTCATAATAGGTAAAGATTTACAATGTTGTCAATTTACAGTCTTGGATAAACTAATTTCGGACACTTTGTCCAGAATGACCATTAGCCATTTTTGAATTCCCCACTGCTGGGGCACAGGCTTTCCTTATAGGTGGGTAAGGAGGATGGGTCAAAACCCACCGCGCGGGCCCAATGAGGATTGGTGGGTGTTTACGACTGCAAGGACCAACGGCTTAACGTGCCTTTCGAAGCACGGAGGACCTTGAGATAATGAATATTTGGTCACCCATCCTAGGCGCTCAACCATTGCGCCAACAAGCTCCTCATAATATTTGCTAATTTATATTTGGAAATGATTAATAATAGAACGATGCTTTATTGGTACAAATTCTTTTGCTTTAAGTACAGTTATCAGTCGCATAGATAAAGAAGACAAACAAATGCTTGACTAACGGTTAGGCCCAGATTATGAAAAGTAATATTAAACGATAAACTACATTTGCAATTCTTAACATGTGATGCATAATTTCGAACGAATTTCTTAATCTTTTCACGTCATTTTCAGGCTAATCAACTCATGGCATTTTGTCGAGAAAACACGAGGGGAGGCTGCAAGTAACCTACCAATAATGGCGAAATACTCAAGCCATCTAAAAATTTGTCAGAAACTCTATGAAACTGACACATTCCTTGAAGTTAAAGAAGGTTTCTTTTCTAAAATCTTTGGTTTAGGCCCAACCAAAGATAGAAAAGAAATTTTAAGAGAGATAGATCGTTTTTCGTGACAAACATGGGGCTACCATAAAATCTCCCATCCTTAAGCAACTGCAAAGTCAGCTTTGCACAACTATAACTTACCAAAATAACGGAGTCCTCTTTTCTTTGTCTCCTTCTAACCTCATGAGGTAGAACAAGAAAGCGCTACCAATCATGAATGACAAAGTTTGTTTAGATTTTGTTATTTCAATGTGTCCAGTCTGGCTTGAACCCCTTAGCCAGTATTCGATTAGCTAAAAAAACAAAATAAATAATAGTTGAGCATTCACGGATTTTATTATATGATACGCATCTTACTTTCAATATAAAATCTAAATTAACCTTTTGTGAGTAATAAGGGCTCTTCAAAGTGATATTTAAAAAATAAAAATAGTAACTATTTGCCTCAATAGATAGCGTTGATGGAAAAAGAAGTCTATAGAGTGGTTTAAAAAAATAAACGGCACCAAAGAGGAAAGTAGGCGCTCGCTGGCTGACATCTGCCCAAAGAGAAACAATTTAGGGTTACATCTGCCTGCCTACATGTACTCTTCGAAGCTTAGTAAATAAAAATACATTTACACATACATTTTTATCAACGCCATCTATCGAGCCTACAGTTTTTTGTTATTTTGAAAAGCCCTCATTATAAATGATTAATAATTTTAGGGTGGACCAATTTTTCTGTTAGTCCAATAAACCTATACCATACTCGAATTCTTCTTTCACCCGGACCTTTGAGAGAAACCATAGCGATCCTGGATTGGGATTCCATATGACCAATCCAGGTTTTAAACTATGTTATGTTCGGGCTACGAAAAAGATGGATGAAAGAAAATTGCATGTAGCAGAGATGAAAACGCTGAGATGGATGTGTGGTGTAACGCGAATGGATAAAATTAGAAATGAGTATGTGAGAGGAAGTTTGAAAGTAGCACCGGGGACAGAAAAGTTGAAAGGGAATCGTCTGGCTTGGTTTGGGCATGATATGAGAAGGGATGAAAGGCATGTTTGGCATGTTCCTAGAAGAGTAATGGATATGGATGTTGATGGCTGGAAAGTAAGAGGAAGACCGCAGAAAAGATGGATGGATTGTGTTCGGAATGATATGAATGTGAAGGGAGTGGATGAGGAGAAAACGAGTGACGGGGAGGAATGGAAAAGAAAGACGAACTGCACCGACCCCAAATAAATTGAGATGGGGGGGGGGGGGGGATGATGATGTTCCCATCCAGATCCATTCAGCCGTTTTTGCGTTATTGAGGGTACGTTATATATACGCTAGAAACTAGGTAGTACTACTCCATTTGTCTTAGCTTACTTTTCAACTTTAGGTATCTATTGGGGTCACTAGCAGAATACCCACGTTGTAAAATGACAATATCGCCCAAACGTCTTGATATTAAAACACCATAGTTACTAAATAGACATGAACGCTAAACGCCTTGGAAGCAAAACGTCTGGATTTTAAAATGTCGTAATTCAAAATAGTTTAGTAGCAAATCGTCTTTATATTAAAACGCCATAGTTACTTAATAGTCGTGAACGCTAAACGCCATAGTAGCAAAACGTCTTGATATTTAAATGCTATAGTTACTAAATAGACATGAACGCTAAATGCCCCTATTAGATACTTAGTTTGTTGATATGACTATGACCATCAGCAATTTTTAATGTCCCCACTGCTGGGGCACAGGCCTTCCTTATGGGTGGATAAGGAGGACGGGCCATAACCCACCACGCGGGTCCAATGCGGATTGGTGGGTGTTAACGACTGCTTAACGTGTTTTTCGAATCACGGAGGAGCTCGAGACAATAAATTTTTTGGTCACCCATCCCATTACCAACCCTTGCGAAAGTTGCTTAACCTCCACGATTCAGACTATTTTCTTTTCTAGACGTTTTCACTACTATCTCATTCTATGTTTTTGTCATCCGACTAATTTGACTAATACGACGACTAATTTGCTAAAAAGGTATTTTAAACGGACTTTTGCAATTCCAGACGTTTTTATGTCATCCGGCTGAGTTGACTCTCTGCTGACTGGGCACTCTGCTTTTATGTCATTTATTGCAATACATAACCAGAGTGCAGTTTATAATTTGTCCCACTATGTTTTAGTGACCTGCGTGGTCGACCACCACCGTTACCACCTTTGTCTACGAACTCCATTACACACCAAGTGCTTTATCTACTTAATTTGGAATCGAAGCAATGTATGTAATGTTGTCCATTATTTATATTTAATGTTGAGTACAGTAAACGATAAATATTTAGAAACAGTTGTTTTCGCTAAGACATTAGTTTAGTTTTAATAGTCAAACATCAAACTCACCAAATTGACAAATAAGTTTATTACCAGGGACCTTCTGCCGGGCGGTTCAAGGTATATAAACAAACCGCTTGTAGTGAACGGAATCAACAAATTGGTTACATACGTCCTTTTGATGCCAATACCGCTGAAAATGACCAAATGAATTATGTGGTTACATCTAAAGTCTTATTTTTATTTAAAAATTCAAACAAAACTGGTGTTTTATTCATTCAAATTTTGAATAATTTTCGAATAGGGAAATTATACCAAATATACGTACTTAAAAATGCAAGCCTGTAAGTAAGAGGAGAATGAAACTCCAACACCAAGTAACGTCGATCTGATGAAGTATTCTGTCAACTTTTCCCACGACTTTGGGTTTTTCAGTTTTTTTCCGTGGTATAATATTTGAAACTGAAACATATTCAAAATAATTTATGTAACAAAACTTTGAGTACCTATTTGCGTTGGCTGGTGACTAATCTTATTCCAAAATCCAAAGGGTTTTTCACCGTAAAGTTACTATAAGAGTACTGTGAAATTAGTGCACGCAAAAGTATCAAAGTGGTTACTGAAAAAAATCCCATGATGTGAGCATATTACCTGTATAACAGTTACAGTAAGGAAAACAGATTGATAAATAACAGTATTATAATATCCGTGATGTGATGCAAGTAATACTTAAGACTATTTCCAACAAGATAGGTCTAACTGGTTAAGACTACCATAAAAAGTCCTATAAAACAGACAACAGTGGCTCTACCATGAGTTGATGAAAACTGTTTTCGCTACCGTAAACTATCGTTTTTAGGGTTCCGTACCCAAAGGGTAAAAACGGGACCCTATTACTAAGCCTCCGCTGTCCGTCTGTCTGTCTGTCTGTCTGTCTGTCTGTCTGTCTGTCACCAGACTGTATCTCATGAACCGTGATAGCTAGAAAGTTGAAATTTTCACAGATGATGTATTTCTGTTGCCGCTATAACAACAAATACTAAAAACAGAATAAAATTAATATTAAAGGGGGCTCCCATACAACGAACGTGATTTTTTTGCTGTTTTTTGCTCTATATTAATAATAACGACAGGTAGACAGTTGAAATTTTCACAGATGATGTATTTCTGTTGCCGCTATAACAACAAATACTAAAAATAGAATAAAATTATATTAAAGGGGGGCTCCTATACAACAAACGTAATTTTTTTTGCCGTTTTTTTAGGGTTCCGTACCCAAAGGATAAAAACGGGACCCTATTACTAAGACTCCGCTGGCCGTCTGTCTGTCTGTCTGTCACCAGGCTGTATCTCATGAACCGTGATAGCTAGACAGCTGAAATTTTCACAGGTGATGTATTTCTGTGGCCGCTACAACAAAAAATACTGAAAACAGAATAAAATAAATATTTAAGGGGGGCTCCCATACAACAAACGTGTTTTTTTGCCGTTTTTTGCTCGATATTAATAATGACAACAGGTAGGCAGTTGAAAATTTTACTGATGATGTATTTCTGATGCCGCTAAAATAATAAATACTAAAATCAAAATAAAATAAATATTTAAGGGGGGCTCCCATACAACAAACGTGATTTATTTGCCGTTTTTTGGTACGGAACCCTTCGTGCGCGAGTCCGACTCGCACTTGGCCGGTTTTTTTCTTTCACTCGCATTGATTGTGAGCAGTATATCCGATAGATACGATAGCGAAAAAAGTTTGCATCAACTCATGGTAGAGCCACTATACTAGTTGCTCTCGAAATTCATCAAACAAAGTTACATGGCAGACAATAGCACGAGAGGCGTCCATGTCTGTGTATACAGTAGACAGCATGATCACGGCTACTTTGTCAAGATGAACGACTTATAGGAAGGAAATAATGTTTAGGTCAGTCGTCACCTTAAGAAAACGATACTCCTAGTAAAAAGTGTACGCAAAAATAAAGAATAAAATCAAAAGTAAAAGAATGAGTTTTACGAGAAAATACTTACAATGTAAATCACAGAGTAAAACCGTGTGCTACCTATGATAGAATCAATCAACAATTTCAAGAGTGCGTTTGGGCAGCATTCGGACCAGGGGTGAATTAGCTCATGATGCGACATGTCCTTTGCGATTTTATTGTATAGCTGCTTGCTAACCACCGCCATTTTGAGGGAACAATTGGCTTCAGTTCAGGCCCTGAAACACACAGTAAACTTTTTGTATTAGCGATTTTTAAAACGACAAATCAAAGGCTTTTATGTTGTATCATGCTCCGGAAGCGAGGTGATAACAAAGATTTGCAAATCTTCTTCTTCTTCTTATCGCATGAGGATTAGTGGCCACCTCTGGTATTAGAGTTTATCAAGCCGCCTGTAAGGTCTGTGACTTGGCTTAACGACTGTTATCAGACGACAACAGCCGGGACTGACGGTTTAAACGTGCCCTCCGAAGCACGGAAGCGCTCAGTTGTAATGCCACTTAACGGTCACCCATCCGACACCTGACCGGACCGATGTACGATCACTCTGTCAAGCTCCACCATGAGCGCTTCGCAAATGTTACTACTAGAAATACTATGTACATGTAGTAACTAGGGGTGCTGCTACTTTAATATTTCTAAAGGAGTGTCTTCATAAGATCGCTTTCTCGTTCCCTTTCACTTTCATCTCACGCATGCCTCAAGGCATTCAATAGCGCACGCTGACCGTGCGCTTTCGCTTTCCTCTTGCGCTTTCAACCAAGGCATGCCTCAGAGCATAGCGCAGCGGTTCCCGAATTCTTTCGGCTATGGATCCCTTTTTGGTTCACTGTTTTTGGTCGGAACCGTAGCTCAAGTAAAACGTAAATTAACTAAACTAACCGTAACATTGTACTGAGGCTTTTTTGCTTGGTGTTCACAATATCTAATAAGTTAGTTTGACTTTAAAAGAAGGACTTTTAAGATATAAAATATTTACTTAGTTGGAACAAATAGATAAGTATACCTATAAGCTGAATTTATAAACTCTTGAATTTTCGCGAAACCCCTGAGAGCCTCTTACGGAACCCCAGGGTTCCGCCGAACCCTGTACGGGAACCGCTGACGCATGCTATATCTTCTTAAAAAACGACAAAGTATGGCAGAAAGTTGAAAGTAAAAGCGCACTGTTTGGAGGCAACCAAAATTGCATGCATTTGACGCAAGTTGACTTGAAAGTTGAAAGGGAAAGAGCACGGTTTGGAGGTAATATTGCATCCGTTTCGCAAGTTGTCTTGAAAGTTGAAGTGACTCGGTGAAGACAGACCATAACACATTCTTGTAGCACGAATTACCTTGATACGCAATCAACGTTATTTGTTAACTAACCAGACAACCGTTTTATTGCTGTTTGTTGGCGTACAATTTTATTAGCATTGTTTCTCGATTGTAAAAAGATTTGTCATGAAATCGAACTCTTTTAACAGATATTAATATACTTACTCGTATTTTCTGGCCTAATTGCTGTTTAATTCCTAAATTCTTTTGTACCTAATTGCTGTTTGTATATAACCGAGAAACAATGTATTTTATATCTCAGATTATTTATATCGAAAAGTAATCAAATCACCTTTATCATTCCGTTACGTTGTGATTTTTTATAAAAGATAAGTTTGTAGTTATTTTGGTAGACAGCACTTGATAACCATTGGTATTGTCACTATTATGTATTCTGTGGTATTGTGCACTTGTCTAGTAGACGATAGAAGGATAGGCAACCCACCACACGGGCCCGATGCGGATTGGTGGGTGTTAACGACTGCTAATGCAATTAACGTGCCTTCCGAAGCCCGGAGGAGCTCAAGATAATACATTTTTGGTCACCCATCTTATGAGCGACCCCTACGAAAGTTGCTTAAACTCTGCAATCGTCGAGCCAGGCGCTAAACCACTGCGCCACCGAGCTCCTCAATTTGTCGATTGGCTTTATTTTAATTTAATTCTCGGTCAATAATTTAATCAAAATCTATAAACCACTTTTTACCTTTATTCTCTTTATGTCCAAAATTTTTAACCCCAAATTTTATTTCGTATCATAATAAGCGTAACCGCTCACGGGCGACTTTTTGTAGCTGCGATAATCGCGGCGTTAATCGTCCGCGAAATGACGCGACAAAGGTTTTACTTAGCCAGAGACAAAAAAGCGCCGTGATTAGCGCAGCTACAAAAAATCGCTCAGCGATTAATCGTCAGTCAGCGAAGACGCTTAGCATTCCAGCTGACGAGCGCTTGTAGTTGCAATTATCGCGGTGATAATCACGGCGTATATCGCCCGCGAAATGACACGACAAAAGTTTTACTTAGCCAGTGACAAAAAAGCGCAGCGATTAGCGCAGCTACAAAAAGTAGCTCGTGGGCGTTTACGTATTGAACTCCATTATGTTCTGGGCGACAAAAATCGCTCAGCGATTAATTGCTCGTTAGCGGGAACGCTTATAGTTGAAATAATAAAAAAGAGACTTTGTAGACTCATGTCATGATGACCATTGTCTAAATTTTTTTTATGACCTAATTTTGAGTCTCAATTATTTTAAGACATTTTGTTATTCGTCTAAAATATAGGTTGGTGCGATAAGAATATTCTCGTAAATAGTCCCCTCTTTACAATTTAAAATAATCAGCTATTATTGGAATCGTTACAAGGGGACATTGTTTAATCAACCTGCACTTTCCGGTTAGATTCAATTAAATGCATTCCAATATTAGTGTTATGACATGCTTGGTAGAGTGTAAAGTGAAGTAAATCCTTTTTAATCAACACTGAATAAAACTATGTTGAGGAGCTCGGTGGCGCAGTGGTATAGCGCCTGGCCCAGCGATTGCGTAGGTTAAGCAACTTTCGCAAAGGTCAGTCATGGGATGGGTGACCAAAAATTTACTATCTCGAGCACCTCCGTGCTTCGGAAGGCACGTTAAGCCGTTGGTCTCGGCTGTATTTATAGTCGTTAATACCCCCAACCCGCATTGGGCCCGCGTGGTGGGTTATGGCCCATCCTCCTTATTTACCCATAAGGAAGGTCTGTGCCCCAGCAGTGGGGACATTAAAATGGCTGATGATGATGATGAAAACTATATAATGAAGATACTTTAAAAGTACTCACGGTTTTGACTTCAATTAAACATCATTAACGAATGTTACAGCTTGCTAATATCTTAATTAAATAAATATTTTTTTAAACACAAAATAAAGGCATTGTTAGCACTTGTTAAAATATCTTTACTATGTTTTTTTTATATTTTTATTTTTATTTTTGCTAAAATAACTTCCGCAGTTCTTTAGTTTGTAAAAAAACTCTTGTGTCAAATAAAACGTGCGCGTACAACGAATCAACCGAGTACTTTGAAGCAAGCGTCCGTTATCAAATCAGTGCATTTATAGACCTGAGTAATTGTAGATATGACATAAATTATTATTCTATAGTTTCCGCCCGCGACTTCATCCGCGTGGATATTCGGAAAATCTTTAGGGAACCTTTGACCGGGATAAAAAGTGGCCTATACAGGGTGTTTGGTAATAGCCTTATAAAGCCGAATATGGTGGATAGGGACCATCAAACTGAACAACTTTTACTATGGGACCAACTCTGAAATCCCGAAAAAAAAATCAGCTGGTCCATACAAAAATGCAGTACCTACTCGACCTTAATGTATGGAACAGCTGATATTTTTTTTGCGAGCAGGAGAGTTGGCCCCATAGTAAAAGTTGCTTGTAATCGTGAGTGGAACCACCCCACTGGGGAACCAAATGATTAAAATTTCAGCGTGTATTATATTATATAAGTAGTAGGAAGTAGAATGGACATGGCTTATGCACGTCATATTAAATTTAAGTATTCAAAAACACTTTTAAGTAAGTACATATTGTAAAGTATTTTTATCTTTGAATTCACAATGCTTAATTTATGATTTAACTAGTGTCAAAAAAACAACTCACTTCATTGACCTTTTTTTTTCTTCTAGTAAGTATAGAATATAACACGCTTTAAGTACCTACATACAGCCCTTAACCCGCCATCGTGCGTCGGTCGCGCTAACTTTTGTTACATCGTCGGTCACATGGGGTCTTTTAAAGCCCATTACTTCAATCACCAAAATTTTGTAGGTTGATCTATGTATGTCTATACTTTTTTTTTATTATGTAACATGGAAAAGTAAATAAAAATAATAAATCAGAAACATATAAAATCATTAATTTTTGCATAAAAATTAATCACAAGCCAGAGCACATATTTTCCCCCCACTATTTGACAATGCTTGCTTGATATTGACAAAAATATAAAAAATATATATTTTTAATTTTATTTTTTTTTTATATTTTTTTAAATTAGAAATTTGAGGCTTTTACTTATACACACTAATAAACTTATGATGCAAATGATAAAATATAATACAGAAGTATCACTCTACATTTTAGTCTTTTGAACATTGACACGTGCCGCGTGTCTGGTTTGGCCAAATAAAAGTTGCAGGGTCAAATATTTTTGGTCTAGGTTTCATGGGAAGGGAATGCATATTTTTGATTGAATTTGATGGTTTTGATTTCGTTATTATTAAAATGTTGCCAGTATAAGGTATTTTATGCTACAGCCACTTCTTAGATATGACTAAGGCTTTCGATTTTGTTGATCATTCAATTTTAGTGGATAAGCTGTGCAAATATGGTATAAGGGGGGTAGCACACGATTGGATCATCAATTACCTCAAAGATAGGAAACAATGCGTCAAAATAAACAGTATAATACAAGAGGATAAGAGACCTGTAAAGACTGTCTTTGGCTCCTAGCTTGGGAGATGAATTAAACAGCCAGTGTAGCTTGTCGCTAAGAAGCTAAGAACGATGTTTATTATTTTATTCATCTTATATACTAAATTATTACATATAATTGTATGTGCGTCAGCTGGATATTCTTAACACAGTGTGTGTGAGTTTGCTCTAGATACAAAGTCCGAGCTGACGCTACATCACTCCCCCCTAAAAATAAAGGAATAGGGATGAAAAAAAAGTTGTATAATACCTAAGCCTATTAAAAGTTAAATACAAAATAATTATTATTGTAAAAGTAATCTACGATGACTAATTACTATGAACAGGTGTTGTAAAATGACACTCTGTTCACTGACCGAGGTCAGTATTTGCTGTATAGGCAAAATACTCGCGGCGATAAAAATAGACTGTTTTTATTCAATTAATCATTGCATTCAGTGCATAGGATTAATTGAATTTAAATCTGACGACTGGCTTGGATATTCTGCCGGAACGGGTTGTCTTCACATTGTCCTTGGCTGGATGTTGACCCTCAGGACTCGTCGATGGTCCAGACTTCCTCACGGGCGGCGGCTGCGGTTGTTCCTCGCTGATTTTTCCACTCTGCTCGTCGTGAAGTAGGAAGGCTGGCTTGAGACGGTCGATGGAGATGGTGACTGTTCGGTTCGGCAACTCGACTGAGTAAAACTTCTCGTGACGTTCGAGCACTTTATACGGGCCGTTGTAGGGTGGCGTAAGTGCGCTCTTCATTGCGTCATTGCGTACGAATACATGTGAGCAAGTTCGTAGCTCGTCATGTACGAAGATGTTACGCTGAGTATGTTGTCTCCTTGGTGTCGATAGCAGTGACGTCATCGTTTGCTGAAGTTGCTGTAACATGGCATTCTCGTCTCGAGGTGTCGTCCTGGCGGTGAAGAAATCTCCGGGTAGTCGTAATGTCGTGCCGTAGGTCAGTTCTGCTGCGCTTACTTTCGTGTCGTCCCGTATTGCGGTGCGAAGTCCGAGCAGGATCATGGGTAATTCTTTGACCCAGTTTACTCGGTTGCACTTCGTCATCAGCGCGGCCTTGAGTGTTCTGTGCCAGCGTTCTACTTGTCCATTAGCTTGCGGATGATAAGCGGTGGTGTGGATGTGGTTGATGCCCAGCTTGTTTGTCAGCTTTCGGAATAGTTCGGACTCGAACTGTCGACCTTGATCTGACGTAATCGTCGTCGGTGTTCCGAATCTGGCAATCCAACCTCTGAGTAGAATCTGGCAGATGGTTTCGGCGGTGATTTCTTTGACGGGATACGCTTCTGGCCATTTCGTGCAGCGATCGATCATAGTTACGCAATATTTGCATTCTTCGGACGTAGGTAACGTAATTATGTCAATGTGCAAGTGTGAGAATCGATCGGCCGGCGGAAAGTGCATGATCGGCGAAACAGTGTGACGTTGCACTTTGGACTGTTGACATAATAGACATGTCTTTGCCCATTTTCCGATGTCTGTATTCATCGATGGCCAGAAATAGCGTTGCGCTAGCATGCGTCGTGTTCCTCTGACGCCGGGATGGCTGATGTTATGCACGATATCGAATGCTTTTCGTCGGTACAGCTGCGGTAGATATGGTCGCATATAGCGCGTTGATGTTTCACACATTATGACTTTGTCGCTATTTGGTACGGGGAACATTTTAAACTGCAAGCGCGGGTTGTTTCGCAATTCACTCAGCTCGCTGTCTTTTTCTTGCTCTGCCGACAGTTGCTCGTAGTCGATGGGCGAAGGGAAGGTGATCTCCTCCACTCGAGATAGGCAGTCAGCAACAACATTATCTTTGCCGGAAATATGTTGTATGTCGGAGCAAAATTGTGAGATGAAATCGAGCTGGCGCAGTCTTCTTTCCGTGTCACATGAGCTCGCTGGTTTTTGTAAAGCAAACGTCAGCGGTTTATGGTCTGTATAAACCGTAAATTCTCTTCCTTCAATCATGTGACGAAAATGTTTGATTGCCATGTATATAGCAAGTAGTTCCCGGTCGTACGTGCTGTACCGTTTCTGTGTCTTGCTCAGTGTTTTGGAGAAAAAGGATAGGGGTTCCCATTTTCCATTCACGTGCTGCTGTAGTACTGCTCCTGCACATGTGGCCGAACAATCTGTCATTAAGCCGAGACGAGCGGAAGTGGATGGGTGAGATAGTGCAACAGCGCTTTTTATGCTTTCTTTGCACTTCTCAAACGCTTCTTTTGACGTTTGTGTCCACTTTATTTCGCTTTTGTCCTTCCTCTTGGAGTTGTGCAGGTATTTGTTGAGTTCAGCTTGTATGTTAGCAGCGTGAGGTATACACTGGCGGTAGAAATTCACCATGCCAAGAAAACGCCGCAGCTGTTGGACTGTGGTGGGCAAAGGAAAATTTGATATTGCCTCAGTCCTGTCATCCAGCGGACGTATGCCATGTTTGGATATGTGGTAGCCCAGAAAATCCAGTTCTTCTTTGCCAAATTCGCATTTTTCCACGTTTAGTGTGATGCCGTATTCGTCCATTCTCTCCAGTACTTTTCGAAGTAGGGTCTCGTTATCCTCTTTCGTCCTTGATGGGATAAGGATATCGTCGATAAAAACGAATACATCGAGTCCTTTGAAAACCATATCGACGAAGCGTTGGAACGTTTGGCTGGCGTTACGTAATCCAAACGTCATTCTCGTGAATTCAAAAAGTCCAAACGGTGTTGTTATCGCGGTTTTCGGTATGTCATCTTCGAAAATTGGGATGTGATGGAACGATTTTCGGATGTCCAGCTTGGTGAAGACGGTCTTGTCACGCAGCAAGTATGTGAAGTCTTGAAGCCTTGGTATAGGGTAGCGATCAGGAAGTGTGACGGCATTTAATCGTCTATAATCGCCGCATGGCCTTAATTCACCATTTTTCTTTGTGACGATGTGCAGCGGCGTTGCCCAAGGACTGTTAGAGGGGCGGCAAATGCCTAACTCCATCATCCTTTGGAATTCCTGTTTCGCGGCTTTATACCTTGCTGGGTTTAATGGACGAACTTTTGCATAGATCGGCGGCCCCGTCGTATGTAAATAATGCACGACATTATGCTTAGGTGCATTTTTCAGCGTCGACGGCCTTGTTACGTCAGGGAATTCACGTAGTAACTCGGCGTAGAGTCCGGTTACATCTATCGTACGGACCGATGAGTCATTCGAGTGCATTGTGCGCGCGGCAACCGATAATTTCGTTATTTTGTCGATCAATCTCTTTTCGCTTAAGTCAATGTTTAGTTGATTTTTAGCGAGAAAATCTGCTCCGAGAATTGATCTGCGCACATCGGCTATGACGAATGTCCACGTGAATGGTCTTCGTAATCCCAGATCTATGCAAACTGTCTTAAATCCGTAGGTCTTAATTTGCGTTCCGTTGGCGGCATAAATTGCGTAATCGGCATTTGTGGGCTTTTCTTTAGTGCGGGCGAGTACAGATATGTCTGCTCCGGTGTCTATTAAAAATTGTGTCCCACTTTTTCGGTCGGTGACACATAGACGGTAACTTGTTCCATCAACACCAACTCCCGCCGCGGTTAGTGTTGGAGTTAGTTTTCCGACAGCGTATTTCGCTGCGCTTTGTAGGTACAGCGAGCTTTATCTGTACACCGCGTCGATTGATCTCCAAACTTTCGGTGGTACCAGCATATCCAATCGTTGTCTCGCCGGAATCGTTGCCTAGAATGTGAGCGGGATGTTGATCTGCGCCTCTGTCTGTCTCTGTCATGCCCCCTTGACACGTGACGATAAGAAGAGCGCATTTCGCATATTTCCCGCGTCAGCAGATCCATTCTTTTAACAAGACAATCAATCGTCGATTGGTCTGTATTTCTTGATGAGACTTGTGCTATTTCCAAGGGCCTCATGTTGTCAAGGACTTTATCAGCGATATTCGCCAGCGTTTCCAAGTCCTTGCAGTCGCTTACGGTTAATACTGCTCGTACTGCGGCTGGTAAATGGCGTTGCCACATGATTGAAAGGGTTTCATCCGGAATCTTATTCCTGGACAGCTCTCGCATTCGCCTTAATAGTTGTGTCGGTCGCTGATCTCCCAGGTCCATTTCTCCCAAGAGCTTTTGAAGTTGCCTGTTTTCTGACTCTTCAAATACTTGTAGCAACCGCGAACGCAACGCATCATATTTTCCGGTGCTCGGTGGATTCAAAATGATGTCGCTGACTTGCTGAACCTCGTCCTTTCCCAACTTGCTGACGACTTGGTTGTACTTAGCATCGTCACCTTGTTTCTGGGGAGTCATTACTGATTCAAATACGGAGAACCATAGGCGTGGTTGGTCCCGCCAAAAGTCTGGTATCCGAGATGAAACGGATAAAGCAGATAATTCTGCCGTAGCTGCAGATGTTGCCGTTGGCGCCGGAGCCGGTAATATGGGGTTCAGCGTAGGGACGTTCTGATAGGCCATAGCGCTTGTCTTCAATAATTTCTTCTGTCTAGTTATTCGAAAATCTATGTGCGACTTCTCAATTCGACTGGTGTGACCCGCTTGTGGGAGGCCAGTCAAACCGATCCGCTAGAAAATCGAACGACGCGACGTAGTCGTTACTTCAGATTGCGTAAATAGCGCTTTCTTTCCTCAGATGTTCTTGCTTGATGGTTATTGATGGTCACTGGGTGGCTGCGATCTGTTTGTCTCCCTGGGCGACGAAGGACTTCCGTGATTATACGCCTCTTGAAATTACAATCGGTGAGATCCGCTTGTGGAAGGCCGATTGAAATGTGCGATCACGGAGAAATCCAGCAGAATCACGTCGGGGTCACCAATTTGGCTCCTAGCTTGGGAGATGAATTAAACAGCCAGTGTAGCTTGTCGCTAAGAAGCTAAGAACGATGTTTATTATTTTATTCATCTTATATACTAAATTATTACATATAATTGTATGTGCGTCAGCTGGATATTCTTAACACAGTGTGTGTGAGTTTGCTCTAGATACAAAGTCCGAGCTGACGCTACAGGTCGGACTTTAAAACAAATAGCTCTGGTGTGCCGCAAGGCAGTATCCTGGGACCTCTCTTGTTTTTAAGTTACATAAATGACATTCCCTCTGTAACATCCGAAAAAACGATTTTATTCGCGGATGATACAACACTAATTATTAAAGATAAAGATAGTGATAAATTACGAGACAAAATAACTAAATGTGTACACATGACATTAACAATTGGCTAAATTATAATAATTTAATAATAAACATACAAAAAACTAAAATGATACAATTTAAGACATAAAAACAAACTGAAATTAAATTAGACATAATTTTCAACAATGAACATATTTGTTCAGAAACAGAAACTGACTTTTTATTTATTATTACGATTGACCAACACTGTGTAACTGGAAGGCACATATTGACAAAGTATGCTCAAAATTAAATAGATTTGTATATGCATTAAGGCGCCTAAGACAAACGGTATCCGTAGAAGCAGCTACTAGTGCATACCATGGATACGTCTCATCGGTACTGAGCTACGGACTGCTGTTATGGGGTAACTCGGTAGACATTTTGCTAGCTTTTCGATTACAAAAAAAATGCGTACGGGCTATATGTAATGCATGGAGTACTGACAGCTGTAAACCACTGTTTAAAGACTTTAAAATACTCCCACTCGCGTGTATGTATATTAAAGAAATCTGCATATTTGTGAGGCAGAACGCAAACTTCTTTCCCAAATATTCTGATGTGCTAGCACGACACACAAGGCATAAGGACAGATTGTTTCTGCCGAATTGTAGACTTGATATATTCAAACGAAATGTTTATGTTCAAGCCATAAAAATATTTAATAGACTGCCTAATGATATAAAGAATTTGCCATTTAATATATTTAAACGAAAACTATCGGTTTGGCTGTTAGAACATTGCTTCTATACTGTAAAAGAATATTTAGATTATAAAATTAAGTAATGTTTGTATTCTAATCATGACATGTGGTATTACGAGTAATTGACATAATACAGTATATTTTGGACATGTAGAATGTGACTGAATAGTAGTTTTAGGTTAAAATTATATTGAAATAAAACACTTTTTAACGGATACTAGCGCGGTTTTATTGAATGTACTTTGGTATTTAGTTGGTATTTGGTTTGATTTTTGGTTTTCCCGACGTTTCGGCACCTTTGCAGCTGCCGTGGTCACGGGGGACTGAAGCTGAAGAAGTCAATAAAACCGCGCTAGTATCCGTTAAAAAGTGTTTTATTTCATGTCTAGTGAGCGCGTAAGCTTGAGAAGTGAATAAAATTATATTATTATTACTTTGAATTGACATGACTTGATAATTGTTTTGTGACGTAATTAATATTTTGACATGTTTTATTATTATTATGTACTGTTTTGATCACTGTAATTAAATAAGCATGTATAAACATTTGATTATAAATTAGCAGAGGATTAGTGCGCACTTATAATATATATATTTTTTGAGTAGCTTCTATATCACAACTTGTACCGAATATTTGTATGCCTTTGTTATGGGTCAAATATGTGAAACTTTATTTACTGTTGACACATCAAATGTACCATGTTTGTGACAAATAAATATTTTCTATTTCTATTTCTATTTTTTCATTGATCACCACGTGTATACTGCCCGGCATATATATTGGCAAGAGAATGAAAGAGACAAAAGATGCGCAGTAGCCATAAACTTAGTGTTTATGGCTACTGCGCATCTTTTGTCCCTTTCTTTCTCTTGCCAATATATATGCCGGCATCTGTACTCCAGTGGGAGTAATCTCTTGAAAAGGTACCGAACTTTGGAAAAATTTAAAATAAATAAAACTAAATAGAAACCCAAAAAACTAATTAAATTGATTAAGTAAGAAACACAATAATAAAAAATAAAATATTAAAAACATGACTTCCGTGCCAAAAACACATGAGTAAAAAAACGTAAAGTGCCAAAAACGAACAAAAAAGATAAAAGTTGGGGACTATTTTGTGGAACAATTTTTAATCAAAGAGGTCGACTGTAATGACACTTGTTATTTAACTTTTTAGTTCGTTTTTAGCTGGGCAGTCGTGTTTTCAAAATATTTTTTTATTTTATTTTATTTTAAACATTTTAGTGACAAATTATTAGTTTTGAAATGTGCTCATAAGGCCTTTCATTTGATTCCCATATTAAAATAATCAAAGAAAAAAATATATATTTTATCATATTTGAAAATGGCGTCGTACAGTCGCCATATTTACTTTTTTCGAATAACCAGTGTCACTCGGAATGATGTAAAGATTCTAATGATTTCCCAATACATCCAAATCTGTTGAGCCATTTAGAAGTTATGGTGGAATAAAGAAACTCACATACCCACAAACAGACATGAACCCTGAACACATATACACCCTTTTTGGGCAGCCGTGTAAATGACAATCTCTATAGACTCTTCAACGTGGGGAAAGTTCTATGTTTTAGAGAATAATAATAAACGAAAACCGGCCAAGTGCGAGTCGGACTCGCGCACGTTGGGTTCTGTACCAAAAAACGGCAAAAAAAATACGTTTGTTGTATGGGAGCCCCCTTAAATATGAATTTTATTCTGTTTTTAGTATTTTTTGTTGTAGCAGCAATAAAAATACATCATCTGTAAAAATTTCAACTGTCTACCTGTTGTAGTTATTAATATCGAGCAAAAAATGACTAAAAAATCACATTTGTTGTATGGGAGCCCCCCTTAAATATTAATTTTATTCTTTTTTAGTATTTGTTGATACAGCAGCAACAGAAATACATCATCTGTGAAACTATCAACTTTCTAGCTATCGCGATTCATGAGATACAGCCTGGTGACAGACAGACAGACAGACAGTTTGAGAACCAGCGATATCCAATAGGTAGAGTAAAAAATATATTTGAGGCGTAGCCAGGCTAATTATTTTGGGGGGTGATCAAGGCCAGTTTTTTTCGGTATGTTAAAAAAGGGGGGGAGGGGGTTTGAACCCCCAAATCCCTACTTCGCTACGCCCAAGATAATATTATATATTATCAAGACCTAGGATAAGGGTAGGCATAAGTAAGTAGGATTATATTAATTTACGTTTTATTCTTTGTCTTAGGAGGACCGAATAAACGATATTATAAGAATGTTTACTTACATAATGTTTTATTTATTGTACACGAATTACTATATTACTTGTGCTTGTCTAAAATATACTTAGGTTTACGAATTATGACTATCTTTGTTGCAAGTGTTTATTACTCTGTTTGTTTGTTTGTACTTTAACCGTTAATCATTTCAACATTGGCATAACATTCATGTATGTTAATTAATTTTTAACTTGTATACTAACGAGACGACGACGAGCATAAAATTAAAGGTAGAGTGTAGAGTTCTTTCAATCATAAATATCAAATTAGTGTCACTGTAAGCTATAGACCTCACAATTGTTACATTTTTGAACATTTTTCGAAATGAAAAAGGAAATATGTCAAATAAATAATTAGTACTAGGCACGTATCTTGAAATTTTTTCGACGGAGTGGGGATAAGTTCGCGCATGTGCTCTTGTGAGCGACCAATAGCGCGCGCCCCTCTCCCGCCGCCCGCGCCCCTCACCGCTATGCATACCCAAAATACGCGTTTCGCGCAATCCCCACCCGATTTCAAGTTATATGCCTCGTAGGTACTTCGAAATATTTCGAAAAACTGAATCGGCAAAAATCTGTTAATTAGCGAACCTACTCACAAATTTTACCAGAAGCGATAGAGAAAATCACATTATACAACGCGTAATGTGACTAACCTACGTAGGAAAAATAATTAAAAAATAGTACATAATCTAGCAATCGAATCCTTACTTAATATTATAAATGCGAAAGTCCGTTTGTTTGTTTGTTACGCCTTCACGTCTTAACTACTGAACCGATCATCATGAAATTTTGCATACACGTTGTTAGGGGTACAGAAAAGGACATAGGGTACCTTTTATCCCGAAAAAAATATTGTTCCCGAGGGATAGCAAAAAACCTTTCCACGCAGACGAAGTCGCGGGCGGCCGCTAGTCTTATATAAGATAATTAAACAAAATTAGATTTTTTGATTTGATTTTGATAAAATACCTGTTTCAAAGTGGACTATTTTTTTATTATTTTTCTTATAACCTACGCATTACCTACGCAACTTTTGTAGGGTCTTTTAATGCAAATTCTAAAGTCGAATACACGAGAAACGATCGCTAGTAGAAGCACACAAAGTGATAAGCTTATTTTTTTTAATTTTTTTTCCTATAACCTACGTCACATTAGGGTTAGGCATCTTATTTGGGGCTTGTGATGCAAAATTCCAAAAAATATTAAAATCGGGACACCCTACTGCCTGCATCCAGTGGTTTACCGTGACCTTCACCATATCGTCGGTCCACCTTGTCGGGGGCCTGCCCACGGAGCGTCGTCCGGTGCACGGTCGCCATGAATTGAATGCTACTTACAATCTTAGATTATTTATATGTCGAGATAGACAGTCGAAGCTACGACAGCGTCGAAAAAAATATCACCCAACAGTTGGGTGACCAAAACACGCACACATTGTCAGTAGTGTGAGCCGGCCATAGTTTTTATTGCAATACTCTTTGGACGCGATGATGCTAAAAATGCACACCACCTTAAAAAAGTTGGCCTGTTTTGTTTAATACGTCAAAAGCCTAAGACTCTATCTAGACATATAAATAATCTAAGCTTACAATATACGTCCAAACCTCATTATAACAGCGAACTCGCAGATATAATTACAAATATCTTGATGAAGATCACTCATAACTCGTTTTGTATACACTTAATACTGAAAGTCGATATGGCAGTTGCTAAGCAACCATCAATACCCATCGATATAGACACTGAAGATATCTACGATAACACAATCATACACAGTTTTATCAAAATTTAATGAAAAATTGAACGTTATTTACTTAAAGTTGATAACACTCAATTTTAATCAGATAATGAGGTCATCAACATATACTTAATAAATATGTTAGTAGGTAGGTACCAAGAAGTTTAAATTCACAATTAGAATATGAATTTAATCTTCTTGGTAGGTACATAATTTTATTATTACTCGCCGCTGCCAACCCTGCCTTTTGAGTAAATATCATAACGCGTAGCATATAGGTGAAAGGTTAATGCGCAGGCTACATACAAAATTACCCGAGTCCCGACGCAAATTAAATCTATCTCAGGTATTAGTACCTTTTGTGTGTATAACAAAAAAAATATGGGACCTCTCTGATCGGTGACTTACATTAAAAAAACTGCAATTGTCCGCGTGGCAAGCCACGTTTTTCACTATGTCAACGTGGCAGGCATTTCATTAATTTATATATAATTTTGCTTGAATATGCCAAGACAAATGACAAAGACAGTGACACGCCACTGACATGACACGGTACAGTACAGACTAGACAGATTTACAAAAACCATAGCGTTATTTTATTATATTTTATTTTTCCTTTTCTCCTAAAAAGCATGGACACCATAGACATAGAAAAATTTTCGCTGCGCTCAAGAGGGCCAACAAAGCGTGGAAAAGAGAAGTTAACATCATACGGACACGGTCTATGTAAAAAAGAGACAAAGGATCAAGTGACATGTGCCAACATTTTTTACAGTAAGAGCCCCTAGCGTCCCGCCTAGCAAATGAGCAATCACAGTTTGTTTAAAATATTTTTTAATCTTAATTAGAATTTAAAATAAAGGTATCGTGGAGCTATGGTGTCTTATGTTCTAAGTAATTGTGAATATTGTGATGTGACAAAAAGAAACAATCCAAGTAATCACACTTTTCAAAGGTAAATAAGATATTGCCACACATTTATCTAAAACCAAATTTCGCTACATTTTTTCGTTTATCGACGAAGAAAACAGTATGGAATATAGTTTATTAACTTCCTTTGCCATAATATAGTCATATTTTATGAATCTAAGTCATATTTTACGTATCTTAATATATAAAATCGTAAACTGAATGACTGACTGACTGACTGACTGAATGACTGACTGATCTATCAATGCACAGCTCAAACCGCTGGACCTAGAGACTTGAAATTTTGCACACAGATACCTCATACAGTGTAGGCATCCACTAAGAAAGGATTTTTGAAAATTCCATCCCTAAGGGGGTGAAATAAGGGATGAAAGTTTGTATGAAAGTCCCTCAGTTTTGAAGCTAGGATTTTCAAATTTTGTGTTTAGGCTGAAGATTGAAAATTAATAAGTACGGGTCTCAGCGTTTTTCAAAATTCTACCCCCGAAAGGGTAAAAAGGGGTATGAAGTTGTGTATAGAAAAAATCCTTCATTTTCGAAGTAAAAATCACTTTATTTATAATTAAGGTTTATGGAATAAAATCTAACGCAACGTATATTGATATTGTTAGTACTTCAACCCCTATGGCGATGAAATAGGGGTGAAATGTGTAAATAAACCTAAAAATAGAGATGGATGTCGTTATTGGGGTTTTCTGGTATGACGATTGCGAAAATGATATTTATTTTGAAGTCCAACACGGTGGACATGATTTAACCCCCTAAAGGGGTGAAAACGGGTTTCAAATTTTGTATGGAAAAAGAATATAAAATAGACATCACAACTTTAAACTTCGTAGGAGCACGTCTAAAAATAAATTGGCAAACATATATTTGGTAATTTTGAAAATCAACCCCTTAGAGGGTAAATGGGGTATGTAAACATAAAAATCGATATGGATATCGTTCTTGAGGTTTTATGGGATGGTGATTGCGAAAACGACATTTATTTTAAATTCCAACACGATGTACATGATTTAACCCCTAAAAGGGTGAAAATGGGGTTCAAATTTTGTATGAAAAAGAATATAAAATAGTCATTACAACTTTAAACTTCGTAGGAGTACATCTAAAAATAAATAGTCAAACATATATTTTGTGGTTTTGAAAATCAACCCCTTAGGGGTTAAATGGGGTAAGTAAACATAAAAATCGATATGGATGTCCATCTTGAGGTTTTATGGGATGGTGATTGCGAAAATGACATTCATTTTGAAGTCCAACTCGGTGGACATGCATGATTCAGCCCCAGGGGACGGGGAGAAAGGGAACGGGAACGGGAAATGGACGAAGCGGAAGAGAACGGGAACGGGAACTGGACGAAGCGGAAGAGAACGGGAACGGGACGGTAACGGGAACGAGAACGGAAGCGGGACGAAACAGCAACGGGAATGGGAACGACCAGTCGTTTTTACGCGATTAGGCGGGTCCCCACCGAGTGAGCGAGCCTCTTGCGACAAACGCCTTGCGTCTTGGCAAACGTCTTGCCTCGCGAGGCAGCGCGCTTGGTGGTGACCCTAATCGCGTAAAAACGGCTGGTCGGATCCTGGTTGAAGGTTCCCCTAAAGATTTTCTTTAATATCCACGCGGACGAAGTCGCGGGCGGAAGCTAGTCTCATATAAAATGTATTGATTCGTTTTCGGATCACCTGTTTATTGACTTTGTTGTTCTTTGACATTCTATTTCTATGATGGACACCTTCTTTTTTTATTTAATGGCATATTTATTTGTTTATTTATTATATTATCGCAAAAGTCACCACCTTACCTAGGGAGCTGCCTGAAAATCAGCTCTTCTGTGGCATTCTGCGCAATGCCGCATACGCACAGCTGAGGAAGCTACCCGTTGGCCCACGCACCTATCTCTTTTCATTATTTTCTTTTCTATCTATCAGTGTTTATTCTGTGTCTTAGTTGTAGAAGTCTTTGTTTGTTAAATTTAAGGTGCAGAGACCAATAAATGTTTTTCTTCTTTCTTCTTCTTTCTTCTTCAATTATTATTTTTTCAGGCGTTAATATTTTACTTAGCTAAAGGTATATTTTCAAAAATATTGTAATAAACACGACGGAGCAGCTAGATAGCGCAGTAAGTAAGCGTATCGCCCAGTGATTGCGACAGTTAAGCAACTTTTCCAAGGGCTTGGTCATGGGATGGGTGACCAAAAATGATCTCGAGCTCCTCCGTAACTTTGAGAGGCACGCTAAGCCGTTATTTATGGCCAATGATATATCATTGTTTTTGACTGCATTTTCAGTCGTCAACACCCCATCAATCCCCCTGTGGTGGGTTATTATTTATTATTAGTTACACGGGCGGCGCCCAATAACATAACTTACACAGTTAACTTACATTAAGATCAAACAGAAATAAATGGATGGATTTAAACAAAAGAAATAAAAAAATACATGACAATTATGCAGAATGACGACGACCAAAGAGGTCGTGTTATTATGTATTTTATTTTATTCTTCTTTAAATACTCAAGTTGCATGGCCTTCTCACCAGGGGTTGAAATATCGTTAAAAAAACCGTTAAAACATTTTATTGGTAAATTTACCGGTAAAAATAACGTTAAAATATTGAACCGGTAAAATTACCGTTAAATATAGCGTAAACTTTACCGATACAATAGTACCGGTAAAATTATCGGTAAAAAAGTAACGTTATTAATTGGAATAACGTTAATTTTAAAGTAACGGTAACAAAAAGTAAGAAATAACGTTAAAATTAACGTTATTTACTGAAAAAAACGTTAATTTCGTTAACATAACGTTAATGTTGAAATTAACGGTAAAAAAGTAAGAAATAACGATACATTTAAAAATAACGTTATCATTACCTGCTTCTCACTGTTTGCAAAAATATGTTTGCAGAAAACATTAAACTTATTATTTTTTTATTTCTTATTATAAGACTTTTTGTTCTTATGATTTAAATAGAAGTACTACATAATCTTGTTTGTCAATCATTACCATTATTTTATATTTTACTTAATCATTTTGTTGGTAATATCATTCAAATATTAGCGCCTGAAAAAATATTCATTGCAGTTTTTTTATGTTAGTCACCGATCACAGAGGTCCAACATATTTTTTGTTATACACATAAAAGGTACTAAAACCTGAGATAGATTTCATTTGCGCCGGAGCTCGGGCATTCTTGCGCATTCGCCTTTAGTTTAGTTAAGTAGGTACTAACATATAAAATGTTGGTCTTCTTCAAGATCAAAGCAATGTAACTTCTGTACGCTAGTACTATTATTATAATAATAGCAAGAATATTAAATTTTATTCAAAATAATTTATGCGCTAGGTCATGAACTAACCAAAACCGTTTCCAAAACAGCAACAATGACACCTACAGTAATATTACCTAAGGTAGTTATCTGAAATTGAAACTTAATTCGATGCCTTAGTAAAGTACAGTCCTCGACGTAAGTGGTGCAATAAAAATTATATATACGTAGCCTTTTAGAAATGGGAGTGCACTTGGAAAGTGGCCAACACAATTACAAACATGTTTGTAAGCGTTCTGGTAACAATGCGGTGTATCTCACCTCGTTGATTCTATATTCTTCTTCTTCTAGCTTTGCTGCGCAGCGCCATAGTGTAAAGAAAACTTTGTTTACATTATAGCAGCTCTTTGCGATGCTATGCCTTCGTCCAAGTGCTATGCCAATCCATACAGTATATTACGACGCACGAAACTTGTGGTGATTGTAGTCAATACTCATCTAAGCGCTATCGCACACAGGCAACTTAGTCGCCCAGCAACTGTTTTGTCTCTCACATCAAGTCCACGGGTTTATATGGAAGCGAGCACACAAAGCGACACGGTCGTCGGCAACTTTTCATACAAACCATGTGGGAGACAAAACAGTTGCTGGGCGACTAAGTTGCCCGTGTGCGATAGCGCTAATTTATTACATTCCACAATGTTACAATAGTTCCTATATTTATGAGATTAGATCACTGAGTCTTGAATTTTCAAGATGTTGCATTTTTCATACAAGCATTTTCTTTGTTCATTTAACAACCGTGAACACTCATGTAACAAAACTTTTATGTAGCTACTAATGTTTAAACAATATGCTAACTTATTCCATATTTTACGATAAGCGAAAAAAATTAGTTTTGGCATTATTTTTTCTTATGGTTTTGGCTATGACTATACTTTGTCGGGCACAACAACAAATAATATACAACGTGTTTCAAAAAAATCCGTAATGCCGAATATGGTAGATAGGGACCATCAAACTGAACAACTTTTACTATGGAACTAACTCTGAAATCGCGAAAAAAAATCAGATGATTTATACATTTTGAAATTTTCGTTATTAATATTTGTATGTATGAAACAGCTGATTTTTTTTTGCGATTTCAGAGTTGGTAAAAGTTGTTCAGTTTGATGGTCCGAAGAAACGGTTTTCTCATTTTGCGTTAATTCATTAACACGTTGTATAGCAATCATTTTTATTATTTATTGCAATTCAAATTTCAAAAACTTTTTTATACATATTTATGTAGTTGATTATGAATTTAGTTTTTTAATGTACCAGTGCTTACTGTTAAGTTTCATTACAATATATTATTTAAAATTAAGATAGGCGTTTTTATTTATATATTCTAATACATTACATTGAAGTTAGCGTCCCCGCTGTCGGGCGATTAATCGCTGAGCGATTTTTATCGCTGAGAATAGAACATACGGAGTTTTATACGTAAACGCCCACGAGCTACTTTTTGTAACTGCGATAAACGCGGCGTTAATCGCGGCGATAATCGCGGCGCTTTTTTGTCGCTGGCTAAGTAAAACCTTTACCGTGTCATTTCGCGGGCGATTATCGCGATTATCGCAGCTACAAAAAGCCCGTGAGCGGTTACGCTTAAGCATATTATTTAAGTTATTTTATTTTCTTATTATCTACTATATTAGGAACTATATTTTTATCTTCAAAATTGTATACTCTAAAAACACTTTATTGTAAGTACCTAATTGTTTTAAATTATTTGAGAATTCTTAATCATCACTGACATTTCTTAATGAATCGGGTAGTTTATTGAATTTTTTTATGGACATGCGTCGTCCATAATATGACTGTACTCTGCAGAGATGGATTACGTTTGCAAGCAAGAACCGAAAGACGAGTACCTACGATCGAAATCGAGTCAGCCCTGTTTCTTTTGTTGTAAACAAATTACAGCTACATAGACATCCAAGTTTGTTGGTTTCTAAACAATATATTTAGATTATTCACTCAGAGGTGTGAGTTGACTAAATAGAGTGAAGCATAGAACAGTAAGTTGTAATGTTATTACCACTATGAGGGCTTTTACAAGCGTTCCCAGCAATGTAAACTAATGGGAACTGTAGGAAAAGGCTGCAAACTGTAAATATAACGGTATAAATGTAAAACTAATGTAATTATAGCCTAGGAAA
The DNA here is from genome assembly GCA_943789525.1 of Agriphila geniculea. Classification (NCBI taxonomy): domain Eukaryota; kingdom Metazoa; phylum Arthropoda; class Insecta; order Lepidoptera; family Crambidae; genus Agriphila; species Agriphila geniculea. Next base: position 1,767,103 of record OX038880.1, read on the forward strand.
TAGTAGGAAAGTGAATGTATTTGTATATCCTTACTTAAAAATTATTATAAATAGACTTATATAAATAGTCAAAACTCTACAATTTTAGCCTAGCTATGGAGAAAAACTCTGTACAATACTGTTCTGTATTCGTAAATTCAAATGTAGAGTTGGGAAAAAAACAAAATATGGGCGGTATAAAAGCTGGATCGGCAGCACAATGACTCAGTCTTCCGACGAATTTGTTCTGGTGCACTATAGTACCTAAGTCGCCACCGTAATTTTATTCGCCTATAACTAGCAGTGTAAAAATAATAATAAGAAAGTCTAAAATGAGTATCGGTTAACGGGCGCGTCTTCGCATACACGAGGCACGGTCCTCAGGATCCGGCGCGAACACCTCGGACGTCGTGCGTCTCCATCTATCCAGCAGAAGGAGCTCTTCCCGTGGCCTCGGCCACTGCCATCCGACCCCCTGGGCTGCGTGGCCTGCTCGAACCACATGTCCTTCCTCTGCTCCGCCGGGACCCGTACCTGCCTGCCTGCTTCGTGACTGGTTCCTGCTACCCCTGCTACCTGGACGTCCCTGCGTGCCTGCCGCTCCAGCCTACGCCCTAACCTAGTCATACTTTTGTTAGTCGTACTTAGTTTAAATCGCCATCATCGGGGGTCCACGTCCACGTCCTAGTACAGAAATTTAGAGTGAAAGAATAGTCTTTAACTCTAACTTTCTGTACTAGGACGTGGCATTTTAAAATAAACTCTTGAATTTCAGTTTTATCTTTTTATTTTGCCTTCTTCTAAATTTTGCTCCGTTATACCTTTCGTAACGTGAGAAAGTATAGCTATTAGCTGGTGGTTTATAAGTTTCCCTTAGCTATGATGTTGACAATTTATATTAGAATCAAATAACATAAAGGTGTGCCATAAAATAAAGTATCTCAAATGTGTCAAACTTTACTGTCATAGGGTGCTCGCATAAAGAAAGCAGGTTACAGGTCGGTACCGGTCGGTACAGATCTGTTGCGCCGGGATGTATGCGCAAACCGGTACCGGCAACCTGTTTTCTTTATGCGGACTCCCATAGAAAAGTATGGAGCTACTTACCTGCACCGATTGGTACAGACCTGTACCGACCAGTACCTGCTTTCTTTTTGCGGGCACCCATAAAATGGTTTCTTCAAGTTTTAGGCATAAACTGAAATCCTAAATCCAGGATTCCCAGAATTAACTGGACCGCCGTATCATAAACCTCCCTCTTTTTTTTCCTAGGCCGATGTAATAAATACCAGCTCACAATGAAATTATATTGGCTACAGGCCAATTTTAATTTCGCGTAGAGTGTTTTAACATACACATTCTTTGTGGAGATATGAGTGTGCTCGCATGTAAATATGATTGGTTCCGTTTCGCATTGCTCTTTATGTTATGGTGCGAAGATCTTGGTAGCTCGTGAGTTGTGGATAAATGGAGCTAAAAATGATGATTAGTATCCTCTATTTGGCAAGTAAGAAAATGCAAATTAAATTAGAAGGGAAATTAATTGTTTACTCTATCTTTTAACTAAAGTATTTTTGTAGGTAGGGTCACGAGCAATAAGATGTACACACTTTATAAGTATGTCACATTCAACTCTAAGTGTGAAAATGTCAAAGGTTATTCAAAAACGTAAAATGAGTTCTAAAGTGTGTACATCTTATTGCACACAACGGTTAAGTACTTGGCCATCTCACTAGGTTTCAATAAGGCCGAGGAGCTCGGTGCCGCAGTGGTTTAGCGCCTGGTCCAGTGATTGCGGAGGTTAAGCAACTTTCGCAAGGGTCGGTCATTGGATGGGTGACCAAAAATTTATCATCTCGAGCTCCTCCGTGCTTCGGAAAGCACGTTAAGCCGTTGGTCTCGGCTGCATTTGCAGTCGTTAACACCCACCAATCCGCATTGTGCCCGCGTGGTGGGTTATGGCCCATCCTCCTTATGTACCCAAAAGGAAGGCCTGTGCCCCAGCAGTGGGAACATTAAAAATGGCTCATGGTCCAGGCCGAAAATGCAAGAATACTCCGCCAGGAACCCTCAACTAAGGTTTCCAACTTTCTTTGCATCAAATATAATATTTTCAAGACTGTTATGTGTAAAAATATAGTAAATGGCGAAAATGTTCAAAAAAATATAGGAGGTTGCCGTTTTGTTATTTAAAAAAAAATCTTACTTACTAAATGTTTTCATAATTCAACAACTTTAAACACATAAATTATAATGCAATTACTTATGTACATAAAAGCATTTTGTTGCTGCTTTTGTTTAATTATTTCACTTAAAAAATATAGTAGTTTTGATTACTATTTTTTTTTTTTCAAAAATATAGTAGTAGGTGAGCCCCCAATATTATACTATATTATATAGTAGGGTTGGCAACCCTACCCACCAATGAGGAACTAGCTATCTTACATCTAAATGCCAACTGCAACAATGTTAAAATTGTTGCTTTCGTTTTTTAACCGACTTCACAAAAAGGAGGAGGTTCTCAATTCGATTGTATACTTTTTTTTTTATCGTTGTTCGCGCATATCTTCGACATTTATGGGCCGATTTTGATGATTCTTTTTTTGTTCGATTGAATTTTCTTGCGAGATGGTCCCATTTAATTTTTATTTCAATCGGTTTAGTAGTTTTCAAGAAATCCTGAAAATACCATGATTTTTCATCAACTACCTTGACTACTTTGTTATTAATAAATCGAATTAGATGTTTCTTTTTGTTGGGAAAGGGTACTTTCAGTGTAGTCTTTTTAACCGACTTCAAAAAAAGAGGGTTCTCTCTCAGTTTGACCTGTATGAATGTATGTTTCTTCGCGAATATCTCACGTTTGACTGAGCCAATTTTTCTACGAAATAATATACCTACACTACCTAATAGAGAAGGTACTTACACTAAAAATGAAAAAATAAAAAATTGTTTTAAAAAACAAAAAACCGACTTCAAAAAACCTGCCTCGAAAAGCAAGAAATAATATTCAAATCATTAGATACGCATTATCATTGTTATAATAACAAGACGTCTATTGAAGTCGGGTAGGGCTTTTAGAATAAAAAAAGGAAGTTGTACTCCAGCCCCACCCGACTTCAATAGACGTCTTGTTATTAAAACAATGATAATGCGTATCTAATGATTTGAATATTATTTCTTGCTTTTTCGAGGCAGGTTTTTTGAAGTCGGTTTTTTGTTTTTTAAAACAATTTTTCTTATAAATAATTATTTAGGCACAAGTTACAACATCGGGATACTTACAGGCTGAAATATATGGTACTAACTATACTTAGAAGTCTAGTAAAATGAATAAGCTCATTCGAAGAAGTGGGGAGATGTAAAAATTGTTATCATTTACATTGTTTTGTAAACCACCACTTCTTGGCCTGTCGTTAAAGCACTCTTCTGGCCTGTGACGAAAGTTTAAGGAGGATACGGATAAATTTTATTAATAATATTATAAATATATTTTTTCATATCATAACACCTACTTATCTTAAATTGATTGAACGATATATTTATCATACAAGTACTGTCAGGGTAGGATAAGCGATAAGTATATTAATTCTTTAAATTTTATTTTTGCATTCACAATGCTATTTTTATATAATACTAAATAATATACTAGAAAAAATACGCCTTTCGGTATTTTTACCTAGTTTTTATTCAGTATTATATTAATCCTTACTCTAATTTAATAATTGTGAATATAACTCTGTCTGTCTGTTACCTTTCTACGTCTGAATTGATTTTGATTGATTTTGTCAAAAACATATATTATTAATGCGAAAATATGATTTTATACCTTTGAATTTCACAGGGTTGGAAATTTCATTAAATATTTAATTAAGTCGGCAACTTTAACCAGTTGATTGGTAAATTACTTATTGCGTGGATATAATTTGAATAAAAACATTGTTGAATTAATTTAAATTGGATGGTGCTTAAACGATTAATTAAAAACCAAAACACTCATCGTATTATTTGAATGTTAATTTTGTTGCTGAATTCAATTAGATGGGATAATATGATTAATTAATAGTTATTTATGCAATTGTACTATAACGAGGGGTATTAAAACACGAATGTGGGCGAACGAGGCGAAGCCAAGTGTGATAATAGTATCACATGAGTGTTTTAATACCTAATTATGTACAGTTGCATACAAGACTTTATCTACACCCATTTTTTTATTTTTTCTTATTTTTATTAGGTATACAAACAATATTTTAATACATATGGATTAAAAACACCCATGATATTTATCTAAACCCATGATATGTATCCTCTATAAAGGTTTTGACTTTGACTTTGTCTTTGACTTTGACTTTCCTCTCTCTCCTCGTCATTATGTCTTCCGCAAGAGTGTTATAATGTTGTACTGGATTTCATAATGCGTTGCTCGCGCGTGGGCGCGCGGCGCAGTAGGACCAGCTCTCGCTCGGGATATTGTAATGATGGCAGTAAGCTAACTGTTTCAGAACCTCTTACAGAGGATTTAAAGCATGGGTGTAGATAAAAATCATAAGAATACTACTATTTATATTGTAATGGTTATTAAGGACTTGCAAGCTAATAAGCTTGTAAGTTTATAGCAGAATATTAATATAGCAATTAAAATGAAAACCCCATAATATTAGTTAATTGTAACACCGTACAAATCATTTTCATTTCATATCTTCGATCTGTCGTATATGGATACATATTATATATAAAGCGTGCACCAATGTAATTGAGTAGTAATAAAGTACACACAACTTAAACGGTCGTTTCACTGGGCGTCTCCCTCTCGATATGGCGACCCTGCCGGCCAAGACAACAATGTAAAAACGCGTGCGGTGCGCAAGCGCTCGGCGCGCTGCGCCGCGGCCGCTGTGGTTGGCGAGTGAGCCACCACATAATAATAAATTAATAAAGACGTTATAAATTTTAAAGTGAACTGATGTGAAAAAAAAAGTCAAAATAATTAAATCTACGAGCAACGATGTCTACGTTATTTACGTAAATTGAGAGTTAATTACGAAGACAGGAGATTATAAACAACGAGGAAACCCCAGTGCTCAAAACTTTTAAATGGATTTAAATGGATGCAGCCGGGAGACGTTCGAGTCGTGGAAACGAAGACTCATCATAGTGACCATTTTGTGACGAAAATAAAGAAAAGTATCGGGTACCTGTGTGAGTAGATTATGTGACTACATCGGTGAAAGACAAAATTAGAAGTGATGAAAAGTTTTTTTTTTTCCTCAGTGTGCTAAAATAAATTCAACTTTTAATTGTTATTTCATAATATTTATATACGTAAGAAATATTTTTCAATTTCTAATGTTTGTGTATTTTAATATATAAGCAACTAACTAAGTAAAAAATGTAAGTAGATTAATTAATATTCTGTCATTTTGACGAATTGCACATGACATGAAAATAATTTTATATGTCGTGATTTTATGATTTTGTAATAATAAGTTTGTAAAATGAGACGATTTATGGATTTTTTTGTCTCCAATAAATAGAATTGAAATCGCTTAAAGTGATATAAACAAAGATTTAAAATATGAAGAAGCGATAATATTATTTAATAATTATGAATTATTAAAAAAAAACCTGATTTATATCAGAAACTTATTTTATTAGTGAAAAAATAAATTAATTTCACTTTAAAGAAAACTAAATATTACAATGGAGAGATTTGATATAACGACCGCAAATTCTATAATACCAGAACTTAATGGAAAACAAAGTACGATCGTGAAATTAATTAATTCATCAGAACTATATCGTTCATGCATTGATGATAAAGACGAACAAATACTAATTAATTTTATAATCAAAACCAGACTTGACCAAAACTCAAAATTAAAACTCCATAATAAATACGAATATTTTGGTGATTTTATTTCTGACATTAAAAAATACTTAATTACTAAAAAATCGCACACGTCGTTAATGACACAATTAAAATCATCTACACAAAGCGATTCAACGATAACACAGTTCGGTAATAGGTTAGAGACTTTATTTTCTGAATTAACAATAGCACAAAGTGATGGAGATAATGACGCGAATATTATTTTAAAACCTATTAACGAAAAGATTGCGATTCGCCAATTTATTAATGGTTTGAAAAATAGGCGAATAAGTACTATTATTTCAGCTAGGAATTATAGTTCCTTGAGAGATGCTATTAGCGCAGCAGTCGAGGAGGACATCGAAGAATCGTCCCGAAAGCAACAATCGCTGACGACTCTACAAAAATTCAAAGGTGAGTTTACACATAGACAGCCTAGGCTACAATATAGGTTTTCGAGAAGAGATGCCATTCCACGTAGAGGACAGTTTAGACAGTTTGGCGGATATTTTAACCAACCTCCAAGAAATAATTACTATAATCCGAATTACAACTTTGCACCACGCTTTCCAAACAGTTCGGAACAGACACACAGTAATTTTTATAGATCCAATAATAAAAATAAAAAATTTAGAAACATCTACAGAGGAAACTTTTATCAAGCACGAGGTGGACATAGTCAAAACCATCTCAAAAACAAACATGCCCATGTAACAACTCATAACGACCAATTCAGAATTCAGAATGTTTGCGTCCCTCAACAAAATAAACAGCATTTTATATGCAGTAGTGAATCCAATTATATTATTAAATTGTTTGTACGTAATCGCATAAAAAGATTTTTAGTAGACACAGGTGCAAACCTATGTCTCATAAGAAAAGATTCAATTCAAAATCAACAACACAATTCTCTAAATACAACAAATGTCAAAGGCATAGGAGGAAATATAGAAACTTTAGGTAGCTTGTATCTAAATTTATATATACCCAATTCTAGAATATATTTAAAACAAGAGTTCCAAACCGTTAATAGTTTGCCGATTAACATCGATGGAATACTCGGAACCGATTTTATCTCAAATTACATTTCTTCAATAAATGTCTCTAGAAATTACATTACTCTGTGCTACAAACAATTAAGTTTTAAAATAAAGCTTAGGCATCCGAATCATAACAATCATAATGTAAACAATGGCACAATTCAGGCGATTCGCTCACAATCACAAGCGAAGCCCATGACGTTTTCCGAGACTTGTTTAAATGAATTTACTATTGAGCCACGATGTGAACATATTTTTTTTGCACATGTGAACGCTCCATATTATAACGAAGAAAAAGATTATGTATTATTTTCTGCGGAATTGAAACCGGATTTGTTTTTAGCGAGTTCGATAGTTAAAATCATAAATGGGAAAATTCCAATTAAGTTATTAAACACTAGCGAAAAACAACATACTTTAAAAAATTTTGAACCCGATTTAGTACTTTTAGATGACTATATCGCATGTAACTTTAGTAATTCAGAGAATAAGTCACGTAGAACTGAAACAATCTTGCAGCAAATAAATTTAAACCATTTAAATATGGAAGAAAAACAATCAATAGAACAAATATGTTCAAAATATTCAGATATATTTCATCTAGAAGGTGACATACTAACTACGACAACTATCGGAACACAATCAATTACATTAAAAAATAACACGAAGCCCATTTATTCGAAACCATATAGATTACCCGCCGCATTAAAACCTGAAATAGACAAACAAATAAGAAAAATGCTCGACAATGACATTATAGAACCCAGTAACAGCGAGTGGTCCAGTCCTATTTTGCTTGTACCTAAAAAAACCGACAACAACGGAGAAAGAAAGTGGAGACTAGTAATTGATTATAGAAAAGTAAACAATGTAATACAAGATGATAAGTTTCCCTTGCCGAACATTGCAGACGTACTAGACTCTTTATCAGGAGCCGTATATTTTTCGAAAATGGACTTGAGTAATTCCTTTTATCAAGTACTTTTAAACGAGGACTCCCGAGACGTCACAGCATTCACTACAAACACTGGTCAATATAGACTAAAACGCTTACCTATGGGACTTAAAATATCTCCAAGTTCTTTTTCCCGTCTAATGTCGATTGGACTTTATTGTCTAGTTTACTGCGATGACATCTGTGTATACGGTCGTAACTTAGATACACATAATAAAAATTTAATAGATGTTTTCGAAAGACTAAGAAAATTAAACTTAAAGATAAATCCATTAAAATGCTATTTCTTGAAAAAAGAAATACTGTATTTAGGACACCTAGTAACGGAAAATGGCGTTTTACCTGATCCACAAAAAACCGTAATTATAAAAAGCTACCCAAAACCAAAAAATGCTGATGTGGTCAGAAGGTTCGTTGCCTTCTGCAATTATTATCGAAAATTCATTCCCGATTTCGCAACAATAACAATACCACTTAACAAACTTTGTAAGAAGAATACACCTTTTGTTTGGACAAATCAATGTGACGATTGTTTTAATTTGTTAAGGCATTGTTTGACCACTGCCCCGGTTCTTGACTACCCGGACTTCTCAGAACAAAATGAATTCGTTTTGCAAACCGATGCGTCCCAATTTGCGATAGGAAGTGTACTTATGAATAGCAATTTAAAACCAGTCGCTTATACAAGTCGACCATTAAATAAAGCAGAACTTAATTATCCAACAATTGATAAAGAATTACTGTCAATTGTATGGAGTGTAAAATATTTCCGACCGTATCTTTTCGGAAAAACATTTACGATAAAAACTGACCATAAACCGTTAGTGCATCTATTTAATATGAAGGATATCTCTAGCAGACGTATGAAATTTCGTCTAGCTTTAGAGGAATATGATTTCAAAATATTATACGTAAAAGGTTCTGATAACGTCGTTGCAGACGCTTTATCACGTATTGTTATAACTTCAAATGAATTAAAAGAAATGAATAATTCAGATTTTTGCAACGTGATGACTAGAAAACAAACGCGCTTGTTAGAACAAAATAAACAAGTTATGCCCAGCGACAGTTCTCGAAATATTCTTGAAACAGGGGGTGGCCAACCCATAGTTTCAGAAATATTAAGAAAACAAAGCGGCAGCATAGATTTAGTTTTTAAAGATAAGAAAGAGATAAATAAATACGAAAGAAATAATCAAATAAGTGAAATAGAAGAATGTTTAATATACATACCAAGTGAAAGTATGATTATATTTAATATAGAGTATAAACAACATTACACCCGAGAGGTTTTTGTTGATTTATTACTAAAATTTTGTAAAAGATTAAGTTTAAAATATATAAATATAATTAAAGATAAAGATAATATTAATTTTATTAAAGAAATACAACGCGAAATATATAGTAGGAAAAACTGGGACTTTCCAAAAATTAATATTTTCCTAATGTAGTTAGAATAACAAATGAAAGTGACAAAAACCAAATATTAAATGATTTCCATATCTTGCCCAGCAGCGGACATGCTGGAATGCGAAGAATGATAAACAATATTAAAAGGAAATACACATGGTCTTCTTTAGATAAAGATGTTATACAGTTTGTCAGTAAATGCAAAAAGTGTCAACTTTTAAAACATTCTATACCAAATAAAATGCCTATGGAAATAACGACTACAGCATACACGCCCTTAGAAAAAAATTTTTTAGATCTGGTTGGACCGTTAGTAAAAGACACGCATAATAACAGCTATATATTGACAATACAGTGTGAGATGTCTAAATACGTAGAGGCCTACCCACTACAATCGAAGGATACTATAACAGTTGCAAATTCTTTCGTCAGTAATTTTATTTTAAAATATGGAGTACCAAAATGTATAGTTACAGATGAGGTACAGAATTTTTATCCTCAACTATGTCAGAAGTATGCAAATTACTAGGAATAGAAAAACTAAATTCGACCGCATACCACCATCAGACAATTGGAGCATTAGAAAACACACACAAAAATTTACGATCTTTTCTTAGACAGTATTGCTTAAGTAACTCACACGACTGGTCAACATGGTTACCCTACTGGACATTTTCATTAAATACATCTGTACATACACATACCGGATATCAACCTTATGAACTTGTGTACGGAAAACAATGCAATTTACCAAGTAATATTGTTAATGATTCATTAGAACCGTTGTACAATCCTTTAAATTACTCCAAACAGTTAAGATATAGATTGCAATTGGCTCATAAACAAGCCCGTGACAACTTACTAATCAGTAAACAAAAAATGAAAAATCAATACGATAAAAATGTCCGCTTGCAAGCTTACAAACAAGGTGATCAAATACTTATAAAAAATGAAACATCAGACAAAATGGAAAATATTTATCTAGGTCCCTATGAAATAATAGAAGATTTAGGACCTAATCTAAAAGTTTTGAAAAATAATAAACCATATATAGTGCATAAAAACAACACCAAACTTTTTAAATAAATAACTTTGAAACGTGCTTAAAGATATAATAAATATGTAAATATGTTAGTAACTTTAAGTAAGTAGTTAAAATATGTTTATTCAAGATAATGTTTAGTAAATGATTTGCTATTTTTTTGTTATATAGGTAGAGTATCTTTTAACAAAATATAAGATTTAGTTTTAAGAAAAACCTGTAATTTAAAAAGAAAAAAAATTCTAGCATTTATTTAATTTGTAAAACAGGTACCTGTTGTTAAGAAAAATGCACATTTATTGTTTAATTTTTTTTGTTACCCATAGATTGAACTTTTTTTTCTGTTTTTTTTTATAACCCTGGTGGTGTCGTATATGGATACATATTATATATAAAGCGTGCACCAATGTAATTGAGTAGTAATAAAGTACACACAACTTAAACGGTCGTTTCACTGGGCGTCTCCCTCTCGATAGATCAATAATATCCTAGATAACGCTTCACAAACTAAAACAGCAGGCTAAAATGGCACCTCGAAATAGCGTCCCATAAGTACATAACCACCTCTTATTTTGTAAAAACTCATATTTTATATCACTTATTTTGTACAAAATCACTTCTTTTATCACTTACTTTGTGCAAAATAAGCGCCCAGTTTGTAAGTGGGACGCTATTTTGAGGTGCCATTTTTGAGACTGACCGGACATCTAGGCCAGGGTATTCTTGATCGAAGTTTCATATTAATAAATGGCTAAACCAGAATATGTTAGATAGGCACCATCAAACTGAACAGCTTGACTGAACTTTTACTATGGGACCAACTCTGAAATCACGAAAAAAAAATCAGCTGTATCATACATTTTCATATTTTAGTTATTAATTTTTGTAAACAGCTGATTTTTTTTGTAAAAGTTGTTTAGTTTGATGGTCCCTCTCTATCATATTCTGGTTTAGCCATTAATTCTGTTTCAGGTTGTATAAGTTATATTTTTATAATAAATCAGTTTTATGTAACCATGTTATATCTTACCAAATAAATATACATTTTGTAATTTTTTTTAACACTTTAGATTTTTTGATGCATTCATAATGCTATTTTTATATTAAGATTATTAATAAAATTGAAAAATATTAGAAAAATCGACTCACCCGTAGCAGTCCCGTCTGAGCTGCTACGGGTGAGTCGATTTTTTCTAATATATTTCAATTATATTAATAATCTTAATTTTTTTTGTTACGTTTCACTAACTTTTGTGTTTTTAATTAGAACACTCACCAAATTCAATGTCGTCTACGTGTATGGTACATGTAGACATGTAGCTAGTTTTTTTTTAATGATATTCAATCATTTAATACCTTTGATTGAGCAACATCATCGATAGTTTGCTTAATAGATCTTCAACAATACTGCATTCATTCAGATCTAGGTCAGATTGATATAAACCATTCAACTTGTTATTTATTGTTTCACGCCTTTGATTAGATACCATGTCCAATTACATACACTTTATGAAGTTAAAAATAGAGTTCTAAAACCATTTACGTTTTTTCCTAAAGCACACATTTGAAAATGTTTTGATTGAGTTTAACGATATTTAAAATGATGCGTATTTTGAACATTTCATTCAATCCAAAGTTTATTTCAAAGTCAAAGTCAAAAATAACTTTATTCAAATAAACTTAATTGTCAAGTACTTTTGAATCATCCATATTTTCCTACCACACGTTCAAGACTTTTTTAACTGACAAGAAGAACGGGCGCAAGAAACTTATTAGCTTTAACAGCAACAATTTTTGTAATATCTAAAACTGTACTACTAAATACTACAAATCAACCCACGACGGTGGCGGTCATTTCGACAACTATTTAATATTTCAAAGAATGGGGTTGGCAACGCAAAGCTGATTGTAGATGTCGCTGCGTACGCTTGTTCCTAAGACAGTAGTAAATGTATGGGAAAATAGGTATTTATTTTGTAGTATTTTTTTACCGAAAAAGACCCTTGACCCAAAATGGATATAAAATACTATTTTACAATGGAAATGCCGGAATTGAAAGCCAAATTAAGACGTCTTTATTCTTACAGATTTTATATTTTTTTTCTATATCCAGATTTTTCGGAAATTTGTAAGTGCCAACATTTTTAAAGCCGTAAAATACACAGAATTTAATCATTTTAAAGCTAAAAAACGTTTTTTTAAGTAAAAGTCCTTTGTTTTCATAGTACTCGTGGAACAAGCGTACGCAGCGCCATTTTGACAGTTGCCTTCCCCATTAAAGCACAAACGGTTCAAAATGTCAAATGACTTAATGTTTAACGATTTACAATATTGAATAATCAACTTCCAAAATCAATCAATAAATATTATGCTATTTTTATATGATATAAGTTATTGATTATGAGTCGTTGATAATGTACACTGTTGACATTCTGAACCATCTGTTTTGATTCATTGAATTATGTGGTTGATTATAATGGTGTTGAAATTTTTTTGATTATTGATATTATGCAGTAAACCCTGATGCAACGGTAACAACTACCATGGACAAATTGGACAACTATCTACTGCACCAAATATTCGAAATCCTGTTTGGCGTAATGGTTCCCAAATAACATATTTATTCCTATCTAAATATTAATTAGGGTTCCGTACCCAAAGGGTAAAAACGGGACCCTATTACTAAGACTCCACTGTCCGTCTGTCTATCTGTCTGTCTGACTGTCTGTCTGTCTGTCTGTCACCAGGCTGTATCTCATGAACCATGATAGCTAGAAAGTTGAAATTTTTACAGATGATGTATTTTTGTTGCCGCTATAACAACAAATACTAAAAACAGAATAAAATTAATATTTGAGGGGGGCTTCCATACAACAAACGTGATTTTTTTTGCCGTTTTTTGCTCGATATTAATAACGACAACAGGTAGACAGATGAAATTTTCACAGATGATGTATTTTTGTTGCCGCTCTAACAACAAATACTAAAAACAGAATAAAATTAATATTTAAGGGGGGCTCCCATACAACAAACGTAATTATTTTTTTTGCCGTTTTTTGGTACGGAACCCTTCGTGCGCGAGTCCGACTCGCACTTGGCCGGTTTTTTTTTAGTCGCCACAACTAGCTCTACTTTATTTAAATTCAAATTGATTTGTTTGTTTTTGTTTTTGTTTTTGCTTTATTTAAATTGCGCTGCAACTGCAGTAGTTTGGATTAATCCACTGCTACTCTTCTGCTGCAAAGCAAATAAACCACATAAAAGCTCTCTCACACGTTATACCATTCCACAATATTCTCGCCACAACGAAAAAGCGACGTCATCAGACGAATGTTCGTTCATGACTCATTAAAAAACCCCCACTCCACCTTTCATTATTTGCCTTATTTTTACCCTCGGCATAGTATAGATAAGTACTAAGTGTCATATCTTCTTACAAACCGGGCGAAAATGTGCCGACTATGGAATCTCGGTAAACTTCGGTACACAACAGTCACAAATATATGCTTTGTTACTTTATTCTATACCTATTTACTCAAAATTGTGGAACTGAATATGGTTTTTGTATTTGTATTCTTTATAAATAAAGAAAGAACTCCTTCATAAACTTGAAAATAAAAACAACAAAAGAGCTTTATGATAAAACACCTTTAAAAAGCAAGAAATCATATTCAAATCATTAGATACGCCTATTAATTTTAATTAAACACGTCTATTGACGTCGTGTGGAGCTGGAGGACAACTTTTTTTTTATTCTAAAAGACCATTCTTGAGGTACTTATACCCTTATAAACAAAAAAATAATAATCTTAATCGGTTTATAAACAAAAAAGTTATGCCTGAAAATCCGTAAAAAATCGTGTAATTGTAAGCTAAATATTTGATATTTTCAGGATTATAAAAAACCTACTATCCAGATCTCTGTAAAAAATCAAAATCCAAATTACTGGACTACACCTGAACTTTGTTCTTTAAGATAGAAAAAAATATTATTAAAATCGGTTAACAACTAGCAAAGTTATAGCAAAACATACTTACATAACAAACCGTCACTTTGAGACCTCCTCTTTTTTTGAAGTTGGTTAAAAAGGCCGATTTCGATTGACTTTGAACAAACATGAGTTAATAATTTTACGAAGTGGGACGAACATCTCCCTGTTGTAGCAATTCTTTTTTTTTGTAATAGGCCCTCTGTAAACTTATTTAATCCTTGCCTTCGGCTTTGTCTGGGCGTCCCGTGACGTCATAGGCCCGTCTTCATTTCCGGTACCGTATTTTCGCGAGCTGTCTCTTTTTGTTTAGTTTATCATTTCCTTTTGTTTTATTACCCTTGTTTTGGGTTGAGAGCTTATTCAGCAGATTTTTATTGATTGCGAGATTAAACAAAAAACGGATGTTGGGGGATGAAAGTTTTCGAATTAACAAATAATAAGATTGCATTTATTTCAAGTAACAATGTAAATTTAAGTGAATATTGAATTTGTTAAAAATAATTCAAAAAATTGCATGCTGAATGGGCCGAACTTAAATTAGATCAAGACCAGGGGGTCTATTACGAAAAGTTTAATGCGATACACGCAGCTGCGTCCGTGCTTCGTATTGTTTCCTATTACAAATGACTTTCGTATGCGATATTGCGAAGTGATTGCTTGAGTTTGACAGTTTCTCTCTTACGTATCCGACATCGTTCGTTTAGTAGTCTATGGACTACGATAGAAAAATTCAAAATGTTTGATAAAACTACAACCAACGCACTGCGGACGACTATCGTGGCCAAGTGACTGCGTTACGCAATTGCGTACGTTATTTTCGTAATAGGCCTCCTGCAGTGTACACTTTTTTTATAGTAGGGGGAATGCGGTTATGAATCTCGAAGGTATGTGGGACTCGCCAAAGCCCTAACCACTAAACCCCCTACTGCTCCCCGCACTCCTAACACGCAGAACCTACGGGACCGTGATATTACGCACCGTGTGACCAACAGTGTACCCTATTCAAAGGCAAATAAATTAATTTCAATTTCAAAATGTTGCATTAGTGCACAATTTCAAACAATGTTCATCTGTATAATTTTATTGATATAGGTGTATTTAGACTTCCAGTATATTTAAATCTCATGAAGTCCGTTTTGCTATGAATTGTAAACTAAAGTCAGAGAAGACCGAAGATGTCGATTGTAGAGTAAAACAACGTAGACTTTTCTTACACTTTTAATAACTTTCTATTTTTCTAAAATAACAACCCAGTAAAAAACTTTTACATCCACAACTTATCGTACAAGTTAATCGTTCGAGACTCCGAAACAGAATGCCAGAAAACTGTTCAACTTCTTGCTCGTAAGCCTGGTTTCCCGCCAAAACAAATTTAACAGTGACGAGAAACGGAAATAGATAAATTCACATTTTTTTGATAATTACAAAATCAACAAATAATATTGTTTATGACCAAATATAAATTTTAAAATGTTTGTCGATTTAAATTACCAACTAGCAAATATTTAAATTGTGAACTCAACATAATTTAATGAGCGAATAAGACTTAATTCCTACTGGAAATGTAAGTACTTCCGGTTAAAATCAAAAGAATTGAATTGAATTATCAGGCACTTAATCGTTACCGGAAATGTAGACAATTCCGGTTAAAATCAAAACTATACTTTTTAAATAAAAAAAATAATAACAAACGCTTACAGATTTACATTTCCGGCAAAAAAACAAAGAATTGAATACTTTTAAATAAAAAAAACTAGTAACAATAATAATAACTGCTTACAGATTCGTCCATCCTGATCATCATTCACGACCTCGTGACAATTAAACAATATAAAAACAAAAACCCATACACTCTTAAATTATTTTTTTTGTTTATTACAATAATCATCGTATTAAAATAAAATCATTTTAAAGCAATAATATTTTATCTTAAATAACTAATGTTAAATTTTCATTTTCAAAGTATTATTTTACTAGTTTATTTACATTAATTTCTATAATCCAAATATGAACAGCTGTAATAACAAATATAATATGTTTTCGAACAGTCATGATAAATTTCCGCAACTACCAATTTATGTTATGATATGTTATGATCTTAATCAACGTTTATGCAAAATGACAATTATATTAATAATCTAACATTATGTATCCTGCTTAATAAAAAATAATTTTACCACAGTTTCAAATTCATCATTATTTTTATACACAATCACAATAAATTTATAAATTAAAGCATTCGAATCTAAAATTAATAAACTTAACCATCCTTCTAAAATAATTATATTTTATACACAATTACAATATCAATTAAAGCCTTTTATGGAAAAAAAACATTAATATATTTTCATCCTTCAATTCAAGATTATCCTTTAAACATATTATCACATTTACAATATATTATCTATTAAACCTTGACCTATTAGCTTAAAAAAATCAATAGATTCATCCTTCCAAATTCATCATCATTTTACACCATTTGGTGCCCACAAATCATCCTATTATCCAATATTCAGATTAATCCAGAACCATTTATTTATGTCTCATTTACATGTTATAATTTTTAAATTTACATATTGAAACATACAGACCTATCATAAAACCAGTAAAATTAACATTAATTGCCTTAAGTGTGATCCTTCCTTTTGTCTAATAAATATCATATAATTGTGCCAATTTTATTTTCCTTCCATCTCTGTACTTTCATTATCATCCATATCACTATTTTCACTAACACTCTTTCCATTTTCATCATCCACTCTTGTATTTGCATAGTCATTCACACCATTATTACACGCATCATCATCATCATTTGTACACGAATAATTTTCTTCCGAACTCTCATCACTGTCATAAGACCGCTTAAAATTCAACCAAGGATGTATTTTCTATACTGGATGTACACCCCTATATATAGCCTTGCCCTTACGCCGAGTGATAGGAGTATCCTCCACAGTATACCTGTCATTGCTCATAACTTTGATGATTTTGTATGGACCTAGACACTTCAAAGTTAATTTCTTACTCTTACCTGGGCATAAAATAGATCTTTCCACTCTAACTAAGTCTCCAACATTAAATTTTCGTGGTCCACATCTGGATTTATCAAAACGTTGTTTTTGTTCTTTTTGCGTTTTTTGTATATGAGCATTAACTTCCTCCCTAATTTCACCTAAATTGTTCGCTAGATTAGTGTGTTTATCGTCATCATTAATTATCGTCGACCGAATCCTACCTTCCGCCATACTAGTCAAATTTAATCCAAACAATACTTCTGCCGGAGAATGCCCAATACCCTTATTTTTAGTATTATTAAGTCCCCATTGTACATCTAAAATTTTATTGTCCCAATCAGTTTCATCCCGTCCGTGATTCATAGCAGTCAAAGAGTCCAAGATGGTACGGTTGTACCTCTCCACTTGTTCATTTGCACGTGGAGTGGCAACCGCATTCATTACATGCTTTACTCCTATATCCCTTAAAAAATTTTCAAATTTCTTCCCAGTGAAAGACGAGTACCTGTCTGTTATTAATCTAGTGGGACATCCAAAAGTAGCGAAATACTCCTTAAAAACTTTAATTGTTGTGAAAGCCTTTGTATTTCTGACTGGTTTTAAAACAATGAATTTACTGTATGAATCTATAATAACCAACAAATATTTGTTTTTATGTTTACTCATGTTGAACGGGCCCAAGTGGTCAGCATGGAGGGTGTGAAATGGTTTAGGGACCTTAGGGATTGGGTGTAGATAACCAGATTTTTTTCCTGACGGAATTTTGCTATGCGCGCATTCTAAGCATGATTGGATGTATTTTTTAACAAATCTTTTCATCTTCGGAAACCAATATGATTCCTTGATTTTATCCATAGTTTTTTCCACCGAAAAGTGGCCTATGTCGTCGTGACATGCTTTAAGTATATGCCATCTCACACCCTTCGGCACTAACCACCTGAGCCTATCAGCAGTTGTTTTATAAACATTGTTATTTTTTACGCAAAAATTTTGTCTTATATCTACGACATTTTTAATATTTGGATCTTGCAAAATATTTTTGATTCGTTCTATTTCGCTATCTGAAGATTGGACAGTTTTGAGCCAATCGACTGAAATACTTAACACGATGGGAAAATCCAGTTCCTCAATGACATCACTAGAAACGGGGTTTCGACTTAGAGCGTCTACGTGGCACATCCGTTGACCGGGTTTATATTTCACATCACAGTCAAATTCCTGTATTAAACTCCACCAACGAGCAACCCTAGGGATCATATCCCTTTTCATGAACGTAGCGCGTAAAGAATTACAATCCGTAACAATTGTAAACGGCATGCCGAGAAGATATGGGCGAAATTTGACAAGCGAAGATACTACGGCTAGGGTCTCTAGCTCATATGAGGAAAAGTGTTGCTCGATTGGTGTAGTTTGACGACTAAAATAAGCCACTGGTTTTAAATCACCACTATTCTGCCTTTGAAATAATATACCACCTACACCCCATTTGCTTGCATCGGTATGCAGTTCGGTAGTAAGCGTTGGATTATATAGTGCCAAAATGGGTCTAGAAACTAACTTTTCTTTTAATTCACCGAAAGCCTGTTCTTGCTCATGAGTCCAAGCCCACGGAGTATCCTTCTTTAGTAAACTAGTGAGGGGTTTAGCTATTGTTGCAAAACTACGGATAAATTTTCTGAAAAAACTTGCCAATCCCAGGAACTGACGGACGTTATGGATATTTTTGGGGGTGGGGAAGGATTGCACCGCCTCTATTTTTCGATGACCCGGCTTTATACCGTCGGCGTTTATTTCGAAACCTAAAAATTCAACAGAAGTTTGAAAGAAAAAACATTTATTAGGTTTGAGAGTTAAATTGAATTCTCTAAATCTTTTCAAAACTGATTCTAATTTTTGCAATCCTTCCTCAACCGTTTTGGACGGCACCAAAATATCATCCATATAGGCTACAGCGTTACTAAAACGAAGTGATCCCAAAGCCTTGTTAACCACCCTCTGAAATACAGCCGGTGCGTTGGCCAGCCCGAAGGGCATCCTATTGAACTCCCACTGGCCATCTGGAGTGACAAAGGCTGTTTTGGGTTTCGCATCTTCTGTTAATTCTACTTGGTAATAACCGCTAGCCAAGTCTAAGGTGCAATAAAACTTATTACCTGACAATCTGTTCATTTGGTCCTCCATACAAGGAAGAGGATAGTGTTGTTTGATTGTTTTTCTATTTAAAGCCCTATAGTCTACACAAAGACGCTTGTCACCAGTCTTCTTTCGAACTAAGATTATGGGACTTGCGTAAGGAGAATTAGATTCACGAATCATGCCAGTAGTGCTTAACTCATCCACCATACCTTGAACCTCTTCTCTTTCTTTTTGTGACAACCTATACGGACGATACACGATAGGCTGGTCGTCACTAAGGTCAATATGCATCTTCTCTATATCTGTGCGCCCTAATTCACACAACGACGTAGCGAAACAATCACGGTAAGAATTAATTAATTCGAGCAATTTTAATTTATGAGCTTCATTAATGTTACCAATATTTAAATCCTGCAACGTAAATGGCTGCAATGGTTCACCTGATTTAATTCTATTTACTTCGCAAAATCCGAAAGACTCTAGAACGATTTCTACTCTTGCAATTAATTCGCGTCTTTTAAATGTGATTGGCCTAGCACTCATTGGAGTGATCAAGATTTCACCTATTCCATCTTTTAGTGCATAAATACCCTCCTCTATTTGATATTCAATTATTATATATTATATTATTATTATTTCTCTAAAATAACAACCCAGTAAAAAACTTTTACATCCACAACTTATCGTACAAGTTAATCGTTCGAGACTCCGAAACAGAATGCCAGAAAACTGTTCAACTTCTTGCTCGTAAGCCTGGTTTCCCGCCAAAACAAATTTAACAGTGACGAGACAACGGAAATAGATAAATTCACATTTTTTTGATAATTACAAAATCAACAAATAATATTGTTTATGACCAAATATAAATTTTAAAATGTTTGTCGATTTAAATTACCAACTAGCAAATATTTAAATTGTGAACTCAACATAATTTAATGAGCGAATAAGACTTAATTCCTACTGGAAATGTAAGTACTTCCGGTTAAAATCAAAAGAATTGAATTGAATTATCAGGCACTTAATCGTTACCGGAAATGTAGACAATTCCGGTTAAAATCAAAACTATACTTTTTAAATAAAAAAATAATAACAAACGCTTACAGATTTACATTTCCGGCAAAAAAACAAAGAATTGAATACTTTTAAATAAAAAAAACTAGTAACAATAATAATAACTGCTTACAGATTGTTGTTAGGCGTACACGTTTTAGTGTGCGTAATACGAGAGCGTGCAGACGCACACTAAAACAATGTCCATGTGCATGCCTAACATATTCATAGCAAAACGGACTTCTAGAAGAACTATATCTGAGCTCAGAAACTGACACTGACTGACATCTAAAAAAATCAAAGATTCGTTTGTAGTTAAGCAACGCATATCAAGCGATGGTCGCTGGTTCGATTTCCGCCTCAGCTAATGGGGAAAAGTGTGTTTAACGTAGCATTAAATATTGACGTAAGTACCAATGTTAAGAATTTATTCTTAACTTTTTTTTTATCCACGACGGGACAATGCTTGGGCTTCACCTCACCTGATGTTAAGTGACGATAAGGCCGTAGGTGGAAGCGCACTACATCCGGAAACCTCGCCACTGAGGAACTGGCTATCTTACCTCTAACTGCAGGAACACAATATTTTTTAAAATTGTCGTTTTGGCGTCAGACTTAGGTAAGATGGTGGTAGCTAGCCAGGCGGACTTAAGCTATACCACTAACCAAACCGAGGACAAATATACCCCCCTCCTGGGAATTAAACCCGTGACCCCTGCGTCTCACACGGGTGGGCGAACCACTATACCACAGAGTAGACGACTACAAAGCAGCTTGTTCATAATAAATTCTGATACTACTGGATTATTTATACTTACAGCATTATATCACAATTATATTTTATTTTATTTATTTTATTAAATTAACAATAACAATACCTACATTATAACTTTTCTTATGACAGTGTCACAAAAACCTATTTAGGTTTGACCGTACACTGTCTGCATTCATCATCTTGTACAATAACAACATTTAAAAGTTAATCTTGAATTCATCTTTAACAATCAATAAAATTGTAGGGTACAGAAAAATACTATTATAATTATTATTATTATGTTCAAAAACAATATTACTTCAATTAGTTGGGTAAATATATTTTTTATTAAATATTTAATTAATTTAAATTGAATTATTATTATTAAAATTAATAATACTTAGTAATAAATAAATACAAAACAAATAAGTAACTATTTATCTGTTCTGCAGTAGTGAAGATAAGAAATATTGTTTTCTTATTTTAGAGATATGGGGAGATCGTTTATTAATTTTGGTACTTGGTATTGTAGCGATTGCTTGCCATAAAGATTGGTAAACCTTGGAACTATTAATGTAATTTTACTAGCATTGCGTGTCTGTCTGTTACGGTGAATGACCTTACAAAGATCCCTGTTGAAGAAATGATCTGTTAATAAAAGATATTTGCTCGACTGTGTATCGGTAGTACAGCACAGTGGTGGAAAAGCTCATTGTGATTGTCTTGATATTGAGTTTTAATTTTAGACGGAACGATAGCTTTCAGGATTCTTAATTGTAACCTATATATTGGATCAAGATGAGTTTTGCATGTTCTGCCATAGCTACTAAGACCATAATGTATTAAAGTTTCACCCAGCGCCTTATACAGACTCAAGAGTATGGTGTAGGGGATATTGTGCTATAGTGAACTTGGCCAATATTGCTCGCAATTTGTCGCATACATAGCTAACATGTTCCGTCTATTTAAATTGGTCATCGATTATTAAGCCAAGATACTTTTGCTTATTAACTAATTCAATCGAGTTTTTTGGCGCCATTTGTCATGTTCGGTTCGGTGTCTATTTTAATTATTTGCAAATTGATTCATAGTGGATATTGTGTTGTGTCTTAAAATTGGTGCAGTTTTGTGGTACAAGTGTCTACGCAACTGAACAATATGTGGGATAATTGAAATAGGCGCCATCTTGGTTGTGTGAAGCCGAGACTTTACTGTAGTGGTGGCTACTTCGGCAGAACTTACCAAGTAAACTGTCTTGATATACTTGGTGCCAAATGCTCCAAGCAGCATTGGAATGCGATGCACCCGCATTCTAATGTAAACTGAAACAATCTATCACTGAAATATTCAACACTTGACACTGGCAAAAATTACTTCCAAGAGGAAAGTAGATTGCCAAAACATAAATGAGAAGAAGAAGAACTAATTCAATCGCAGTACAGGTGCAGTCAAGGTGGTCCGTGTGAAGGCATTGGTGATCGTGCGCGATAGATAAGCTTAGGATTACTTTTTATTCTGTTTTGGCTCGAGCTTATGTATATCAATTTTATTTTTTCAGTGTTGATCACAAGACAATTTAGATAACAGAGTAAAATTAGTCTGTAGACAAGACAAGGCAGTGTCTAGGTTCTTATTGGCTGCTACGAGGCATGTATCATCAGCGAATTGAAATATTTTGCAGTTTTTGACTAGATTAACTGCATTATTAACATAAGTAATGTAGTGTATATGCAAATCTTTAGAACTACTATGATCTATTTCTCAGCTGGGCAAAAGTTAAAATCTTATTAAGAAAAACCTGCAGTGCAGAGGTGCCGTGGAAAGGTTCCGTAGAAAGTAAGGTTCCATAATTAGCTCATTATACCCAGATGGAAAACTTAATGGAAGCGTTAATTTTTCAGCTTTTCAGACATTTGAAAATTACCAAGTTTTGAAAGATTTCTTTGCAGTTAGATTTACAAACTTTATTGCGAGTTAAAGGATGATTTGCTGAGTTTGAGTAGTTTAATTAAGAAGTGAAGATATTTAGATATGGTCATTACAGGATCGGTGACCGACCGCACGAGTGTGACTGCCAGACAAAATATAGAACAAAAAAAAAATTAAAAACACGACTGCCCTGCCAAAAACGAACTAAAAAGTTAAATAACAAGTGTCTTTGCCTTCGGGGGACCATTTTGTGGAACAGTTTTTGATCAAAGAGATCCCCCGACTGCAAAGACAGTTGTTATTTAACTTATTAGTTCGTTTTTGGCAGGGCAGTCGTGTTTTTAATTTTTTTTTAATTTATTTATTTTTATTTCACACATTTTAGTGACATATCATATAGTTTTGAAATGTGCTCATAAATGCCTTTCATTTGATGCCCATTTTGTAAGAATTGAAGAAAAAAAAAATTTTTTTCACATTTGAAAATGGCATCGTACAGTCGCCATAGTGAGTTTTTCCAAAAAAAATTTAGCCAGTGTCACTCAAAATGATGTAAGAATTCTAACGATACTATATACATCTAAATCCGTTGAGCCATTTAGAAGTTATGGTGGAATAAAGAAACTCACATACCCACAAACATACATGAACCCTGAACACATATACACTCCTTTTTGGGGCAGTCGTGTAAAAAACACATTGCTCTTAACATTTATCAGTCATTGCTAAAACTAAATGAAAAGTAACCGTTTAACAATACAAAATTTCAAATTACTTTCTTAGTAAGTAAGTAAGTACCAGTCTATAATTTTGAACCAAAACAAGTATCTAATTTACACAACATAATTTCAAAGGGAGACTAGTTTGTACATCAAATAGAAGCCTTAACTAATTCCCTAATACCCCATCTATTTTACCAGAAGTCCGTAAAATTCTATAAATATTTAACAAACGGCCCACCGACTTTACAGTTTCGGTTACGAAATATACGATAGGGCAGAGAATATTTAAAGGGCCCGCTTTAGCAATTTCTAGCAAATTATACAAACACTTTGAGAATTTGTTTTGGAATCAAAATTACTACCTATAGAGTTAAAGTGAAGATCTTATAGCAATTGAACCGGTTTAACACTGCTTTTGAAATATTTTAAACTTAAAAATCTACTTTTACCATTACTTAAGTTTTCTTAAGTTTTTTTGTTTAATTTTGCATTTTCCGGCAGTTCGGCACTTTCGGAACAAATATTACGTAAAATTGTTACATTTCTATGCTTTATTTCGCACCCTTAGATGAAAGATCCGCCAAAACTTAAATAAAATGTTATTTTTTATACAATATCGTTATTAAAATTAGTTTTTGGTCTTTAGGGTTCCGTACCCAAAGGGTAAAAACGGGACTCTATTACTAAGACTCCGCTGTCCGTCTGTCTGTCTGTCTGTCACCAGGCTGTATCTCATGAACCGTGATATATAGACAGTTAAAATTTTCACAGATGATGTATTTCTGTTGCCGCTATAACAACAAATACTAAAAACAGAATAAAATAAATATTTAAGGGGGCTCCCATTTAACAAACGTGTTTTTTTTTTGCCGTTTTTTGCTTGATATTAATAACGACAACAAGTAGACAGTTAAAAGTTTCACAGATGATGTATTTCTGTTGCCGCTTTAACAAAAAATATTAAGGAGGGCTCCCATACAATAAACGTGTTTTTTTTTTGCTGTTTTTTGGTACGGAACCCTTCGTGCGCGAGTCCGACTCGCACTTGGCCGGTTTTTTCTTGAATTACGTTATTTATTTACCGGACTTTTTATCTACAGGGGTGCTATATATAGGTATATTTTAACATTAAATGTATTCAACGTTTAAAAGCATCAACATTTGACGACCTGAGTGGTGCAGTGGTCAACATGCCGGTCTACCACGCAGAGGTCCCGGGTTAGATTTCCGGCCGGGCAGAAATTGAAATGATGAATTTTAATTTCTGTGCCGGGTCTGGGTGTTACTATGTATAATGAGTAGGTATATATTTAAAAAGTATATAAGTAGTATATCAGTTGTCTAGCACCCAATTTATTAGTTTGGGGCTAGATGGCGCTGTGTGAAATTGTCCAAGCATTATTATTTCAAATGTCCAATTTAATATTCAGTCGCTTATAATCTTCCCTAAAAGTCCAGCTTTTCCAAACGGCTGGTCGACCCTTGACCAAGGCCGGATAAACGGCGCCTTACAAAATCGCGGACCGCGCATAAAGTATGCGCCTGAAATATGACCGGAGCAATGCTTCTGAAACGAAAATTATATACCTACGTCGGGGTTCATTCACAGATGTTTATTGTTCTCAGATAAAGGCGGTTTTGGGTCTACGTAAATCGTTTGTTCTTAACCGCATTATGGTTTTGATGCTCTTTCTCGTAGAGGTGTTAAAGATATTGAAGTACCTACCTATTATTTTACCTACAAATCGTCATTAAATTTTGTAGGTACTACTGTCTGCTAAATGTTCGAAATTAGACCATAATAGTTTTTGAAAATTGAAGGAAAACATTTAACTAGCTTAATTTTAAATGGGATATTTTTAACTGGGTGACTGGAAATAATGAAGAGGGACTGATTAATGGGATACTTAATTACTAAACCAGGCAGCGGTTTATTTTGTTGGTGACAAAATAACTAAACGGGCGACAAAGTGTGGATTACAAAAAATACGTAGAACAAGCAACTACATGTGGGAGATAAATAATTTAAATGAGTGACAAAAATACTGTGTGGGCGACTATTATAGTAAGTAGGTAACTGATAACTGATTTAAGCTGCCCAACATGGTATTTAAGTCACCTTTTATAAATAAAATATATGACAAATTTTATATGTTTTGTATGCCTTATGGTTGTCGGTGTAGTCGCCCTCAGTCCGTCACCCACTTAGTATTTCAGTACGGTATATTCAGTATTTTTGATATACAAAATGGGAATTTATTGTTACCCGATTAAATACTACCCTTTTTAAATTATTAATAGGAAAGTTTGTCAATAGCTAAGTACACTCCTACCTACCTTAAAAAATGGAAATCGAAAAATGTTGCGTTTGTAAATTATTTAATTTCATTGGAATTATTATTTTAGGTTCTGTTCTACAGGGAAGTAATTTTTAAATTCAAAGGTAACTTGACATTACTGGAATCCACATCCATTGGATTATAAGCTAAAAACACTGTTCCAATTTAAATTTAAAATTGAAACTAACATGTTATCCTGGGACACACACGTTGTACGTACACATCGCTTCCGTAAACAAAGTTTTGTCTCTCTTGCTTGAATACGAAATTTAGTTTGAGTGGCGTCGCGACGACAAAACAAGGACAGTTTCAACGTTGGACAATTTTTTAAGCAAAAAACCTCCTTTAAAAACTAAAAAAAACAGCTCTAAAAAAGCAAGAAATAATTTTCAAATCGATTAATTAAAAACGTCTATTTGAAGTCGGGTGGGGCTGGAGGTAATTTGTTACTTTTATAAACCGACTTCATTAGACGTTTTTTATTTAATTAATTGCAAAATATTTTCTTGCTTTTTAGAGCTGTTTTTTTTAGTTTTTGAAGGAGGTTTTGCTTTTTTAAAAGCCATTTTATGTTCTACTGTATTGTGGTAGGTATTTAAGCGATGATATCTCTTATATAAAAAACCGGCCAATTGCGAGTTGGACTCGCGCACGAAGGGTTCCGTACCAAAAAACGGCAAAAAATCACGTTTGTTGTATGGGAGCCCCCCTTAAATATTAATTTTATTCTGTTTTTAGCTGATATTATAGCGGCAACAGAAATACATCATCTGAGAAAATTCCAACTTTCTAGCTATCACAGTCCATGAGATACAGCCTGGTGACAAACAGACAGACAGACGGACAACGGAGTCTTAGTAATAGGGTCCCGTTTTTACCCTTTGGGGACGGAACCCTAAAAATCAAGGGGTGACTGACAGACTAACGCCCATTCCAAACCACTGGACCTAGAGACTTGAAATTTTGTACATAGATAATTTATACAGTGTAATCATTCACTAGGAAATTATTATTTGAAATTCCACTCCTAAAGGGATAAAATGGGGGTACAAAGTTTCTATGGAATAAAAAAAATAAATAGACATTTCAACTTGAAACTATGTGGGAGTACTTCTAAGACCAAATAAGCAAATACGTGTTTCGTGGTTTTCTGAAACTCAAGCCCTTAGGTGGTAAATGGAGTAAAAGCCAAGTGCGACTCAGACTCGGCAAAAAAATCACGTTTGTTGTATGGGAGCCCCCCTTAAATACAGTGTGTCCCTAGACAAAGTGCAATCCCGAAAGGGGGCGAAACTAGACTATAAATGAGTACTAAAAAAAATACAAAAATATTCAATCAATTTTTTTTGGCAGAATTCAGAGAATGTAATTTTTATAAGTTATTTGCAATCTATCTGAACAAACAAGTATCTAGTATCTCGTTATTTTATTTGAACAAAATCCATTCACTATTTTTGAAGGAATGTTATTTTTTGTACATAGAGTCCACTGTAAAAATTACAAATCTTAATTCTGCAATAAAATGTGAAATTAGATTGAAAGGAAAACGAGGAAATAATTGGCTATGGAACTTTTTTGACAACTTGACATTTTTTGGACGCAAGGAGTATGTGCATGGATTTCAAATAGGTGATCCACACTGACGAAATCGCGGTCGAAGTAGTTCATGGCGTAACCTGTACCTAGGTAACAAATGTAATAATGTAGTTCCAGTTTTGGCCACCGTATCAGATAATTTTGTTCAATCATCTACGGTCTTTGCTGAATTGCCATTTACACTTTAATCACCCATGTATTTATTTATTTTATTTATTTATTTATTTATTTATTTTTTTATTTATTTATTTCGAAACTCAACCGCTTTTTTACAATAAATTTTACAAAAAATACTTAATTAGAAAAACTTAAGCTACTACAGAGTTTCACAACATGACCATTTAAAAGAAAAATATATAAATATCTCATTACGAAACTGATCACGTGATCTCTTTGTTTTGTATGGAATGTATTTATTTTACATTTTTTACCCTTTTGTTCTAAGATAAAGTTGTTCAGTTTCATGGACTGAACACACCATTAAACTATGGAGAGTGAATAAAAAACAGCCTGTATAAACTAAAATCTTCACAAAAGTTAACTTTATCGTTTGATCTATTTTTTTCGAAATACCTGCTATTTCTTACCAGCTCTACACAATGCCAAAGTGGTACCGACGAAACATCTTCTAAGTCCGCTTCCGAAAATTGCATCAGACCTGAAGTTAAGACGGCTCGTCGCATATGTTGGCCGCTGGCATCTTTCCATCGATTTGGCCGTTGCAGCTACTGTGGTCGATGAAAATCTGATGTAGAATATTTATTGAAGATAAGCTGTTACTGGTTGTAATAAGAATATAAAAGGTGAAGGTTTGTACTACTTTCTGGCGAAGTTACATTTTGGATTTGGGGCCCTATTTTTGAATCGCTCGACTGGCATCGAGCGCTCTTTTCTACTGAATTTCGTTCGACATTTGACTCAAATGTATGGATTGATTGAATCAATCTGTCGAACGAAAATCAATAGAAACGAGCACTCGACGCCAGCCGAGCGATTCAAAAATAGGTCCCTGATTATTTAATAGGTCCCTGATTCCCTGGTTAAGCGACGCTGTTGCCTATGGTACATTTAAACGCCATAAAATCGAATCAGTATTAGGCAGCCTTTACACAACTGTTTTTCATCATCCTTACTAATATTATAAATGCGAAAGTCCGTTTGTTTGTTTGTTACGCCTTCACGTCTTAACTACTGAACCGATCATCGTGAAATTTTGCATAAACGTTGTCATGGGTATAGAAAAGGACATAGAATACCTTTTATCCCGAAAAAAGTACGGATCTCGAGGGATAGCAAAAAATATTTCCACGCAGACGAAGTAGCGGGCGGCCGCTAGTAACTTATAAAGAAAAGATATAAGACTAATAACTAACTAACTAAGAGAAATAATATTTCATATACATATAGATATATATTTTATATAGTATTATATGAAATATTATTTTGTCATCTTGTCTTCTTGTCAGTGCAGGCGGTTTCCGCAACGCGACGTCTATTGCGCCTATTTTGCGTCGGAGGATGTATGGCCGGATCATTCCAGCCAGCCCAGCTCAGCCAGGAACGCTCCAAGGGCTTTCACGTTCGTGAAATTATTATAAATTATAGATTATTTTGTCATAAGTCTTTTCTTCATGAGTTATGATGTGAAGATGGACGCCATTTGTGGTCATCTTTCGTAATACGAACTATACTGAGGGTCTATTACGAATAGTTTGATGCGATACACGCAGCTGCGTCCGTGCTTCGTTTTGATTGTTTCCTATTACAAATCACTTTTGTATGCGATATTGCGAAGTGATTGTGTGAGTTTGACAGTTTCTCTTTAGCGTATCCGACATAGTTCGTTCAGTAGTCTATGGGCTACGATAGCCAAACTCAAAATGTTTGTTCTAACTACAACCAACGAACTACGGACGATTATCGTGGCCAAGTGACTGCGATACGCAACTGCGTACGTTATTTTTGGAATAGGCCCCCTGGTTTTAAAACAACTTTATTTACTTATTTGATTTATCTTTCGTTTCCAAATGGCAAAGCCGATTGGAAATGCAGCCTTCAGCTACAATTGGGCAGACGATGTTCGGCCTTAGCCTGATTAGATTTAAAAATAAACCACTCATCTTGATAATGTCGGACAAGTTTACTTGAAAGGTTAGTGAAATTGGATGGAATCGGTAAATAGGCTGCTGTTAATTTACTTGAATTAGAAAATATTAGTGCACTTCCGGTTTATTTGCGGTTGCTTTAAAAAGGAAAAGTTAGTCAAGAAAAGTCATTGTAACCATTGTGACGATTTCGAAAACAATACTGCATATCTTTATGAGTAAAGTGTTCATATACGATATGAACACTTAATTTTACTTATTATACGTCACCCTACGTATAATAAGTAAAATTAAGTGTTCATATCGATTTTAATTTTAAACATTTTTCGAATTTTGCTTCACAAGACCTCTCAAAAGTTGCGTAATGCGACGTAGATTATAGGAAAAATAATATAAAAAAATAAAATAATCACTTTTAGCCCTCTACTAGCGTTTGAATTTTTATAAATTACCTGTATTTGGTGTAAATCAGACTTAAGAATTTTGCATTAAAAAACCCCTCAAAAGTTGCGTAATGCAACGTAGGTTCTAGGAAAAATAATTAAAAAAATAAGCTTATTACTTTGAAACAGGAACTTTATCAAAACCCGATTGGAAAAATCGAATTTTGTTTAATAATTTTTTACAAAATTCGGTTCCTATCTACTATTTTTTTATATTATTTTTCCTATAACCTACGTCGCATTACGCAACTTTTGAGGGGTCTCGTGAAGCAAAATTCGAAAAATGATCAAAATCGACCCACCCATTTATACAGGGTTATTTGTAAAACAACAACAACCTCGTAGGAGTAGATTACTAACATTATAAACAACAACATTTGTTCTACGAATTTTCCGAAAACAGCCAAAAAACAACGAATTTTATACAAAACTCGATCAGCTGTTCAGACATTTTGTATGGAAAGTCGTTTTTTTGTCAGTTTTCGGAAAAGTCGTAGTACACATTTTGTTGTTTATGATGTTAATAATGTACTCCTGCGAGGTTGTTGGTGTTTTACAAATAACCCTGTATATACACGTATTCAATTCAATTCAAATTGCTAAAATTTGCTAAAATTATTTCTTAAACGTACAATTATTTCTTCATATAGCTTACCCGATTTGCTTTAGGCTGCGTTCAAACGATAACGCACGACTCGCCCTCACCCCGAACTCAACTCAAACTCAACTCGAACTCAACACAACCGGAGCCCACTCCTTGAAATGGTGGGCTGCAGTTGAGGTGAGTTTGAATTGAGTTCGGGTTGAGGGCGAGTCGTGCGTTATCGTTTGAATGCAGCCCTATTTTTTTATTTAAAAAACCGGCCAAGTGCATTTCGGGCCACGCGCAGTAGGGTTCCGTAGGTACATTATACCATACCATATTTTAATACCGCTATCATTTTTCGTCTGAAAAAATAACTTTGTTTTTCACAGTGTTTGTATGAATGACAAAGTTATATTTGCGGTTTTGGAAAATGTACTATATCTCGAAAACTAATTACTGTATCTCGTTCAAAATAATTTTCGTTGAAAGTGTTTATTAAGATCTATAGCATATATTTTTTTTAGATTTTTCACCCTCTTACTTTAAAAGTTAAAGGGGGGGACACACATTTTACCACTTTGGCGGCATATATCTTTCAAACGGTTGACTTTAAAAAAAAATAGTCTTAGAAACCTCAATGTCATTTTTAAAGACCTATCTATAAACACTCCACAAGTATTGGTTTGATGAAAAAAAATATTTTCAGTTTCAGTTCCATGTATGGGGAGCCCCCCCTTAACCTTTTATTTTTTTTATTTTTGTATAAAAATCGTAAAGCGGTTCACAGAATACACCTACCTACTAAGTTTCAACTATGTAGTCTTAACACTTTTGGAATAAAGTGGCTGTGACATACGGACGGACAGACAGACAGACAGACAGACAGACAGACAGACATGACGAATCTATAAGGGTTCCGTTTTTTGCCATTTTGGCTACGGAACCCTAAAAATGCTTTCACGACCAACCCAAATGACGTTAAACATATTATATTTTTAGTGACTCAGTTCTATGTTTTGTATTTAATACACTAAACTATTATACCTATTTACCTAATAAAATCACATCACGTGGACTCTAAATAATGTTCATTGTTTTTATTCCTGGTTTGTTGTTGAAAATTCAATGTTACATTATCATAAAATGTAAATTTTCACCCTTTTCCCATTAACAATGGACCGCGAACATCACAGGTGTTTAAGCAATAGCTACGATCGGGCTCAGAAGTATGTGAATATTTTAGTACCGTGTCACACCAACTATTGCGTTTGTACTGAAGAAATATCTTACTGTATAAGAGTTTTGTTGGTTTGACAAAGTACTCAAGGGTTCAGTTCAGCTACTTCTAAAGCCGACTGTACTTCGCATGGCATAAAAAAGCAATTTTCTCCCGAACATATTGGGAATAGTGAAAGAAGTGAAATTTTTCCATCATTCTCGACCTCGGAGTTCGCAACGATAT
Source organism: Agriphila geniculea (assembly GCA_943789525.1). Taxonomy (NCBI): domain Eukaryota; kingdom Metazoa; phylum Arthropoda; class Insecta; order Lepidoptera; family Crambidae; genus Agriphila; species Agriphila geniculea. The sequence goes on from OX038880.1 coordinate 1,799,529, forward strand.
TCGGTGAAAATATCGCTTTTTCCGATGCAAAGTCGTCAGGTTGCGTGAAATGTACTAAAGTAATTTTATTAAAAGGTTGGAGATATGAAAATGTTGGTGGGTAAATATATCTAAAGATTTTCAATAACTTTTTCAAGAAATCGTGATTCCCACAAAACTTTTTGGTAAGGGAATTAATACTTTAGCATGCCAAAAAAACATTGTTCTCCAAAATTAGTAAATACTCATCAAATCTTAAACCACCCAAGAAGATTTGGTAAGCATTCACTAAATTTGGGTTAGGTTAAGTTAGTATCGTGAGCCTTTTGGTACCAAATATTTTGACCATAAAGATGTACCTTACCTACCATAAGATTAAAACTTTCACAGTTATAGGTAGGTACCAAATTTTTATAAGTGTTTTATTACGTGGTTTCTTCTGTATTTTTAACGGTTTGTCAGCTTTCAAGAAACTTTATTACAATAGTGCGAGTTGCTGAATTATCATTTATCAGTAAAAATATTCAATTAACAAACTTGATACAACTCCTAAAAGCCTTAAAATTAGATTTTAAACTCAATAGAACCTTCATAAAAATCTACTTTCTTCTAACACAATACTACAAATGTGAATGTTTGGATGTTCGTTACTCTATCACGCAAAAGCGGCAGAATGGTTTTGTATGAAATTTGGCATACCTACTTTATAACTGGGATTAAAACATTGGATACTTTATATTCCGATCAAAGGTTTTCTAGGGTCCACGCAGACGAAGTCGTGGGCGGAAGCTAGTCACAAAAAAAGTTATTTCAAACGAACTCTTTTGCATGCCGAAAGTACACTACGACAAAATTCTATTAAGGGGCGGTAATAGGAAAACATGGTTTGCGCGGGTCATATCTTTATATAGAAAACGTAAACTTGTAGCCACCAAAAAATCATACGACAAGCTAAAGAGTTTACCTAGTTGCTACAAACATTAAATTGCGTATAAACCTCACAGATGATTGTAAAAAAAAAATCAGAATATCATCAAAAGCGCTTGTCGCGGGCCATAGTTTTGGCGTAAATAATAGCGTAACGTATTGAATTCTACATCAAAACTACTTTAACGTACTGTGCAGTTGCTCCAATAACTTTTTTCAAGAAAGATAATTGTGCTAAAGATAATGATGAAAAAACAACGAAAAACATCAAAAAGTGCAGAAGTGAGGTTATTTTCCATACTCTTTACACGTAAATAAAAAGACAGAGACAAATGATTTCGCGTAACGGAGCCTTAAGCAACGCGTTCTAAAATCTATAAATCCTTAAGCTAGTCAAAAAAAAGTAATTTCAAACGAATTCTTTTGCATGTCGAAAGTACACTACGACAAAATTCCATTAAGCAAATTCGGGTTCTAAAATCTATAACGTGCGGTTCTTAATGGAGTAGGTATATACGTATGATCCCTGAATATTCGAGTCAGCCGTTTTTCCGTCAGTGAACACATTTTTCTAATAACATCTCACACCATTAGGTAATGCGCTAATGTTCCTACCATGGCTTTGTGGACCACTTTTGACATCGCAAAATGTAATTCTGGATATTTCTAAAGGACGTAATCACATTTTTTCACATTCGCTCATAAGCTCGAGGAATACGTTAACTTTTGGGTTACTGTACATTCTTATGTAGAGAAATATCAAAGCGTTGAAAGGAAAAGTTAGCCGCAAAATGTATTTGCTACGATTTTGGCACCTAATTAATAAATAATATTTTCCTGCTATTAAGTCCTCATAGGATGAGACGTCATGGTACGAATATAGAACAACTCGCCAATTCAAGATTTAATTTTACATATATTATAGCCTAAATAAAATAAAAAAAACCGGCCAAGTGCTCGCGCTGTTGGACTCGCGCACGAAGGGTTCCGTACCAATAAACGGCAAAAAAATACGTTTGTTGTATGGGAGCCCCCCTTAAATATTTTTTTTTTCTGTTTTTAGTATTTGTTGTTATAGTGGAGACAAAAATACATCATCTTTGAAACTTTCAACTACCTGTTGTCGTTATTAATATCGAGCAAAAAACGGCAAAAAATCACGTTTGGTGTGTGGGAGCCGCCCTAAAATGTTAATTTTATTCTGTTTCTAGTATTTGTTGTTATAGCGGCAACAGAAATACATCATCTGTGAAAATTTCAACTTTCTAGCTATCAGGGTTCATGAGATACAGCCTGGTGACAGACAGACAGACAGACGGACAGCGGAGTATTAGTAATAGGGTTCCGTTTTTACCCTTTGGGTACGGAACCCTAAAAATAATTACCTATCACTTCAGCAGAAAAAAAAATTAGAATCCAAAATTTACGAGAAATCGGTCATTAACCATACATCATCAGAAACAAACACATCAACCTAATTCCCTTTACAGCCAGTATTTTTTCGCATCCGAAAAAAATCCGCGATTCTTTTATTGCTGTACAAGGTACGGGGAAAATAAACCCCGCCATTGTTGTACCCTTATGGCTATATCAATTCCTGTCACCAACAGCTCCGTAAATATAGGGCCAAGACCTTTGGGTCGTAATAATATTGATTGATCGCCTACCGCTCGATCTCATAAATTACAGTTTCAATAGAGCTATGGTATGTATGGAGTAACCTAGGCTTATGTTGGTGTAATCTGGAATGTGGCTTTGCGATTTGGTGATGTTTTTGGGACAGAATTAGCGTTACTTTTATTCGCTATGAAGCATTTGTATGTATGTATGTATAAGTCCTAAAAATATTCTCTCAACAATGTAAGTCTTAATAGCTAACTTTTGCTTGGTACTTATTTGGCAAGTTCCGAAAAAATAATCAAGAGAAAGATCATTGGGCATGTTTGACCTGCTTGGTGAAAGTTCGCGTACAAAAACAAAATAGTTTTAAATTGAAGAATTAATTCCCAATTTTCAAAATATGTCTTATTTTTTTATGTACCGTCCGGCAGAAAAAAGTTATTTCACATTATATATGTGAGTATATGTTTAATGTTATCAAACGTTTGTTAATAAAACATAAGTTTTTACTTTCAGTATTGTGAAAATGTGTGGTACAAGCATAATTAACGTTTGTATTGTCTTTGTTTATTTATTTTATTTTATTTATTACTGAAATGCTATGATATAATGATAAAAAATGATACATGTCCAGCAAGAATGCAACCCATACCACTGTCTAGCTAACTTTCAGCATAAGAATAAATAAACTAGTTTCATTTATTCTTATGGTAGCAGATACATTTATCTACATACCTAGCCCTATTTCGTTTATGTACGCCGTAGGTCAAATGTCCGAACAAAATGCCCAATGACCTTTGTCTTTGAATTCTTTTTGAAGCAGAACAAATTATGTCTATATATTTTTATTAGTACTTATGACCATCTTATGACTGATAAACTTTGTCAGAATGGTCAATACGATATGTTAATAAAAAATTGACCTATTTGTGACCTTTACGTTTAAAGTTTTGAAAGGGTATTTTGTCTAAACACTTCAAAAGGTTCTGTTTTAAAACAATCTCAATTTACTACAAATGAAAATAGTTTCACTCTTATATACCTATCAAGCCTCATGTTCCCAGGGGGGTTTAAAAAGGTAACATTGTATGTTAGATTTATATTGTTTTAACATATTTAATTTCCAAAATGTTAAAATTATTTTCGAACATGAAAGTTCCTGTTATAGAAACCATAAATATGTTACAAAAGATTTCATATTATATCAAACAGGCACTTGTTTTTTTTATACAGGATTATTCGTAATACATCAACAATCTCGCAGGAGGGGTAGATTACCAACATCATAAACAACAACGATTGTTCTAACGCCTAGTTTAGATACTCGCCGAGTACAGACGAATTAGCACGAACACGAGTGAGTAAACACCATATTATTAGGGTATATTCGATACTCGCCGCTTATACTTGTCCGTTCTCAGTGCGGAGTCAGTTTTTTGACGCGGATCAAAGGATTATTCGTATGTATTCGCGGCGGTGTTTTCATTATCGTCATTGCTCTGTTGAGTCGTTACCTTTGTCACGAGTGATCGTGTATTGTTTGCGATAGATTGGACGAATGAGAATACTTTAAAGTTTATAGAAGCTTACTAGGGAGAACTCGTGATATGGGACAGTAAACATCGTTTGCACTAAGATAAAAAAAAACATTAATGATGCTTGGATCTGTTTGCAGGTACCCATTGCAGAATTAAATAAAAAAAGATTCGATTTTACTTGTCAAGTCAATACACATTTTATGGGCATGAAGCCGTAGCAGAAAGTTGCACGTCATCAATTTCTGAAAGTTCTATGTTCACTGAATATTTAAACGGGTCTGTATTCGTGCACGAATTACTAGGCGAGTTACTCGGCGAGTTTGTTCGCCGATAATCTAAATGAGGCATAATTTTTTTCCGAAAACGAACAGCTGATCGAATTTTGTACGTTAATTCGATATTTACTACCTACTACTTTACTACCTACTATTATACACTTTATTTTTATTTTTATATAACTAGTTATTATTGTGATTTTAGATTAATAGAATATGAAATTTTCAATGTACGATATGTAATATTACTGTAAATGTTGACTTACCTAGGTTGCGTTATGTAACAAAGGGTGAATAAATAAATAAATTGAAATTGAAATTGAATATTTTTTTGTCTTTTTCAGAAAGTCGTAGAACAAACGTTGTTGTTTATGAAGACGTTAGTAATCTACTGCGAGGTTGTTGATGTTTAACAAATAGCCCTGTATAAGTAAGATAAGGGTAATTTTTTTGTCACCATCCAAACATGAAAGAAGTGTTCAATCCATGAAACTAAACTTTCTCCAAAAAACATGATGTGTCAAAATACGCCAAAAAAATTTGTTCATCCCTTACTAAACTGATGACTGATATTGATTTGTATGGATAGTCAGTACATTTTTTTACAAATTGGCCTATATTTCTTAGAGAAAGTTGTCCAGTTTCATGGACTGAACACATCCCTCAAATTTGTATGGTGACTAAAAAAATCCACAACACAATTAAAGTTTAGGTTAATACATACAAAGACGAATAATGCCGTATTAATAGTATAATTAATTAATAATATTAATAATATAATGAATTATTAATAATATTAATAATAACATAATTAATTAGCCAAATGATTTTGCTGTTTTATATCAATAAACTGATTCACATTACTACCCGGTCGAGTTAATTTGGCACCTGAAGCGTGATAGACCCCCTTCGTTTTCTCCTTTCCTCACGCCACCGTCGTCAACTTTTTGAAAGATTTCGATAGATTTTCAATAAATTACCGCTAACAAATGTACTAACGCTACTGGCATGACGACAGTGGCGTGAGGCAAGGAGAAAACGAAAGGGGTCTATCGCGCTTCAGATGCCGAGTTAACTCGACCGGGATATACATGCTGTCTGAATAAGGTTCTCGAAAGCAGTTTATCAAGGCCGCTGTAACTTTAAAATCATTGAAAAAGGATACTCCGAGGTTTAACACTGTTTATAAACAACTTAAAGTCTCTATTAAATCTCCCGTTAATTTTTACAACCGCCGTAATGCCGTTTTTCCCTTGTATTAACAAAAGCACTATTCATCATTAATCTAAAAAGCTAAAATCGCACCCTCCAAAATGGGGTCTTTCATCGATTCATACCATGAGTGTTTCATCCCACGGTATGAATCGCTTTTTGAATTCGCTGTTTCATACCAAGCAACCTTTTTAATGTAATTTTGCCAGCATTTACTTTGAATTTTTTGGTAACATTGATTTTATTTTCAAACAGCGAATTCAAAAAGCGTCCTCAAAAGCGATTCATACCGTGGGATGAACCAGCCCTGGTATGAATCGACGAAAAAGCCCCAAAATGGAAGAGTCATTACAAAGTAGGCTTCGTATCCCATAAGTGCGAAATTACATTACAACCCTCAAGCGGTAGTAAGAAGCGTTTCAATCAGACGTCACGTCACAATGCTGATTTGGGTCTTAGCATGTTCTCTGTAATAACTACACGTCATTTGCCCGTAGTGCTGGATAATCATTTACCGGATAAAAATATATCAAGGAAAGATTACTGTGCCCTATTTATCAAATCTTACAAGTCTACAAGTATACTTTACAGGAAAAAATTTACAGGTTCATGTAAATTATGTCTTTTTCCAAAAAAGTATGCAAAATACTAGTGAAAATGAATGAAAGACAGGAGGAATGAAAAGTCGCCAGACATCCTCAGAAATACTCAGGATTTTCCATTGAGTTTTTTACAAGTTGTAAGTTTTTTCACAAGTTCTGATTTATTTGATTAATGATTGATTAAGGTTGAAAACATATTTAAATAAACAAAAACATTTGTAGCGTTTAATTTAACGTGTTTTGATAAAGGGATTTGTGGAATAATTATTTTCATAAGGAAAATGCTTGATTTAAAAAGTACAAGACTTATAAGTTTTGATGAACAGGGCACAGGGTCGGATTTCCACTTATTTTTCTTTTATGTTGAATAAAAACATTGCATAGAATGAACCCATTAAACAACAAAATAGCCCTTAGTCTCAACAGGACGACCAATATCAACGAATCTGAGAAAACAGCAACTAAATTTGAGAAAAAATAAAAGTATGTTGGTGTATTAAAATCTATACACTTCAATTTTCAATTCAACTTGCGTCAGACGCATGCAATATTGCCTACAACGATGCGCTTTCCCTTTCAACTTTCTGCGATACAAATTTGACGTTTTAAATATTGCCTTCAAACCGCTCGCACGCCGTGCGCTTTTCTTTTCAATTTTCTGCCATATTGTCGTTTTTTTAAGATAGGGCATGCGCTATTAAATGCAATGAGGTACCTACACTCTGTTGAAAGGGCTAGAGGAAAGTAAAAACGACTGTGTAAAAACACAGGTGTTTAAGCTTTCTACTGTTTGAATTTTTAGATGACGTTGAATCAAAGTTGTGCCCAGACGCTAAACTCGTCGGTCACTTCCGCCACACCCATTTTCAAATCCTTACTAATATTATAAATGCGAAAGTCCGTTTGTTTGTTTGTTTGTTACGCCTTCACGTCCTAACTACTGAACCGATCATAATGAAATTTTGCATACACGTTGTCAGGGGTACAGAGAAGGACATAGGGTACCTTTCATCCCGAAAAAAGTATAGTTCCCGAGGGATAGCAAAAAAAACCTTTTCACGCAGACGAAGTCGCGGGCGGCCGCTAGTATAAAAATAATTCAGAAAAAAAAAAACTTAATTTCACGTAATTTATTTTGGGATGCGTTATCTGACCCAACACTATTTTCGCCCTTTGGGGTAAAAAGGTCCCAGCTTGGAGGTTTTCCTTGAGTAATCCATACCAAGGCCCTACCCCTATAATTGGTTGAAGATACCATGTTTGTGTTAACGTCTCACGAGCCAGCACCATTAGAACGGTGGGAAAATCCCTTTATTTACACAGGCAGTGGTCTATTACCGTTTGCCAAACAGAATTAAAGTTGGATCTTCGAAGTTACTGACATCGAATTCAGAATTTTTACTTTTGCTTAACTGCTTACTACCAATGTGGCAAACGAATATACGACACTAGTGCATCGCGCGTCCACTAGCGCCGCCAGTCAAGAAAAAATCATAAGAATGAAATACGAGTAACTATGTTAAGGCTGTAGACGCGCATCACGTTCCATTTTTAAATTTTCAATACAAATGATCAAAACAACTCTGCGCGAGCCGTAATGAGGGCGAACTTTGAAAATTCATATTAAATTATTAAATAGATAAAAGTATGTATAAACAAAACACGGAATATATTAGACAAATACCCCATTATTCATAAGAAAAATAAAAAATAATTTAGATTCTGTAAATACCAGTAAAAAAACATGTCAAGTGTACCGATTTGAGCATTTTTTAATATTTTATTTATCTGTGATTAAAAACATTTTTTTTTAATTTTCTCTCTATAGTGTACCTACACCTTGACAATACAAACAATAAGGGAAAAAATAAATATGAGTCGTATTATTATTTGTTACAGCTGAAACGTTTTCTTCGCTTTAAAATACCTGATAATTTATTGTTTTTCTCTATAAACGGCACTAATTTAAGAATTTTGCTTCCTAAAACTAAAGTTTATATCAATAGTAATGCTTTTATTCTTTATATAACTTCATTGGAGAAACGCTAATTTCTTTGAAATGCAGATATACAGCCTTAAATAAAATTCTGAAAAATATAAAAACTGCTATTTTTGTATGCGTTATATTTTTAGTTTCATTCTGGATTAACGCCCAAGATGGCCACTTTAGGCTTTAATCCAGACACACACATTAAAACACATTACGTAAACACATTTAAACCAGGAAAAAAACCCATACGAAGATAGTTTATAATTAATACTAGTTTTTATATTTTTCATAATTTTATTAAACATAGTTATTTCGTTGTAATGTTTTTTTCTTGAAAGGCGGCGTTAGTGGAGGCTCAGTGGGCTCTTTATGGTAAGCGTGCACCATCGAAGATATCTCTTTAGTGTTGGCAACACAGTTGGGTTTCCAACTCTGATCAAACTAGAATTACTTAACTGGAACAGTTTGACTTGGTTTCACCACAGATATTTCGTTGTAACTATTTTCGCTGACGTAAATAGAATCATACAAAAAATTCAATTTTGACTGCTGTTTTGTGTTAGTTGCTATTAACCCGGTGAAAAATCTTGAGAAAACAGGAAATATGCATGCGAGAGAGCTGCAGTTAGCGGCAAAATTTTCAGATTTTATAAATGAGAGGCAGATTTTTGTATTTTGTATTTGTATAGGCATAATCTTGAAATTTTATCAGAAACCTTTTGTCATCGAAGTGTGTGTGTATTGTGGCAGACGGGAATAATCTTTCACACCGCTTCGGTAACCATACCCGTTGACCGAGCACTTAGTCGTGCCTTGTTAATTTAGAAAAAATCTACGTCAAATTGGTGGAAAAAGTAAGAAACATATTTTAGTGGGACCAGAATAAATAGCTGTACAATACAATGCGATTAAATCCTACGCTACTTTAAAGGAAGTATTTGTATCTATATTAACGCCTCAATTAAAGATACCGAAAAAAAAGTGCTACTGATATTTAAAAAGGTACCTACCGTCCTTTATTGTCATACACTAACAGGAAAAGCAAATATATATATATATATATATATATATATTTGCTTTTCCTGTATATATATATACTATATATATATATATATATATATATATATATATATATATATATATATATATATATATAATAACATTCCGTGTACGTATGTACATCATTGCCGATTATATTTTTCAGGCGCCTACGTACGCTCAATTGAGCACCCGTTTAGCGAGGGTGGAAAAATTTATTGGTATTGTAAAGGTATGTACACAAAATATAATATTGATGGGTAAATTACTTTAACATACATTTCTGCTCGAGCCGTTTTGCGTGTGTTTGGGTAGTGATTCAAATACATAATGGATTTGAACCATTTTATTACAGTCATTTCCGAGAACTTTTCTAAGGTCTTCGTGTTATGATTTAGATGAATAGATATTGTAATATGTTCTTGTCCCTAACTCGTAGGTTGGATTTAGATTTTAAGAGGGCTGCAGTCCAGGATTTCGTCTCGTGACCAGTCCTGATTTTACTTGTCCTGCAGAACTCTGATTAACACTTTCGAATATGGTGATGCTTGGACTTGGCACTGGCAGGTACTATAATATAAGGCAAATAATATAGGTACGTACCTACGTATGTAGTGCTTTCGATGCCGTAAGCAGTTCGTTGCATTCCATTTACAGTACATAAAGAGTAGCTTCTTTCTTGAAATTTCATATTTGGCTGATAGCTAGCATAAACTACGCTCATACACACTATTTCTGGATTTAGTTTGAGGCTCGTAACGCTTCATCCAACAGCTTTTTCACATCGCTCACCAAATGACTGAAGTCGAAAATAGGTCATTAAGCTCGCGAAATGACATAAGTTCTTAATTCAGTCAACATTTTATTTGTAAACAAGACTAATGATTATCTCCACATTTCAAACGACAGGAACTTGTTTACTCCGCCATAAATGAAACTAATTTGTCAGAAGCATAAACGGGAGCTTTTAACGTGTTTTCCTGGCACTTAGACACAATAAAAGGGTCGTCGGTAAACTATGTACTGACTAAACTAAACTATGTAATGACATGTGCAGCGAAAAACATACATTGTCCTACCTATAAAATTGCATCACTACAAAGTTCAACACTCTGTTGGATAAAAGTAAGTAAAATAATTATATAATTTCGCTGCAAAAATGGCAAAAAATATATTTGTTTATGATAAAACGTGTCTCGTAGCTCCACTAGCTACGAGACACGTTTATAGTGTTAAAAGAATAAAGGTTCAGTGCTAGAACCCTTGGGAATATGAGATTCAGAAGCTATGGCAACCATTATCTAGGCTATTATTTTATAACTAGCGGCCGCCCGCGACTTTGTCTGCGTGAAAAGAGTTTTTGCTATCCCTCGGGAACAATACATTTTTTCTGGATGAAAGGTAGGTACCCTATGTCTTTCTCTGTACCCTTAAGAACGTGTATACAAAATTTCATGATGTTCGGTTCAGTAGTTAAGACGTGAAGGCGTAACAAACAAACAAACAAACAAACGGACTTTCGCATTTATAATATTAGTAAGGATAATTGTATCGTATGCTAAAAAATATTTATTTAAAATAAATCAAAGACCTACAATAAATTAAATTGTAAGCATTAGATATTGTTAAATTTCTTAACAAACCTCTATGGAACAAATTAATTATGAATAACTTATTAAAAAGTGTTTAAAGGATCATTACACTCCAATGAAAATCACAGTATATTATACCTATACTATAGGTAAATATTATATTTGTTTTATTATTTTGGTAGTTTTTAGATATCACTACACCACCCTACTACTTTAGCACTTCACTATGACATCGTACTCCACACAAACGAGATGAAAATGATACCATAAAAATAGCATTAGATATCTTTGAAAGACGAAAATGTCATATAAATGAAGTAATAAAAAGAACATCTTAGAAGGACAGTTTGTTATTTATCAGCACATATCAGCTCATATCATATTGATGATCCAATATTTATTATGTTGTGTGTTATAATCAAAGTAATTTGGGAAAGTGGTAGTAGTAGGAGTTTTGAGTAGTTTTGTGATTAGATAGATATTATTTTTAGAATTCCATCTTTGACAATGTGTCTGGGTGAATATTATGATATTTTCGACTATTTCTGTTATTGTTTTTAGACTGTCATAAAATACATGTAGCAGCCTAGGCTGAGGACATGCTTAAGATTTTTTGAATAAAACTGTAGCGACGTGATCATACTCCAAAGTGATGCAAGTAAGACGTCGTAAAATTACCTCGCACTCTTAGGTGGTACCCTGAGCGAAAGTGGTGCCGCGGTGAATTTTATTTAATATTATAATTCTAATACACAATTTTAATAATGTTTATCGTGGAGATTTTAGGGCCTACAGTCTAGTATTTTTAGACGGTATTGTTACATTCCCTAGTAGTCACTGCTAGAAGTAGATAGAAAAACTGCTAAAAGTGGCCGTTTTTGACACATTTGCTATCTACTTCTACGAATGACTACGAGGGCATGTAGTGATACCTTCTAAAAATTCTAGACCATGGGCCCTAAAATCTCCATGATAAACATTATTAAAATCTTTTTCTATTAATAACTTATTAAATAAAAACCTCTGAGGGCGCCACTTTCGGTCATACAACCGCCTTAATAAAACAATAGGGCATCATGTAATAACAGTAAAGAATGTGAAAAGGTAAATAATCAATTAAGTGAAAAAATTGACAATTTGGAACTTTCACTAAGGGAAATGTACAATAATTTAAGTAATTTTTCTCGCAAACAGCTAAATTACCAAATGCTGGCTGCAAATGACATGATTGACATGTGTAATTATAATTCAGACCGTTTCGAATCCCTTGGTAAAAAACAGAATTGTAGCTGTTGAACCACAATAGTATTATAAGACAATGTCATGAAGTTCAGGATGTCCCAGAGCATTTACCTACCTACTCAGTGAGTGAGCCTGAAGTTTCTGATAATAACCCAACTAACCTAATTACCCACTTAATATGTGAACCACCAGAGGTCTCATACACTTGCAATTCAATCAAAACTAATCCTTGTTCTGAAAATAACTGTTGCGAAACAATTATGTTTTGCGATGAGATGGGTAAGGATCTAGGCCAATTAATTCAGAAACACTCCAAGGAAAATATAATTAATTATTGTATGCCTGGGTCAACTATGGATGACATGATGAAAATTATTGTTAAAAAATCATTTAATGAAAACACTAATTTGATAATTTTAATAGGAAATAGGGGTAATGTGAACAAAAACCAATTGTTAGATTATTGTAATTCCTTATGCTCTCTAAAAGTGAGAAAAGTGATTTTGTTCACATTCCCATATAGCAAAAGTATGCCACAAATAGAAAATAATTTTAGGTATCAGTTGAACTTAACATTGAATACAGTGACATTTCATAATAGTGAACAGCTGCACATAATTGACATCAATAAATTATTCAATAGTTTTTACTTGACAAAAGATAAATTCTATCTGCCTAGTTCTTTTAAGAGACAAATAGCATTATCGCTATCTTTTTACTTTAAACATTTAGCCAATAATCTGGCTAGTAAAACAACTGCTTTTATTGAGCAGTCAACTTTTGACATTTGTCATTCAACTTTGGAATCTGTTCCAAATAAAAATAACATTTTACTTGATTCAAGTAATAATAATTGTTTACATTTAAATTACCGTTTAAGACAATAGAGGCGTCCTCTAGCCCTGACTTAACAATAGAAAAGCCTAACTGTTTAAGAATTGTACACCAGAATATGCAAGGCTTTTCTGGCAAAGATTTAGAAATAAGCTTATTCTTAAATTCTGAAGATATTGATGTGTTATGTGTTACTGAGCATTGGTTGAAAAAGCACGAATTAGTTTTAAGTTTGGATAATTACAAAGTTGCTAGCTCGTTTAATAGGATATCTGCTATAAGAGGGGGGTCACTTATTATTCTACATGATAGTTTACAATATAAAGAACGCAAAGATGTAGTATCCCTCTCAATTGAACGAACCATTGAGCTGTCTTGTGTGGAACTTGATCAAATAATTATAGTATGCGTATACAGACCCCCCACCGCAAATTATTCTGAGTTTGAGTCCACTATGGAGGAAGTCTTAAAAATGACCTGTAGGAAGAATAAAAAAGTCGTGATTTGCGGAGATTTTAATGTCGACATCTTAGACCCTAAATTAGCCAAACTGTCGAGTAGGTTCATAAACTTATTTAAATCATTTAATTTGCTACATATTTTTAATGAACCAACGCGTATCACACCCACATCGGCAACCTGCTTAGATAATATTTTCTGTAACAGTAATGTCATTGAAAAATCAATTTTAAATTGTATTAAATCCGACCATAGTGGACAATTAGCCTCCATTGAGCACCATCATGTTCCACCTAAACGGGAAATAATGTGTAGGCCAATAAAAAAACACTGTATTGAAAAATTCAGAATCAATGTCACAAGTAAAATTGAAACATTACCAGAACCAAATTTTGAAGCCAATAACCTATATAATCATTTATTTAGCATAGTTCAAACTGAATTTAGTGAAACTTTTAAACAAAAAGTGATCAAATGTAATGATAGTACGAAATTTAGTGACTGGGCCACACCCGGTATATATAAGAGCAGAAGGAAATTATACGAACTTTATGCAGAGAAAGCTACTTCTTGTGATCCTAACTTCATTGAATTTGTCAAGAAGTATTCACAAACATTCAGAGAAGTTTGTATCTTAGCAAAGTCCAAGTACTTTTCAAATAAAATTAAATTAGCTGACAATAAAATTAAGGCTACTTGGAATATTATTAATAAAGAAACGGGCAAATCAAAATCCAATATAAATTCCTTCTGTTTAAAAACTGGTGATCAAACTTTTGAATCTGACAATGAGGTCGCTAAAGTTTTTGAAGATTTCTTTGCTAGAATACCTGCAGAAACTACCAGTACTCTTAGTGCTTGTCCCAACATCGCTGTCTCCCTTCTGGAGTCTAGTGTTGATAAGTGCAATGAAAGTTTTTCCTTTAAATATATAAATAGTGCAGATATCATTAAAGCTTTTAAAACAATTAATGTTAAAAAAACAGAAGATCTTTGGGGCATGTCAACAAGCATTATTAAATCAATAATTGATATACTAGCCCCTTACTTGGCTTTTATTTTTAACAAATGTATTGACGAAGGGGTCTTTCCTGATCTAATGAAAAATAGTAAATTGATTCCTCTTTTTAAATCTGGGGATAAAAGTGACCCAGCTAACTTTAGGCCAATATCTATATTACCAGCACTTAGTAAAATATTTGAAAAAATTATATATTCCCAATTATTAGATTACTTCACATACAATAATATACTTCATAAAAATCAGTTTGGATTTTCCAAGGGTAAAAGTACTACTGATGCTGGAATTGCACTTCTCAAACATATTCTTGACGCTTGGGAAGAAAAGCAAGATGTAATTGGCATTTTCTGTGACCTTTCTAAGGCATTCGATTGTGTTGATCATCAAACACTATTAAATAAGCTAGAACATTATGGTGTCTCTGATAAATCAGTTAGTCTTATGAAATCGTATTTGTACAATAGAACTCAGAAAGTAGTGATTAATAGAACTGAATCTACCGGAGCCCCCATCAATATGGGTGTGCCACAGGGATCAATATTGGGCCCATTGTTGTTTCTAATTTATATAAATGACCTTCCCAACTACGCGAATAATTTATGTGAGACAGTACTATTTGCGGATGATACTTCTTTAGTTTTTAAAGTAAACAGAGGTAATAACTGTTCGGACGAAGTAAATAGTGCCCTCTTTAAAGTTTCATACTGGTTTAATAGTAATACTTTAGCACTTAACCCCAAAAAAACTAAATGTGTTAAATTCTCATTACCTAATGTTGAGCAGACAAAATTAAATATTAATTTGAATGACGATGAAGTCGAGTTTATTGAGAGTACAAAATTTCTAGGTATCACACTAGATTCTCGACTGCAATGGGATCCACATATTGAGGCCTTGTCAAGTAGACTTAGTTCAGCGGCATTCGCTGTTAAGAAAATAAGGCTTTTAACTGATATTGAAACGGCAAGGTTAGTATACTTTAGTTATTTTCATAGTGTAATGTCATATGGACTGCTATTGTGGGGCTCAGCTGCCAGTATTGAAAATATTTTTGTACTCCAAAAAAGAGCTGTTCGCGCCATATACAATCTACGGCGAAGAGATACATTGAGAGAATTGTTCAAAGAAATAAATATTTTTACTTTGGCAGGCCAATACATTTATGAAAATGTAAGGAAACACTATGATTCATTTGCTAAGAACAGCAATATTCACCAGTTTAATACAAGAAATAAAGATAAACTTGCCGTTCCAAGATTTAGGCTTGCAAAAACTAGAGGTTCATTTATGGGGAAAGGCATAGCCTTTATTAATAAAGTTCCACAACAAGTGATTGATCTTCCTTTGCATGAATTTAAAAACCATGTTAAAAAAACGCTCATGGGTAAAGGTTATTAAAAAGTAGACGATTATCTTAAAGATCAAAATGCGTGGAAATGATGTAACACATAACTTGCTACTATTAGTACTTTGTTGAAGTAATATAACAATAAGTCTATGTTGTTGCCAATAATCCTGTCACCCTGTTGTAATTATTTGGTAACGATATATTAAAGTTTGTAAATATCGTTACTTATGGCTGTTACAGCTGATAAGTTTCTTGCGCCCGTTCTTCTTGTCAGCTAAAAAAGTCTGGAACGGGTGGTAGGAAAATATAGACGATTCAAAAGTACTTAATAATTAAGTTTATTTGAATAAAGCTTATTTGACTTAAAAAAGCTTATTTGACTTGACTTTGACTTGACTGACTGACAATGACCGATTCCAAAATCGCAAACTTTCGGGAATCAACGAAAAACTATTCTTCATTAATGATTTTTTTCCTTGAACTTCTATAAAACGGAAACAATTAGGCATAGCTCAAAAGTAAAACTGGGTACATAATTTTCATGTACTTTTATAGTATGATGAAAAAAATATGAATAATTTGTTTTTTTACATTAAATAAAACCGGTCAAGAGCGAGTCGGACTCGCGCACCGAGGGTTCCGTACAATCATAAATATATTTGGATATGTTATTTTAGGACAGTCTTTAAAAAAGTAGGATAAACGGCAGACATGTGGAAGGGCGAACAGGCGGACAGTTAATTTACAAATTCTGCTTATGGTGACTGAAAAACGTTTCAGCCACTCCACATTGCAAAATGTTTATATTACTAGCCCATCAGCCATTTTATTGTCCCCACTGCTGGGGCACAGGCCTTCCTTATGGATGGACCTTATGGATAAGGAGGACGGGCCATAACCCACCACGCGGGCCCAATGCGGATTGTTGGGTGTTAACGACTGCAAATACAGCCGGGACCAACGGCTTAACGTGCCTTCCGAAGCACGGAGGAGCTCGAGATAATAAATTTTTGGTCACCCATCCCATGACCGAACCTTGCGAACGTTGCTTAACCTCCGCAATCGCTGGTCCAGGCGCTAAACCACTGCGCCACCGAGCTCCTCGTTATTATTATATTACTATATTACTAAGTAGGAACTTATTCTTCGTTTATTCGTACGGCAAATAGTAGGTAATTATATTAATTAGAACCAGCCACCACCAATTTATTATTGTAGTGTTAGGTTGCGCCATCTCTTGACCGATAGTGGAACTATTTTTGTCCCTTAGGTTAGCATGCTTAGGACAGCGCCATCTGTTGACTGGTAGTGAAACTAAAAAAAAATTGTTTGTTTTTGAATTTCTATAAAAGTGTGTTATATTGAGACATCGTTTTATTTTTCCTGTAATCTTTACATAAACTACTATCACATAGAATTATTTCAGATTTTTATCTTTGCAAACTTCGGAGATAAGGGGGGGGGAACGGTATTGTTTTTTACATTTTTCATCATAAGTCGAAAACTATGCGGCCTTAGAAAAAAAAATTGTTTTAAAATGTGCAAACAGCGTTCTTTCACATGATACCCCACATGCCCTAGTCACCTCACTTAAAATTTTTAAGACCCCTTTTCAGTCCCTGTTGTAGAAAAAATATTAATTTTATTATTTCTTTCTTATTTGCAAAATAGTTGGGCAAATGTCATCTTAAACTGTTCCAAATTTCAAGTTGATACCATTAGTAGTTCTCGAGATATCCAGCTGTGACAGACAGACAGACAGACAGACAGACAGACAGACAGACTGAGTCACACCATAAGGGTTCCTTTTTTACCATTTTGGTACGGAACCCTAAAAATGATAACAATCAAAATATTCTTTTGAGTTAAGTCGATATTTACAAAAAAGGTTGCGCTGGTTATTGGCCTATCTCAAAAAGTGTCTGTATACAACAAAGTGGTCACACAAGCTGATGCAATATTTAAAAATATATCGACTCAATACTAAATAAGTCATCTTTTTTTCTTTCAATTTTGATAAAACGGCGACCTAATTCAAAATAGGTCACTATTGTTTAAAAAATCTTATAAAAATGTATCCAAATTTTCAATAATAAAATCGACGGATCTCAAAATCGGTCGTTGATGCATACAATCATCTCCCACTGCAGTCAGCGCAACACTAAATTGGTCGCTATTCGGCTGAGATACAACGCGTGCGGGAGGGGAATGAATATAGACTCAATTTTTTTAAACCCTGTTCCTTAAGGAATAAAGATGTTTTTTCTTTACCAGATTGTAGAGCATGCTCTAAAAGGTAAGAATCTTACTTAAACTGATTTTGCCAAAATTTCGAATTCGGTTGTTGTTTTATTAAGAGTGCGACCTGATTGACGATATTATAGTTTCTTCTATGTACAAGTTTCGAGTATGTAAGTCGTGCAAGTACGAGCACATTGATATAACTCGGTAGGTAGAACTATTATACCTACCTTTTTCCTGAATAAATTCCGAGAAAAAATCCAAAAATTGTAGCTAGCAATGAAAGTAGGTATATTAACTATCATTGGTAGCTAGCCAACGATTCGCATGTTATTCGTGCGTAGTCCTGAAAAGGCTATAAGTAACTAACAAAATTATTCTTCTACGGTGATCTGTGGCTCGAGCCTGAGTTGATGCAAACTGTTTTCGCTACCGTAAACTATTGTTTTCTCTTTTTTACACGCATCGACTGTGAGCATTATATCCGATAGTTTACGGTAGCGAAAACAGTTTGCATCAACTCATGGTAGAGCTACTATCTGTTATTTGTAACCTAACTGTACAGGCTCTTTGGTAATTGGCTTATAAAGCCGAATATGGTAGATAAGGTACCAGCTTTAAACCGACAACTATTCATCATGAATGCGACTGACAGTCCCCTATGTAGAGGATGCCTGGACGCAGAGGAAACAGCCGCCCACGTGATCCTGAAGTGCGTGGGTTTGGCCACACACCGGGCAGAAATCCTCAAAGACGTGAGGTCGCTCCTAGAAGCCTATGAACGCCCCAGGAGGCTTTTGCGCTTCTGGAAGGAACTGGGATGGCTTGACTAACCACACCATGTTGTGTTCACGCATAACGGACCAAATGGGAGTCTAAATGCGGAGAAAAGAGCCCATCACCAGTACCAATACCAATAAGATAAGGTATCAAGCATACAATCCAGCCCCCCTAGCATGACCATCAAAATATCGCGTGATATAGCGTTTTATCACGTTTAACTGTCAGAAAGACAATGGATCTTGACAGTGTCGATAAAATGCGATATTCTTATATCGTGTTTCATCGGTCATGCTAGGGGGGCTGGGAAATTATTATAAAGCAAAATAAAGCCTGAAAACTACCACACGGCTGAGATATTTTGTTATTTGCATGGAAAAAAGCAAAGTTACAACTATAAACGTAAATACAAATAAACTATGTATTCAATAAATTACTAATCCCAAACCATAATTTCGGTTTATGGTTGCCACTATATAGTTTAACATTTTGTATTTCAGAAAAATAATTTTCTGAGGTATACAACCTCAGTATCTACCCTAATCGGATTTATTAGGCTATTACAAAACACCTTTTATAGTCTGTCCATCAGACTAGGACATCCCAAGGTGACCGAGGACATCTGAAAACAATACATATTGAAGTCTAGGCACCGAAATAGGTCACACTGTAAGGTAACACTACATTATAATAACACAAATACGTACTCTTTTGTTTTGATGGAACAATAGAATAGAAGGACTGAAATTATTTATAACAGAGCTTATTACGTGAGTTACTTAAGTGCTGATTTTTCAATCCTCAGATAACAGATTTCAAAAAATTTGACAAACAAACATATGACAATCATTTTTAATTTGGCGGCATAATACGTTATCAAACAAGCATTGAAAAATCAGCCCTTATTTGACGTTAAATAGATTTCCTTTGAATGAAGAATGTGACTCATCGATGCATTCTTGATAAAATTGTGCGTATTCAATTCAATTTTTTTTTTTTCGAGAAACAATGGCTCATTAATGGTTAGTAACAATATATAGCAATAGTATTGCTGCAAATATCTTTATTATTATTGGGTATAGGAACGAGAGCATTTTTCCACAATCAAACAAATACGATGATGTGGATTACGATGGGACATGCTCACATAGAAAAAGCCTATTCATTTTCCTTGAAAATTCCCAAGTTATGAATATTGGGAAACTAATTAGCAGGCAGCCTGTTCCTTAGCTTTATTAAGCAAGTTTAATGATATCATCGTCATATCAGCCGCACGACACCCACTGCTGGGTATAGGCCTCCCTCAAGGATCTCCACGACGCTCGGTCCTGCGCTGCCCGCATCCAGTGGCTTCTCGCGACCTTCACCAGATCGTCGGTCCACCTTGTCGGGGGCCTACCCACGGGGCGTCGTCCGGTGCGCGGTCACCATTTTAGAACCTTTCCGCCCCAACGGCCATCGGTTTTTCTCGCATGTATCCAGCCCACTGCCACTTTAGCTGAGCAATCCTTCGAGCGATTTCTGATTCGATCACGCAGGGAAACGCCGAGCATGGTTCTCTCCATCGCACGCTGGATGACCTTGAGCCTCCTTATGAGACCCATAGTTAGCGTTAACTTTATCAATGAAGGGTGCTGAACCAAATGTTCAACCTAACCAAACGACGTATAATATAAACTAAGTTTAAAGACAAAGTGTTGTGCATAAAAACCTATTGGGTAAGTGAGCAGTTGATGAATAGCACTCCGCCCATAGAGAGTATTCACACGGCGATATACGCGTCATGTTACCCCTGGAATATTCATGAGTGCAGGCGACCGCAGGTCGGTGCACGCGACCCTTATATTACGCTAGAAACATACTATTGTGTTGTGTTGTGTTGTGTCGTGTCGCGATCTGTCGCATATCGGTTTCATACATTTAGTATGACTAGAAACACACTATTGTGTTGTGTTGTGTCGACACGACACACTGTAGTAATGTGTTTCTAACCATACTAAATGTATGAAACCGATACGCGACAGATCGCGACACGACACAACACAACACAATAGCATATTTCTAGCGTTAGTCTGGGCCGAATCGGGCCGATACAAAATCTCACACCTACTGCAGATTCTGATCTGATCAGTCAGGCGTTACCAATTGGATACATTTTGGGATGGGATGAGATGGAAACTAAACCATTACAGTAAAATTTAATGAGCACCTTTTTTTATTATAGCGATTATTATTATTATTTATTATGAATTCAGGTGTTCTATATAGCAATGCCTTTCGCACGTACAAAGCTTATAAATGGCCTACTATCCTTGTTGTTAATACTAACCACATGTTGTATAAATTAAGTTTAAAGACAAAGTGTTGTGCATAAAAACCCATTGGGTATGTACCTACACGGCGATATACGCGTCACATTACCCCCAGAATATTCATGAGTGCAGGCAACCGCAGGCCGGCGCACACGACCCTTATATTATTTTATTTTATTGATCTTTGGGGGTTTACAGTTCTGAATACAGTTTAGTATAGGAAGATAAAAACTAAAAGCCTATTACTAACCTCCACAGGTATTTATGTTATTAATATGGGCCGATGCAAATTCTCACAATTACTGCAGACTCTGATTTGATCAGTCAGCTGTTTCCAATTGGATACTTTTTGGGATGGGATGGAAACTAAACTATCACAGATGACTGCTAAGATTATCCATACCTCTAGTTCCAATGACAGTAAAATTTAATGCGCTTCTTTTTTATCATAGCGAGTTTTTGAATGCAGGTGTTCTGTTTAGCAATGCCTTTTGAACGTACAAAGCTTATGGCCTACTATCCTTGTTGTTAATCTTAACCATACGTTGTATAAACTAAGTTTAAAGACAAAGCGTTGTGCATCTCATTGGGTGAGTATGTGAACGGTTGATGAATAGAACTCCGCCTACAGAGACTATTCACACGGCGATATTAAATGCGTCACATTACACCCGGAATATTCATGAATGCAAGTGACCGCAGGCCGGCCGGCGGGCGCCCGCGCCCCTTATTGGATTCTGGGCACACCCCGGACACTCCATACAACCGCGCCATAATAAACAGATGACGTCATATGACGTTTTTGTACACGCGCAACTGTGTGTGTGAGTCTAGGGCTACCGTGCAGTTTGTACTGTATGAGCGGCGTTCAATTCATTATTCGAACTATTAAGTGAATTAAGTTATTTTATTTTTATTGGGGACAACAACGGCGTATTGCTTTGAATATTAAAACAAGTTACAGATGCCGGCATAAAAGTTGGCAAGAGAAAGATGAGACAAAAGATGCGCCGTGTTTAGTGTTTGTGGCTGTCCATCAGCCATTTTTTTTATGTCCTTACTGCTGGGGCACAGGCCTTCCTTATGGGCGGATAAGGAGGCCATAACCCACTACGTGGGCCCAATGCGGATTGGTGGGTATTAACGACTGCAAATGCAGCCGGGACCAACGGCTTAACGTGCCTTCCGAAGCACGGAGGAGCTCGAGATAATAAATTTTGGGTCACCCATCCCATGACCGACCCTTACGAAGGTTGCTTAACCTCCGCAATCGCTGGGCCAGGCGCTAAACCACTGCGCCACCGAGCTCCTCGTTTGTGGCTACATCTTTTGTCTCGTTTTTATCTTGCTAAGTTACGTGCGCTTTGAATATCAAAATAAGTTGACGATAACAAACATGGCTAAACGAGCACACGATTCGGCACACGAACTCGCAGGGTGAGGTGAGGCAATTGATTCTGGGGCGGGGCGGAGAGTGTCCTTTCTGTACGGTAGTATATCTATTCTGTGGTCTTGGGCCGATGCAAATGCTCACACCTACTGCATATGTACGGTTAAGGGTTTTAAGGGTGATTTTGATTGAGTTTCGTAATTTGATTCAGTTAAAGGTTTCCAATTGGATCCATTTTGGGATAAGGTGCCTATCCTTGATTGCACGCTTAGATGGTACATTTTAATAAATTACATTTAAATCCTACTAATATAATAAATGTGAAAGTTTGTGGGTTTGGATGTTTGGATGTTTGTTCCTCAATCACGCAAAAACTACTGAACGGATTTGGTTGAAATTTGGCACACAGATAGAAGATAGCCTAAATTAAAACATAGAATACTTTTTATCCCGATTTTCCCACGGGAACGGGAACCACGCGGGTGAAACCGCGGGCGGCCGCTAGTTACCTATAAATTGGATTATATCTATTGCAAATAATTTCCCAGTTACCAAAACGCAACTTACTTGTAGCTATAAAGATAATTACAATTTCAGCAGGTTATTTTTATATGATTTTTCAATTTACAATAAAAATTCAAAATGAAACTCAAATTGTAAAGTAACTTTATTTTTAAGATCAGAATTTCTTTAGTATAAGCAACCCTAGAATCACTTATTCTCTTTTTCAGGAACAAAATATGCCAGTATTTGAATGGCAATAATATATGAAATAAAACAATTTTTGACGGATACTAGCGCGGTTTTATTGAAAGCACTTTGGTAATTAGTTGGTATTTGGTTTGATTTTTGGTTTTCCCGACGTTTCGGCAACTTTGCAGCTGCCGTGGTCACGGGGGACTGAAGCTACCCATGAGTCTACCCTCAAGCGATGAATTTTTTTAGACGTTCAGAAATTAAAATTTTAACAAAATTTTTAATTGTTTTATGTTGATTTATAATTTAATTTTATGAATTATTTAGTGCTAAAAAGAGAGATAATCTACTGAAGCTACCACCATTTTATTCTCTCTCTTTTTAGCACTAAATAAATAATAAAATTAAATTATAAATCAACATAAAACAATTAAAAATTGTGTTAAAATTTTAATTTCTGAACGTCTAAAAAAATTCATCGCTTGAGGGTAGACTCACGGGTAGCTTCAGTCCCCCGTGACCACGGCAGCTGCAAAGTTGCCGAAACGTCGGGAAAACCAAAAATCAAACCAAATACCAACTAATAGGCATGTTGACTATTTTTTTATTTTATGTTACATAAATTACCCCTAAAAAAAAGAAACATTTGTATAAGAATTATTACGCTAGCATAAAAACTGCCCGAGATATCACAGTTTGAAATGCACAAAATTGGATTCACCCGAAAACGCTCCATACTAACGGCTACCAAGTTATGACGTCACGCCTTCCTACGTTGTATGCAACGCGTAGGAAATTTGTTCGGCAGCTATATTAAATATTGTGTTTATCAAAATGGTTTCTTTGACAAATTTGCTATAAATTTTACGGACTAATTAAATGTTTTATTTATTTTAATAAATTTTATACTTTTTAAATGGACTTGTCCACCCATCTTTGAAGGGTCATAAAACAAATAATACGCAATATATAAAACCAAGAGGTATACAAGCTACTCCAAAAGTTTGATATGTTTACGATTTTTATTAGTATTTCGTTATTTTATTCATAAGTCAACATCCCTATTACCAAAGTGCTTTCAATAAAACCGCGCTAGTATCCGTTAAAAATTGTTTTATTTCATGTCTAGTGAGCGCGTAAGCTTGAGAAGTGAATATGGCAATAATATAGTGAATGATATCCCGTTAGACGAAAATTCAAAAAGAATGTGAACATTTTAGTACTTTAACACACCAAATACTGCGCTCGTTGCGTATGTTGCAAGTTCTGTTTATATGAAGACAATCATTACAGCGACACAGTACTATAATATTTAGGTACTTCACTGTACGTTAGACTGATAATCTTAACGCAAAATATTTGGGTAAATATCTAGTGATAAATAAGGGGGTTGACATTGACTGATAGCGGGCACATTTCTGACCCCACTCGTATTCCAGTTTGTGTATGGACCGAAATATTGTCTTTTATATACTAATAAATTAAGACGCTTGTTTGTCCTGTAACTGTTTGTATATATCAGCTTGTGATGTACGGGGCTGTCTAAATCTTCTGTTTGTATGACTTTATATTTTTTATTTGGGAATTAATTAATTGGGTGACTGGAAATAATTAAAGGCGACTGTTAATGGGATACTTAAATACTAAACTGGGCAGCAGTAAATTTTTTGGGCGACAAAACAACTAAACGAGCGACAAACTGTGGATTACAAAAAAAAAAATGGGCGACTTCATGTGGGAAATAAATAATTTAAGTTAGAATTAAAAATTCTAAATGAGTACAAAAATACTGAGTGGGCAAATATTATATCATAGGTAACATAACTGATTTAAGCTGCCCAACATGGTATTTTTGTCATCTCGATTAGGATAATAGTCACGTTTTTTAAATAAAACATATGCCAAATTTTAAATGTTTTGCGTGGTTGTCGCCCAAATAGTGATTTGGTTCAACGTACTGAATAACTAGTTACTCAATTTGTATTTTAAAGTCACCCATTTTCAACATTTGTAGTCGCTCTCAGTCCGTCGCCCACTTATTATTTCAGTACGCTATATTCAGTATTTTTGATACCCGAAATGGGAATTTATTGTTACCCGATTAAATACTACCCTTTTTATTTATTTAAGTAGAATATGCTTGAACTTTCTACCTAATAATACAGGCAAAGCATGGCTTCAGTATTGTAGAACGAATTGAGTACTTTTACTCTCAATAAAATTAGTTTAGATTAGTAAAGAAACAAAATAATCAAAAATCTTTTACATAAATTATCTTCAAGTTTTATAAATAAATTTCACCAAACTCACCAACAAAAATTTCAAAAGATATTAAATTAAAACTCCTGGTTCTGTATGAAGTTAATGGATTACTTCTATACAGCTTAAAGCTATAAAGCGGAGCGCTGTATCGCTGCATTTAGGTAAACGGGAGAGTGCCCGTGAAAGATGGATAGTGATAAATTGTATTTCTCGAGCGCCAATTACTTCGAATTTCTTGTATCGAAATATCCCATAGTGAGGTAATCCCTCGCCTCAAGTAATGTGGGGAAGGATGCAAACAAATGGTTTGATGTTTGCTGCGACAAAAATACTTAAACCAAATGTAGAGAAAAAAGTTTTTTTATGTACAACTTGGCTTTCATCTTACCTGATGTTAAGTGACGATAAGGCCGAAAGTGGAAGCATTCTACACCCGGCACCCGGTATCCTCATCACTGAGGAACTGACTACCTCTAACTGCCGGAACACAACTATTTTCAAATTGTTGTCTTGGCGCCAGGCCTATGTAAGATGGTGGTGTCTAGCCAGGTGGACTTGAAATAAGCCCGACCACCGAATCTAACCGAGTAAGTAAGTAATAGTTTATTTACGTAAATATGGTATATTGTGTTCTTAAATTACTAATTACCAACATATACTATCGTTGTGGATACGATGTGCAAAAATTTATTAATTACAAGTACAAATGTACCCCCCTGGGAATCGAACACAGGACCCATGCGTCTTACAAGGGTGGGCGAACCACTAGACCACAGAGGCGGTTTATGAGTTAGTGTAAAATTAAAACCAAATTGTAGAAAATATCTAAATACACATAGTGTTTAATAAGAATAATTATGAAACTTGAGACGTTATTAAATGCGCTTAATACCTTTGTATAGTTATTAAATTGTAGCGCACTTTATATGGGTTTAAAAATTAAATGCATTTTTTACCCGAATGTAATAAGGGCACTTAATTCTCACTTTACCTCGTGGTGCCATAGAACCTGACTTCAAATTATAATTACGTACAGCTACCATAATATTATAGCAGAATAATTATACACATCATGTATCAAAAAACCCTGTCAGATCCTGAAATTAGTGATTGTGTGCTAAAACTGAACAACATTCTATAAGGAACATAGGTCGAAAAACAATTTTTTTTTCGCCTTTCTATAGTAAATCAGTCAGCTGACCATTACATTTTGTATAGGAGTTTTTTTTTTAGTTTTTCGAACTATGTTCCGTGGAGAATATTGTTCAGTTTCAGCAACACTTTCACCTGTTTCAGGATCTGATAGAGTTTTTTAATACATGATGTATGTATAACCATTTTTTTCTTTTCCGTAGGTTAAGTTTACCATAAAGTCAATTTACTACCTATAATTATCACTCCCAGCACTGCATGAGCGTGTAAATTTTTTATTTATTTTTTCATAAAGAACACGTTTTTGAAGCGGACTTAAAGTATAAAATAATTTCTCCCGTAAAGATTTAATAACCTTAAACAGAAGTTTAAAACCGAAAAACGTAAGGGAACATTTTGAAAGATTTATCATCAATTGTCTTTTGCATTGTCTTTGCATTAATAAATAAATAACATTATTTCATTACATCATCTCTTAATAAATCTATTTACAGGGTTCAACCTAAATTCAAAATTCAAAGTCATTAATCAGTCTAAGCTATTACAAAAAATGCAATATACAATTCAATATGAATTCACTATGACATCTTACTATGTAGGATTTAAATTATAATTTTCAGATCCTTATTCCTGAACTTCAGCAGGTGCTAAGGAACGCTTAGCAGCGCTATCAATCTTGAAACTGCACAGTGAGTCAAAATTAACTTTTCTCAGACTAAAATTTACAAGTATGGTGTGATTTTCGTTTAAATAATTCCGTTTTGTTACCAAATACGAAAAGATCTACTTTTGAAATTTTAATTAAGTGATTTGATAGCAATACTCTGTAGTTTATCTATAAAAATCAATCTTGGAACTGTACAGTGAGACACTCAATGAAATTTTCTCAGACCAAAATGTATAAATGCTATTTTTTTTATTCGTTTTTATTATTCACTATTGTTATGAAATACGAAAAGAATATCTACAAATCTGTGATTAAGTAATTATTTGATAACAATACTCGGTAGTTTATTTAATTAATAACTATAAATAATTAGTAAATATAAATCTTTATTATTTTTATTCAATTAATTGCAATAAGTTGGATTTACTTCTTTAAAGCATCCGGTACCCAGTTCTTTTTAATTTTTAAGCATAATTTTTCTAGTCTCATGATCTACTATAATCAGCAATTTATTTTTGGTTCTAAGACAATATTAACAAAGAATAAATAACGGCCTTAACGGACTGAATAAAGTTAGTTTAACCCACGAAAAAGTTAAAGACGCAATAGGTATTTAAGTCCAGTTTTAACCTAATCTAGCCCACTGTCCGTTCTGGGTTCCAGTTCTAGTGCCACTTCCGTGTTATTGCACCATCTCGTTTGTAGAACTGAGTTCTGCGATGTTTGCGCTAAGCTACAACTGGTTACTTGGGGGTTAAAAGGTTATATTTACTACCACTATGTAATATTTTGCTGTTACGCGGACATAGATAATAGTATGTTTTTTAGATATCTGTAATTGATCCTGAGAGTACAGAATATTTTTTTTAGATATCTGTTAGTGATCCAGAGAGTACAAAATTTAATTTTTTACCTTATGAAATCCGGGGAGATTTAATCTAAACGTCAAATGCAAGGTTTAAAAGATTTAAGGAATTGAATCTCTCGACAAGTTTACTATTCATGATTAGCTTACTTTGATATTCTTTGTTGAGTACTTTTAGCGTGCCCGCAGACTACAGACCAAACTGTCGACCGATAGTTAGTGTAGTGTATTCCCTGTAACAGGCGGCACTGGCTCGTTTTTACGCCAGCGGTGCAGGTTGATCACACAGACACCGTCTGCTCTTGCCCATGGTTCGCACGTGACTCACTCCCCACCGCCCGCGCAACCGAGATAGTGTGTGACATCTGTCAATGACATTGACAGTATGCTGTGCATACACTACAGTTAGCCAACAGTTGGTTTTGTATGAAGAGTCGGCCGACACCGAATCGTTCTAGTGTGCGCACTTGCATACACCTTCATACTGATTGAGAGCCCGACTAAACCGTCAGCCGATAGTTGGCCGATAGTTGGTCTAGTATGAAGAATCGGCCGATACCAAATCGTTGTAGTGTGCGCACTTGCATACTTCTTCATACTGATTCCAACTATCGGCCGTCAGTTTGGTCTGTAGTCTGCGGGCACGCTTAAGGTTCCGTACTTAATGGGTAAAAACGGTACCCTAATACGAAGACTCCACTGTCCATCTGTCTGTCTGTCACCAGGCTGTATCTCATGAACCGTGATAGCTAGACAGTTGCAATTTTCGTAGATGATGTATTTCTGTTGCCGCTATAACAACAATTACTAAAGACAGAATAAAATAATACGGAACCCTTCGTGCGCGAGTCCGATATGCACTTGGCCGGTTTATTAACTATTTTGATTTGAAGGTACATTGTGTTCCTGTTATAATCAACTCTAACCCTATTTATTATTTACGTTAGAAACAAGGTGTAAGTACTTAAGGTGGTACCCTGAGCGAAAGTGGCGCCGCGGTGAATTTTATTTAATATTATAATTTTAATACACAATTTAAAAAAAATTATCGTGGAAATTTTAGGGCCTACAGTCTAGTATTTTTAGACGGTATCGTTACATTCTCTAGTAGTCACTGCTAGAAGTAGATAGAAAAACTGCAGAAAAGTGGCCATTTTTGACACATTTGCTATCTACTTCTACGAATGACTACGAGGGCATGTACTGATACCTTCTAAAAATACTAGACCATGGGCCCTAAAATCTCTACGATAAACATTATTTAAATCTTTTTCTATTAACAACTTATTAAATAAAAACCTCTGAGGGCGCCACTTTCGGTCATACAACCGCCTTAATATTTATTTTAACTGTTGTTACTCGTATATTTGTAAGAATTATAATAGTTACCTAATCGGAAAAGTTCGTGGCCTTTTTAGGGTTCCGTAGCCTAAATGGCAAAAACCGAAACCCTTAAAGATTCGTCATGTCTGTCTGTCTGTCTGTCTGTCCGTATGTCACAGCCACTTTATTCCGAAAGTATTAAAATTATACAGTTGAAACTTGGTAGGTAGATATATCCTGTGAACCGCTTAACGATTTTAATACAAGAATAAAAAAATAAAGATTAAAGGGGGGCTCCCCATATATGGAACTGAAACTGAATTTTTTTTTTCTTCAAACCAATACGTGCGGGGTCTATAGATAGGTCTTTAAAAATGACATTGAGGTTCCTAGGACAATTTTTTCTCAAAGACAACCGTTTGAAAGATATACACCGCCAAAGTGGTAAAATGTGTCTCCCCCCGGGATCCCATGTTTTCGCATAATGGTTTTATACCTAATTTGATTTGGCATAACGGATTTGGCATAATATTTTTTTGTCATAATAATACTTTCGCACAATTGGTTTTTGGTATACTATTTATATTAGCATAATTATCATTTAGACTAATTTGTTTTCGCATAATGTTATTTGGCATATTGTCTATTCGCCTAATATTATTTAGACATAAAAATCAAAAACAATAAGATTAAATATTTTTACGCACTTATTTATTTTCATGCACAAGGGGTAGGTGTTATATTAAAATTCCAAAAACTCATAACACCTACTATCTAAATATCGACTCATAAAACACTTATTTTTAAAATACCGAAAATCCTTAATGTCGATATCCAATAGACCGAAACTTGAAAGATCGATTATCAAATGCCTGATGATAGTTCGAAACCCTGAAAGTTAAAATGCCGATGGTTAAAAATCCCGAAAGTCTGTTTAGGTCTATTAGGTGCGACGACGAGCGAGCGTAGCGAGCGAGGAGGAGGTAAGGTTCCATTGCGACCAACAACGCACGAGCGTGCTGCGGTAGCGGCCGGCGATGTGCCAGAACCCACCTGCTAGCATGTAACCCTCAATTAACCTTCGGATTTTTAAGCTTCGGGATTATGTATACGTATTTTAGGTAAAATGTAACATCATTCGGCGAAATCATATTATGCTATGACATATTATGCCTAAAAATTTTATGCAAATACATAGGGAACCTCCCCCCCCCCCCCCCCCCTTTAACTTTTGAAATAAGAGAGTGAAGAGAGTGCAAAATCTAAAAAAAATATATGCTGTAGATCTTAATAAACATGTTCAACGAAAATTGGTTTGAACGAGATATCGTAATTAGTTTTTGAGATTTAGCTATTAGATACGTTTTGCTATTTGTTTTCGATTATGGTTCAAACCCATTCAAATTCATTTTAGCTAAACCAATTTGAGCACTTAACTCAAAGTGGTTTAGCTAAAATGGATTTTAAAACATACAGAAAAGACTGAAAACTGTTGAAGAGTTATTAAAAAAATATTAAGGACATTTTAAAACATTATTACTTAAGTTTATTTTCAATATAGATTTGGTTTACGTATGATAAAAATAAATGTATTGGCGGTCCTAGTAGCACCTACAGTGCCTTAAAAAGCGCTCGAAGCACTCATGTCGGAACTTGACAGACTGATCGTACTCGATCACGTTTGTTAAGCAACGCTCGGTCCGGCCAGGTGTCGGATGGATAACCGTTAAGTGGCATTACAACTGAGCGCTTCCGTGCTTCGGAGGGCACGTTAAACCGTCGGTCCCGGCTGTTATCGTCTGATAACAGTCGCTAAGCCAAGTTCGAGGCCTTACAGGCGGCTTGATAAACCCTAACACCAGAGGTGGCCACTATTCCTCATTCGATAAGAAGTAGAAGCGCCTTAAAGCCCTCATAGTCGTCAACTAGCGCCGCCAATAAATTTATTTACACGTAAACCAAGTTAATATTTAAAAAAGAAAACAACCATGCCCTCTTAAATTGTCTCATATATTTTTTAAATTACTCTTCAGCAGTTTTCAGTCATTCTGTAAGTTTTAAAATCCATTTAAACCAAAAGTGGCCACCGTCGTTTCGGTTGCATTTTAAAACTAGTGCATTTTTTTTAAGGTTGGCATGGCTGTTTCGTTTTTTTTAATATTTACTTGGTTTACGAGTAATAAAAATAAATGTATTGGTGGCGCTAGTTGACTAATATAAGCCTTAATAAAAAAAACCGGCCAAGTGCGAATCGGACTCGCGCACGAAGGGTTCCGTACCAAAAAACGGCAAAAAAATCACGTTTGTTGTATGGGAGCCCCCTTAAATATGAATTTTATTATGTTTTTAGTATTTGTTGTTATAGCGGCAACAGAAATACATAATCTGTGAAAATTTCAACTGTCTAACTATCACGGTTCATGAGATACAGCCTGGTGACAGACAGGCAGACAGACAGACAGACAGCAGAGTCTTAGTAATAGGGTCCCGTTTTTACCCTTTGGGTACGGAACCCTAAAAATGAATGCCGCTAGTGCTCAAAGAAAAATTTGAAATGTTAATGGAGAAGATGTTTTGTCGAATACTACTGTAAAGTTGTCGTTACAACCTCCTTAACGTTTTAACTTTTTTTTATGAAAAAGCCCGCTCCACATTCCCGTAGTTCGCCGAGAGGCCAAACTTTTGGCGAGAACGAGTATTGGCGAGAGCACACGAGAACGGCTCTCTACATTCCCGGTGTTCGCCGATAGGCAAAACTTTTGACGAATAGCGAGAGCGACGAGTTTATGCGAGATGACGGCATTACTTTTGTTCATAAATCTGTATTATCTTATCATAAGTCGTCCAATAAACGAGTTGGTATAAATGGTTTATTAATCGAAGAAGTAAATTAACATCATTTCGGGAACTATTCCCCAAATTACAACTACGATAGAACATTGTTACATTAACATCCACGTTTACGTCATCCGCTAAATTATTTAATTATTATTTTCAATAAGACAGGGTCTAGGAATATAATTTTTTTTCGTTTTTTAATTTAAAAAAATGACCGCAGGTTTTTTTTTCAATTTACGGGGATACTAGGTATACCTATAGAAGTATAGATTATTTATCTGACATTTTGCTGACATCCGTAATGCAAGATGCCTACCTTACTACTATTCTTATTAGGTAGGTAGAAAAAAATGTGGGGTATATAATCGCAATAAAATTCTTTATGTAAAGTAGGCGTACTACTACTATATGTATAAAATTTTACAACATTGCATTAATTCTTTATAACGCCAATTGAACCCAAATATATCGATAAGATAATGAATAGAATAATAGTTCAAAATAATAATAATAGTGTAAGGGGAGAACGGCTGACGCAGCGGTCGTCGGGCGCGAGAGGAAGCTGCTGGCTGGCTGGAGCAGAGCAGCGTCTTAGGGACTCGGGTGCGAATCGGACGTGTGCGCGTGCGAGCTTAGGCGTGACGTAGTTAACTTGGTGGACTTTGTTAATTAATTCGTTTTATTGTATTAAAGACTATTCAGTGTTATTAGGTGTTTTCTTTTATTAGTTTCACTTCTGATATCAATTTCTACTCTTTCCTTATAATAGTATAATAATAATTTATAGTAATATTATAATAATAGTTCAAAATAAAATAAAAATAGTTGCTAATAAATACAATAATAGTTCGAGTGTCCAATTTACTGACATTTTTAGAAGCTTTTATTTGGCTCACTTCGGTGAATGTCGGCCAACTGGCAAAAGGGACAGCGGGAATGTGGAGAGATAGTTTCGCCTATACACAAAACTTGACGAAACTACCCGAGAACTCTTTGATGTGCCGACACCGAACCAATACAAGGCGAATATAGGCGAGACAACACCAATGTAGACGAATACTCTCTCTACACTCCCGTATTGGCCAAGTTTGGTCTAGTTTGGCCGAGAATGTGGAGCCGGCTAAATACAAAACTATCTGTCAAATTCTTACTTTTGTTCTGAAAAGCAATAATTTGAATGCTACGTTAAAACGTAGTGATTTCTTGCTCAGTGATTATTTCCTCTGTGGCTACGTTAGTTGTCAAAGGATATTTTATTCGCTCTGAAAAATCAGTCCATTGAAAATATTTTGAAGAAATTACAACAAATACACTAATTGTGAATAACCTTACTAATATTATAAATGCGAAAGTTTGTTTGTTTGTTTATTTGTTACGCCTTCACGTTTTAACTACAGAACCGATCATCGTGAAATTTTACACACACGTTGCCAGGGGTACAGAGAAGGACATTGGGGGTACCTTTCATCCCGAAAAAAGGAACTGTTTCCGAGGGATAGACAAAATACTTTCCACGCAGACGAAGTCGCAGGCGGAAGCTAGTTATTTATAATAAACTAGCGGCCGCCCGCGACTTCGTCTGCGTGGAAAGGTTTTTTGCTATTCCTCGGGAACAATACTTTTTTCAGGATGAAAGATACCCCTATGTCCTTCTCTGTACCCCTGGCAACGTGTATGCAAAGTTTCATGATGATCGGTTCAGTAGTTAAGACGTGAAGACTTAACAAACAAACAAACAAACGGACTTTTGCATTTATAATAGTAAGGATAAACTAAGATAAACCTGTATCAATCTACAGGTAAGCTAAATATTGTAAGCCTCTAAAAAGTCAGTTTACATGGGTTATTTCAAAAATAATTTTAATACCCACCTAAATCCCCAACCACCCCACCAATAACCATCTAAATAAAATTGATTAAAGCTATGTTTAAAATTAGAATTTTGACAGCACCAACAGGGTTACCAGTATAAGTTTTTATAAAATAATTTAATAATTTCCCATGTAAACTTACTTTTTAGACAGACATTAGCAGTTTAAACATTTTACTTACTTACTACTTACTAGGATGGCGCAGCGACCCAAAGTGAGTCTTGGCCTCCGATAATAAGAGCTTCCATCTGGGTCTGTCCTGCGCCACCTCCTGCTAGTCATCCGCGTGGGGCTCGAGCAGATCCTTCTCAACCTCGTCTCCCCAGCGGTATCTGGGACGCCCAACCAGTCAACGGCCCTTTGGCCGTCCCAGGTACGCTCGTTTCACGGCACGATCTTCATCCATCCTCTCGTGGTGGCCGAGCCAGCAAAGTCTGTGTGCTTTTATTTCGCCTATGATGTTGGGTACGGCCATCTTATCTTCCAGCTCGGTGTTTTTTCTCCTCCTCCACAATCCATCTTGTGTACGTACTGGCCCCAGAATCTTCCTCCAGATCTTTCTCTCCGCCACCATTTAAACATTTTAGTAAGTACAAATTATAATATCATGGTCTGTTTTTTAGAATAGAAAAGAATATTTATTGTGCACAGAAACAAGTTTACAAAAAAACAGATGATGTTGTTAATTACAAAAAGATATCACTGGTTTCTACCTTTACAGGCGTATCTATACACATTTAAAAAAAGACAATAATAGTACATTACTGCCGCGGTATATAATGACTGCGTTGCTGGCAGCGATTATGATGGCCGAGAGCGGAGCTTAGCGCAGGTCCAGGCCGTCACAGCGCGGTCAGCATTGCAGCCCTTGATGGCCAAGCTGAAATAAAGGCCGAGACCGGAGGTCGAGGCCTTTATAGCGCGGACAGCAAGGGCTGCAATGATGACCAAGCTTGAAGGCCGAGAGCGTAGTTAAGCTTAGCTCGAGGCCATCATAACGTGGCCAGCAGTGCAGTCATTGTGGACCAAGGCTTGTATAGTGCTTTACTCAAAAATGCGAGTACTACCTACTACTATAATGGGTACGTATAACCTAATTTCGAAAAAAATACAAAAATGCAAATATCTCAGAAACGGTGCATCGGAGCCAAAAAATAAGGTTTTTTTCGACCCCCTAAGGTACCCCGGAAGTGGTCAAAAGGTATTTAATGAAAGGTCAAAAAACGGTCAAGTGCGAGTTTTTTATATTTTTCCATACAAATTTTACATAAAAATACAAATATCACCCGTGTAATAGGGTTTTCTCCCCTCAATGTACAACACCCGCGCAGATAAAGAATGGGATTGAAAATGGCGGCTCACTGCGCTTACCACAACGAGTGTGACCGAGAGAGCGATAGGTGTGGCGTTCTATATTTGAAACAAAACTCGACAATAATGGATTCTCAAAGGAAATTGCTGGTAGCTAAAACAAGACAATAATGAAATCTCATACAACTTTGCCGCGTCACAATCGGAGGAGCGCGGCAACCCCGACTTTGCTCAAAGAAGGTTGTCAAAATAATGACCATATTACAAGCATTTTTGAGTAAAAAAATTAATACACTACTTCTACTTATAAACTAGGTATTTTTGTATACTATAGAAACATTTACACGCTAACCATTCTCTAAGAGCAGATCTAAATTTAGAAAACTTGTATTCCTTAAAATCTTTTGGTAATTTATTATATACTAGCGGCTGCCCGCGACTTCGTCTGCGTGGAAAGTTTTTTGCTATCCCTCGGGAACAACTATTTTTTTCGAGATGAAAGGTCCCCTATGTCCTTCTCTGTACCCCTGACAACGTGTATGTAAAATTTCATGATGATCGGTTGAGTAGTTACGACGTGAAGGCGTAACAAACAAACAAATAAACAAACAAACAAACGGACTTTCGCATTTATAATATTATAGTAAGGATTTTTAATACACATACCTAATATTACAATTTTTAGATTCTAAGGCTAAATTAGTCCGTGGATGATGTAGTTTATTTTTATATACAGAACGCAGATTTCTACTTGTCAATTGTTGGTTTGAATAAATAAATTTTTATGTTGATAAACAAACAAACTAGAGACAAGGTAGAGTTAGCAAATTGTATTTACTAAAATTAGGTTCACGAAATTAGGTAGTTGAATAGATTTTTTTGGAGAACAAATGCCTTATCGCGGTCAACAGAATTTCTCCAAATAAGAACTCCATAGCACAGGGATGAATTTACAAAGCCGTTATAGGCAGTGATAGCAGCATCCTATGACAAAATTTGACTCATACGACGAAGCGCAAAAACAAATCTATTTAATCTTGAGCAAAGCTCATTTATATGTGTTGCTTCCAATCACAATAACAGTCTATAGTTATACCTAAAATTTCATACATTCTTCAGCATCTATAACTTTTTCATTATAATTCATATTAGGTGATTGACGTTTTCTTTTATAACTACCAAACTGAACGTAGGTATTTTGTTTTGTCGATGTTTATCTTTAAATTATTTTCATCAAGCCACTCAATAACTTTTAGTAAAGCTGTGTTAATACTGTTTTCATAAGAATTTGTATTTACATTTTTATCGTCTTTGATGACAATTGTTGTATATCATCTGCGAACAGAATACATTCATGAGATATGCTTTTGGGAAAATCATTTATGTATAAGAGATACAATAGTGGGGCCCAAAATGCTACCCTGCGGTAGCATTTTAGTATCGTTTCTTTTCTTTTTAGGTTTTTATTTTACCCCTGTTTTAATTATTAAATTATACAACGACTGTTGAAATAATTGTTTTACTTCACGTTCCCACGTCACAATATTGCAAAAAAATGGATGGTAGAGATGTTCCTCGATGTGGTGTTTTTATTATTTTAGTACAAAAAAGCCGCGAAATTTTCTGACTACAAATTAATGTTATGCCACAGTATAACATCTAGTCTGAAATTAATGAGAAAATAAATTAACATCAACGGGTCAGGTTCACATTTTGCTTGAAACTCTCCGTATTATTTAGTTCTTAAATAAATTTCAAGCTGTAGTCAGAAGTACCTGACCTATTTAGCACCTTGTCACACCAGTATTGTAATATTACTACTTATATTCTTTAGGGTAACAATAGCACTATGCTTAATATGCTATGGTACTAAATTCGAGGCTGACTGTGCAATTGTAGAGTTCGGTTGAGTTCTCTGTAGCAGGAAAGTGCATCCTTTGACAATCTACAGACTTTTCCAACCTTATTTTTGTTCAGAAAAAGTTCCGCCATTTCCTGTTAGATACCTCTGAACAACAAGAAAAGAAGTCAAATATTTGTTTTAAAAGGATTTTCTAAATTAAAATTGAAAGTCGACATGGAATAATTAACTTACTTGACGGAAGATAGCTGACCCGACCCGATCTTTAAATTATATAACGGTTTAAAATTACGAAATAGTAGTTTATGAAACTGATGCATAATGAGGGGTATTAAAACATGAGTGTGTGTTTAAAAACCGAACCGTAGGCGAGGTTTTTAATAGTATCACACAAGTGTTTTAATACCTAGTTATGTACAGTTTCATACAATACTTTATCTACTCTCATACAATTTGTGATTGCTCCTACAAAATAAATTAACAATGAGAAAAAGAGTAGGTAAGTAGTTTCTCGACTTTCTACGACTAGGTAGGTAGTAGGTACTTACCTAGGTTAAGTAAGACGTTTTTCCGTCGCCGCATCTAAAATATCGGGTGGAGTCTACACTCACTACTATCAGACATTTTTAAGCAAAAGTAAAAATTAAAATCAAAACATGGCGCGTTATCTATTAGAAAAAAAATAATAATCAGGTAGTGCATTCCAGCAGACTAATCGTTACGCTAAGTCATCGATTGCCATAGAGTACATTTTAATCATGGAAAGTTTACGGAAACATCATTGTTTTTTTTTTAATTTCGCGGTACTGCCTTCTTCTTGGATTTGCCCTGTATCGTAATGAGAAAAAAAGTTATTTTATAGCATACTTCAGTTAGCGAAGGTATGTTATAAAATAACTTTTTAATTTTTTTTCGGTATTGCGTGTATAAAGTATGTCAATATAAATTCGCTTTGAAATTCATAATTCGAATTTTACGATATGAGAGTAGATAAAAGAGAAAAATATATGTTATAAGTACGTATATTTTTTTTCTTTTATACAAACCTTGTTCTCATAATAATAAACACAACAAAAACGAATTATCTAATTCGGTTCAGTCGTTCTAAAGTTATGCGCTTACATACATTTTGGTGATTTATTATTGTTTTAGATTCAGTTAGGTACATTTTATATTATATTTTGTATTAAACCAGGAGTTAATGACAAAATAACTGTAGACTGTGCAACGAGTATTTAATTTCACTATTATTTAATGAAATGTAAGGGAATATCAAACAATAAATATACGTAGTACGTTGTGATTTTATTTATTTAAAAAGTGAAATCAACAAAGGTTTTTTACAAATAACATTCCTCGCTTTAATTGCCATTGTGTGAAATGGTTTTAAATTACAGGTTTAGAATTCCTTTTGTGTATTGTTAGTAAACACTGATAATTATAAAAAAACTGATTTGACTTTAATATGTAGTTCAGTCCAGTCTTTCAGCCATTTTTAATGTCCCCGCTGCTGGGGCACAAGACCTCATCCTTATAGGTGGATAAAAACGATGGGCCATAACTAACCACGCGGGCCCAATGCTGATTGGTGGGCGTAAACGACTTGCAAATGCAGCCGGGACCAACGGTTTAACGTGCCTTCTGAAACACGGAGGAGCTCGAGATAATAAATTTTTGGCCACCCATCCCATGACCGACCCTTGTGAAAGTAACTTGACTCCGCAAACGCTGGACCAGGCGACCACTACGTCACCGAGCTCCTCGTGTAGCGTACACCTGAATTTAAGCGTACACAATATTTTTTATACGAAAACAAAATCTTTAATAATCAGAATCACTAAAAAGGAAATGTAAGACTTTCAAATTAAGAAAACCAAAAAATAATAGTATTGCCCATATCTAAAGGCAACCGCACACAATCTAGACAAACAGATCAAACTGGTAGGTACCGCCAAATAACCACTCTCATAAAAATAAAGTATCCCCCACAATGGAAGTTAGCTGAGCAAACATTGTACCGACTATGTTACAAAATTACCCATCCGACGATATTGTTTTATCTCGTATGAGTACAAAATAAACATGATTTAAGTTCGCATAAAATGCCAGGTGTCCCTTACTACTGGTTTGAATCACTATGTTTCACTCGATGTTCTCGATTCGACTTCAGCCATTTTTAGGGTTCCGTAGCCTAAATGGCAAAAAACGGAACCCTTATAGATTCGTCATGTCTGTCTGTCTGTCTGTCTGTCTGTCTGTCCGTATGTCACAGCCACTTTATTCCGAAAGTATTAAGACTACAAAGTTGAAACTTGGTAGGCAGATGTATTCTGTTGACCGCTTAACGAATTTAATACAAAAATACGAAAAATAAAAGATTAAGGGGGGGCTCCCCATACATGGAACTGAAACTGAAAAAAAAAATTTCTTCAAACCAACACGTGTTGGGTGTTTATAGATAGGTCTTTAAAAATGACATTGAGGTTCCTAAGACAACTTTTTCTCAAAGTCAACTGTTTGAAAGATATTCAGCGCCAAAGTGGTAAAATGTGTGTCCCCCCCTTTAACTTTTGAAATAAGAGAGTGAAAAATCAAAAAAATATATATGTTGTAGATCTTAATAAACACTGTGAACCAAAATTGGTTTGAACGAGATATAGCAATTAGTTTTTGAGATATAGCACATTTTCCAAAACCGCAAATATAACTTTGTCATTCATACCAACACTGTGAAAAACAAAGTTATTTTTGCAAACGAAAAATGATAGGTGGTATTAAATATGGTATGGTATAAGGTAACTACGGAACCCTATGGCGCGTGGCCCGACACGCACTTGGCCGGTTTTTTTATATCTCCACTGATAGGGCACAGTCTTTCCTTATGGGTGGATAAGGAGGATGGGCTATAACCACCACGCAGGCTCCATGCGGATTGGTGGGTGTTAACGACTGCTAATGCAGCTGGGTGCGGGATCGACGGTTTAACGTACCTTCTGAATCACGGAGGAACTCGAGATAAATTTTTAGTCACCCATCCAAAGACCGAACCTTGCGAAAGTTGCTTAACCTCCACAATCGCAGGGCCAGGCGCAAAACTACTGCAGCATCGAGCTCCTCAAATTCTGACATAACTTATTAAGGCTAAATTAAGATGTAGCAAAAAATGTTGTAAAAATAGAAAAAAACCGACTTCAAAAAACCTCCCTCTAAAAAGCAAGAAATAATATTCGGAATAATAAAAACACGTCTATTGAAGTCGGGTGGGGCTGGAGAACAGATTCCTTTTTTTTATTCTAAAAGCCCTACCCGACTTTAAGAGACGTGTTTTTATTAATCCGAATATTATTTCTTGCTTTTTAGAGGTAGGTTTTTTGAAGTCGGTTTTTTGTTTTATTTAAACATTTTTTTTAGTGTAGGTAGCTACCTACACTAAAAAAGGTAAATTATTTAGGTAGTAAAATCGGCTCAGCCAAACGTGAGATAATCGCGAAGAAACATACAAACATACGAGTCAAATTGAGAACCTCCTTTTTTAAGTCGGTTAAAGAACTACACAGATATCCCTCTTCCAATAAAAAACAATTATCTTATTCAGTTCATGAACAAAGCAATAATACGACCATTATCATCGAGGTAATTCACACAAAATCATACTATTTTCGTGCTTTTTTCAAGATTACTTGAAAAGTACTGAACCGATTTCCAAATTTAAAAAACCGGCCAAGTGCGAGTCGGACTTGCGCACGGTGGGTTCCGTACCAAAAAACGGCAAAAAATAAATACGTTTGTTGTATGGGAGCTCCCCTTAAATATGAATTTTATTCTGTTTTTAGTATTTGTTGTTGTAGCGGTAACAAAAATACATCATCTGTAAAAATTTCACCTGTCTACCTGTTGTCGTTATTAATATCGAGCAATAAACGGCAAAAAAATAACGTTTGTTGTATGGGAGCCCCCCTTAAGTATTAATTTTATTCTGTTTTTAGTATTTGTTGTTATAGCGGCAACAGAAATACATCATCTGTGAAAATTTCAACTTTCTAGCTATCGCGGTTCATGAGATACAGCCTGGTGACAGATAGACAGACGGACAGCGGAGTCTTAGTAATAGGGTCCCGTTTTTACCCTTTGGGTACGGAACCCTAAAAAATGGGACCAACTTGGGAGTTTACCTAATGTAATAATTTGAATTGAATCATTTTAATCGGTCCAGCCGTTTTTGAGTAATCGGTGGACATACCCAAAAAAAACAAATATACAGACGAACAGAGAACCTCCTCCTTTTTGGAAGTCGGTTAAAAAACTATGTTCCTGTCTTCCAAAATAAAGATTTTAACTAAAAATAATAAATCATAGCAACTGTTATCGATTTGTTTTTCGAAATTGTTGATTGAAGCGCCAACTAGCTAATAGGATTTAAAGTGTGTTGCTGTGTGATCAAGAGCAACAACTTTAAATAAAGAATTTGAGGAACATGAGTTTGATCGACGATTTTTACGCATTTACTCATTTTTAAACATTAGTAGGGGTTGTATATTTGGAAATTCATAAGTCAACAGTTTGTTTAGGCAACGGGACCTAGTTAAACAACAATTTAGTTATTAAATTTCAGTCCCAGGTCAAGTGGACTTGCACAAAATGCGAGTTTTATAATGCACGTTCAACTTTTCAAAACAACTTATATAATATTTGGACCACTAATATCTATTCTTAAAGCACTTACTAAATATGTGTTGGTGATCTTCAGTTCAGTACAATTCAATCTCTATGTAATATACACAATATTGTGCAAATAAATATTCTGATTTCTGATTTCAGCATTAGAATTTTCTGGTTCTATTGCTTCTTGGAAAATGTTTAAGGCTGGTTTCTGATTTGAGAAATTAAGTTGAGCTCTACTTAAGTAGGTACCTACAAATTTTATATACTTGAGTAACCTTTGAGTAGTGCTCAACTTAAATTTTTCAGTTCAGAAACCGGCGGTTCGACTTCCAATCAACACTAGTATCTGTTGGTGACCTTTAGTGCAGCACTAGATTTTTCTTGTTCTATTGCTTCTTGGAAAATGTCTGCACCCGGTTTCTGAATTGTAAAATTGAAGTTGAGTACTACTAAAGTTACAAATTTTGATTGCTTAAGTACCATGTGAGTAGTTTTTATCATCAATTTTTCAATTCAGAAACCGGCTGATCGACTTCCAATGAAACATCCAAGAGGTTGGAATGACATGCTATTAATTGTTTTTATTCAAGCAAATGATAATATGTAACATTTTCAATGCGAACTCTATTTCTACTCGTGGAGTTGAAAATAGTACTAAACAATAGCTGATAAATACATGAAAAGAAGATAAATGGAAAATAGGATTTCCTTTGTCTTGTCAAAGTAAGCCTTAACTCTTTCTATCGAATGAACTATGTCTACGTCACAGGCAGCTGATACAAATCTCTTTATGGGTATTCTGTAAATTAAATAAATAGGTACCTATATAGGACATACAAAACAATTTTGTTAAATGCCTATTCTACTTTTAGCATTGCATCACATTCATAAGTTAAGTAACACAAAATGAATATAAATAAAAAAAATATTCCATAAAAGACTGCCCATCAGCCATTTTGAATGTCCCCATTGCTGGGGCACAGGCCTTCCTTATAGGTGGATAAGGAGGACGGACCATTACCCACCACGCGGGCCCAGTGCGGATTGGTGGGTGTTAACGACTGCAAAATGCAGCCAGGACCAACGGCTTAACGTGCCTTCCGAAGCACAGAGGAGCTCGGGATGATAAATTTTTGGTCACCCATCCCATGACCGACCCTTGCGAAAGTTGCTTAACCTCCGCAATCGCTGGACCAGGCGCTAAACCACTGCGCCATCGAGCTTTTCTGGTCAAATTCAAGGTTCATATATATATATATATATATATATATATATATATAATAAAAGACAGAAAGAATATATATATATATATATATATAATAATATAATAAAAGACTGACTGCCTTTTATTTTTCTTCTTTCCTAATAAGGTTCTACTTATAATAAAATAAGTTAACAATTTTAACCATCAGATAAAACCAAGGATAAAATATAGCTAATTTTATTTCAGCTGCACTTTTCAAATCGGTTGAAACCTCTTACTTTGGCCCCTTCATAATTTCGTGTGCTTCAATATGGAATCGCTGCTCGTGTTTCATGCCGTGTAAGCTTTATTTTATTGGCTGAACTCGATTCAAACTCGATACATCGAAAGTCGGGCTTCCCACAACCTGAATCGATTCCACTCGATGTATTTTCAACTGATCCGTTCAATCACAACGAAAATCTGTTTCAAATTACACTCTGTAGCAGAACAAAAACTTTATAAACTGGTGTTTTTATTTTTTAATTAAAGTATTTTTTATTTTAAGGGACTACATAATAAATTACCTTGCTGTTTGAATGCTCGTCATGATTGTATTTAAGTATTTCATAAGAAAACGATTAAAAAATGTAAATTAAATTACTTGGTTATACAGAATCATTTTGTATTGAGGATGTGTTCAGTCCATGAATTGGAATAATTTTCTCTAAGGAACACATGGCCAAATATGTATAAAAAATCGACTATCCATACAAATCAAAGAGATCACGTGATCAATTTAGTATGGGATGACCAAAATTTTGTGCCGAAATTCGACACTTGTTTCTTACAGAAAGTTGTTTAGTTTCATGAACTGGACACATCCTTGAAATTCAGAATGACCCGATATATAATTTACTTTCAAAAAAATAACTAGAGACTCCATTAAGAATTACGGTTCTATTTAGAGTTTTCAATCAATTAATAATCATCGGAAAAGTAGAAAAATCAAACAAAATTTATAATCCCAAAAAAAAATCGATTGCACAAATTGGGCTGCGGCGATAATTTTCTGTTATTTACCAAAACAAATTAGATAAAAAAAAACCGGTCAAGAGCGAGTCGGACTCGCGCACCGAGGGTTCCGTACAATCATAAATATACTTGGATATGTTATTTTAGGACAGTCTTTAAAAAAGTAGGATAAACGGCAGACAGGTGGAAGGGCGAACAGGCGGACAGTTAATTTACAAATGCTGCTTATGGTGACTGAAAAACGTTTCAGCCACTCCACATTGCAAAATGTTTATATTACTAGTCCATCAGCCATTTTATTGTCCCCA
Organism: Agriphila geniculea; assembly: GCA_943789525.1. Taxonomy (NCBI): domain Eukaryota; kingdom Metazoa; phylum Arthropoda; class Insecta; order Lepidoptera; family Crambidae; genus Agriphila; species Agriphila geniculea. The sequence continues at coordinate 1,843,963 of OX038880.1, forward strand.
CTGCTGGGGCACAGGCCTTCCTTATGGGTGGATAAGGAGGACGGGCCATAACCCACCACGCGGGCCCAATGCGGATTGGTGGGTGTTAACGACTGCAAATGCAGCCGGGACCAACGGCTTAACGTGCCTTCCGAAGCACGGAGGAGCTCGAGATAATAAATTTTTGGTCACCCATCCCATGACCGAACCTTGCGAACGTTGCTTAACATCCGCAATCGCTGGTCCAGGCGCTAAACCACTGCGCCACCGAGCTCCTCGTTATTATTATATTACTATATAGTAATATATATAATTACTTAATAAAGTATGAACTTATTCTTCGTTTATTCGTACGGCAAATAGTAGGTAATTATATTTGAACCAGCCACCAATTTATTATTGTAGTGTTAGGTTGCGCCATCTCTTGACCCATAGTGGAACTACTTTTGCCCTTAGGTTAGCATGCTTAGGACAGCGCCATCTGTTGACTGGTAGTGAAACTAAAAAAAAATTGTTTGTTTTTTTGAATTTCTAAAAAAGTGTGTTATATTGAGACATCGTTTTATTTTTCCTGTAATCTTTACATAAACTACTATCACATAGAATTATTTCAGATTTTTCTCTTTGCAAACTTCGGAGATAAGGGGGGGGGAACGGTATTTTTTTTTACATTTTTCATCATAAGTCGAAAACTATGCGGCCTAAGAAAAAAAAAAATGTTTTAAAATGCGCAAACAGCGCTCTTTCATATGATACCCCACATGCCCTAATCACCTCACTTAAAATTTTTAAGACCCCTTTTCAGTCCTTGTTGTAAAAAAAATATTCATTTTATTATTTCTTTCTTATTTGCAAAATAGTTGGGCAAATGTCATCTAAAACTATTCCAAATTTCAAGTTGATACCATTAGTAGTTCTCGAGATATCCAGCTGTGACAGACAGACAGACAGACTGAGTCACACCATAAGGGTTCCTTTTTTACCATTTTGGTACGGAACCCTAAAAATATCATCAGTGTCTTCATCCTTACTAATATTATAAATGCGAAAGTCCGTTTGTCTGTTTGTTTGTTACGCCTTCACGTCCTAACTACTGAACCGATCATCATGAAATTTTGCACACACGTTGTCAGGGCTACAGAGAAGGACATAGGGTACTTTTCATCCTGAAAAAAGTATAGTTCCCGAGGGATAGCAAAAACCCTTTCCACACAGACGAAGTCGCGGGTGGCCGCTAGTTTTTAATAAATTGACTAGCGGCCGCCCGCGACTTCGTCTGCGTGCAAATTTTAAAAGTATTTTTGCTATCCCTCGGGAACAATAATTTTTTCGGGATGTAAGGTACCCTATGTCCTTCTCTGTACCCTTGACAACATGTATGCAAAATTTCATGATGATCGGTTCAGTAGTTAAGACGTGAAGGCGTAACAAAAAAACAAACAAACAAACGGACTTTCGCATTTATAATATTAGTAAGGATAAGGATTATTGTCCCATATTAAAACATAAGATATCAACTACCAATAGCTCTATTAGGCCCATAATATCAGAAACGCAAAACAGCCGATTCGAGAAAAATGAGATTCTTTTAATAACAGATTCTTAAAATAGCCAAAGTACAGTCAATGTAAAAGTAACTTGGTCATTAGTAAGTATTATCGCTGTTATCGCTTCACAAAAACCGCAATGCAGATTATTTTAATCATATTTTTACTCATACGCCTTCACTAAGCCGTCGGAAAATCTCTCGTATAAATACAAAACACGTGTTGTGTCGTGTAGTTTTGAGCCGCTCATTGTCTGTTTGCATATTTTACGAGAAACAGTGGCGGCGTAAATCAACGTCCGACTCGGATTTTTGGCAGAAATCCGAAATTAATTTTAAAGTTTTTGTGCAAAGCTGGCGACACTTGATAACGTAACTATTTGACTTGTGGTGTTTTAAGTGGTGGTGGTATTTTAATAACAACCCAACTGTAATATTTGTTTTGAACTTGTTTGTAAAACTATTAATCACAATTTTAAAAGATTGATATATAATTATTCAGTCACGAAAATATTCCATTTTGCAATAACAACATTTTTAGCTGAAAATAGTCGGGTCGTTGCGTTATTTAGGTAAAAAAGTTTTGAAAATTTCAAAGTTTTTGTATTTTTGCTGTGTGAATATATACTTACTTATATCGAATTCTAACCAATTTTTAAAAGTTAAAAAATTTAAACATGTCCTTTAGTAATTGAGTATTCCCTACACTGATCTGAAAAAATTTTTTCCTTATTCCCTATGTCGAAATCCTTATCCTTACTTCCTAACTACTGAACCGATCATCATGAAATTTTACATACACGTTTTCAGGGGTATAGAGAAGGACATAGGGTACCTTTCATCCCGAAAAAAGTATTGTTCCCAAGGGATAGCAAAAAACTTTTCTTAGCAGATGAAGTCGCGGGCGGTAGCTTGTATTTGATAATTACAAAATCTGAATTAAAAAGCTAATTGTAACTATTTAAACTTAGAGTTTGTATTTAACAAATACCTAAATCGACATAGTTCAAAACCCGACTGTTCATAAAACACTGTTAAAAATTACTAACTTTAAAAAAAACTTTAATTATGATTATAACATATCCAACACAGTAAAACGATAATTATAATCTATCCACACAGTAAAAATAAAAATCTTTTTCAAATGTCAATAATCTCTTGCGACATGACATATCTATTATGTGACGCGACTACAAAAATCGCCTTCAACAAACAAACTTTAGTCTTCTTGTAAAATCCGTAAACAGACCAATTTGGTCGAAGCAAAACAAAATTATGAACGATTTTGGGAGAAAAGGTTTTGTATACAGAACGATAAACAAACCGAAATAAAGAAAATGTCCTACAACTAACCGCTTTCCCTTGTTTTTGACACAATGGATGCCGGGGTGGCTCAGATCGTAAACTTGTCATGAACAGCACCAGTACGTAAATATCATACTCGTGTGTACTGCACAACCCACAAATATTAGGCTGCTTTCCACCAGAGATGTGATGTGCGAGGGAAATGTGCGGCGTTTGAGTCTTATGACACATTAATAAGCTCCAGTATAATGTTCAGGTGAGCTTGATGTGAGTACGGGTTAAGTTTGAGTTGAGATCGGGTTGAGTTTGAGTTGAGTTTGGGTTGTGCGCGGGACGTGTGCAGTTGCATTGACAAAATAAAACGGCTCAAAATTGTCAGTGATGTATTTTAAGGAGTGGGCTGCGTTTGAAATAAGTTTGAGTTGAGTTCGGGTCGCGTTCAGACGATAACATCGTCTGATCGCAACCTGATTATGTGTGGCACAGCACAGCTGTAAACTTGCCTTGAAATCATCACTCTAGGCAGTGCTGGCAAGTTATTGTTACTCATTACTAGTTAAACGTTAAACTCCTTGGAATCTATGTCATCATGCCAAATTAATGACAGTGAAATTATTTTTTTGAGAAAGAGGACTTTTCAAAATGACAAAAAACTGTAGGCTCGATAGATGGCGTTGATAAAAATGTATGTGTTTTTTTTACTAAGCTTTGAAGAGTACTCAGGTAGGCAGGCAGATCTAACCCTAAAATGTTTCTCTTTGGGCAGATGTCAGCCAGCGAGTGCTTACTTGCTTCTTTGGTACAGGCCGTTTATTTTTTAATGCCAATTTTGACACTTCTCTTTTCATCAACGCCATCTAGTGAGTCAAATAGTTATTATTTTTATTTTTTAAATATCACTTTGAAAAACCCTCCTGACGAGCGAGATTCTTATAAATTAACTGTATATTGACTGGCACAGCACAGCTGTAAACTTGCCTTGAAATCATCGCTCTGGCAGTGCTGGCAAGTTATTGTTACTCATTACTATAAACTCTTTGGAATCTATGTCATTATGCCAAATTAATGAAGTGAAATTGATTTTTTGAGAAAGAGGACTTTTCAAAATGACAAAAAACTGTAGGCTCGATAGATAGCGTTGGTAAAAATGTATGTGTCAATGTGTTTTTTTTACTAAGCTTTGAAGAGTACTCAGGTAGGCAGGCAGATGTAACCCTAAAATGTTTCTCTTTGGGCAGATGTCAGCCAGCGAGTGCTTACTTCAGCGATTCTTAACCTCGGATCGCGGCCCAAATTCGGGTCGCGGGAGGTATTGGGTTGGGTCGCGGGCCCCCAAACGACTTTAAAAAGTGATAAAATTTTACGAATTTAATTGTGAATATTTTTATAATTTTTGATAAGCCCATCGATTTAACTACAGAAAGTATTCCAGATTACTCACTAAAGGCAACAGCAACAAAGACTTAAAGGCTGTCAGTGGCGTGTGCGTGCACTCCATCGAGGTCGAATCCTACTTACTATCGTAAATTCCCTTTTAGCGACAAAATCGTCATGGTTGCAACACATAATCACAATAACTTGGCAATATCTCGCCGAAATTTCATCGCTAGCTACCATGTGCCGTTTAAGATTTGGCCAATGTAAAATCCAGGGCGGTGCAAGCGTTGCGACTGCACTGGGAGCCCTCGTGTGGGGGGCACTGAAAACGCCTTACCACCAGTCGACTATCAATCGTATTATTGCCTGGTGACGAGCGACGACGCGACGAATAAAACTGACTAAAATCGCACTGCGCAGCCATTTTTTAGTTTAAACAAGCAAGATTAGTGGATGAAACTCTAGAAATTGCGCTGCGCGGCCATTTTTTCTATAAAAAAGTGAGATTACAAGATTAGTAGATGAAACTGACCAAAAATCGCGCTGCGCGGCCGTTTTTATTTACTATGAACAAGCAAGGTTACAAGATTAGTAGATGAAACTGACTAAAAATAGCGCTGCGCGGCCGTTTTTTAAGCAACAAGCAAAATTGAAAATCTTGGAATCGCAGAATGGGGGCACCCGTAGAAATGTCGTCCAGGGTGCTGGTAGTGCTAAAACCGGCACTGCCTTTACGTCTTCACTACTGAACCGATCATGAAATTTTGCATACATGTTGTCAGGGGTTCAGAAAAGGGACATTCAGTTCCCGAGGGATAGCAAAAAACTGTCCACGCAGACAAGTCGCGGGTAGCCACTAGTAAAAAATAATAACATGTCATTTTAGTAACTGTCACTGCAAAAGAAAAAAATATATAAGGATAAGGGTCGCGAACTTCAAATATATTTCTACTTTGGGTCACCAGCCAAAAAGGTTAAGAACCACTGGCTTACTTGCTTCTTTGGTACAGGCCGTTTATTTTTTAACGCCAATTTTGACACTTCTCTTTTCATCAACGCCATCTAGTGAGTCATATAGTTATTATTTTTATTTTTTAAATTTGAAAAGTCCTCTTGACGAGCGAGATTCTTATAAATTAACTGTATATTGACTGGCAATCCTAGTAGCTCGCTCAGTGTCGTAGCTAGGGGTTGGCTGTCAGGGGCGCAACCCTAAGGGTCACACTTTGCTGACCCATAACTAGAAAATAACCCTATACGTCTTGGGGTGCAAAATTCAAATCTTGCCAAGGACGCTCATTACCTTAGAAATGTCTCGGGGCGCAAAATTCAAATCTTTCCAGGGGCGTTCATGACCTTTCCTCTGACGCTGAGTTCGCTACTCCACCTTGCACACATTCCTCGCCCCCTTGCTCATGATGAACGCACTTACCTTTTGCTGGTTTTATACAAAGACCCCGCACCGCTAATCTCACAAGAACTGAGCTGAGCGAGGCTAGGAAAATGAAATATCGTTGCAGCTTTTAAACTATGTATTAAAGTTTTATATGTCGCTTGATTTAATAAATATGAGAAAAAAATCAAATCTTATTTATAATATAAGGATTCAAATCTGAGTTTCTTGAGGTACCATTCATCCATTAACTTTTTTAACATTTAGTTTTTATGATTCTTGTGATAAACCTCCTGTTACAATATTTTGAAAAGGCATTAGTTTAAATGGTCACCAACATCCCAGAATTAGTAAATGCTCACCATATTTTCTTGGGCGGTTTAGGATTTGGTAAGCATTTACTAATTTTGGACAACAAAATGATTTTTTGGGTATGCTAAAGTATTATTTCCCTTTTCAAAAAAATATAACTAGGGATATCATTAATACAAAAACAACAAACAAAAATCGCCGTTGTATTTTCCTTTAAAATATTCTCAATTTGTAATCGATTTTGTATCTATTTTTCTTGGCGTTCTGGTTGAGTTCCCTGGTGACGTGCCTTATTTTGTCGAACACGCTTTTTATCCTAGAAATATTTCCTGGGGCGCAAAATCGAAACCTTTCCAGGGGCGCTTATGATCCTAGAAATAAGTTTTTGGGGCGTAAAATCAAATCTTAAGGGCGCTGTTTTCTAATTTTCAAAATCATTTATAACTAGGGATAACATTAATACAAAAACAACAAACAAAAATCGCCATTATATTTTCCTTTAAAATATTCTCAGTTTGTAATCGACTTTGTATCCATTTTTCCTAGCGTTTTGGTTGAGTTCCCTGGTGACGTGCCTTATTTTGTCGAACACCTCCCTCAGTGTCATGTTGTAAAAAGTCTTCTTCTTCGCTCTTGGCAGTGGTTTTACTGACTGCTTTAGCTTCAAAGCTGTTTTTATGTAAGACGGCACCTCTGTGAACAAATTTTAATGGCAATTTTTAATATTAACCAGTTAGTTAACAAGTTTACTAGGTACCAGCAAAGAACTGGGGCGACCAAATCTATATAAATAAAAATGAAACGCCGAAATGTATGTAAGCTCATCTTCGCACTTCAGAACGATTGCACCAAATTAGATAAGTAATTATTTTTTTGTTTTGTTTTTTATTATCAGGACAAGGTTTGTATAAATGATAATTTTCAAAAAAAAATACAGAAAGACGTAAAATCACGCTTTTCCGTCATATAAAAATTAATCGCCAAAATGTATGTAAATAAGCGCATAACATCAGAGCGGCTGCACCAAATTAGGTAATTATTTTAATATAATAAATTCTATAAGCCAGGGCGGGCCAGCTAGTAATAAATATAATATATACTTATATTGTTACGGCTAATACCCGTAGTGCGGCTAAACCTAGTTTTTGCCAGCTAAAACTAGGTGTAGCCGCTAGCTGTTGGCTAAAACTAGGTGTAGCCGAAATGCTCGCGGCTAATACTAGGTGTAGCCGGCTAAAACTAGGTCCAGCATAAAGAAAGTTTTTCTGTTGCCTCTTAAAAAAAGGTATAACAGGTATAAAGAAAGTTTTTCTGTTGTCTCTTAAAAAAAATAGTCTCGAAATTTAAGGCTCTCGCTCCGCTGTGCTTCGCGCTCGCCTTCAATTTCTAACCTATATTCGGAACCTACAGGTGTAAAGCAGATTGGTTACACCTAGTTTTAGCCAACAGATATCGGCTACACCTAGTTTTAGGCAGCTAAAATTAGGTTTAGCCGCACTTCGGGTATTAGCCGTAACAATGAATATAAATAAGAACATTTTCTAATTAAGAAACAAGTGTAGTGTTGCTTATTGTAGTACTATATTAGAGTTTAGTTAACTTAGTAAGTACCTAAGTATTTTAAGTACCTATGTTTCTTTCTCAATCGCAGAATAATATTGTTTATTAAAGGATGCATGTTGTTGGAGTTCAGTCTAGTACTTGGACATTGTACAATTTGTAATCATTTGCTTTCGTGACTGTATTCTGTATTTATCTTTGTCTCTTTAAAGTTAGTTATCGTGATAAAATGTTTAACACTATAGCAAATTACACTCAAACTGAAAGCTTCTAATTCCAACATATTTAAAGTACTCCGAGTATTGATCATACCTAAGCATTAAAATTCAGGAGTCCCGATTTCTACAGCGATTTGAAGTTAATCCATACGAATATAAAATATAATGTAAGTGATCTCGGTAAGCTCTGTCTGATTGGATGATCTTAGCATGAATTATATAAATCGCTTAGGGATTCTGAATGAAGTCTGGGGGCTTATAATTTAGCATTTGAGGCCAATCTCAGTTACGAAATGCCGCCAGTAAAAAGTACAGTTAAAAATCTGATCGAGCTGTGACGCGATCTATCAGGTTGCACACACGTGCATTCCCTTTTTTAATTACCTGTTTTGTTTTGGTTACCTTTATTTTTATAGTATTTTATGTCGAATTCGTTTTTATTAGGGTTCCGTAGCCAAAATGGCAAAAAACGGAACCCTTATAGATTCGTCATGTCTGTCTGTCTGTCTGTCTGTCCGTCCGTATGTCACAGCCACTTTATTCCAAAAGTATTAGGACTACATAGTTGAAACTTGGTAGGTAGGTGTATTCTGTAAACCGCTTTACGATTTTTATACAAAAATAAAAAAAATAAAAGATTAAGGGGGGGCTTAACATGGAACTGAAACTGAAAATATTTTTTTTCATCAAACCAATACTTGTGGGGTATCTATAGATAGGTCTTTAAAAATGACATTGAGGTTCCTAAAACTATTTTTTTTCAAAGTCAAACATTTGAAAGATATTTGCCGCCAAAGTGGTAAAATGTGTGTCCCCCCCCCCCTTTAACTTTTAAAGTAAGAGGGTGAAAAATCTAAAAAAAATATAAGCTATAGATCTTAATAAACACTTTCAACGAAAATTGGTTTGAACGAGATATAGTAATTAGTTTTCAAGATATAGTACATTTTCTAAAACCGCAAATATAACTTTGTCATTCATACAAACACTGTGAAAAACAAAGTTATTTTTTCAGACGAAAAATAATAGCGGTATTAAAATATGGTATGGTATAATGAACCTACGGAACCCTACTGCGCGTGGTCCGACACGCACTTGGCCGGTTTTTTTTGGTATTGGTACCTACTTACTTGTGTATGTATTCTTGTGCCTACGAACGTTATTATTATTAGGTACTTATAATAATATCGTAAATTTTTCGTGCTTACTTAGGTCGTAAAGTAACCAAAGGTTACGATAAACATTAAAAACAAAAAATTATTAATGACATGCTTGCATATATTTGTAATATGTTTTATCTACACTCACAACGTAATGTTCCAAATATGATTTAAAAAAAATATTGTATAAACACGTACTTTATTTTCGAAATTGAAAAAAACTCATTACAGTTCAGTCAACTGCATCATAAAATAACTTTTTAAATTTTTACAGCACACTTTTACTTTTACTTTTTAATTTATTGGGTCGTAATTGTATCAATTTAATATCTATGGTCTGTGGTGCGGAGCGCGCCATCTTTAATGTAATACAAAAAAGTTTTGATTTCAATGTTCACTTTTTGTTGTACTGAATTTCATAGGATTTTTTTATTCTTGCTTAAAAATGTCTGATAGCCGTGATAGTTTAGAAAATTTGACTCCGCCCAATATTTTAGATGCAACGACGGAAAGGGAATCGAGCAAGGTAACCTTAGAAGGTAACACAATACGGTAATACTAGCAAAGTCTCTCTCTCTTTTGTAACCTTGATTTTTTATTTTGTAGGTTCAAATTTCAATCCAAATTGTGTGAGTGTAGATAAAGTAGTGTATGAAACTGCACATGACTAGGTATTAAAACACTCGTGTGATACTATTAAAAACCTCGCCTACGGCTCGGTTTTTAAACACACACTCGTGTTTTTTATGTGTCAGTTTCATAAACTACTATTAAAGAGAAATTTTTCCAGTATTTTTAAAAGTCTGATTGGAGTTAATACTTACCTAGAGATAGAAAGTAAATAAAATAATTCTCTACATATAGCAATTTACTGCACAAATATCGATAGATTGAAAAGTTTACAAAGCAGTCTCTGAATTATGTGTATAAAGCTTTATTATCTGGTCATAAATACTGCTACATTTACGCACTATAGGCTATATTTCACTTTTATACCAGTAAGCATTGAAAACAGTTTATGGTCATTACTTAATTGAATCAGGCGTCACTTGGCGGAAGTCCCAAACCATTGTGAAAAAAGAAATATCGCTTCCCGGCAAGAAAAGTGTCACAACACATGTTAGGTACAAAATGACATAATCACAGCATTAAATAGCCCGTATTTCATTTGTTCGGCTGAAAAAACGTCGTTATTATGTTGCGCTTGGTTATCGCTAGATGGCATTAAGTTCTCTTTTCCACAGAGCTGTTTCGCTCCAATCACAAGCCAAAAAGCGTATCAACATGTGATGTGACTTTTATCGCTAAGTTTTACGTTTATATATTAGAACCATTACGAAAAAGGTGACATAATCTGTGTTATGACTGTATTGTTGACGAAAAATTATTGTAAATATTGCCACATCATACATAAAACTACCTACCTAATATAAAATCGGAAACACATAATGATGTGTACCTAATTACAGGACAAACACAAAATGAATTGATAATTAATCAAAACTGATTGTTAATTAGGCCAAAACTTCGAAAGAAGTTCGTTTTTCATGTTTTTATTTTATTTTAATGAGAAGTTTATAATCTGGTTACTTTTTCGATATTTTTTAATTAATATTGAAGCCTTTTAAAAAGTAATGGTGATTACATACACTGAAATGTGTATTATTTTCGAAACTACAGAAATTTTAATTGAAAAAAGAGTCAAATTAAGAGGTTCTTAAAAGTTACTTAAAAATATTCAATTTTGCTGTTTAAAGCCCTGTAATAAACATGTAAATAAGCTATTTACACATAAAATTTCAGTAATCTGACTATGACTATTATAGTTTTTAAATTATTGACGTATGTATAAACGAACAAAAAACTATTCAAGTTACATTTTCTCGAAACAGCTATTTTTGTATTGTGACACTTTTTTTGCCGGGAGGCAACATAATATATAGCTTACTTCCGCAAACAATGCGCCCGCCCGCAATAAATGCACATGCACACCACAAAATATCAGCTCACAATACCTGCAAATGTAGGACCTAAGTAGCCAGAAAGCAACACACCTTGCATCTTCACCAATTAGACTACTGTACGCGTGTTTTGCCCCATTTCTTTTTTCACAATAGTTCATGGTCTAACTTTCCACAATTCCTTCAGTTTATTATTATGACAAAAGGGTTTTATATTGATAAAATGTAATAAATAAACTGCAATACCTCCATGCTCGAAATCCAAATAAGTCAGCGTATTTTCAACCAACACAAGAACAATCAGTGTGATACAAAGAACTGTCCACATTGTGTGAGGTTTTACTACTGATTTGTTTTTCAAACTCGATTTGTTTTAGAAACTATGCTAAGTTCTTTGATAGGGTATAGACTAGCGGCTTGAGTACATTTGACTAAACCTGATCTCTTAAAATGATTGACTATCAGCTATTTTTTAATGTCCCCACTGTTGGGGCACAGGCCTTCCTTATGGGAGGACGGGCTATAATCCACCACGCGGGCCCAGTTCGGATTGGTGGGTGTTAACGACTGCAAATGCACCCGGGACCAACGGCTTAATGTGCCTTCCGAAGCACGGAGGAGCTTGAGATAGTAAGTTTTTGGTCACCCATCCCATGACCGACCCTTACGAAAGTTGCTCAACATCCGCAGTCGCTCGGCCACGCGCTAAACCACTGCGCCATCGAGCTTCATAAAATGACTAGCGGCCGCCCGCGACTTCGTCTGCGTGGAAAGATTTTTTTGCTATCCCTCGGGAACAATAATTTTTTTTTTGGGATGAACGGTACCCTATGTCCTTCTCTGTACCCTTAAAAATGTCTATGCAAAATTTCATGATGATCGGTTCAGTAGTTAAGACGTGAAGGCGTAACAAACAAACAAACAAACGGACTTTCGCATTTATAATATTAGTAAGGATTGGCTTGTGATATTAAAAAATGTATATCAATAAAACGTATTTTAATAAGTAGATAACATAATTTAAGAAATCATGCCATCAATATTGAATTTTAAAAATGTAGTAAAAAACATAGCGATTTTTTCTGTTATTATGTATTTCACAAAATGAAAAATTTAGAAAAAGTCCGAAAAAGGTCAGGAATTCAACTTAAATTATGCAGTATTTTACCTATTATTTTAGACCATTGGTTCCTAACCTGGGGGATATTACCCCCGCAGGGTAACAGAGGTGGTACGAGTAAGAATTAGAATAGAGTAACATTTCTTCAATCTTCAATGACAACACCCTTCCCCCCCCCCAGGTCCACGCTGGGGGTAAACTCTGCTTCCCTACTAGGTGATGTGGGTAACAATATTGAAAAGGTTAGGAACCACTGTTTTAGATGTTATGCACACCGTCTCTTTGACAACATGTTCAGTTTTTCTTGTCTTGTGAGTTTTTTTCTGAGACTTATTAGCTTCCGCCCGCGACTTCGTCCCCGTGGAAATTCGAGAAAATCTGGTCAAAGGTTCCACAAGGATTTTCTCGAATGTCCACGGGCACGATGTCGCGGGCGGAAGCTAGTAGTAGAAAATAATATAATAGAAAGCTGGCTAAGATTTTACTGCATGCACGTGCATTTTGTTTCTGAGAAATTACAAAAGAAAGACCCTAAACTCGATACGTTATTGTTTACTATTAAGCCATTGACCATTTTACTGTGCCATATATGTGGAAACACCGTCGTTCTAACAGTATAATTCCCCGAAGATAATTATCACAACGAATTCATCTTAAACTCTTCTTAAAAACTTAAAAGTCGTATATCTTTTGATTGAGAGAACCGATTGCGATGAGATAAAATTTGATTATTCTGCAAAACACGCAGTATATTTGTATGTAAACGTCATTACGATTGGGTTAGCACTTTTTAAGTTATTAGTGCACAAACATACAGACAAACAGAGAAAAAATTCAAAAATGATAGAAATGGGTTCTACTGGTTATTATTACACCCCAACCACTTTTTCAAAATATTTTCTTTGTACAGACACAACTTTTCTACAGCTTTATTAAATTATGTATAGATTTTTTATCAGTTTAAAACGTACACTTAAAGAACAACTGTTTGTTAATAAAGACAATATTATTACCACTACACGAAGCATCAGACCAAATCAATTAATCATTCGCTAGATTTATTCCGCATGTGTATTGTTTAGCCATTTGATTTAAGTTAATACACCCATGAATCATATTGTATGCGATGTCATATCGTTAGTGCCCGATTTTCCGATGATTAATGCGCTGCCTAATCGAGGTACTCAATAAGGGTACTATAAGTACCCTTAATATCCAATTTAGAAAAGGAAGAAATAAAAGATGTAATAAATACGTTTGAGATTGAATTGAATAGTATTTATTTCTAATTCTGTGATACATTTATGATTGACTTGATTGATTGAATTATATAATTGACTTTTATAAGCTTTAAATTCCAGATATTTAATATTAGAGGAATAAAAAGTGCTGAATAATCAAACACGCTGACATTCACCTATCAATCATAAATAGACTGTATCATGGTTCAAGAGTAAAAATAATTTATTCAGTCTAGGCTTTTACAAGTAGGTACTTTGTAAATAAAAAAAAACTACACCATTATCGGCTTGCAAGCCAAAGTGGAACACCTTGTAACGAGTAGAACCGGCAAGAAACTCGTCATGGGCTGCTTTTTCTCCCTGTTTTATTTCATTAAGTTGACAAATAATCTCAGCCTAAAAAGTAAGGTCACTTTATCAATTACAATCCAATTTAGCATACAAGTTAAAAATAAAACAAATCCCAACAATAGAACAACACTATAAGCAGATAACAAAAAAGTTTGTCAAATTGTAGATAGCGTAAACAAGCGGCTTATCTCGGAAGTGGCAGAAAAAGCGACATACAACAAATTGGTTGGACGCCGATAGAACGAAATAGACCCTACTGGCAAAAAGTATCCCCTGAATCTTGACTTATTTAACAAAACACGGCTGGAACGATCCGTCACCGTCGCCCAGTCTATTCATGCCAAGACAAATATTTTTTCGCTCCGATAAGAGTCGCGTGGGTGTTATTTTCAGTCACTCGAATTCTATCGCTCTAAAAATGTATACGGTGCGGTAGCGAATCGCTTGCTGTTGCGAAACATCTGCGGAACGAACGAAACACCACTAGTGAAATGTGAGCGTCGGTGTAGCGACCATTTCGCAGATACTCTCGAAACTGTAACGAAAAAGGACGCAACTATTGTCATCTCGCTAATTTATAGTAGGCAGAGCGAGACATAGTTATAAATTCGAAACGCTGCCATACTACTGACAGATTTTTCGTCGCTTCGCTGCCGCATGTGAACGCATCGGTGTAATAAGGGCGTTAACAAGGATTGACGCAATGTTTTGTGTTATTCTGACCAGAAGTTACGAAAATATTTATTGACCAAGCGAGCGCGAAGCGCGGACGAAGCCTCTCCGTTTGAGCTTCGCCAAAAATTCTTTCGTATGTCCAGCTATCCGGCTGTCCGTCTGTCGGTTTTTTGAAAATTTCGTAATGGCGGAGATATGGGGAAAAATCATATTTGAGGCACAAACAGCCCACAGAGCCATTAATTTTGTACAGGTTGAAGTTAGTTTAAATTAGCATATAACGAAAATTATAAAATTATAACAAAAAAAAAACAATTCAGCATAGTAACAAAAAAGTATCAGAATAGGTGCCTCCTCCGTTTCGTGAAAACCACAATGGCTGTTTTTGTCTCGCTCTCCCATTGATTAATGTTTACGGAAATTCATTCTGACCGGAAAGACCTTAATAACACACTCGGCATTTACATCCGAAGTACTTTGGAAGTCAAAGGGAGCTGTGTTTGTATGTTTAACCCCAAAATGTTGAAAATTATATTTTTAGACCTTTTAGCGGATGCTTATGTGAAATATTTTGTGATGATTGGTAATGGCGGAGCAGCGTTCGTAGCTAAAGGTCGCTAATTTGATAAAAAAACGCATGAAATATTTTTGTATCTTAATAACTTCTTGGGTATAAAAAATAAAGGGCAATTTTAGTTGTATCTTTTCGTTTTTTTATTTATTAAGTTTAATAATCTATAACATTTTATTTATTTATTGATTCCGACAATCAACTTGACTGTCATAGGAGTTTCCCAAGCTTTCGATAATGATGTTATATACAAAGTATCAATGAACAAACTTTGACACCATAAAACAAGTCGCTTTGTCAAGTAGAGTGGATATACGCCATATCGGTTCAATTTGTTACCAGGAAACTGTTCCTTTTAAAGCTAACAAAGCACCCGATGCAGCTCACATGTGCTGAACCAATAAGGTTCTATTTGCAGCTCCAATGCTTTCCTAATAGGAGCTACCGCTGCTAAATGTGTGTTCACACGGGCTACATTTGTGGACACAGACGCATAGGCCTAATTGACAGTCATCGTGTAACCCAGGCAGTTGTTATTTTAGACCTTCGTTTGCGTGGACATTCGGAAAATCCCTAAGGAATATTTGACCAGTATGAAAAATCTCTCTTTTTTTTAAGACAGACTATAGTCTGGCGCCTAATTTCATCTAAATCCGTCCATCCGTTTTTGCGTGATTGAGTAACAAACATAAAAACATTCAAATATCCAAAATTTCACATTTATAATAAAAGATAGGATAGGATTACACTTGAATGTATAAACTGCAGTGAAACGCAGATTATTGGAAATAAAATATATTTATAATAGCCTTATAGTGATGAACAGCGGTAGCAAAAGTAAGGTTAAAAACAACAGTGTGTCAAGCGGATGTCTATAAAATTCAAATACAAGACAGCACTTAGAAAACTGCCAGTGTTCTTATTAGCAAATAGTTTTAACACCTCCCCGTAATTAGGACACCATGTATATAAGTGACAAAACTAACAAACACATTAGTAACATTAGTAACCCACCTTAAAACTATAAACAAAAGACATGTTGAAAAGAAATTAATAACTGCATACAACACTTAACATAAACAAATGACGGCACAAATAAAGTACTTAGGTACAATAACCTAACTTAACCCTAACAATTGTATACATTTCTGATGTTTGATTCTGGGCAAAGGTTTTGTCAAAACATCAGCAGGCATATTATTTGTGGGGATGTAATGCAATGAGATGAGGGTGTCGTCCAAACAAGTGCGTATGAAATGGTATCTAATGTCAATGTGTTTGGATCGAGCATGATAGCTGTTGCTGTGAGAGAGCTTTAGAGCGCTTTGATTATCACAGAACAGTTTTATGGGTGTGACTGTGTTCATGAGATTATTTACAATGGATTGTACGTAGATAGCCTCTTTACATGCATCGCTCAGAGACATGTACTCGGCTTCCGTCGTCGAGAGAGCGACCGTACGCTGTTTGCGAGATTCCCAAGATATGGGTGCTCCACTGAACGTAAATACGTACCCTGTATACGACCGACGATCTACAAGACATGACCCGTAATCGGCATCGGCGTAGCCTACAATGTTGAGGCACGATGTTTTGTCATCTTGAAATCGTAGACCCATTGATTTTGTCGCTTTAAGATAGCGAACGACCCTCTTAGCGGCTCGCCAGTGCACCTCCCCGTAATGTGTGTTGAATTGGCTGAGAAGTGAGACAGCATGAGCTATGTCAGGTCTCGTGCCTATAGCAACATACATTAGAGAGCCGATGAGCTGCTGGTACGGAAGATCTGGGCGTTCAGCTTCTTGGTCAGGTAAAATCAACTTGAGTCCAGGTTCAAGTGGTGTTGAGACGGGAATGGCGTCGTTCATGCCAAATTTATGTATCAGTTTCTCAATGTAATTGGTTTGGTCAAGCGTGAACGTCCCTTCGACTTGTGTTACACGCATTCCAAGACAGTCTTTTAATCGGCCTAAATCTTTAATTATGAACTTGTTCTGTAGCTCCTTTTTGAAGTCATTTTTCATATCTTCACTGTTGCTAAACAGGAAAAAGTCATCAACGAATACAGCGACAACTAAAAGATCACTTTCCTTTCTCTTGAAATATACACAATGTTCCGTCTCAAGTTGTGTCATAGACAGACACGCCATTGCTTCACGAACTTTCAGGTTCCATTGCCTCGGAGCCTGCTTCAAGCCATATAGTGACTTCTTAAGAAGACATACTTTATTTTTTCCTTCAGGAGCGTAACCTTCAGGCTGCTCCATGAAGATTTCTTCTTCCAAATCTCCATTTAGGAAGGCGGTCTCCACATCTATGTGGTCGACTTTTAAATTCAATTTAGTTGATAAAGCCAGTAGGATTCGAATGGACGATAGTCTCGCGACTGGTGAAAATGTTTCACTGTAGTCCACGCCATAGACTTGTGTAAAGCCTTTTGCTACAAGTCTAGCTTTGTACTTCACGATTTTTCCGTCAGTGTCCCTCTTTATTTTATAAACCCATTTATTTTTTATTATTTTTCTATCGTTAGGTCTGTCCACTAATTTCCACGTGTTATTTTTAATTAGACATTCGTATTCTGCTTCCATAGCTTTAATCCATTCATCTTTGCTAGCATCTTCCAAAGCTTCTTTATATGTCTCCGGTTCAGAATGAGAAGAAACCAAATAGAGAGATGATCCATCATTCGCTGGAAAACGAATTGGCGGTCGACGCTCTCTAGAAGGATATCGTCTCTCACTTTCTTCTGGAATTATAACAGCTGGTTCAGGTTCTAGTTGTAGTGTCTCTGTTGGCAATTCTGTAACAGAAACATTTGGAACCTCTGCAGGTATCACCTCAACTGAACACGGCTCTGGAACAGGAGTTGACTGCTGCAATTCATGCGTAGAAGTGGGAGTTAAATCATCTATAAACGGAGAACTTGAACTAGAAGACGATGAATGTGAAGAAGTAGATTCGTGGATGTCAACAACGTATGGAGTCGTTGCTCTTGGGGGACTTTCGTTAGGAGGTTGACTTGTAGATGTCGTAGGACTCGTCGAAGATTTATTTTCGATGAAAATAACGTCTCTGGCAATAATTACATTCCTTGGGTTTCGTGTATCGATTAAACGATAACCTTTCGAGTGTTCGGCGTACCCTACAAATATACACTTTTGTGTCTTGGCGTCAAGCTTCTTGCGCTTTTGCTCTGGAATAAGCACATGAGCTTCACAACCGAAAACTCTAAGATGTGAAAGGTTCACCTTAGTACCGGTCCAGATTTCCTCGGGAATTCTGTTGTTGAGCGCTGTAGTGGGGGAATGATTCTTTAGATAAATAGCTGTACTAACAGCTTCTCCCCAGTAGGCTCGTGGTAGACCAGCATCTTCAAGCATTGACCGCGCTTTCTCTATTACAGTACGGTTTACCCGTTCCGATAACCCGTTCTGCTGTGGATTATAAGGGATAGAAGTTTGGTGGATAATTCCATTCTCCCTCAAAAAGTTCGACATTGGTCGATTAATGAATTCTCCACCGCAGTCCGATCGGAGTATTTTAATTTTAAGACCTATTTGGTTTTCGACCATATTTTTAAATTCGACAAACTTATTAAAAACTTCGTCTTTGTGTTTAATAAGATAGCCGAAAGTTTTCCTAGAAAAGTTGTCGGTAAAAGTTAAAAGATATAGAGCACCACCAAAAGAACGCGTACTCATTGGTCCACAAACGTCACTGTGTATTAACTCTAGTTTATTACTCGACTCCTTCATAGAGGATATAAATGGTCTCTTTGATAATTTACCTCGTATGCATGACACACACGGTTCGGATAATCTGTCTTTAAAGTCTATGCCTACTTGTTTATTTTTCAAGACGTTGACAGCTTTGTGATTCAAATGTCCAAGGCGACGGTGCCATAGCAACGCTGTTTGTAAACAATTTGTTAAATTAGTTTGGTGGCAGACGTCAAGCTTGTACAAATTATTGAAATTAGACGCAGTTGCGACAATTTGTCCGGAAACTTTACAGTTTTCTTTTCGCAAAATTGTAGCGCCACGCTGGGAAAATAAAACGACAAAGCCGTCACGAACAAGAGAACTCACCGACATCAAATTCGATGCTAACTTTGGGACATAGAGCACATCTGAAATAGTACTCATATCACTATCGCTATTTAGAGGCAAACGCACAGTACCTGATCCTTCACAAAGAATCTGGTCATTGTTGGCAACGAAGATTGGTTTCAACTTCTTATGCAAGCTCTGGAAGCAATTGGAATTGTGACACATGTGTGAAGTTGCTCCCGAGTCTAAAAGCCAATCTTGACTGTTTTGATGACCTGAAGAATATGGAGTGAATGCAGTGAAACGCAGATTATTGGAAATAAAATATATTTATAATAGCCTTATAGTGATGAACAGCGGTAGCAAAAGTAAGGTTAAAAACAACAGTGTGTCAAGCGGATGTCTATAAAATTCAAATACAAGACAGCACTTAGAAAACTGCCAGTGTTCTTATTAGCAAATAGTTTTAACACAACCAATTCATTCTAGATTACCGTGTAAACATTATTATGACGAGGACACCATTAACTTGGAAAAAAAGCATAAAATGATTTTACAAATTATCATAAGCATCTACTTTAAGCCAAGATAGAGTAAATAATCTAATTGTGGGCACATTTCGCCAAATCTTCATTTTTTTACTCGCCAAGATTTCCAGTCACATTCTTACCCGTCATCGCGTCGCGGCTAAAATTGTCGCCCGTGTGCTCACTCACTAACACGTCCCAGCTATTTGTCAAAGTCATAGCTCATATTTTATAAGACGAAGGACAATAGTAACTACGTTTTGATATCGACGGAGCTAGTTGTGAACGGTTGATGGATCGCTTGGGAGATGTGGCTCTTTGTTAAAATAACCTTATTGATGATGCGAATAATGAACGAGGAAAGCCAGGGCCTCCGCTGCAAAGCTTAAGATATTTCTTGAATATAAAACAACATTTCCTTTTAGAAAATGGTAATTAAGTTTTGCGTGCGATACAAAGAATTTGAGTATCGTAAGCTGCTTGGATGAGGCGGAAAATTCTTGTATGTCAATGAGGTAAGACGGTTATTACTTTACTAAACTACTGAACTAACCCTTATTTTTAAGTATCTTGTATTGACTAACCCATTGTCTGAAATAAACGAATAAGATTAGATTTTTATACTGTTCTCTTCTACAGGTCGTATTTCTTAACCGATTCTCGTGAAATTTTGTAAACAGTTCGATATTTATATGGAACTTTTTTGTAGATTCAATTTTTCGAATTTATTCAAAATTGCAGAGAAATGGGGGTTGAAAACCTAAAAAAAACCGGTCAAGAGCGAGTCGGACTCGCGCACCGAGGGTTCCGTACCATCATAATGAATACACAGCAGGGTAGAATAATAAAATTATTATTGCAGTTTTAGGTCAGCGCCATTTCTTGACCGAAAGTGGAACTAATGTTAACTTTATTAAAAGACGGATGTAGCGTAGACAGCCGGCGGCGGAAGTATCCCCGTCTCTTTCTACGGGGCGTGGCGAAAATGGCGGTGCGTCATTTCAAGACGTAAACACTTGTATCACTATAGCAACGCGCTAATTTTTTATTTCAATGTCAAAACTCTAGATTTTCTGTCAAGTTATGGATAACACCTTCGTACAATACTGTTCTGTATTCGTAAATTCAAATGCAGAGTAAATTCGCAAGACGGCAATTCGTGCAAAATTATTCCCTAACCATTCCAAAATATCAAAAATACACAACGCAAAATTCAAGTTTTCACTTCTGCCGGCACTCCCGGAGTGCAACCCGAATTTTTTTGTTACTTCAACGGGTCGAGGGGTGGAAAATAATGTAAAATAAACCGCGAATTTCGTATGTCACATCAAATTATAAGGGAATTAGTCAAAGAGAGATTCGCGAGCTCTATATACAGCTCACAGAGCCACTAGAATAATAGTGTTTTTGATTGGTGAGTACCAAAATTAAATGTATTGCTAGACCAAATGAACCACCATTTTACCTGTAAATTAACCCATTTTAATTAACCAATCTTTTAGCGTGAACTAAACTATTTCTCTACTAATCCTTAACTCCAATATTAGAATGATCAACAGTCACTGAACACAAATTATTATAAGACTTGTAGGAAAGAAGTAGTAAGTAGTATGGAGAGAGGTAGCCACTAGTAGGAAGGCCAAAGTGGAAGATACTCCTCCGGGTGGGTGATCTTAGCCCGGGGACCGCGGTCCTACCGATGATGGTTGAAAGTTGTATATATATAGTTTGGCGGCTGAGAAAACTCCGATAGTGAGATGTAGGTTTCTCCATATATTCTCCATACTACAAAGTACTACTCCTTACTAATATTTTGTGTTTATTCGACACTAGCGCCATCTAGTACACGGTGATGAATCTTGTTGCAACCGTGTGTTGTGGTATGTGCGGCGTCGTAGGTAGATGCCGCTACAGACTGATAAGAATATTTGGTAAAGCCGTTTCCAAAACTAGACTTCAAGAAAAAAAGCTTTGTATTGGTATGGTCAATGAAAGACCAAATTCTAGAGCGTTCAGCTTAGTAATAAAGAATTAAGGCAATGTTGTAATGACCAACACATTTACCCATGGATTCAAAATGGATGTTAAGAGTTATGGAAATGTATTATGATAATGCGTCTAACGACTTCGTGACTGTCTTGGAATGGGTCATACAGACTTTAAGAACAGCAAACTTTTTTCAAGGGTTGATTTTTTCACTTATATTTGAATCTTTATCTCTTTTTAACGACGTTTCAATATAATATGACAAAAAAAAACCAGTTAGTCTTTAGTCTAACAAACAAAACTTTAGGTTCCATAAGTGTATAAATAATACTATCACAATTGAAACTGTTTGTCTTGCCTTGTAAATGGCATTATCAGATATCTGCTACTCAATCTAATATTAGCATTTGCGAGAAGAAAGTTTAAAATATACCTACTTAGAATATACGAGTAGATAAATGCTAAAATGATGGGATAATCTAAATTTGTAGGGATCAGACTTAAAGTTCAACATTGGCGAGTCAAAGTTTCATCTTATTGCTAGACCAAGCTAGACCAACATTTAATTTTAGTAATATTCAAGTTAATAAAAACATAGTTATATTATTGCCTAATAAGAGTTTTCCGCCTCGTACAGGCAGCTTACGATACTCTTTATCGCTCACAAAACTTTGTAATCCACGTCATTAATTCAATGGTTCTTCGACATTCGAAAGAAACATTTAATTTTCTTCAAATATTTGTTAATGTATATTATAGTTAAAAGTTTGGCATTTACAAATGTCACTGTAAATGCGAAACCTAGAAAATCATTTTATGCTTACCAAACTTTATAACATTATCTCATACACTAAGGCAGATGGCGACAATTGGACGTTACACACCGTTTCCTCGACTAATCCACTTTTCCATCCAATTAATTTAATTATGAAAGTAATATGGATTAAAATATAAATTAAAGCTTGTTGGAGAGTTGAAATCAGAATTTCACAACAGAAATCTTTTCTGTTTCGGCGAGCTTTTTTCAGAATATCATTTTAATTTTTCATCAATAGACTTTCAAAACCAATTTTACTTTCTTGTTAAGAGGGCTCCACACTCGCGCCGCGAAAGCCCGCGAAGGCCGCGAACCGCGAGTGTGGAGGGTTTCGCGGCTTCGCGCATGGGCTTCGCGGCTTCACGTTCGCGCTTCGCGGCGTTCCCCCTCCGGTGGCGGTTTTTGGTCCGCGTCAAAGAACTTGTGTGCCGAACTAATGTTGCCGTGATTCGCGGCCGCGGTTCACGCGCGAGTCTGGAGGGCTATATTTTTCGCACCGTTTTCATGGTTTCGCCCGTGATTCGCGGCCGCGGTTCGCGGCGCGAGTGTAGAGCTCTCTTTACAGTTAAATTAGTAGCTTATATAAAACAAATGAAATCATATTATCTACTGTTCTCAATGTTATTTTTAATGCTTTTGACTGTAATTTATTTAAATTATCGATTTTATTATAAATAAACTCTGTGTAGGTACACTAGACACGGCACGTCAGATTTATAACATATTTATCTACTACAATTTAATTTTGTTAAAAAGAGCTGTAAGCTATTACTAACTAAATACTAATATACGAGTTCTGGGTTTCATTTTGAATGTTCCATAAAATAACGTAGTACTTCCTCTTCGTTTTCGGTTAAAATGCAAATTTATTTTCAGAGATAGAACATAAAATGTTAAAAACAGATTTATTCAAATTCAGACCTTTTCAATTTACATCTAAAGTGTGAAGTTTAACGTAACTGACACAAATTCTGTATCGCATACTCCAGTGGTGGAAAACGAACGTCACGACAAAGCCGTAACTAAGACTTCAGTTCCGTGATTCGCATGCTACCGATGGTTATGGAATCCTAGTAGCACAACACAATGGAAACTTATTGAATTTATACTATGAATAACATTACTGGGACTTGACTCCTGTATTATTAGATCCTCATCGAACATCGAAGCGCTCATGGCGGAACTTGACAGACTGATCGTACTCGATCACGTTTGTTAAGCAACGCTCAGTCCGGCCAGGTGTCGGATGGGTGACCGTTAAGTGGCATTACAACTGAGCGCTTCCGTGCTTCGGAGGGCACGTTCAACCGTCGGTCCCGGCTGTTGTCATCTGATAACAGTCGTTAAGCCAAGTCAGAGGCCTTACAGGCGGCTTGATAAACTCTAACACCAGAGGTGGCCACTATTCCTCATACGATAAGAAGAAGATTAGATCCTTACCTATGAAGTTGACGTTTTGCATAGAGATTTTTTAATAAGTTGCATTTTCCATACTAGCATTTTCATAGTTTATTTAACAACCGTGAACGCTATTGTAAAAAAATTTTGATGGTACAAATATTTAAACATTAAGTTAACTTAGGCAACATAACTTAAGGGAAAAAAAATTTAAGGCCAAGCTACAACGGATAAGGTGGTTATTTTCGCTAACAAAAAAGGAGTCACTTTCAAGGTATTTTTTATGCGAAGCGCTCATGGCGGAATTTGACAGACTGATCGTACTCGATCACGTTTGTTAAGCAACGCTCGGTCCGGCCAGGTGTCGGATGGGTGACCGTTAAGTGGCATTACAACTGAGCGCTTCCGTGCTTCGGAGGGCACGTTAAACCGTCGGTCCCAGCTGTTGTCATCTGATAACAGTCATTAAGCCAAGTTAGAGGCCTTACAGGCGGCTTGATAAACTCTAACACCAGAGGTGGCCACTAATCCTCATTCGATAAGAATAATAAGATGAATGCTAAGAAAACAAAATAAATAGACATTAAATGCTAATAGTTGACGGCTGTGGTCATAATTTGATGTTATATCCAGCAACCGATAAACATTTTGAATCACAGTAGTTATGAGGTTTTCTCTGTGTTTAAAAAAAACACCAATTTCAGGATTATTCACTGAGGATCTCATTCCCCGAGGATCATGTCCCGTCTCGAATTGTTTTTATGTTCATGTACTTAATCAATACATATTCGAGATCCTCCGGGACATGATCCTCCGGGAATTAGATCTTCGGGGAATGTGATCCACAGGGAATAACCCCAATTTCATAGGGAAGGACCCAATAGTAGAAAGTTATTTTGGTTTAAATCTACCTGGCTTGGTACGTCGCTATACCATCATACTGTAGACAATCATCATCATCACTAAGTGAACCACTTAACCTCTACTTAAACCTCCCAAAGGGTTCACTCAACCTAAGACTACCACAGGGAGTTTGTTAAAAAATCTATGTTCAAAATTATAGTTCAGTGAGATGTATGTAGCAAACTACTTATTTACTCATTTAACATCCATATCGAGGAGTTTTTGGCGTCATTATGTCGAGTTCGGTACAGTGACTATTTTCATTATTCCCAAATTGATTCATAGTGGATAAATTGTGTAACGATATTGTGTCCTTAAATTGGTGCAGTTTTGTGGTATAAGTAGTATCTACGCAACTGAATAATATGTGGGATAATTAAAGTAGGCGCGATCTTGGTTGTGCGAAGCTGCGACTTTTATTGTAGTAGTGGCTACCTCGGCTGATCTTACCGAGTAAACTGTCTTGATATATTTGGTGTTAAATGCTCCAAGCAGCATTGGAATGCTCCCGCATTTTAATGTAAACTGACACAATCTACCACTGAATCTATTCAACACTTGACACTGGTAAAAAATATTCCCTAAAAAGAAGAGTAGATTGCCAAACTAAACATAAGAAGAAGAAAAAAAACATCCATATCTATCATACATTAATATACATACAGGGTCATTTCATAAAATATTTTATAACATATCATCCAAGGATGCGGGCAGTAAGAAAGGAGAAATAAAACAAGAAATATTCGGTATTAAATTTTAAAAACCCTCGTCATCAACATTACCTATTTTAGTTTTAAGACAATCACAGAATGATCAAATGCATTAATTCTGAGATATAATACTTTTATCATTATGTAATGATAAACGTTTTCTTCATGAAATAAATTTACAGGAATTCGCATGAAAACCTTAAAATGTAGCATGGACATAGCCAAGATTTCGCAGCAAACGCAGTAACTGCTCAGTGTGAACATTCCCAACTATAACTTACTCGGCGTCCCTGACGCGGGTCGGAATTTAAACGGGTAGACTAACAATATCGGCCTTTTCTTTACCTTTGTCCACATATTTCTTGTGTCCAATCCCAGTTTTCCTTCGGGTTAACTTCGTGAAACTAAAAAAGGTAGACATAAATTCTGGCGAAGATAAATTGCAGTTAAGATTTTCTTATTGTCCAAGATTTTTCTTTGCGATGATTGTTTAATCTTTCATGTGCGTACTTATTTCTACTTTTTTATCATAATCTGTTTATTTTTACTTATTTATTTTACAACATTTAGGATCCAAACAGTTGTGTACATTGATATTTACAGACAAAAATATAAATTCCTTATACATAGACCTTATAGTTCCATAGTTTAACTATTAGGTAGTCGGAAAAGTTCGTGGCCTTTTTGTACTAAAAATAATAAAGATACCACAGCGAGGAACATTTTGTCATCAAAATTACCAGACTTGAAGCTGCTAAACCCTTTTTTTGCAATAGTATTCGACAAAGCATCTTCTCTATTAACATTACAAATATTTATTTGAGCATTAGCAGCATTTTTTTTTATTAAGGGTCTGAACCCTTATCCAAAAAATTTGCAAAACGTATCTAATGAGCCGTGAAGTTTTCCGACTATACCTATTATATTAAGTAAGTACTACACTACCTATACCTACGTACTGAACTGAAACGACTGAAAAGTCAGTCAATCTGTTCTCCAGTCGTCAGTTTCAGCGGAAGAGGAAGACTGTGTCCGGAAGTAATCTGCTACATAATTCATCTCCATTTTTCTCTGGTGGTCGCCTTTTTGTGCATACATGCAAGTGGTCATCCATGGCTGCTCTGATTTGGTCCAGCCATCTCATTTGTCTATTTAAAAAAAATCATTATTTACCTCTACAAAAAAAATCTCGAAATGTAAATATCAGTTACATAAAAAAGACGATGTACAAAAGTTTTAACGCAAATGGCAATGAAAGGGATGTCGAAACCAGAGCCAAAGTTGGCAGATTTCAGTTACGAGGTAGCCAAAAACTTTGTTACCTGAAAAAACATCGAATGATTGAAATAAAATAGAATGAAACAATATCCGAATCGAGTTAATACTGGACTGATAGTAAATTTCCCTCCGCTCTACCGTAACTGCCCAGCTTCAGTTTTCGTTTGTCCGGAATTGAATCTTAATGTAAGTGGTGTACGGATGTGAATGGTTTGAGCGATTGTTAAGGGGAGGGTGACACTATGTGTACTGTGGAATCCAAGTCAACCAACGTTGTTGATAAGGGTCGCAGTTCCTAAGGCGAAGGTGTCCTATCGGCCTTACTCCTACTTATGCTGCTTGTGTAAGTTTTGAGAGGTAGCGATGTAAAAATTAAAACCCATCGTTTTCGTTTTCAAAAATAATGGACATCTGAGCCTATTTATAGTTTGATCAGATTCCAAATACAGTCGCCAGCAAAAGTTATTACTGCAGTGGCCTATTTTTAAATAAACGAGGTAACTTTGAAGCTTTGGTTCTCCACCCAGGATTAAGCGGGGTGTGATTTAATGAAAGCAATTCAAAAAATAAATGGAGGAGGCCCAGATCGCCAAAGAAACCCAATGGATTAGAAGAGTCGTTTAGCTAAAAGTTGAACTTAAAAAAATAAAAAGCTAAAATTACATCAAAAGTTTGGAAAATGTAACACTAAAAAGTCCGGTCTCTGGTGTAAACGACTCTTCTAATGCATTGGGTTTCTTTAGCGATCTGGGCCTATTTACTCTTTGAGTGACCATATCATCAAATGTCATGCCGTTTTATCCTGGGCGAAGAACCAAAGCTTCAAAGTTACCTCGGTTGTATGAAAATATGCCTCCGTAGTACTTACTTTTGCTGGCGAGTGTATTTGTACTTTATTTTTATCACAGATTTTAATAATCATTTGATTATAAAATTTATAAATTGGGTTATTGTCTGATGACCCTAATCTGCAAGTCCAAAGTTTTGTGTTGTAAATGTGTACCTACTCAATAGGGAAAATGTATCAATGTTTTTTAATCAAAATTATAATGCGTGAGAAAATCAACTGTATTATTGAAACTTTTCTGTTGCGTTTTTTTCTCGTGATATACTTACTTGAAGTTAGCACGCATCAGCTCCTGCCGAAAACGCTGTATACAAATATGTGACGTCACTTGTCACGTTTCAGGTATGTTTCAAGCGCGTTTAATATAGATTTAGCCAAGATTTTTTTATTATCTCCTTAAATTTTGCGTTTAAGTATGTATCATACAAAAATATATTATTTCTTATTCGATATTCTATTTGACTGTTAAATGCATTATTTGAAAATGAAAAAAAAATCGCTATTTTCCCCTGATTTCATCGTGTGATAAAACTAAAATAATACGGTTTTTTATATTTTTAGCTGTTCCATAATGTTTTTGACAAGTGTCCGATCAAGCTCAAATTTATCAAAATCGGTGACTTATGCATATTCCCTAATAGGGATACAGACAATACAGTTAACGAATCCAACTACTTAAAAGCGTTCTTTTTTTAGGGTTCCGTACCTAAAGGGTAAAAACGTGGCCCTATTATTAAGACTTCGCTGTCCGTCTGTCTGTCTGTCTGTCTGTCACCAGGCTGTATCTCGTGAACCGTGATAGCTAGACAGCTGAAATTTTCACAGATGATGTATTCCTGTTGCCGCTATAACAACAAATACTAAAAATAGCATAAAATAAATATTTAAGGGGGGCTCCTATACAACAAACGTGATTTTTTGCCGTTTTTTGGTACGGAACCCTTCGTGCGCGAGTCGGACTCGCACTTGGCCAGTTTTTTAAATTAATTTGGTTTTGTAAGTGAAGGAAGACTGTCATTGCAACACTTTACATTCTTATGTAAGAAAATATGTGTTGTGTTATGTTTGAATTAGCAGCCTATTTCATTAAAAATCGCCAGTCGCTCATGAATTGAAAACGTCTAAAAGTCGTAAATCCCCGGTAACAAATTGAGTTTACAACATCGGATTACAAGCCAAATTAGATCATATTTCTCTAGCCACTTTATGTAACTATTAGTTACTTTGGTCTAGCGATAACAAACTTCGGTGTGTATTTAACTTGGAAGTAGGAATGAAAGGTCAACAATGAAATTATCTTTGTTATTTTGGTACTATTATATTATGGCAAGTAAAAAGTTTTTGAAATAAGAATCCAAAAATAAACGTTTTTGCAAAAACACAGAAAGCTTCAATACATAAGTCATAGACTTAATAAGATTTATAAGTATATTTTTTGTTTTCCGTCTATCGTATAGTATTCAATCTACAAGTTTTTTAGTGAATTCAATATCAACAAAAATTATAACTTTTTTATTCAAGTATCAATTAATTATTCTTGACGGTTTTCAGTAGACAAACTGTGTTCAGCATTTTTAGGGTTCCGTAGCCAAAATGGCAAAAAACGGAACCCTTATAGATTCGTCATGTCTGTCTGTCTGTCTGTCTGTCTGTCTGTCTGTCCGTCCGTATGTCACAGCCACTTTATTCCAAAAGTATTAGGACTACATAGTTGAAACTTGGTAGGTAGGTGTATTCTGTGAACCGCTTTACGGTTTTTATACAAAAATAAAATAAATAAAAGATTAAGGGACATGGAA
Source organism: Agriphila geniculea (assembly GCA_943789525.1). NCBI lineage: Eukaryota > Metazoa > Arthropoda > Insecta > Lepidoptera > Crambidae > Agriphila > Agriphila geniculea. Next base: position 1,873,049 of record OX038880.1, read on the forward strand.
CTGAAAGTGAAAATATTTTTTTCATCAAACCAATACTTGTGGGGTGTCTTTAGATAGGTCTTTAAAAATGACATTGAGGTTCCTAAGACTATTTTTTTTCAAAGTCAACCGTTTGAAAGATATATGCCGCCAAAGTGGTAAAATGTGTGTCCCCCCCCCCCCCCCCTTTAACTTTTAAAGTAAGAAGGTAAAAAATCAAAAAAAATATAAGCTATAGATCTTAATAAACACTTTCAACGAAAATTGGTGTAAACGAGATACAGTAATTAGTTTTCGAGATATAGTACATTTTCCAAAACCGCAAATATAACTTTGTCATTCATACAAACACTGTGAAAAACAAAGTTATTTTTTCAGACGAAAAATGATAGCGGTATTAAAATATGGTATGGTATAATGTACATACGGAACCCTAATGCGCGTGGCCCGACACGCACTTGGCCAGTTTTTTTAAATTAGATTGTTTTACATATTTTAGCAGACTGGAAGTAGAAATGAGATAGGTAGGTAGTTCACCAATTGACTAGTAGTCTTAGAGCTGATTAAGTTGCAATATAAAAACATTATGGCAAAATATAATATCAAGATCATAAAATAGCGAGTTAAGCAAACGTGTTCCTACGATCCTTAACATTGATACTCAAGTGATCTATGGGAAAAGACGATAAAGTCGTACAAAGAAACCTAAATAACAAAGTCAAACCTTGTACCTACACTAAAAAAAAAAAACGAATAAACTGGCTTCAAATCCACAGTGACAATCGACGCACAGATCCTCCGATAAGACAGTGATATATAGGCCCAATTGCTTTTGCAAATTGTTCGCCGGCACCGCGCGGTACACCAAATTTATGTTTCTCAATTATTTTTGTGTGGCCAAATGAAAATAACAATAGTTTGTTTTTCTGTGTTTTGCTACATAAAGGCTTATTTTGTTCTTATTTGAGGTCATGAAAAGACAATATGGTGTTTATCGGACACTCCCAACCTTCTTCCAACTTTTTGCGGAATGTATGATTTTCTGACTTAAATCGCAAATATTTCTTCTTATCGAATGAGGAATAGTGGCCACCTCTGGTGTTAGAGTTTATCAAGCCGCCTGTAAGGCCTCTAACTTGGCTAAACGACTGTTATCAGATGACAACAACCGGGAGCGCCGAAGCACGGAAGCGCTCAGTTGTAATGCCACTTAACGGTCACCCATCCGACACCTGGCCGGATAGAGCGTTGCTTAACAAACGTGATCGAGTACGATCAGTCTGTCAAGTTCCGCCATGAGCGTATATTTTTATTGATATTTTGTTATGTTATGTTATGAATTTGTAAGTCTAAGTGTATGCACAAAAAATTACATTCTTAAATTGGAACTATTGGCTCCGTGCACGCTTTTAGCGCCACCTAGCGTGTTACAACTTTGTTGGCTCTGACCTGACCGTTGTGACTTTTTGATATGTAATGGCGGCATTGTGACAAAATGTTAAAAAATACTATACATATTGTGTTATTAATGTAAATTTCAAAATTACTATGATTTGGGTGGACAAAGTGTTGTGAAATGATTTTTGGTCATTTAAATTAAATATGGCAAGTAAGATCTATTCAAAAAGAGTGTTTTATTTTGGTTATATCAGGGTTTGTTTACTTCTTTTTTAGTTGTAGATTTTGTAAAACAAGAGGATAAAGCTACTTTAATAATTTTACTAAGTGATAATAAACATATATAATTATTCCTGTATCGCTAGTAATAAATTAAATATCGTTTTCAAACAGATTACAGAGCCTTCTTTATTTCTACTTTTTGCCACCATGAGCGCTGCGATCGACTATTATACCTTCGCACCCTCCCAATACCAGACAGTTTAAAAAATAAACAAAAGAACAGTAAGGGAATTTACTGGGTTTATGACTTTAAAATGTCGAAATGCTTACTTCATTGCTGTGTACTTTACAATATAACTTTGAAGACGTACAAACAAAGTTGGTCCCTTTGTAAGCATCTGTCATGAGCTTATGACTTGTTTGTAACTTTAATTTCGACTTACTTGGATAAAGCAGTGATAACTTTACTGTAGATAGCTGCAACTCAGAACTCGTGCAGTAACAACAAGACTTGAGATATTAGTAGAAAACATTGCAATAAATCTTTATCAAAATTTGTCTTACGTAAAGAACATTATTTATAGTTTACTAAGTATAGAGTTGCTATAAATAGGTGGCGAGTTACAACAGATCTTTTAGGTCGCAGTGACTACAGCTTTATCTGAGCTGCATAGCAATCTCCTCCTCACAATCAAATAATAAATAATACTAAGTATAAGTAACAACAACTTTTGAAGAGAGCAATATGACCGATGTAATAGCTGCTGCACTTCAACATAAAACTAAAACAACTGCCCATCTTATCATTCTTTAAGATCATAACTGTAAAGTGATGATGTTTTAGATTTTTTGATTTTGAAGTGTTTCAAAAGTGTGACATGAACAAGAACATAAGTGGCTAATATGGCTAGATCTTATAACATCTTAGATCCTTTGAAGGACTGTAAACTATAGTAAATGATATTAATCTCTAAATGATACTTCCAAGACTTCCACGATGTGAAAAAAGTTCGTGAAAAAAAGCCAGTTTTTTTCTTTGTGTCGAACCCTCTAGATTGTAGAAAGTTATATTATTTTTACTCTTGCTGGCTCTTTTCGGTATGATCAAGATCTCTGCCTTAGATATTCGACATTCACAAGTGTTTAAAACACCCTTTAATGGCTTCATTATTTGAGTTTCGTAAAATTTGCTGTAAGTTGCTGTGAGCTAATGTATGAAAAGCTCATAAGTGCTCGCTGTGGGTTTGTATTTAGCTGTTCATGTTCAACAGTGGACTTTTGCAGGCTAAAGATGACCTTAAAACTATTTGTATTAAAGTTTGGGGGTCGAAATAGCTCTGAACGTTTTCAACGTACAGTTAGTAACAATCCAAATTTTATTAATGCAATAAAAATGATTATTAGATTCAAAATTTTTGATCGTCTTTTTGATACATCTTGATTTCCCAGAAACTCACTTTGCCCAAACAGAATCCTAAAAATCGGAAATAAATTCTGTTTTTTGAACATGTAGTTCAAAATAAAAAAATAAAAATATATTAAACCATAAAAAAAAAACAATTCCATTAGCAAGCAGCAGTCGATCCCACTCGTTGCATCGCGACTTTTATAGTCACAGACTAAATTACTCGTTATAGTGAAATAGGAACCGCAGTTGATTCGAACATAACTGTTTGCGGTTTGGCAGCGTGTACTTTACATACTGTAACCGCAGCAGTTTAGTCGGTATACCCGATAGCTATCAAAGAGTTATGTTTTCAGCACGAAAACGGTTCAAAGGTTTCTGGTGAACTCACACGGGTGTAGCAAACAAAACTATATGTTTTTAAGCAAATCGACGGCAGCAAAGAACAAAGAGACATCTTTTTTTTTACGAGATCTGCTTTTTAGGGTTCCGTACCCAAAGGGTAAAAACGGTACCCTATTACTAAGACTACACTGTCTGTTTATCTGTTTGTCTGTCGCTTTGTCACCAGGCTAATATCTAGACAATAGAAATTTTCATATATCAATAAATATTTTTCTGCTAAAAATATCCTGGGCCGTATTTAATAACGTGACAATTTAGTTTACATTGCGGTGTAGCTATGAGTATTTTCTTATATTTTCTAATTGGTTGACGCAATCGATATGAAATTGTCATGAGAGGTGACAAATTGTCACGTTTATTAAATAGGGCCCCCCTACAATGACTATCAAAAGTAATATCGAAGCGATATTGTGATTGAGATGGCGCTATACGCGATGTATAGCTCAGCCTTTCTATTGTCTAATTTCAAAGTCTATCGCAATCGCTTTAAGGATGTAAATGAATGATGTAAATAAAGATGATAAAAACTTACCAAAGAAATGCAGCAATGTGTCACATCCATCTGTCAAACGAAAGCGATTGCGATAGATTTTTAAATTAGACAATTAGCCCCCTGGCTCTATCACAACATCACTGATGTTGCTATAAAAAGCTTATAGTACGGCCTCTGGTCCAGAATATAGAATAGAATAGAATAAATGTTTATTTAGTACAATCACATAACGTGTCCAAGAAGCGGGTAAATTCATAATAAGTGTGGTCAGTTTGGTTGTTGATCGGGCTTCGGACTCAACTTAAATCTGGCTTAATAAATAACAGACATTAAGTAGCGGTAATAGGAAAACATGGTTTGCTCGGGCCATATTTTTATATAGAAAACGTAAACTTGTAGCCACCAAAAAAATCATACGACAAACTAAAGAGTTTATCTAGTTGCAACAAACATTGAATTGCGTATAAACCTCACAGATGATTGTAAAAAAAATCTGAATATCATCAAAAGCGCTTATCGCAGGCCATATTTTTGGCGTAAATAATAGCGTAAACGTATTAAATTCTACATCAAAATACATTTTAACGTACTCTGCAGTTGCTCCAATATTTTTTTTTCAAGAAAGATAATTGTGCTAAAGATAATGATAAAAAAACCACGAAAAACATCGAAAAAGTGCAGAAGTGAGGTTATTTTCCATACTCTTTACACGTAAAAAAAAAGACAGAGACAAATAATTTCGCATAACGGAACCTTAAGTAGACAGTTTTTCAGTGGTTAAAGATGGCGAGTGAAACGCGTTTCTAGTTTTTGCCTTGTAAATGATCAGATTGTAGCGCCATATTTAATTAGTGAGAAAGAAGCTATACTCCTTTTTAACATAATGAAAGCTATACAAAATAGCTTTACATACGGCCCGCAACTAGAATCTAATCAGTAAGGATTTTAGACGACATTTGATGCCAATACGTAATTATTTGTGTTATTTGCGCAACGCGTGAATTACACGCGTTGCGCCTGGCGCAAGCGAATGTCAGCTATCCTTTTCTTCCTTTCTATGAAAATATACTTAAACAAAATAAATAAAGGTTTTAATTTAGTACTTATGTGTTTTTTCATCTTTAGTCTAGCCCGCTAACGCACCCTAAATGGCCCTTTAGAAAAATCAGTCTGACACCCCTGCATCATGCAATTCTAGCTAGCAACATCGAAATGTTCAAGACTAACCTTTTCTTTTCACTACTATTTCTTGGAGGAACTAGCATAAAGATCCACTTTCATCCATACGACTACGTCTAAACACAATCACTCACCCTCCCTCGGAAGGAACCAGACCGTTGCGACATTCCTTAGATGTAAATGGATCTACAGATAAGCTTCGATATATGGCGGCAATTTCCTCAGCTACTGCGAACGGAAAGGAGTAATATCGCGCCTTAACCTCTTTTTATGCGGAACTCCGAATATTCTAAGTCTCCACCCTCCTTAGAAATAACGCTAAAAGTTCTCGTTTTCGTGGAATTATGCCAAAAAATCTCCTAGTAAAAGTGAAATTTACTTGATAAATAATTCTCCTGATAGCTCTGTGCCCTGTTTGCTAAAAATTACAAGTTTGGAATTTTTAAAAACAATTATTTTCCTTATGAAAATAATTATTCTACAAATCTTTTTTTCAAAACACGTAAAATTAAACGCTACAAATATTTTTTTTTATTTAACTAGTATGTTTTCAACCTTATATTAGTCATCTCGTTAATCGAAAAAATCAAAAGTTGTAAAAAAATTTACAACCCGAAAAAAACTCAATGAAAAATCCTGAGTATTCCTGAGGGTGTCCGGCGACTCTCCATTCTGTCTGAAAATTTTTACAAGTGTTTTGCATAAATTATTTGGAAACATACATAATTTACAGGAACTGTAAGTTTTCATAAACGGCTTTAGTCACTCATGTAAATACCCCATAACGAAATAAGTAATTTACGTACAAAACCAAAAGTTAATTAACATAAGGCGTCTAAATAAATTCGGCAATTTCACTAATACCCTTCTAATTTGGATTCGGTAATGAAATTGAGGATTAAAATGTTAATAATCCTACCACCAAAAGCGATTACTTGTGACGATGATAACGAAAACATTAAATTTTCTGGACACGGCATTATAAATGGATTGAGAAGCTGATATGAGCTAATTAGCACGTAAACCAGGCCAACATAACCAATGGAACTTAGGAAATTTTTAATTGTAGATGACTGGTAAAGAAATGCCTTAATACACAACAAGGATATACTATTTGTAGTTTTGGCTTGGTATTAGTTTCGCGGGCGATCGAATAACAACCAAATTTTCCCTAAAGGCTGAAAAACACAAGAACAAGCAGACGAACATTCATTTTTAGGGTTCCGTACCTCAAAAGGAAAAAACGGAACCCTTATAGGATCACTTTGTTGTCCGTCTGTCTGTCCATCCGTCCGTCTGTCTGTCAAGACCCTTTATCTCGGTAACGCGTGGAGGTATCGAGTTGAAATTTAAACTATGTACTAAGGCCTACGGTCCCTTGAAGCTGTAAAAAAACCAAACTTCTTAATTAATGTGAAAAAAAGATACTGCCGTTTAGGGCGCAAAAAACGCATTTTTGATACTCTCAAAGGAATCAAAACTCATAGGGTACTTCCCGTTGACCTAGAACTATGAAATTTGGCATGTAATAGCGTCATAAACTACACTTACAGGAATAAATCTGAAAACTGTACATTAGTAATTAAATCATAAAAAATATAGTTATTAAAATACGTAATTAAATCATCGAGTGAAACCACGGTATGCGCGGTCATTGTTTACCTTCTTATTGACTTTTTTGATAATAGCGCCACTAATTATTTTTAAAATATCAATATTTATTATTTTTAATTAATTAGACTCTTTCAAATATTGTTACAGATAATTACTTTTAAAAATAATTAAAAAGGAATAAAATTGGCTCTAAATATTTCCGCAACATGGCGGTATGTCACGCCGTTTGACAGGGGCCAAAGAGTAAAACAAGCACAGAGTGCATTCCAGCAGACCAATCGTTAATCGATCACCTAAGGCGTCAAATACACAGAAGCGACGCGGCGCGGATACGGTGGCAATACGTTGCAGATGTGAGACTTTCGGATGCTTTCGGCCAATCAAATACACGTATTGCCGGCATCGCCGCCGTATCTGTGCCTTATCTCCGCCGTATCTCTTCTGTGTATTTCACGCCTAAGAGTAAATTTTAACCATCAGCGCGTTTCTCACACCGATGACGGGACTCGAACGGGATGAAAACAAACTTTCGGACCAAGGGAGGTGATGACTGGAAGGCATTTGTTTTCTTTTGGGGTGTTGTTGGAAGGTCGAAATTGGAAAAAAAAGAAGGAACCGAAGCGAAGCGAAAGCGGTTCGCTAGTAATAAATAAAATCTATACATATAAAACTCTAAATTGATTGATTGATTGGTGATTGATTGGAGATTGATTGGTGATTGATTGTTGGGATATGCCTAGAGCTCTAACGGCTGAAATTAAAGACACCGGAGGGTAGATACCTTTCATGGTGTAGGTGAGCACTAAGAAAGGATTTTGGAAATTTCACCTCCCAAGAGGATGAAATTTAATAAGGGATGAAAGTTTGTATGGAAGTCTTTTAGTTCCAAAGGTAGGATGTTCAAATTTTGTGTTTAGGCTGACGATGACGATTAAAAATTATAAGGGGAAACGTTTAGTTCGTGCAGGGGCGATACGCGCGCACACGAATTTTGTGTGTTTCTTTCAGACAAAATTCTCCGGGGGGGGCTATTAAGAAGTTCGGGGGAGCTCGTCCGTCGATCACTACACTAGTTAGCCCGTCTACCTACACACAACTCATTTTTCTCCGGGGGGGCACTAAGGCTGCTCCGGGGGGGCACCGCACCCCTGAAATAGTACCTGAAAGAAACACCTGGTTAAGCGACGCTGTTGCCCATAGTACATCAATAAATATAAACAGTTTGCAATGTGGAGTGTCAGCCACTCATTTTTCAGTCACCACAAGCAGCTGTGCTTAAGATTTGTAAATTAACTGTCCGCCTATTCGCTCTTCCACCTGTCCGCCTGGTCGTCCATCCACGTTTTTGCCTATCCCCCGTCTATCCTACTTTTGAAAGACTGTTCTAAAGTAACATATCCAAATATTTATATTTATGATGGTACGGAACCCTCGGTGCGCAAGTCCGACTCGCTCTCGACCAGTTTTTTATTTATAATAAAACTAAAAGAAGACAAATATTTTAATAATATATGAATTATAATACAACACTTATTTCAGACTAGCGGCCACCCGCGGTTTCACCCACGTAGTTCCCGTTCCCGTGGTAAAATCGGGATAAAAAGTATTCTATGTTTTAATCTAGGCTATCTTCTATCTGTGTACCAAATTTCAACCAAATCCGTTTAGTAGTTTTTGCGTGATTGAGGAACAAACATCCAAACCTCCAAACCCACAAACTTTCACATTTACAATATTAGTTGGATGTTAATTTAACTAAGACTAACATAGTCTAGTAACAATAAAAAAACAGCAATTAATTACACCCTCTCACACTTTTATTATTACACACCGAGAGGACAGAAACAATTATTTTAAATTAAATTAAAAAAATAAATTATATTGTTTTTAAGTTTGCATATCTCTGGACCAATTTTACGGATATGGCCACATACGGCTTAGTAACTTTTATTACAACTCTGAGGCTAGTGGCCGTTGTATGTTGAAATACAGGATTTATTATCTTAGTTCAGCAGCAGATGCTACAATTTGTTGATTGTTATTTTAATTTGTTTTAAGATCTTACCTGTAAGAAATACTTATATAACAACATTTAAAGTGTGTATTAATAAATAAATTATTATTATTATAAATTTCACATATGCATCTGGGAAATCGATAGAATAGTTGTGGTAGTTTGTTTGTTTGTTGTAATTGTTGTTTGTAATAGAGTAGTTTAAAAAAAATCGTTAGAGAATTTTGTATCAAAAATTTGTACAGCACCATCTACCGCCGAAAAGCGTCATTAAATTTCTCATAGACAATAAAATTACTCTATTGAGTCCATCTGGTAGGTACTTTGGATTTTACGCACGTTTTTTTTCTCGATAGATGTTCCTGCTCGGTCTATCCTTAAGGCGCTTATAATTAACTTAATTACTAACCCTAGTTTTATAGTGATCATTGTTACTAACACTAATATGGGCTCTGCCTGAAATAAAGAATTTAATAATAATAATAATAGGTCAACTAGCGCCACCAATATATTTATTTATATTACTCGTAAACCAAGTAAAGATTTAAAAAAGGAAACGACCATGCCTTCTTAAATTGTCTCTAATATTTTTTTAATAACTCTTTAATATTTTCCGTTCTTTGTACTAGTTTTAAAATGCATTTGAAAAGACAGTGACGACTTTTGGTTTAAATGGGTTTTAAAACTTAAAGAAAGAATGAAAACTGTTGAAAAGTTATTCAAAAAATATGAGAGACAATTTAAGAGGGCATGATTGTTTCCTTTTTTTTTAAATATTTACCTGGTTTATGTAAGTATAATAAAAATAAATGATTTGGCGACGCTAGTTGACGGTTTTAACGGCCTTAAGAGCCCCTAACCCTGTAATGTGCTACATAGAGGCGATACGCTTGCGAATAATGGCGAAAAATTCATCAATTCAAGCTTCTGCAAAACATACATTTTGTAATCATATAAACTAAATCCATTCAAGAACATGCATTTTCATCCAGGTTATTATATGAAAAATATTAGTAACTCCAACAACCGTCAAAATCCGAACGTAGCAAACCGTAGGCTGCCCTCAACACAGATATTTGTTTAAATAAATTAGGGTTACCGAGATGTAACGTTAATGAGGTGCCTGATTAAATTGCCTGCTTTCTGATAAATACCTCGTTTGGTCGCCTGATAAGAATCTGCTTACGAAAATGATGTGTCAGAAAATATAACGTGCCATTTAGCGGTGACCCTTGAGTACCCTAATTTGAATAGGTTTTAAAACAAGGGTGAAAGTATTTATGGAACACTTAAAACTCATTTAATGTCGTCGTAGTTAATAACCACTGTTGAAACTTGATGATAAATGATATTAGCCTGTAAAATTGTTTTTGATAGAGTCGTTTGAACTTTTATTTAGACAGCGGCTTAATTACTCCTTTAATTCATTTGAATTATCCCAAAATTAAGTATACGTAGTTGTGATTTCATATTGGGAAATCTGTGTCTTCTCAAGCTTATACCCGCTCACTAGATGTGAAACAAAACACTTTTAATGGATACTTTGGTAATTAATTGGTATAATTGGTTTGATTTTGGATTTTTCCGGACGTCTCCGGACACACCATACAACCGCGCCGTTATAAACAGATGACGCCAGATGACGTTTTTATACACGCGCAACTGTGTGTGTAAGTTTAGGGCTGCCATAAAACGTAGTGATTATTTCCTCTGTGGGCTGCCATACAGTTTGTACTATATAAGCGGCGTTCAATTCATAATTCGAACTTTTTGGTTAATATAGTTACGACGCATTGCTTTGAATATCAAAGTTAGTTGACAAACACGACTAAATGAGCACATGATTCGGCACACGAACTCGCGGGGTGGGGTGAGGTAATTGATTCTGGGGCGGGGCGGAGTGTGTCCATTCTGTACGGTAGTACTTATATCTCTTCTGTACTGAAGTTTCGGCAACTTTGCAGCTGCCATGGTCACAGGACAAAGGTGATACATCGGGAAAAATCCAAAATCAAACCAAATACCAGCTTATTACCAAAGTACTTTTAATAAAACAGCGCTAGTTTAAAAGATTTTTATTTCAGATCTATGTCTCTAAACTTCTTTGAACATTGTGAAGGTATTCCATAACAATTCAAGAAGTTTATAGGCAAGTTGGTTAGTTCTTCAACCTTACAGTGACGCGCGATCTAAGTTTCTGTCCGTAAGTGAGATTGTCAGAGCTATAAGAAAGAGGAATTGAATTGTTTTAGGGTTTTCAACACGATAGGTACTTGCGGTGCAGATGGCTTTAAAGTAACTGACCACTTTAGTACTTAGTTACACCAACTGTAATACTTATGTACTCCTTATCAAAATATGGTTGAGCGAAGCGATAGCTGGTTCATGCGTCATGCTCGTGAACAGGTGCTGCCAGTGGGAATGGGTCTGCTTCTGACTAACTGTCTTAACGCATTTTTAATTGTGAGAATTGCTTTTTTATATCTTGTATCAAGTGATTTTGGTAAGTATTGCATACTTAGGTGCACTTTTGAGTGGCAGACAGCAGTAGTTTCTCAACTACTTAGTTGCAAATTATTTACTCTCATAACTACCTATCTGATATGTAGATAGTTAATTAATTTCAATACCTACCCATTGTGTTGTTAACTTTTGTTAATTATTGTGATGGAAAAAGACTTCACTTTAAACGTTTAGGTCATTTTTAGGGTTCCGTACCAAAATGGTAAAAAAGGAACCCTTATGGTGTGACTCACTCTGTCTGTCTGTCACGGGTGTTCCTTGACTCGCCTAAAGTCATTGGTCCTAATTTCATTTGGCCGAATTTCTTTGGCCTAAACTCCATACGTACAATTATTGTTTGGCCTAATAGATTTTTTCGCATTTTTGTCGTTTCGCCTAAACGTTAAAATCCCTAATTATCAAAACCACTAATGTTAATTGTCCTAAAATTTATTAGCATACATATCTTTTGTCATAATAATGACTACGCCGAAGTATTTTTACCGACTTCAAAAGGAGGGAGGTACTCAATTCGACCCGTTTTTTTTTTTTTTTTTGTTTTTTGTATGTACACCGATTACTCGAAGACGGCTGAACCGATTGAAATGATTCAAACGTTATTACATTAGGTAAACTCCCAAGTTGGTCCCATTTTTTAAAATTTTGAAATCGGTTCAGTACTTTTCAAGTAATCTTGAAAAAAGCACGAAAATAGTATGATTTTGTGTGAACTACCTCGATGATCAGTCGTATAACTTCTTTGTTTATGAACTGAATAAGATAATAATTTTTTTGTTGGAAAAGGGATATCTTAAGTGTAGTTCTTTAACCGACATAAAAAAGGAGGTTTTCAGTTTGACCCGCATGTATGTATGTTTCTCCGCGATTAACTCACGTTTGGCTGAGCCGATTTTAATTTCTACCTAAATAATATACCTACACTACCTAATACAAAAGGTACCTACACTAAAAATAAAAAAATAAAAAATTGTTTAAAAAAACAAAAAACCGACTTCAAAAAACCTACCGCTAAAAAGCAAGAAATAATATTCGTAATAATAAAACACGTCTATTGAAGTCGGGTGAGGCTTTTAGAATAAAAAAAGGGATTTGTACTCCAGCCCCACCCGACTTCAATAGACGTGTTTTATTATTACGAATATTATTTCTTGCTTTTTAGCGGTAGGTTTTTTGAAGTCGGTTTTTTGTTTTTTTAAACAATTTTTTTAAGCCTGATATTGTCTTGCATACATAATTTTTGGCATAACAATATTGTATTACATACTAGTTAGTGACAGAAACGAATCGTCAAAAAACGGGCACGCATTAAAAGTTTTTCTTTATAACGGGGGGCCTCACCCCCCGCTATAAAGAAAAACTTTTAATGCGAACACCATTACGTTAGGTTAGGTTAGTGTTTTGAACATTTCCATAATGCTTGTATGCATGTTGCATGCATGCAAGCATGCAAGGGGGTCGGGGGGCTTGAGGCCCCCGCTATAAAGAAAAACTCTCAATGCGAAGACCAATAGGTTAGGTTAGGTAAGGTTAGGTTAGGTTTTTGACTTATGATGAAAAATGTAAAAAAAATACCGTTCCCCCTCTTATCTCCGAAGTTTGCAAAGAGAAAAATCTGAAATAATTTTATGTGATAGCAGTTTATATAAAGATTACAGAAAAAATAAAACGATGTCTCAATATAGCACACTATTTTAAAAATTATCAAATCTCTAAATAGGTTAACATTAGTTCCACTATCGGTCAAGAGATGGCGCTGATCTAAAACTGCAACGCTTTATAAAATATACCGGGAGAAAAAAGCAGCCCTTGATGAGTTTCTTGCCGGTTCTTGTTACAAGGTCTCCCGCTTAGGGATTGCAAACCGATGGCGTAGCTTCTATGATATTCACAGGTGCTTATAACAGCCTAGACTGAATAAATAATTTTGAGTTTTTGAGTTTGATGTTTTTCAAACGTTACAATAATTGCGATATGACACATGGTACTAACTGAATTATTTTTGAGGACAACCGTGTCACTTACCTTGTGGCAATTTTCAATTAAATTGCAAGTTTCTTTCCTACTTTCTCTTGCTATCGCTAACCTGTACAATATAATTCAAGAGATTCATTTCTTTTATTTGCAATCCCCTTAACTTATGGCTCGTAACGCCATATCTTTTCTCATACGCACGAAGTTTTACTTTGAAAGGACAATGGCCCCCTAACAAATACGAGCGTTTCTGTACTGTTTCGCTTAAGTTTCGCATATTGTTCCCTTTGTTATAACGAGTGACTATTGTTTCAGAACTTTTTGTTTTGCTTCAAAACATGGTCAACAAATAATTCAACTTGTAATTTTCGGCGAGTGACTTGATAATTAATATTTTACATACATACTATACTCCAACATGTAATTCGGTGCAGTGTTTTGACAGCTCCAGTGTGATCACCTATTAAACCTCTCTTCATTCAGCATATTATATTCCCTTATTCCGTAAGGCATTAAAATAAAAATAAATGTGTATCATTATATTCATAATATTTGGCAATTATTTAAATTAAGCTAATAAATGTTGCATTTTGTTTTATTTTAATAATTATACTAACTAAACTACTACCTACAACTAATTAATTAAACTAATAGCAAAAAAAATACCACAACTGATTGAACACGATTCAATTGGTTTTTGTTCGCATCACTAGTAGACATGAGGTGGCAACATAATTTTACTAACTGACAGTTTGAGCTGTCAAATTACTGCACCGAATTACGAGTCGGAGTATAATACCACAGTACAAATGAAATACACATAACAGTACTTTGTCTCATGTCCTTGAAATACTTGAGGTAGAACTTTTATTTCGAGTGAGTAAGACATCTAGAACATGTTTCAAACTGTCAGATATGTATGAGAATGGCTCCATTTATTTGAAAGTTCTGAATGTCAAATTATTAAATCGAATTAAAAATCGTACTTTGATTACCTACCTACGACTGCTAAGGCACTAGGGCTGTCCACAGATGGTCTAAATTAAGTTTAAAAGTGTTATTACTTACTTACCAGTCCAAATTTTTTTTAACATACACTGAATAGCACAGTCGCTAGTTACACATCTGCCCAAAAATGAGTGTATTTACACGACTGCCCAAAAATGAGTGTATATGTGTTCAGGGTTCATGTTTGTTTGTGGGTTTGTGAGTTTCTTTATTCCACCATAACTTCTTAATGGCTCAACGGATTTGGATGTATAGGGTATCGTTAGAATTCTTACATCATTCCGAGTGACACTGGCTATATTTTTTTTTAAGTCAATAAGGCGAATGTACGACGCCATTTTCAAATAAATTTTTTTTCTTCAATTATTACAATATGACCATCAAATGAAAGGACTTAATGAGCACATTTCAAAACTATATAATTTGTCACTAAATGTGTGAAATAAAAAAAAATATTAAAAACACGACTGCCCTGCCAAAAACGACCTAAAAAGTTAAAAAAACAATTGCAAAGCAGTCGGGGGACCTCTTTGATTAAAAATTATTTCACAAAACGGTCCCCCGACTGCAATGACACTTGTTATTTTAACTTTTTAGGTCGTTTTTGGCAGGGCAGTCGTGTTTTTAATATTTTTTTTTGTGCCTAATTTACGTATAGGGGATAGTAAAATGATTTTCTCTAATGAGTTTCGAATAGTACTTACCTTATTTATTTATTACTAGCGGCCGCCCGCAACTTCGTCTGCGTGTAAAGTATTTTTACTATCCCTCGGGAACAGTACGTTTTTTCGAGATGAAAGGTACCCTATGTCCTTCTCTGTACCCCTGACAACGTGATGCAAAATTTCATTATGATCGGTTCAGTAGTTAAGGGTGGGTACCCACTTAGGTTCGCGAACCTCCGCGCTCCGCGAACCTCGAACAGTGATCCATAGCAAAAACAAATATTTTTACTTTGGCTACAGTGTGTACCTGTGCGAACCAAGTTCGCATACGTGTTCGCTCACGTACACACCTGGGCGCCCTGTTCCAGCAGAGGATAAACGATTTTTTCGGTGCATGTTCGCGGAGCGCGGAGGTTCGCGAACCTAAGTGAGTACCCACCCTAAGACGTGTAGGCGTAACAAACAAACAAACAAATAAACAAACAAACGGACTTTCGCATTTATAATATTAGTAAGGATTATGTATGGAAAAGGTACACATACATAGATAGTTCATCATAAGCATGGCTTATAACATTTCTTCTAATAAAAAGTCTTGAAAATCAACTCCCGACATCCATTGTCATTCAGACGACACGCGACTGCGACAAACTGTAGCAACTTATGTCACAACAATTAGGAAAACTTCCAGTTGTCGCGTTTCCGGAACTTTCCAGATAAATAACTCCCACGCGCCGCGTGGAGTTTTGAGTTGTTCATTATATTATATAATACCTATGTACTATGGGCAACAGCGTCGCTTAGCTAGTTAGCAACAAAATTCGTGTGCACTAACTAAACGTATGCAGTGACGGCGTGGCGTGCAAGCGATTTTAACCTTAACGGCCCAGCCACGGACAGCGCGGCAGGAGGCGAGGCAGGCGGCGCGGCAAGCGAATTCAATAAATCGTATGGCAGCCTCTCAGCTCGTCGTCACGACCGCGCAGTGGTTACCGAATTCGCTTGCCGCGCCGCCTGCCTTGCCTACTGCCGCGCTGTCCGTGGCCGGGCCGTAAGAGAGGTTAAGAGACACTGTTCTGTTGCCCATGGTGCATATTATATGATTGCTCAGTCTCCCTGATAGAATTAGAAACGTGATCTGTGGGAGAACTAAAAGCCACGGGAACCTAAACGGAGGCCAATGGAACTAAGGCCAGTGGCCGTGGGTGAGAAACATAGCAAGAAGAACTGATGGCCGATGGGGGAGAGCAAAGCATTCTAGAATTGCAACCAGACGATGCTCTGTAGTTAGGCTCCTGAGAGGTGGATCGACGATCTGGTGAAGGTACGTGAAGGTACTGGATGCGGTAGGCCCCTTGCTAACGAGATAGCTTTCCGCCATGTCTAGGCACGGTGTTAAACCATGTCTACATCGGTTATAAACTACACTGGAAAGCCGCTTTTATAATATTTTTATTAATAAACCTAGCTACATTTATATTATGTTTATACTAGGATGATGAAAGAAAGAAAGAAAGAAAATAATTTTATTTGAGAAATTAAAACACAAAATTAACACTGAAAATCGAACTTACAAAGGTATTTATCTCAAAACGGTTCCAACTCAGCATAATGCATGGTCTGCAACCAGTGCTGGTCTTCCGTCGGGACCAGTTTGTTGAGGCTACGATAAGTACATGCACATACTTAATAAAACTAATAAGCGCAAAAACCTTAGTTATAATAGTAATAATAAATTACAGAGTATGGCTGAATTGATAAAATCCTCTTACCTATCCGATTATGCACATCATATCAGCCACACAACACCCTCTGCTGGGTATATAGGCCTCCCCCAGGGATCTCCATAAGGTCGGTCCTGCGCTGACCGTATCCAGGTCGGCTTCCCGCGACTGTCACCAGATCGTCTTTCTACCTTATCGGAGGCCTATCCACGGAGCGTCCTCCGGTGCGCGGTCGCCATTTCAGAATCTTTCCGCCCCAACGGCTATGCTTCAGTTCTTCTCGATATGTGTCCAGCCCACTGCCACTTCAGCTGAGCAATTCTTCAAACGATGTTGGTTACTTTACGAGTAGTTCTCCTGCGGATCTCCTCATTTCTGGATTTTCAGGAAACGCTGAGCATAGCTCTTTCTCTATTGCACGCTGGATGACCTTGAGTCTTCTTATGAGACCCATAGTTAGCGACCACGTTTCACTGCCGTATGTCATCACTGGCAACACACACTGGTCATAGACTTTAGTCTTGAGACACTGAGGTAAATTGGGCGCGAAGATTTTGCGAAGCATGAAATGAAGTAAAAAAAGATGAAGATGAGTACATGACTGACTCATTTCTTTCATGGTTCCTATGTTTTTATATAGGAACCATCATAGAAATAAGTCAGTCTTGTATTGTAAATATAGGAACCTATATTTTTAGCTTACAGATATTACGTTCCCATGGGAGTTGAAAGGAGGACCTCTTTATCTATTTGGTGTTTTAGATAAAGTTATCTGTGTTAAAACGGATGATCCTTTGTGTGTTTCCTAGAAACAGTTATGATAAACTTTATCTTAATAATTTTTTATTGAAAAATAACAGATGTCCATTGTAAATAACTTTAGATACCTAATGTATAATATTGGGTGTCAAAGGTTATGATAGATTAATAAGAATAATGAGGGCTTTGATTGAGATTAGTCATCATTGGTAATAATAATAAATCTACGGATTATCAAGGGTTTAACACCCCCTGACTAAGATTGAAAATTATACTCAAAAGTAGACAAGAGTATTTTTCAAACTGAAATTAAAATAAACGGATGATAATTAACAAATATTACACTTATTTAAATATTAACTTTGTGGTTTAAATATGAGGTACTAAAAGGTAATAAAATTACTATCTACTGATTACAAAACTGTTTACCGAAGCAGTACTAATGGTGATGATATTGGTGACTAAGTAGTGAAATAAGGGATTATCTTAATGCTGGAATAGATGGTTTGTTCTCTGATCAACCTAACATCCCTGTCCGTATTCGTAACGCTTGTACTTAAATGGGTGAATCAAAGTTTTACTACTTATTACAAAATGTATTATTATACATAATGAATATACTAATTCTAACCTTCTTCTTCAACGTGTCTATTTCTAGGGTTACATTGGTGCTCTATTGTAGCATAGACAGTTTCATCTGGATTCCGGTGTGAGATATTCCCGCCTGCAGGTGTAGATTGCAGCTGGAAATCGTCTAAATAACGTCTTCTTCCAGAACATCTCAAGAAACGGCAGTGTCCACTTATAATAGTGACTCCATCTTGATAGCAGCTATATGGTATGTTATATAGCTTATTATGATGATCGCTACCATGTATTCAAATATCGAGTCGGTTTGCTGAAAATTGCTAGAGTTTTTTTTTTCATTTTATCTAATTTATGTTTTATATTCTCCATTTGTTGCACTTCTGTGTGTAATCTATCAAGTTTATTTTGGTTATAATTGTACTTGTTGTAATTTGATTATTAATTTCTTTTGTAATATTATTTTTTTAGTTAGAACCAAAGGCACGAAAATTCTATCGAATTATAGTTTTATCTGAAAAAACTCTATCATAACTCGATTCGATCTTTTATTTTCGTGCTGAGGACTTAGCCGTTGTATGATATTTAAATCCCCACCGGCTTTTGTATGAACAGTTTTAAAGAAGCTGCATTTTCTAAACTAACATTTTCTTAATTTATTTAACAACCATGAACACTGTACCCTTAGCACGAACAGCTATCGAGAAATCTTACGCGCGTAAGAAAATACTATTCGATAACGTACTCGATACGAAAGCTAGCAAAATCGGCAGCACCAATTTTACAGAGCTGGCTAACGTCAACTCGATAGTAGCGATAAATAAAGCTAACGTGACACAATCCAATATTGAAGCAAAGTGCGTTCAAAAACCATGTTACATATCTATGTAAATCATAAATATGTAAATTAAAATTCAATCAAGTTGTTTATCATCATAATCATACATTTATTATTCTTATTATTAATAATAAATTTGTTTGCAATATTTATTTTATTGAATAACTTTAATTAATTTGCAATAATATTGTAATAATTTTTAACTTGTGCATGATTTTGCCCATGGTTTTGAACGGTCATTGCACCTTGCCCGTGATTGGTTTGAAAAAGAAGAGTGTGTCCATTCTCTCTCTCTTTCTTTCTCATCCTGTGATTTAATGAAAAATATAACCTAAAATAGAAAGCCGTAAAGCAATTTCTTTATTTTGTTTTTGTCTAAAATGGTTTATCGGTGTCGGCTAACAAATAATACAATCGCGAGGAAATAATATTATGACCTAGGAGTAAACTACAATATGTCATAATTTCATCAAATTGTTCTAATTGAAATTTTTTTATGTACTTGAAGAATAACAATGGATTATCGTCAGTGAATAAGAAAATTAATTGTTTACACATAAACAATAAACCTTTGAACGTGCTATGAAACTATGTGAATTTCATCGGAATTAGTGCTTAGGTATAGTGTTTGAAGATTCGACAAATTAAAGACTTTAAGTTTGCATTGTTATATTTAGTGTTTTCGTCATAGTTTTAAGATCTTATATTTTAATACCTAAATGAAACATAATTAACTGAGTGCAAACTGTGTGATGTTGTAGCTGAAAACAAATATTATATACATATAACACCGTATCCTCTGGTTTTATTTGAGTTTTGTAGGTAAGTTTTAAAATATTGCTAAAATGTAGGTATGGTGGATGTGGGGGATACCGTGGATAGCATAAAATTTACGAGATTTCTATTTTACAAATTTCTTTGTATAATGAGAACAATTTAAGTAATATTGCCTGTGGATAATTCAGCGGACATGTAAAGTTCTCAAATTTAGTTTTTGTTACTACCTACATGCTTTTAAAATTTAATAATAAATAATAAAAAGTTGCTCGAAATGACTCTCACTGAAAAAATGTCAGTGAGTAAGTTGTCGATAGCCAGCTTGCGAGTTTCTCGATACCGTATGTCAAAAGTGGGTTCGTACTACCGATTTCCATACAAGTTGTAACTTTACTATTCGAACTCGATTCGAAGGCTGCTCGATACCTTATGTCAAAAAGTTTCGTGCTTCGAAATTTTAGTTCCGTTTACGGACGTAGTGGCGCTGTACTAATTTCCATACAAAATTGTGAGATTCGAGTAATTTTACGCGCGTTATTTTTCTCGATAGCTGTTCGTGCTAAGGGTACTGATGTTTTAAACCTTTTCTGCACAATTTTTTAAATAAAATAACGTATGCAACTTAGGTTAAGCGGAAAAAATTATTTTCGGCTAAGTTAAAACAAATAAAGTGGTCATTTCTGCTAACAAAAATAGTAGTAATGTTAAAGGTATTTTTTATGTTTAGAAAACTATAATCAGGATTTTGTACTATTGATAGTTGTCTATGATGATCATAATTCGATAACATGTCAAGCAATCATTTTTTTTTTAATGTTTTACGGTATAGTGCTTGGCCTTCATCTCACTGATGTTAAATGATGATAAGGCCGAAGGTGGAATAATATTATATAATTATAGAAGTGACGAGGTTCTCTATTAATTATGAGAAAAACCTCAATTTTATAGGTGAGGACTCAATACTAATTTGCCATCTACGTGGTATAAAAAGTTGGAATTATAATACATGGAATCCATTTTTCAAATCAAGAATGTGTCTCAAATAATGAGTCCTGGGAATAGATACAATTTTGATGAAGAGAAGCAGACAAAAGAAAATATACTACCTAAGAATAATATTGAATTGCGTTGTCTATGCAAATAAATATTACGTCTTTCATAATATCTGTGACTTTGAGCCCAAAATTCAAATAAAATACATGTCTATTACATTATAGTCTATTACATTAAAATTAGTTTTTAAGATGCATGTCAAACATAAAACAAAACT
Organism: Agriphila geniculea; assembly: GCA_943789525.1. NCBI lineage: Eukaryota > Metazoa > Arthropoda > Insecta > Lepidoptera > Crambidae > Agriphila > Agriphila geniculea. Next base: position 1,893,878 of record OX038880.1, read on the forward strand.
ATAAATTAATTCAACAAAGAAAATATAAAAGCCAAGTTTATTGCATCAATGTGAAACAATTTTGATCATTCAGGTAATAAATACCTCCTTACATTAATAAATTATTTAATGTTATGTATATTATGATATGAGAAGCTTTAGTATGTCATACTTACTTTGAAAATTTCTGCGGTGGTGTCGTGTGAGGCGGATCGTTACGTTCCCTAAAATATGGTTGAGCGAAACGATGGCTGGTTTATGCGTCATGCTCGTGAATGGGTGCTGCCAGTGGGAATGGGTCTGCTTCTGTCTGCTTGTATTAAGGGCTTCATAAAAGTCGTCGTAAAAATCTATTTTATATTGTCTATATGTATGGCACTTCTTACTCAAAACAATATCATAATAACTTGTTTTGATTTATTTAATTGCAATATTTTTACTTTCTATAGTCAGTAGTTTTGTGAAAGGCCTATGAAAGGCTTTTGGATATTAATTTTAAATTCGATGCCTTAACATGTAGCCTTAGTATATCATGCTCTCTTTATTCATTTTTGCGGTGGTGTTGTGTGAGGCGGGTTGTTACGTTCCCTCAAATATGGTTGAGCGAAACGATGGCTGGTTCATGCGTCATGCTCGTGAACGGGTGCTGCCAGTGGGAATGGGTCTTATGGAATTGTATGTTTTTTTTCTAGTAACAGCCTAGACTGAATAATAACTTCAAACTTTGAATTTAGCTTGAACCCTGTAAATTGATTAAGAAAATTTGTAATTCATTAAGTAATGATCTAATTATAATTTTATTTATTTGTTAATCTTTGTTAATATAAATTCTGGAAACGATATACATATTTGTAAATATCGTTCCATTTGATAAAGCTGACAAGTTTTTTGCGCCCATTTTTCTTGTTAGCTAAAAGACGTCATAATGGATGGTAGGGTAAAAGAATTGACGATTTAAAAACGCTTATTATGTGAGCTTATATAAATAAATAATATTTCACTTTCACTTCACTTTCACTAATAAAATAGTGGCTTCGTGATAGAACTCGCGTTAAAAAGTAGCTCAAATTGTATGTTTTTTAAAAACACTGAATAGATATTAGTTTTTTCAACCAATAAGTTCTTACGCAGTCCTAGGTTCTGTCACAAAGTCACAACCTTATTTATTTTCAGAAATATTTTAATTGATGAACTTTTGAGTCTTTTAAAAATAAAAAAGCAAAATTTGCTTTGCACCGCTACCAAAATTTTTTTCTTACAATTTTGATCATTTTTCGAAACGGCTGAAATGTGTTTATATCTTATCTCCCCGATTTTGAAAAATTTCGAAAAACAGGCTTGAATAATTTTTTTTTTTGATAATTTTGGAACCTGCTCACAAAATTTTACGAGAATCGGTTGAGAAACCCGAGCTGTAAAGGACAACAAACGGACAACCCGGCTAACTACTAAATAATTTATTGTAAAATTAGGGTAAAAAATTTAAACATTTTAAACTACAGGAACCATGAGAAGCATGATTTCCGAAAAGCACAATTGTGAATATTGCTTGCACAAGCAAAGTGTGACTTCAAACTTTTCGTGTGAAACCTGACACACTTATGAGGCTTAGAAGACCGCAGTTCCCAACTACAGACTGACACCAAGCTCAACTTTCGCTGTTTGTTGCAAATACAACAGAAGTTCAGCCAAAGTAGGTAGGTACGTGATGCCAAGACTTCGTCAAATTTTTTCGACTCGCGATCAAAATTATGCTATCAACCTTGTTTCGTAGCGTTGACATTTTGAAGAAGTAATAAACCTTGATTATTTTTGCTAGTGTATCAAGTGGATTTTCTTTTTTTTTACAAAAATACCGGTATTATTAAGTATCCTACTATTTTGCCCTAGAGAGCAATATAGATAGATCTGGAGGCACGGTAGTGTCCCCGCCAAGACATCCAAGAGAAGCTCAAGGGCACTATCTACCTTTTCTCGAAGCGCTTCGTCGTTTTTTTAAACTCTCATATCTTGGGTTACTACAAGGACTGTTTATCAGAAAATTATGAACAGTGAATATATTTTTCCATGTAGCGAAATGGCCAAGCCACACATTTTGAGTAAGGTGTAGAGTTTTTGAAGTTAAAGCTTGTAGAGTTAAGGCGTGTAGAGTTGGAAGCTTGACTATATACATGAGGTCTGATAACTTTTTGACATGAAAATGTTTTTGGTGGGATGATTTTGTTTTCTTTATGTACTTTATGACGCTGTTTCAAGTCAAATGAGCTATTTACATTTTCATGCCGCTTTTAAAATATACCCTTTTTATTGAAAAGAACTCTAGATTGATATAAATACTATTAGCTACCTGACATGCGTTGCAATGTATGGGGGGACCATATTTTTTTGTCATTTTCGGCCCATGTTTCTTAGGCAATAATTTTTAGTAGAAAACTCCCATAAGTTAATGAAAACGTTTATCGTCTATATAGTAACAGTGTATTTGAACTTCAAACTACGTCAGTTCAAAGCGAAGCCGAACTAAAATCATAAGTCATATCGCAGTTTGCTACAAACAGTCCCATGTCCATAGCAGTCCATAATACTCAGATCCTGATCTAGAAATATTTCCGATGCCATCGATAAAGCAGTTTTATGGGCACACGGTGTAGGCGGTGGCCTGCTTGGTACACCCGACTGAATATATTGCATGTAGAGACAACGGTGAACTCGATATAAAACGGGCAAAGGATATTTGGTGGAGATGCGACACTACTTTGATTTTGGCATAGTTTTTTACCTTCATCCAATGACGTTATCTGTGGTGGTGAAAATAATTAGTGAGTTAAATGAAAAATATATACAAAATTTGAATTACAAGTAGTTACAGCACGTAAAATGTAGTTTCACGTACGCGCCATTTTTAAAGCAAGCAAACTCTCTCAAAAAGTTTATTTAATAAAATATAATTTACTTATCTACGTACACTATACATTTTTGACGACCTGAGTGGTGCAGTGGTCAACATGCCGCCTACCACGCAAGAGGTCCCGGGTTCGATTCCCGGCCGGGCTGAAATTGAAATGATGAATTTTAAGTTCTGTGACGGGTCTGGGTGTTACTATATATAATAAGTATATATTTAAAAAGTATATAAGTAGTATATCAGTTGTTTAGCACCCATATTACAAGGTTTGCTTAGTTTGGGGTTAGATGGCGCTGTGTGAAATTGTCCAAGCATTTATTTATTTGTTATTTATTTACAAGAACTAAGATCAAAAAAAGCATTTCTGAAAGCAACATTATGATTGACAATGTTCAAGTGCCTAAATATTGTTTGGCGCAGCAAAATAAATATGAGCTATAAAACAATACGACAGGCGTACAAACTTTTCTTTGAAGATGACGAATAAAAAGGTCCTGTCAAATTTGACAAGGTGAAAGGAAACAGGAAAATACTCTTATCTCGTCATTTTTTATATTCGGCAGACAATGTAAGCGGAGAGGGGAAGTAGTACTTAGAAGATGCGTTGAGGAATTTTATATTAAGCAAGATTGACTCGATTTTACCTTTCTGTAGATTTCGATAACTGTTTTATCTTTTAGAACTTCAGTGTCTTTAATCACAGAATACATAATATGACAAGTCCTTTATGTTTTGTAGGCTAGACTTATTTGATATCAGGTAAGACTTTACTGATGACTAGAGACCGGATTATATGCAATAAAAATTGATAAAATCTGCATGAAAATCCATAAAAATAAAAAATTATTTGACAGTAAAATTTACTGAATTTTATATTTTAGGCATTCACAATGCTATTTTCTCACGGGTGAGTCGATATTTTCTAGTATTTTTCCTAATATTAACTATCTTGATTGAAATTTACCTTTATAAATGTATACGACTGACTGTTCCAAATGTTTTAAAGACAAATTGTGTCTATATATATTTGTAAGCGGAAAGGACCACAACTACTGAGGCATGCACTGAGGTGACTGGGCAGAGTTTAATATTTGGATATGTTAGACATCTGAATGATGAACGAGATTGAGCGTAAATAAGCATGATTTCCAATTTTTTTTCCAAAATATGCAATTACCACTGAAAAGGGGTTAAATATGCAATATGCATTTGCATATAATCCGGTCTCTACTGATAACAAAACGTGACTGTATTGAGTTATGGAAGTGCTAAAAAAATAAGATATGGCACTCTGTATAAAAAAAACAACAGACAAAATGAAAAGGGTAGATTTAATGATGAGTTCATAAGAATAATGAACAATTCACAATAGTGACTTTTAAAGTTTTAATAATTATACTTAATTTAAAAAAGTATATCGAAATTCTAACCGAATTTTACGATCTTAATTTTTACACACGCGTCTTTAGCGTATTTATATCGATAAGTATGACAATATAATAAACCAATTTTGTTTGAAACCTTTGGTTTTCTATATCAATAGGAGCCAGTCAAGCTATACTAATTCTTATTCCTCGGCAGTACGATTTAAGTTCAAAGGGGCATTGCTTCCTACTTATTTGAAGAACGACAAAGAGGAAAGTTCTTCGTCGTCCTCAAGTGACACCTGTCCATCTTTATTAGCTCACAGTAAAATATACAAGAGGTTGAGTGGAATCGTACTATTGATTCTGGTTAAATATTTATTTAGGCAATTATACCATCGTAGTGTAATGGTTCTTTACAAGGGTGGAAATAAAAACTAAGGTAAGTTTTTCGTTTATCAATTTTGTGAAGAAATCGAAAAATTATGAAACTGATATACATTTAAATGATCCCCGACACAAAAAACATATAAATTTCAGCCGCTAGATCATCAGCTCGTTCTACTTGAAACCTTTTTGTTAAATACGAAATGAGCTGATGATCTTCAAACGCCTGAACAGATCTTCATAAATTATAGATAAGAACCATCTCGTACACGCCAGCTTTCAAATAAAGAAATACCACATCAAAATCGGTCCATTCGTTTCGGAACTACGATGCCACAGATACACAAAATACTCACACACGTCAAACTTACAACACCTCTCTATTTGCGTCGGGGGTTAAAAAGTCCACTTTGATAAACACCAAAAAAATACTCTCTTTACTATCATAGAATTAGCTACGGGGGCTCTCAATTTTCCTATTTACTCAGGATGGTTTTACTTTGATACGTTGGAAATTATTAATAGGTACTTATACATTTTTCAGTCTCAAATAATTTGGAGGTCAAACCTTTATGCTTCGTGTAACCCACACGTGGGATATTCCCAAAAGCGGAATATTACGTTATTATTCTGGGTTCGGGCAGCGCAAGACCGATTTGAATATTCATAAATACGTAATATGTTATCTATATTAAGCGATACCTAAGCATACCTTACTTTTTTAAGATTGACCTGGTTTTATAAGCTCAGTAGCGCCACCAATGGAAAAAAAATCATTTACATTTTATCAAGGGCTTATAATACTAATAGTAACTCCGTGAGCTGTAGACCTCACGTTAAAAAGTAGCTCAAATGGTATGTTTTTCGAAAACATATATCACAGAATACTTTTTTCGTTTTTTCATATTTTTTTTGTATATCTCCGCCATTTCGAAAAGTTTCGAAAAACTAATTAGACTGAAAAATTCTATATAATTATCAAACCTGCTCACAAAATTTCACGAGAATCGGTTGAGAAATTCGACCTGTAGACGAGAACAAACGGACAGCTGGAAGGACATCCGGAAGGAAGGACATACGAAAGAGTTTTTGCCCAAGCTGAAGCAGAGGTGGTTCGCTCGGTCAAAAAGTTTTGGTTATTTTGCGCAAATAGAAGAGTAAAGTGCAATTATATTTTTTTATTACCTCAAATATAAGCAACAAGTTATGAATCTCGATATAGTATTATATTATCTGTGATATTGCTAAATGTGGCCACTTTTTCCACTATTGAGATGCATGCATTATTGCTTAAGTTCGAGTTCTTTAAACTGTGTTTAGGAAATGTATTTTACTCTTTTATTTGCGCAAAATTATCAAAACTTTTAATCTAAGCTTTTGTTAAATAATTGATTGATTTCTATTGGTGGCGCTACTGAGCTCATCGAATCACCTTAGGTAGAAAATGACGATACTGTTTGTCGCTTCTGTTCGTTACATAATCAGTGCAGCGCGATGTTTACAGTGCAAGTAGCTGGCTTGTAGAGGCTCCAACGATCTCTGCCAACCCTTTGTTATAGTATCGCTTACTGATGTTTATGTTCTAACCGGCCTCTTTATTGTTACAACTGTGCATCCGTGGAGATTCAGACAATATTGTCGAACAGTTGGTAGCATTAGGAGTTTACCGGTATGCGCTATATTGAATCTGTGGTTTGTTGTTTTTGAATTTCGAATTGTAGATGCTTTTTTGTTTGGTCTCTTTGAACGAAGTATCTTCAGTTGCTAAAAGAAAAGAAACAAATGCGCATCAAAATATTTTGATCTAAATAACACCTAGAAAAAATGGATAGGATTATAAAATGCAAACAAGGTGAAATAGCTTTTATAATAGTAAGAATGGAAAAACTTTTTGACTGAGATAAATTTATATCATTTTTCACGAGCTGATGCTTCAACTGCTCTGTATAAGAAAGGTCTTTGTGAAAATACGAATTTATTTATTATATACAGGGTTATTTCTAAAATACCAACAACCTCGCAGGAGTAGATACTAACATCATAAATACCCACATTTTGTTCTATGACTTTTCCGAAAAGAGACAAAAAACTACTTAACATACAAAACTCGAGGAGCTGTTTGGGCATTTGTATGGAAAATAGATTTTTTGTCTGTTTTCGGAAAAGTCCTAGAATAAAATGTTGTTTATGATGTTACTAATGCGAGGTTGTTTGTGTTTTATAAATAACTCTGTAGGTATATAAAAATTAGTTCAGCAGCTAAGGTCTGTTTTTTAGGGTTCCGTACCCAAAGGGTAAAAACGGGACCCTATTACTAAGACTCCGCTGTCCATCTGTCTGTCTGTCTGTCTGTCTCCAGGGTGTATCTCATGAACCATGATAGCTAGAGAGTTGAAATTTTCACAGATTATGTATTTCTGTTGCTGCTATAACAACAAATACTAAAAACTGAATAAAATTAATATTTAAGGGGGGCTCCCATACAACAAACGTGATTTTTTTTTACTGTTTTTTGCTCGATATTAATAACAACAACATATAGACAGTTGAAATTTTCACAGATGATGTATTTTTGTTGCCGCTATAACAACAAATACTAAAAACAGAATAAAATTATTTTTTTTTCGTTTTTTTGCTACGGAACCCTGCGTGCACGAGTCCGACTCGGGTAAAAACGGGACCCTATTACTAAGACTCCGCTGTCCGTCTGTCTGTCTGTCTGTCACCAGGCTGTATCTCATGAACCGTGAGAGCTAAAAAGTTGAAATTTTCACAGATAATGTATTTCTGTTGCCGCTATAACAACAAATACTAAAAACTGAATAAAATTAATATTTAAGGGGGGCTCCCATACAACAAACGTAATTTTTTTCCGTTTTTTGGTACGGAACCCTGCGTGCGCGAGTCCGACTCGCACTTGGCCGGTTTTTTAGGGTTCCGTACCCAAAGGGTAAAAACGGGACCCTATTACCAGGGTGTATCTCATGAACCATGATAGCTAGAAAGTTGAAATTTTCACAGATGATGTATTTCTGTTGCCGCTATAACAACAAATACTAAAAACAGAATAAAATAAATATTTGAGGGAGGCTCCCATACAACAATCGTGATTTTTTTGTCGTTTATTGCTCGATATTAATAAAGACAACATAGGTAGAGAAATTAAATTTTCACAGATGATGTATTTTTGTTGCCGCTCTAACAACAAATACTAAAAACAGAATAAAATCAATATTTAAGGGGGGCTCCCATACAACAAACGTAATTTTTTTTGCCGTTTTTTGGTACGGAACCCTTCGTGCGCGAGTCCGACTCGCACTTGGCCGGTTTTTTTTTATTTACTTACAATCTAATAAATGGATTTTATTATCTTCTTAATTTTATAAACAACATCAAATTACCGAATACATCGATCGCATTCTAAGATATTCTGTCAAGGCAACAAAGTAAGGAAAAAAGGAATTTTGTGAGATTGAAAAAAATCTTCCTCATTAATTTTACGCTGGCTTAATGGCTTTTCAAAAGGATCCGTAAAATGATTATATGACGACCGAATGACTCAGGTGAATTTGTCGGTGTAAGAGAGACTTTAAATAGGAAATTAAGGAAATATTTTGTGGTAATGTTTGAAGTATGGTTTGAAACAAAATCTTTTATAAAATTATTGAAACATATTTTAGACAACCTCCCTTTCAGTAGATTGAAAGTAAAACAAAGTATTAACGAAACAAAATATGAAAGAAATTTATTCCGTCACACGAATTTTGTAGTGATGTGTCAACAAAAAAATGTACCACTGTATTGAGCTTGCTTTTGCGGGCATGGCCTAGCTATCCTCGTAATTGCGTCATGCGTGGGTAACTGTCAAGAAAAACCTGTGCCCAGCAGTGGGGTATTAAATAGCTGAAGATGGTGATGATGAAATAATAAGTAATACGTAGTAATACGTCGTTACGTTCCCTCAAATATGGTTGAGCGAAACGATGGCTGGTTCATGCGTCATGCTCGTGAACGGGTGCTACCAGTGGGAATGGGTCTGCTTCTGTCTGCTTGTACTAAGGGCGTCGCATATATATATATATATATATATATATATATATATATATATTTTCATGTTTAATATTATCAATCTGTATGGCACTTCTTACTCAAAACATAAAATAATAAATAATCCTTGTTTTGATTTCTCACTTTTTTTTATTGCTAATGACTAAAATGATTATTTTGCTTTCGTAATATTTTTTCGTCTATAGTTTTATAAGTAAAGGCCTATAAAAAGCTTTTGGATATTAGTTTTCAATTCGGTGCCTTAGGATGGGTAGCCTAAGTATGTCATGCTCTCTTTAATCATTTCTGCAGTGGTGTCGTGTGGGGCGGGTCGTTACGTTCCCTCAAATATGGTTGAGCGAAGCGATGGCTGGTCCATGCGTCATGCTCGTGAACGGGTGCTGCCAGTGGGAATGGGTCTGCTTCTGAGTACCTATCTTAACGCATCTTCTATCATATCTTACTTTTTATGTCTTGCATCAAGTGTTTTTTGGTTCGAGTAGCAGACCGAGTGATTTCTCAAACTCTCAACTAGTTGAAAGTTATTTACTCTCACATTTACCTATCTGAATGTAGTAGATATATTTAATTTTAACCTACCTACCCATTGTGTGCAAACTTTTGTTAATTATTGTGATGGAAAATGACCTCACTTTAAACGTGGAGATCATTTTTTAATGTTGACGACTCTGTATGAAAAATACAGGGAGAAAAAAGCAGCCCTTGACGAGTTTCTTGCCGGTTCTTCTCGTTACAAGGTCTCCCGCTTAGGGTTTGCGAACCGATGGCGTAGCTTCTATGACATTCACAAGTGCTTGTAACAGCCTAGACAGAATAAATTATTTTGAATTTGAATTTGAATATTTTTATTGCACTTATAACGAGTAATATAACAGAGTTATTTATAAAACACCAACAATCTCACAGGAGTAGAATAGACAACGTCTGTTCTCATTTCCGAAAAAAGACAAAAAAATACTTTTCATACAAATGTACGACAGCTGATCGAGTTTTGTATGAAAAGTCGTTTTCTTTTCGTTTTTGGAAATTAGTAACCCAAACGTTGTTTTCAGGTTGTATGTGATTTACAAATAGCACTGTGTAAGTGCAATAAAAATATAACTTGATTCATGAACGTTGAACTATTAAATTTAAATCGTCCAAATTCAATCCCCGTTTTAATAGGCTGTAGTTTTACTCAAAATTACAAACTAACATTTTTAGTAACTTTGATTCCTCTTATCAATCCTGACAACGGTCTTTCTACAAGTCAATCAGTCGGGAAGTCAGTCAACCTTCGCCAATTTTTTCACATTCGGAAGTGTCACCGGTGACCGGTTGGCCAGCCATAAATCTAGTGGACCGGACGTTGATATGAAGAGGGTCTGAAGTTTAGTTTACTCCATTACTAACTTTATAAGGTGTGACTTAGCTAACTTTAAGTTGGTGAAAATAAGTTTTAACGTTGGTAAGATTGAAGAGGAATTTATAAAACAGCAGATTTTTTTTTGCGATTTCAGTTTTGGTTCCATTTAGAATAGTTGTTCTATTTGATGATCCTTATCTACCATATTCGGCATTAGGGCTTTTGGTACACACCTTGTAAAAAAAATATTTTTTTAATAAAAACGTTATTTTAGTCAAATCCCTTTTCCTAATTAAAGCTATCGAATAGACTTCTTATTGAGGAGTCAAAAGTCCTTTGTATCCGAGATCAGAGCCAGTAATAAACATAATATACGCTCATTATACGTTTTTAGCTTAAAATAAGCACTTAGGTACTCCGAAGACGGTTAAATTTCCTTTTTTAGTGCGCACGCGACTTCAAACGCACGATCCAATGTTTGTGTACCAATTTGGATGTACCGTTTTGTTATTCGTGTTTAGAGGATTGCTGCCTTCCCATGATTTTATGTCTAACATGTTTTTTTTGTATCTGCCAATAAGGAATATAGTCTTTATACACAATATCAAACTTCTTAGACCTACTCCGAAAACCTAACCACTGTAAACGTCATTGATTAACGTTCGTTCCGTTTCATGACATTATTATTTTAGGGGCCCAATAGCACTAATTCTGAGAGAAAAAACCTAAACCGTTACTTTGTCATTTATGTAATATTTACCTAAAAATCTTTGGTTAGCTTACTTTCCATTTGAACTTATTGTTTACGGCATTCTGGAAAGAAGTTATTTAGTCCTTTACCATTTTAGTCATTTTTCATTCTAGTTATTCTGCATTTTAGTCATTTTGCATTCTAGTCATTCTGCATTTTAGTCATTTTGCAGTCTATTCATTCTGCATTTTAGTAATTCTGCGTTTTGGTCATTTTGCCCTCATAGTCTTTTTGCCTTTTAGACAGGGTGATCAGGAAGGATTAAATCGTTCATGATTGACATCCTAGGTCCTAGACTCCCGAGGCATAGCTTTCAACAAATTTAACAAAATGAAAGCGAGTACTTTTCTGTAAACGAAACGTCAATCTTTATGATTAAGTTTAAGTTTTATGGTTGAAAAGGTGCTTGATTAGGCCCTATGATTATATTCCTAAATTAAGTAAATCGAACGACAATCTTTTTTTCTAGAAGGCTATCATAAAAAAAATTAATTTTGTAACTTGAACCTTTAAGTAAGACTTGTGGCTTACTGCAAAGGTTACCATTTGCCGTTGTGATATAATTATTTATTACGAAATTATAGATACTTTAACCCAAGTTTTACAGATCGCAACCCACCGTAACCTATATTTGTATATCTCCAAAATAGATATTTTGGAGATATAATGGTTATAATGGTATAATGGATCTGATGAAAATGGTTGGATTTTATCTGGTCTTAAATCTGTGTATGATCACTTTCCATAGTCTTACTATTATCAGTGGCAATCAAACAAAGCTGTAGAACACGACAATAGCTAAACCATGTGGTAAACCTTGAAAAATAAAAAAATATCATTTTTGGAGATACACAAATAAAGGTTACGACGGGTTGCGATCTGTAAAACTTGGGTTAAAGTATCTATAATTTCGTAATAAATAATTATATCACAACGGCAAACGGTAACCTTTTTGGTGATTTAAATGTTCTACGGGCTACTGTACTATAAGATGTTAGAGACTGACCGCGCGAGAACTACTTATTTTTGGTTTGTTTTGTTTCATGTTTTAGTTACGGTTTTCCGTAAGTGACCTAAAACAAAAACTTAGGGACTCAAGGTTGAAATAAAAGATTTAGTAAGCAGCAATAAAACACGAAATATGTAGAGGCGTATCGGGCGCAAATAATAAACTCTGCTACCAAATCGAGTGGCCTGAGTTATGGGCAAACTTGCTCTGCCTGCGCGGTGTATCTTTGGGTACACGGCTCTATATATACTGGAAAAGGTTCAGGAGATTAGAAAATTCACAGAGATCAAAGAGGTTTGGCCTCAAAACGTGAAAAGAAGGCTTTTTAAATGAGTATAATTTGTAATTTAGACGGTGAGAATGGAATGGCGAACCACAAAGTTGAATAAAACAAAGAATAGTACAGTAGCCCGTAGAACATTTTTTTATTTTTCGAGGTTTACCACATAGTTTAGCTATTGTCGTGTTCTACAGCTTGGTTTGATTGCCACAGATAAAAAAGTAAGACTACAAAAAGTAGCCATACACAGTTTTAATAAATATTTATTTATTTAGAAAATGGTTGGATTTTATCTGGTCTTAAATCTGTGTATGATCACTTTCCATAGTCTTACTATTATCAGTGGCAATCAAACAAAGCTGTAGAACACGACAATAGCTAAACCATGTGGTAAACCTTAAAAAATAAAAATATATAATTTTTGGAGATATACAAATATAGGTTACGGCGTGTTGCGATCTGTAAAAAATGGGTTAAAGTATCTATAATTTCGTAATAAATAACTATATCACAACGGAAAACGGTAACCTTTTTGGTGATTTAAATGTTCTACGGGCTACTGTACTTGAATGTTCAGGCGTTGAAACTTGATATCAATATGAATATAGCATGTCTGTGATAATCTATCTTAGTTTTATTTTAAAAGCAGCGTAACTCTATTCTGTGCTATTACTATGAATACGTTACTTTGTTTCAAAGTTATCATCTGTGGGTCAACTGATATACAATGTCCTACTTTTTCTTCTAGGTTCTTCTTCTTTCTTTCTTATCATATGAGGATTAGGGGCCACCTCTGGTGTTAGAGTCGTCAAGCCGCCTGTAAGGCCTTTGATTTGGCTTAACGACTGTTATTCGATGACAACAGCCGGGATCAATGGTTTAACGTGCCCTTCGAAGCATTAAAGCGCTCAGTCGTAATGTCACTTAACGGTCACCCATCCGACAACTGGCTGGACCGAGCGTTGCTTAACAAAAGCAGTCTGTCCAATATCACCATGAGCGCTTCATTCTTCTTCTAAAAAAAACTTCTTCTAAAAACACTCCATGCCATATCCAGCAGATTAATTCTAAGCACGTGTGAAGGGTACATTCGCCGCCATAAATAATAAGTGAGAGACCGGAGGCGCCGCGGATCCGTACAAAAAGCAACAAACAGTTCTGTTAAATAAAGAAAACAGGAGCGTATGTTAACATCTGTCGGGCTTTACGTACAGTCGCGGAGAAAGCTCCAACGAAAAAGCACATATCTGGATACTGGAGATTTTTTACCATAACTGGTAGATACATGGCCTTCATCTTTCCTAATATTAGTTGACAATAGGGCTAGTGGAAGCGCATTTTAGGCAAAATCTTCAACTTACCCCTGACAACAGCTATTATAAGGCTGAGGGTGGAAATGCAATTTACTGAGAATTGCAACCACTGATAAATTATCTATGTACCTTATACTTCAGAATGACAGAACACAATAATTTGTAGTTAATAGTTGTTATTTAGGCATCGACTTGGAAGATGGTGTTAACTCGCCTCGCCAAGTTGATTAAAACAAGCTATCATCATCAAAACTGAGTTTAAATGCCCTAATACTAGTAGTAGGTATGAACCTCTATACTAAAAAAAGTTGGGAGTTACAAGTCGTGATAAAGTTTGGCCACATGATAGAAACTGATCTGTAGGCTGTTCCTAACTAATATTGAGCTGGGCCAAGCTATCCTTACATACAGTTCCATACGGCGGCGGGTTGAATAGCGCACTTTTCCCGGCTTCATTCTAAAAACTATAACAATTCAGGTTTAGCTAATAGGTCAAATGTGGTATCATTTTCGGATAAATCAATAACGTAGAACTTATTTCTGATATAAAAAAATCCATTTATAAAGCAGTTTCTGAAAAATTACACAATAACCAACATTTTTAAACTTCTTTTTTTTAGTTTAGGTATTGGCACTTGTTTCAGTATTTACAAAAAAACTAGTTTAAAGAAGCTTTTTTCAGGTTAATTTGTAATATGCTTTTGTTATGTAATTATATTTTATACAATTTGCGCCTAACCCAAGTAGTTGAGGTCCATTGTTTGCGAAGACACAGCTAGTCAAAAATATGCATTTTTTCACGAAATAAAAAGGGTTTCCGTTTCGTTCGGAAGCATTTCTCAGTTTTTTTGTTTATATGTCTGTAAAGTTAATAAAATTTTCTACAATTTGAGTCTAACTTGAGTACTCTAGGTTTACTAGTTGCAAAGACACAACTAGTCAAAGATAATTTTTTTTCAATTAATTTCAATAAAAAGCCCATTTTTAACCAGCTATGTCTCTGTAACCAATAGATCTAGACTACTAAATTAAGCTCAAATTGTAGAAAATTTAATTAACATTACAGAAATATAAACAAAAAACCTGAAAAATGTTTCTGAACGAAACGGAAACCTTTTTTATTTTGTGAAAAAATGCATATTTTTGACTAGCTGTATGTCCGCAAAAAATGGACTTAAACTACTTGGGTTAGGCTCAAATTGTATTTTTTTTTTTTTTATTTATTCAAGGCAACAAACAGTCATGTATACAAGATAATATCATGGTAAATGTGATTACAGCTATAGACCTATAGTGCCTGTAAATAATAATTGTATAAAATATAGTTAGCATAACAAAAGCATATAATAAATTAACCTGAAAAACGCTTCTTTAAAGTAGTTTTTTTGACAATACTGAAACAAGTGCCAATACCTAAACTAAAAAAATGAAGTTTGGAAATGTTGGTTATTATGTAATTTTTCAGAAACTGCTTAATAAATTGATTTTTTTTTTATATCAGAAATAAGTTCTACGTTATTGATTTATCCGAAAATGATACTACATTTGACCTATTAGCTAAACCTGAATTGTCATAGTTTTTAAAATGGAGCCGGGAAAAGTGCGCTATTCAACCCGCCGCCGTATGGAACTGTATGTAAGGATAGTTTGGCCCAGCTCAATATTAGTTAGGAACAGCCTACAGATCAGTTTCTATCATGTGGCCAAACTTTATCACGACTTGTAACTCCCAACTTTTTTTTGTATAGAGGTTCATACCTACTATAGGGTGGTTTAGCGCCTGGCCATGCGAATGCGGAGGTTAAGCAACTTTCACAAGGGTCAGTCATGGGATGGGTGACCAAAAATCTATAATCTTGAGTTCCTCTGTGCTAAGGCATGTTAAGCAGTTGGTCCCGGCTGTATTTGTAGTCGTTAACACCTTCCATATGGCCCATCCTCCTCATCCACCCATAAGGTAGGCCTATGCCCCAGTAGTAGGGACATTAAAAATGGCTGAAGTCGGTCCTATGCACCAAACCAGGGGTCGTACCGGCTAACGCATCGAACTTCGAAAAGTCTGCCGAGTTTCAAATTAAAACAGATAAATCGAGCCCCAATTGGACCAAAATGGCGAACCCTAATTCATGAGGTCACACAAACATCAATATCTTCCAAATAACTTTAACAAATAGTACAGTAAGTAATTCCTTACTTCGATTTATCTGTTTTAATTTGAAACTCGGTAAATTTTCCGCAGCTCGATTCGTTAGCCGGTACGGCCCCAGTAACTTCTAAGTTTCACACCGGGTAATTTAAACCCCTAGATCGGGAGGTAACCTTTTTTGAGTAAGGAAAATGCTGTTACGCATATCCCGTGCTTGCTTAGGATATTCTCATATACGGATACTCGTAATATCCGTAACTGCGAAAATAACATTTGTCTGTAAATTCAACTTTCCTTTTGTAAATAGCGGAGGTCCGCCCGAGGCGAATTCGGTACCCGCCTTTTTGTTATGAAAAACTGTCGGGATTTATTTCTTTAGACATAAGCGGTTTAACTTGCCTTTTTAATACAAATATTATTTTGTTTTTTTAGTTAACTTATGATACTTTGAAGTAAAATAAGATTTTAGGAAGTAAAATTATTATTAAAAACATTAGAAATGTAGAGAAGGCTAGGTGTTAAAGATAAATAGTAAATTGTCTGTAGCAGTGCTTTGTATTAACGTAGTATTGTTGTACAGTCTGTTTTGTATGCTTAGATAATAGATTTAAGAGTTCTAGATGAAACCATATAAAATTTGCTTATTAAATGCAACAGCAGTGACAAAGGGTCCATACAATGTGATTAAATTGACAATAGACAGTGATTCTCTGCAACTTCACTCGTCTGTAAATTTTACAGACTAAAATACGTAGTTTTGAAAAAGTTAGCTAATTTCAAACCAAATAAATTCTAAATCTGAAATTACTTTTCTAAGACAAGTTGTACGTAAATGTCATGCTAAATGTTGAACATCGTAATTACACTACAAATCCCTTTTTAAACATAACTTTACTAAAAATATAACTCTTAAGTTGAAGGAATAAAATCCAAAATCGATTGGAAGTCCTACAAAATTGTTTGTTTACATCGAACATAAATCAAAAAGGGATAAAACTTCATTTTACACATTCTATTTCAGACTTGTTTCCTCCATTAAACATTTTAAATGCTTAAGAGTTACGCAAAGCGTACTTTAGAAATCTCAGAAAGTTACAAAATTTCAAGCTTAAATAGCTCTTATATCGTTGATATAAAAACCAAATTTCCAGTGTTCATGCTTCCGTTGTAATTTTGTTTTCAGTAGATAATCGAATTCGTAATTCTCTTGTTTGGAAAGCTTCTGTTTTTTTTGTTAAATGTTTTAGCAGACTGTTCACTTTGTCTTGTTCTAATAGTTTTTTGTTCAGTTTTAAAGTTAGTAAATGATTCCCATCAAATACATAATAAAATAATGTTTTATTTTTTTAATTTCAGGGAAATAATTAATTGAATGTTTATAAATTTTAAGTTACCTACTAGACAATGTTTATTGAGTTCTTTTCTATAGAGAAAAACTTTACTTAAAAATGTGTTATAATTATTGTCATTCAAAAATAACTATAATGAAGTCAGCCGACATCAATATCCGTAGCATCTTCACGGTAAAACATTTAGAATGCTTCTAAATTTACTCAAAAACACTTATTTAGTTACAGCGGAGACAAATTTCGTACTAAATCTGTGTGAGACAAGGGGACCAAAATAAACACCCCGGTCTACGTGTCTCAAAATTGAGTCATTTTTAAAAGTCCCCCTCCGTTTAGTCGTATATAGTTTGGCGTTTCGCATTTAGTTGAAATTTATCAGTGACGGCTGCTTTTATTCAAATCGATGGGACGACGTTTGGAATAAAATATTTGAATTCGAATTTGGAATGACGTTTTGTTTTAAAGCATAATGTTGCTAGGTTTCAGATATTTATAAACTTCAGCATTGGAACATATTTTATTTGTATTACTTCCTGAATGAATTGAAACTGTGTTATAAATGTTTTAAGATGTATGTACAATTATCAAATTCATCTAATTTCTCAGCTCAAACTACTGTATTGATCTTGCTGTTTTGCAAAAATATAGTTATTATGATAGAAGTTTATGTAAAGAAAGGATTTTTTTAAAATATCGCGACTTATTTTATTAAACAAATTTAAACAATTCAACTAGGTACTTGTCCGTATCATGAAACCTGAAATACAAAACATAAATATGTTTTATTTGCTACCTCAAATAGGAATTTTAAAACTTTTCATATTAAAAGCTCAAAATATTTTGCGTCGAAAACCTTCCGAGAACTGGTCAATATGTGAAATTCCTGTAGATATGCTGTTACTTGTTGTTGTTATATTGTTATTGTTGTGTAGTACGTATGTTGTTTTTATAATAAAATTATTTTAATAACCACGTTGTGTTTTGATAACTAACTAACTTTACCGAATTTAACAGAAATTCCGTTATGATCATAAAACTAGAATAAACTGCTAACCAGAAAGCTAAAAATAATTTAATTCTTTATTTTTAATTAAAAATACACATCTTTAAAAAAGTGCAGCGTATCTTAAACTACAATATTTAACCAACAAAATGTCACCTAACTACAAAATTTCAAGTTACTGTCGCAACACAAAATGAATATTTTATGAATTTTCACAAAAGCGCATGTTTTTACATAAAATCCTTGCAAGACGAAATCAGCAAGACTTTGAGGTGAAAATCTTCTACCTTATTGCTTTTTAAAATATTCAAGAGAAGTAAGAAACCAAGCGTAATAAATATTTTTCAGCAAGGAAATAAAACAATAGATGTCCTCCATAGACATAAAACACATTTTATCGATATTAGGCCAGTTTTTCAAGGATTTTTTATAGTTTTTTGAAGTAAAAATTTCTTTAGCGGCGTTGTACGCTTTTTTGTAATGGGGAAAAAATGATAAACTCGCGTCAATAAGAATCATGTGACCCTGATCGAAAATTCGTAAGATGGATGTCACGAATGGAGAGTAGACAGTCGGCGGAAGTATCCCCCTCTCTTTCTAAGGGGCGCGGTGAAAATGGCGGCGCGTCATTTCAAGACGTCAACACTTGTATCACCATAGCAATGCGCAAATTTTTTAATTTGATGTCAAAACTCTAGATTTTCTGTCAAGCTATGGATAAGACTTTCGTACAATACTGTTCTGTATTCGTAAATTCAAATGCAAAGTAAATTCGTAAGACGGCAATTCGTGCAAAATTATTCCCTAACCATTCCAAAATATCAAAAATGCACAACGTTAATATTCAAGTTTTCACTTCTGCCGGCACTCCCGGAGTACAACCCGATTTTTTTTATTTAATTTTCACGACGTTTCTACACCTTTTAGTCAAATCGCATTCAAATCAAGATATTAATTTGTACATCACGCCATCACGTATGTACTTACTCGTACTATAAAATGAAACATAAAAACTATTTACGGATGTACGGTCAACAACGGAAGTACTTTAACACTCTAGTACTTTGACTTAGGAACTATTTTTGACTAATTCCACAGAGTATAACTAATTCTTCAAACTGTGAGACATTTCTCAAAAAATTTGCTATGTCGAATTTCTAAACTGTTAAGCTACTTTTGTTGCTGACTGTACCATAGGTAAGCACTGAAACAGCGCTAGTATCCGTTAAAAGTGTTTAATTTCAATAAAATATCCTCTCTCACCAAAATACCTAAGCTGATCTAATAAACGATTAAGAAAATTTTATCATTCAGAGGCATCCGAAAGAGGCAGTTAATTTTTAGTGACATAAATTAGGAGGGAACGAGGAGGGCCGTCCCTCCTAAGAAAAAATAACAAACATATCTCCGAAAGTAAGAAAACAAACAACGCGTGTTAACATCTGTTGGGGCGCGTGCCGTACACACGAGCACATAAATTTTAACGACGAACTGTTAAAAATATTTTCTTTTGAGAAATTGTAATCAGAATTTTGCGGATTTAAAAGTAGGTAATTTTCAGAATAATCGTGGTAACAGAGTGGCCGAGCACTAATAATTATCTTCAAATAAAATTGTCATACCAAGTCAATGTATGTATCGCTACCTCATCTTTTCCTCAATTTTTAGGGTTCCGTACCAAAATGGTAAAAAAGGAACACCCTTATGGTGTGACTCAGTCTGTCTGTCTGTCTGCCACAGCTGGATATCTCGAGAGCTACTTATGGTGTCAACTTGAAATTTGGAATAGTTTAAGATGATATTTGCCCAACTATTTAAAAATTTTAAGTGGGGTTACTAGGGCATGTGGGATATCACATGAAAGAGCGCCGTTTGCACGTTTTTTATCATTTTTTTTGTATTAAGCCGCAGCCGTTTTCGACTTATGATGAAAACTGTAAAAAAAAAACCGTTCCCCCCCTTATCTCCGAAGTTTGCAAAGAGAAAAATCTGAAACAATTCTATGTGATAGCAGTTTATATAAAGATTACAGGAAAAATAAAACGATGTCTCAATATAGCACACTTTTTTAGAAATTACTAAATTTCTAAAAAAGTTAACATTCCACTATCGGTCAAGAGATGGCGCTGACCTAAAACTGCAATACTTATTTTATTATTCTACTCTGCAGTGTGGTTTGATGGTGCAATTATGATGGTACGGAACCCTCGGTGCGCGACTCAGACTCGCTCTTGACCGGTTTTTTTTAATGATAGATAAGCAATCGCGCCTGATGGTAAGCGATCGATGATGCGATCTACGATGAAACGCGCTTGTCTAGAAGATACCTATTCAGTCGCGACTTGAAGGCCCCCAGATTATACCTATCGGGAAACAGACTCAGGCAAGGAGTTACACTCTTTGGCGGTACGGATGATAAAATTTGAAGCAAAACGCTTAAGTGCGAGTTTTTGAAATATGAATGATGAAGCTGAAGAGACGGTGACGAACGATGGAGATAGACAAATAGCTTTAATGTGTTTTGCAAGTTTAAACGCTATGTTTAGGTACTATAATATCTATTTAAGTAATAATGTATGGAACCAAAGGTTTTTAAGTGCATCATGTTCTTTTGAAATTGTTGTAGGTAAATGTATGACTTTTTGTTTCTTAAAAAAGAGAGAGAAAAAATTAATAAGCTTGAGAGCATCGAAAAGTTCCACAACATTTTACGCATCAGTGGTAATCAGTAAAAGCGCTCAGAACTGAAATGTTTAATTTCTATAAACGAGTTTGGTTTGCTCATACACTGGAAAATGTGGAAGATTAATGTACCCGAAAATTGTTTACATAGTAATACATTGATTGTTTACTGTAAGTCGTGGCTTTTGAAAATAACATTAGCAACATCAATATATCTTATATCTCGTTGTATCTATTAAAGTAATTATAACTTATTTATTGACTTCTGAAGAGTGTCTTTAGATATTACGTTCATTTAGATGTTTAATTAAATGAAAACTTTTCACGGCAAACAATTAATTTGTGATGCTAAGCTATATTCAGAAATATGCCACTTTCTAGAAGATTTCCTTTCTTTGATTTTGTAGTGTGTTTCAAAATTAATTTTACAATAGCTAACATTTTTATTCACCACAGTACAAATGCCTGAAATTCAATACGTCAGTGTTGATTGCAGTTAATTATAAATTCGTCCCTCTCTTTCTTACTGTCTGTTCTAATTTTAAAAGCTCTTCATACTGTTAGTCCACTCTGTTCCTTAATACTTCTCCTTAAGACACATAGTTCTGTAACTGATGTTTGATATTACAGTTCTTTAATATGAACCGAACCTAAATCAAATTGAAATCAGTGTTTAACTGCGTCTTTTTCTTTGAGGGTATTACTTCCGCCGATAAAAAGGTTCGCTTTGTCCTTTACAGTCTTTGAAGCGAGAAAATTTTATTTTAAATCTGTTCAGAATTCAGTGGAATTATCATTTGATTAGTTTAGTAATGGTATAGTTTGCTTGATAGTGTTTCGGTTTTAAGAGCCCGTACACATTTTGCCGCTGATTGCCGCTCTCTCGCTCGCACATTTAATGTTTTCTCAAGATTTTTTAAATCTGAGTGAGTGCGTTAAAAAATGTGTCTCGGCCACTTTTCGCAATATAAGGTTACGGCCATTTCAAGTTATCGTTTTTGCCAATTCAAATAACTGTTAGAAACAACAACTTTTCGTACTTTAGCAAAAAAAAAACTGAAATATGTGTAGACATTTCAACACACACACAGTAACAATTTAGAATGACGGAAACATTAGTTAATATCTATTAAATAAGTTTTTAGTGCCTATTCTTTCTTGTTATTGATAGAAGTTACTTTGAAATGAGCATCATGATCTTTTGACTATTTTTTTTCCTTTAAGAGGGCCATTGAACTTAATTTGTTTCACAACAAAACAAGTCTCAAGGCTCTTTAATAGGAGCAAACATTCAAAATCTAAAAAAGAATATATCTAAAAATTTATTTAGAAAAAAAATACACAAGCTGTGTCAATGTATCAGTGAATAAATGAAAGAATGAAAATGATTTATTCTACACACTGTAACAATGCATATGTTACGGCAATACCCGAAGTGCGGCTAAACCTAGTTTTAGCCGGCTAAAACTAGGTGTAGCCGGTAGCTATTGGTTAAACCTAGGTGTATCGCGGTTAATACTAGGTGCAGCCGGTTAAAACTTGGTTATTTATGGGTTATAATGAAAGTTATTTCAGTTGTCTGTTAAAATTCCACAGACCCTGCAGTTCCCGCAATCTTCGGAGGCATTGAAAATGAATACAAAAATTTACGAAAAATCAAAATCAAATCAAATGCAAAATCCAATTATATTTTTAAAGTAACCTAGGTAGTGCACCTATTTATTTTTAAAGTTATTGCAACCTGCTTTATATTCATGCTAGCCTTGTACTTTTCAATAGATCGATTGCCCTGTTAGAACTGGTCTCCAGCATTTAGGACTCCTGCGTTGAGAGCTGTGGGGAAAGTGCTGACCGGATCTGATGAACAGGTTGATTAGCTCTTTTACATTCATGCAAGCCTAGTACTTTTCGTAATAGTCATATAGGCGTGTTGATTTTACTCGGTGTTAAAAATATTTTTTTTCACGCTCGTAAAGGCACGCACCTACAGGACACAATTATTTATCAATTTCCCTCAAAAAAGTCTCAATCAACGCGCAATCTATCTTTGAAGATTCATTTTCCTCATTTTTTCGATATATGTTAGTATTTTTTTTATTAATTACTTATCAAAAAAGATAGAGTTTTTTCCCGTATTTTTTACATTTTTTTTTTAACTAACCAACCAATTTTCAAAATTCCTTCACTGTCGTATCTACAATTAAATTTTAAACCTGGGGACACTTGTTTCATGGCGAAATTTCAATTATCCTCGTAAATATAGCGAAAATAGCGTATGAGCCGAAAAGGATTTGATAGACATTTTCAATGTCAAAAAATAAACTTGGAATTTAATGCGACCACTATTAGTAGGTTTGGTTAGTGTTTTGACCACTTTCACGAGCGGAGCTAGATAATGCTTGCATGCTTGCTGCTTTAAAATTGTTAGCAGTGTTACAGTGGTGAAAAAAGCCCCGGCCCAGCATATGTTACGGCGGTGATGTTGGAGAGAAAATGCTGTTTTTCCGACGGAGGAGGCTATAGTCAGGCTGTAATTAGGTAGTGTTTTGTATCAAACACAAATAATTTAACAATCGATATCATAATATTTATAACATCACTGATTAATAAAATCACTGGAGAAACATCTAAAATAGGGATTTTATAGTTAACGACTTAATAATTTCAGATAGCACAGAGAATTTTGATGGAGCCCCAGTTTAAATATTAAATAATCCCGAAGAGTGAGGTCGGGCAGGTTTCATAATTAACTATTAATGCTATGTATTTTCACGTTTAGCACCGAACTTTAACCATAGACTACTGTGTAACTTTGTCAAAGGGAGCTGGATTCTTAATGCCGCATCATTTTTTAGGGTAAAAACAAAAAACCGACTTCAAAAAACCTACCTCTAAAAATCAAGAAATAATATTCGTAATAATAAAAACACGTCTATTGAAGTCGGGTGGGGCTGGAGTCCAAATTCCTTTTTTTTTATTCTAAAAGCCACACCCGACTTCAATAGACGTGTTTTTATTATTACGAATATTATTTCTTGATTTTTGGAGGTAGGTTTTTTGAAGTCGGTTTTTTGTTTTTTTAAACAATTTTATGTTTTTTTTTATTTTTAGTGTAGGTACCTTTTTTGTATTAGGTAGTGTAGGTATATTATTTAGGTAGAAAAATTCGACTCGGCCAAACGTGAGTTAATCGCGGAGAAACATACATACATGCGGGTCAAACTAAGAACCTCCTTTTTTTAAGTCGGTTAAATAACTACACTTAAGATATCCCTATTCCAACAAAAAAATAATTATCTTATTCATCTTATTCAGTTCATAAACAAAGAAGTTATACGACTGATCATCGAGGTAGTTCACACGAAATCATACTATTTTTGCGCTTTTTTCAAGATTACTTGAAAAGTACTGAACCGATTTCAAAATTTTGAAAAATGAAACCAACTCGAAAGTTTCTTTTATGTAATAACGTTTGAATCATTTCAATCGGTTCAGCCATCTTCGAGTAATCGGTGTACATACAAAAAACAAAAAAAAAAAAACGGGTCGAATTGAGTACCTCCCTCCTTTTGAAGTCGGTAAAAAAGACACCCTTATGGTGTGACTCAGTCTGTCTGTCTGTCACAGCTGGATATCTCGAGAACTACTAATGGT
This sequence comes from Agriphila geniculea, assembly GCA_943789525.1. Taxonomy (NCBI): domain Eukaryota; kingdom Metazoa; phylum Arthropoda; class Insecta; order Lepidoptera; family Crambidae; genus Agriphila; species Agriphila geniculea. The sequence goes on from OX038880.1 coordinate 1,918,113, forward strand.
ATCAACTTGAAATTTGGAATAGTTAAGACATTTGCCCAACTATTTTGAAAATAAGAAAGAAATAAAATAACAAATATCTTTTTGACAAAGGGACTGATTAGGGCATGAGGGGTATCATATGAAAGAGCGCCGCGTTTGCACGTTTTCAATCATTTTTTCATTTTTTTAGGCCGCAAAAAATGTAAAGAAAATCCCCCCCCCCCCCCCCTTATCTCCGAAGTTTGCAAAGAGAAAAATCTGAAATAATTGATAGCAATTAGCACGCTATATAAAGATTATAGGAAAAATAAAACGATGTCTCAATACACTTTTTTTACAAATTATCAAATTTCTAAAATAGTTAACATTAGTTCCACTATTGGTCAAGAGATGGCGCTAACCTAAAACTGCAATAATAATTTTATTATTCTACTCTGCAGTGTATTAATTATGATGGTACGGAACCCTCGGTGCGCGAGTCCGACTCGCTCTTGGCCGGTTTTTTTATCTACAACGGGATAGTGCTTGGCCTTTACCTCACATGATATTAAGCCCCTCCGCACACAGTGTCGTAGCGTAAGCGTATCGTAATGCGCGAGTCGTACGAGAGCAATACGAGCACGTACATTTTCAAAGAAGTCCGCACACGGCGTCGTAGCGTAGGCGTATCGTATGAGATTTTACTGTCAATACGATAGTCGTAGCGTACTGGCGTAAAAAAGCAAGCGTAGAAAAAACTTTCTATATAGTTAGGTGATGAATTTCCGTCAACGTGAATTTCTTGACATGAATTAAAACAATTTTTAACGGATACTAGCGCGGTTTTATTGGAATTGCTTTGGTAATTAGTTGGTATTTGGTTTGATTTTTGGTTTTCCCGACGTTCAATAAAACCGCGCTAGTATCCGTTAAAAATGTTTTATTTCATGTCTAGTGAGCGCCTAAGCCTGAGAAGTGAAAATGTGAATTTCTAGTTTATATTCTGGAATAATATTTACGCCTTCGCTACGATTCGTGTGTAGAACTCTGCTGATATCGTACTCGTCGCGTCATGACGATACGCTTACAAGACGACTACGTTTAGGAACCATGTGCGGAGGGCCTAAGTGTCGATAAGGCCGAAATTGAAGCGCACTACACCCAAATCCTCACTACTGAGGAACAGTGGGCCTACCGCCCAAGTCCACCCACCTTTCACCTTATCTCTAACTTTCGGAACACATTTTTTTATTATTGTTGTAATGGCGTCAGACTCAGGTTAGATGGTGGTAGCTAGCCTTGAAATAAGCCCTACCACCAACCAAACTGAGTACAAAAGCTACCCTCTTGTGGGAATAAGAACCCAAAACCTCTGTGTCTTAACTAGAGAGTGAACACACAGAAAAGAGGGCGTAACATGGTTACATGAACGTTTTACTTCCAGTTAAATATATCAGGAATAGTATTTCATTTCATTTATTCCATTTATTCATATGGCATACACAACAGATTACAGTCAACAATAGCACACAATGACAGCTAGACATGTTTTGAACCAAATTGACATCCAAACACGTGCACACACAGAAATTCATGCGATGCTAAAACATTTAAATTATTACAATTATTATGAATTGGTACTGTAAAAGTTGCATTAATTAATATTGATTAGTTTACATAATTATTAAGGGGAAAATATTGAATTAATTGTGATCAGAGATATTAATTTGACGTAAATTATTGATTTATTATAAAATTAATGATTGAATTATAAATATAAAAATTGATAATAACATCAACATAACATTTTTTTGATATGAGACTTAAAAACAGTATGCTTTGTAGTGTAGATATCGAGTTGCTTATCTGACTTTATTAAATCATTATTTAAATCATTGTTTTGCCGGCACATTCTAACTATGGGGTTATAGTACAAAATATTATTTTTAAACGTTTGCAAAACAAAAATGTTTTTGCGTCTGTTTCTAACCAATAGCCTGGTATTAAAATTAATATTGGATAATAATTTAGGGGAATCAATAAAACCATGAATGATTTTATGTAAGTGTAAAAGGTCCTGCTGTCGACGTCGTACATCTAAAGCAACAGTTTTAATATATCAAAGCCTGTTTGAATAGGAGATAAGAGACCGGTTGAGACCACATCTATATCCTAATATTTTCAAGCATTTCCTCTGTACACCTTCTATACTCTGTGAATGCACAAAGTAATACGGGGACCCAATCACCGAACAATATTCCAAAACACTTCTTACCAAGCCATCGTAAAGACGAAGGAACGTTACTAGACTCCTGAAATGCTTGGTATTCCTGGCCACAAAAGTATCTGTGATTGTAACCGCAATCTTTCTATTAAGCCCTCCGGACGACTTCGTCATTCAAAATGCTAAAGTACTATAGTTAGTACATTATATACTACTATTCAAATCTTAATAGGAACTTGATTATCAGTTTCACTGAAATTCATTTACAACACTTAACAAAAGCTTTATTTTTAGGGTTCCGTACCCAAAGGGTAAAAACGGGACCCTATTACTAAGACTTCGCTGTCCGTCTGTCTGTCTGTCTATCTGTCTGTCACCAGGCTGTATCTCATGTACCGTGATAGCTAGAAAGTTGAAATTTTCACAGATGATGTATTTCTGTTGCCGCTATAACAACAAATACTAAAAACAGAATAAAATTAATATTTAAAGGGGCTCCCATACAACAAACGTGATTTTTTTGCCGTTTTTTGCTCGATATTAATAACGACAACAGGCAGACAGTTGAAATTTTCACTGATGATGTATTTTTGTAGCCGCTATAACAACAAATACTAAAAACAGAATAAAATTAATATTTAAGGGGGGCTCCCATACAACAGACATATTTTTTTTCCGGATTTTGGTACGGAACCCTACGTGCGCGAGTCCGACTCGGACTTGGCCGGTTTTTTTAATTACACGGCAAATATAGTTCGCTGAATGCCATTAAGTAAAGTGCGCAAAAATTGTAAGGAAAACAGATTGAGCTTTTGTTGAATTTTCTAATTAGACTTCTTATTTTGTTCTACTTTGCAATGAACCAATTTTATAATTACAGTAAACATTATTCCTAAATATATGAAAATAGTAGTGTAATTTTGAATTTTTGTAGTCCACATTCGGAAATAAAAACTGCTGGGTAAACACAAATTAAGCGCCACTGTACAAACCTGCCATTGTGGTTAAATATTGCTTTTTCAGTTATGCGGTTGTTATCCATTGTGGTGCTTAGTGACATAGTTAAGTTAATCACTTATTCGGATGCGGTATTCGGTACACCACTATGCGGTGTGAAGTAAAATAACAGCGGTTTAAACTGTTCTCTTTACACTGTTTCGTTAAACCAAGCTTAGTTGGACACAAGAGTTGGGCGGTGAAAATTGTGTTGTGATATTAATAATCCCACCAAAATCATTTCATGAATAATGTTGCCAAGACCTCGAACTGTCAAAAAAGTTATCATGGCCGGGCCATTTGCTACATGGAAACCTTTCCAATAAACAATAGTTCTTGTAGTAACGAAACGGCCAAGCTGCATATTTTAACTAAGGTGTAGAGTTTTTGAAGTTAGGGCTTGCAGAGTTAGGGCGCGTAGAGTTAGAAGCTTGGCTCTACATGAGGTCTGATAACTTTTTGACAGTTTGAGGTCTTGGCAATATTATTCATAAAATGATTTTGGTGGGATTTCACTTCTTTTTATAAGTAACTACCTATCCACCTATAAAATGTATACCTTCAAAAAAATTAAACCTAAAAACGGGGGGCGCAGGATGATAAATTTTACAAAATACGCCCCACGTTTTTAGGTTAAATTTTTTTATGTTTAAATGTTTTGTAGGCATAAATTTTATAGGGTTATAAATATTTACAGAAGAATTTATTTTTTACTTTTTAGTCTGTTTTTACTAGTCCGTTGTAATGTTTTTATTCCGATTTTTTGTTGTAATAATTTAGTCCGTTGTAAAACGTGTTTTTAAAAAAGATTTTTTACTTTTGTTGATGGCGTAGTGGCAGAGCACATTTGGTCTACAATTGATAATGTAAAGCAACAGTCGCTAAGGTCTGTAATCGGATGGATGACCAAAAATATTATTTAGATCTCCTCCGAGCTTAGGAAGGCACTTAGTCCCTACTGCATTTGCAAAGCGTCAAGTTCAGTCGTTAAACTCTAGGGGATTGCTTATATATCTTTCGTATCCTATGAAAATTGCTTTGAAAATCCCAATTCGGGTTTATCAGTGTAAATAAACCGCAAATATCTATGTATGAGACTATAATTTTATGTATGTGTTCATTATTATAGAGTTGAAAACTTAAGTATTTCTGCCAGATTCCTATCAAAATACTCAAATACTCATTCATACAAGTAATACTGTAAATTAAATTATACGAAGATATTTTTACACGAGTGGGCAGACGAGAGTCCAATTTAATGAAATACGAACCATAAAGTTTCACAAAAACACTTAAAAGCAATATGCTACGTTATTTCGGTCGGTATCATTAGTTTATACGCCAAATTAAACACCTATTATCCCATATGCGTTACCCTCAAAACGTATCTCTTTCAGATTTATACACGTTTTAATTGCTTCTTCACACAAGATTTCAGGCGCGAGATCGCAGCTGAATGCGAAAATCTCTTCCATCCCTCTCCTGTTTAAATATACCACACAATCTGCAACCCTTACGGGGTTGTCCGTCCTTTTCTCGCGGATACCCGGCTAACACAGCAATAACCCTTATGTAAGTCAGTGCCTAGAGCGGAGTCTCCGAGGTTGGACGCGCTCGCCGCTCCCCCGAACGTCCCGATATGCCGAGAGTAGATGTCCCGGCACGCGACATCGAAAGTGACAACTTGTGCACAAAAAAACTTACATAAACAAAAAGTAACAGTGATTTAAGTGATGCATTCTACTGTGACCGTAAATCAGGAAAGGAAATGGGATGCCGTAGCGAAATACCTTTTAAAGTACGCCGCGGGATTAAAAAGAGATTTATCTCGGGAAACAAGGAAGAACTAGGTTTATTTTCGAAGCTTATCCATTATGTTGTTTCGAGTAATCCGTGTAGGGGATCGCGCTAGAAACTTGTAGGAAATAATTTCACGTAATGACCCTTTTGAGTAAAGTATAAATAGAACGCTATCAAGTAAGAACTTTTAAAATATGAGGATACCCTTACTCTTAGCTTAAGAATGTCGTCGAGCTATTTGTCAACGAGTTAATTACGAACTAGAATAAATGTTGACAGATTTAGTGGAAACAGGTAGTAGCAGAGGAGATAATTTGTGATGAGATGCTTTGAAGCAATTTAGAAATTAGGGTTCGTCTATTTTGAAATACAAACTAATTAAGTAAAGGTAAATTAATTTAGTGGTGAAATTATAAGTGGCGATGAAAAGAAGAAGAGTGTCAAATTAAATAAATTAGCAATAATTGTGTAAAAAACGAAGTAAATAAGACAAAATGGCGAGGAACTTAAAGAGCGTGAAGAAGCATTCGTACATCTTGAACGCGATTCTGTTGATAATCTCCATGATATACGGTAAGTTTTTACTCCTTCATAAGCTTTCATAGTGTTTTTTGCTTTAAAGATAAATAATTATCCCGCGACTTCATTCGCATTGAATTAAGTCCATGTCCTACTCCAAAGTCCAATCTAGGTATCTATTTGCCAAAATTCATGGAATGGAAATTAGTTCAGCAAGTGGTGCAGGAAAACTTAACATACCTAACGTAGCGAAAACTATGTTTGTAAAATATACTTACGTTTTATGAATAACCGATTAAAAGATAATAAAAAAGCTATACCACCATCGCTGCTTTTTTAAATCATTAAATTGAACAATGTTATCGTTGGATAAATGAAAACCACACTCATATCGTTAATCAAATCAAGGGTTGTTGCAGTGAAAAGGGCTCGCACTCATCGGCTGTGCCTTTTTTCTCTGAAATTGAATAAACATTTTATCATGATAACACTTTTTTAATAAACCAAACATGTTAATTCCCTCGATATAACAAAAAATGGAAAGGATGGAAGTGGGTAGCTAAAAAGTAAATCGACTTTCATTTCTATGAAATTTTACGTAAAATGGTTCTCATTTTAAAATTTTCAACTTAGAATGCTTTTGACGGATACTAGCGCGGTTTTATGGTATGTTTTATTTTATTTATTTTATTTTATTTTATTTTATATTCACAGGTGAATCAACAGTTATTATGTTAACTATAGCAATTTTTGATGATATGTGTGGTTAGATTTTAGAATTTTGAGTGTCTTCGTGAGAAAACTTTAAATGTAATCCAACTTTTGATGAACTTTATTTATTATGTGGCAAACCCCATGCCAAAAAAAAATTAAGCTTTCTAGAATATTGGAGAAAAGCTAATTCGGCAATAAATAACGTATCTACCCGCATTGTGTTCGTAGCAGACTTAGCTCTGAGATAGGTTAGCTGTGAATATCTAAGTCTAGATCCAAATGCGAAAATCATGAGACCTGAAATCGAGAATTCAGAAATAAATAAAATAGGTTGAGGTTTTTTCCTACATACTCATTTAGAAAGAAAATAATGATCTTATTTTTACTATTAATAGTTTAATATTATGCTCATTTAATATAATAATTATTAACTGACACAAGTATAGAATCATAAAAGTAATGAAGTAAAAATACAGTATAAGACACAAAAACCATTTTTGTTTACGTGGAAACTTAAAATAATGATATTGTTTTTAAATTCAAATTTGACTATATTTTAAATGAAAATTTTAGTTTCAATGCATTCTGTGCATAATTTAGTAAGATAATTTTTAAGACTATTTTTTGGGTTCCGTACCAAAATGGTAAAAAAGTAACCGCAATGGTGTGACTCAGTCTGTCTGTCTGTCATCTGGATATCTCGAGAACTACTGATGATATCAACTTCAAATTTGGAATGACATTTGCCCAACTATTTTAAAAATAAGAAAGAAATAAAAAAATAAATATCTTTTTTACAACAGGGACTGAAAAGGGGTCTTAAAAATTTGAAGTGGGGCTACTAGGGCATGTGGGGTATCATATGAAAAAGCGCCGTTTGCACGTTTTCAATCATTTTTAGGGTTCCGTACCAAAATGGTAAAAAAGGAACCCTTATGGTGTGACTCAGTCTGTCTGTCTGTCTGTCTGTCTGTCTGTCACAGCTGGATATCTCGAGAACTACTAATGGTATCAACTTGAAATTTGGAACAGTTTAAGATGAAATTTGCCCAACTATTTTGCAAATAAGAAAGAAATAATAAAATTAATATTTTTTTTACAACAGGGACTGAAAAGGGGTCTTAAAATTTTTAAGTGAGGTGACTAGGGCATGTGGGTAGGTTCTGGTACCATATGAAAGAACGCTGTTTGCACATTTTAAATCAATTTTTCCTTTTTTCTTAGGCCGCATAGTTTTCGACTTATGATGAAAAATGTAAAAAAAAATACCGTCCCCCCCCCCCCCCCCCTTATCTCCGAAGTTTGCAAAGAGAAAACTCTGAAATAATTCTATGTGATAGTAGTTTATGTAAAGATTACAGGAAAAATAAAACGATGTCTCAATATAACACACTTTTTTAGAAATTCAAAAAACAAACAATTTTTTTTAGTTTCACTACCAGTCAACAGATGGCGCTGTCCTAAACATGCTAACCTAAGGGCAAAAAATAGTTCCACTATCGGTCAAGAGATGGCGCAACCTAACACTACAATAATAAATTGGTGGCTGGTTCTAATATAATTACCTACTATTTGCCGTACGAATAAACGAAGAATAAGTTCATACTTTACTAAGTAATTATATATATTACTATATAGTAATATAATAATAACGAGGAGCTCGGTGGCGCAGTGGTTTAGCGCCTGGACCAGCGATTGCGGAGGTTAAGCAACGTTCGCAAGGTTCGGTCATGGGATGGGTGACCAAAAATTTATTATCTCGAGCTCCTCCGTGCTTCGGAAGGCACGTTAAGCCGTTGGTCCCGGCTGCATTTGCAGTCGTTAACACCCACCAATACGCATTGGGCCCGCGTGGTGGGTTATGGCCCGTCCTCCTTATCCACCCATAAGGAAGGCCTGTGCCCCAGCAGTGGGGACATTAAAATGGCTGATGGACTAGTAACATAAACATTTTTTTCAGTCACCATAAGCAGCATTTGTAAATTAACTGTCCGCCTGTTCGCCCTTTCACCTGTCTGCCGTTTATCCTACTTTTTTAAAGACTGTCCTAAAATAACATATCCAAATATATTTATGATTGTACGGAACCCTCGGTGCGCGAGTCCGACTCGCTCTTGACCGGTTTTATTCTTTTTTTTTAGGTCGCATTGTTTTCGACTTGTGATGAAAAATGTAAAAAAAAAACCGTTCCCGAGAAAAATCTAAAATAATTCTATGTGATAGCAGTTTATATAAAGATTACAGAAAAAATAAAACGATATCTCAAAATAGGATTTTTTTTTGAAATTATCAAATTTAAATCTATCGGTCAAGAGTTGGCGCTGACCTAAAACTACAATAATAATTTTATTATTATACTCTGCAGTGTATTTATTATGATGGTACGCAACTCTCGGTGCGTGAGTCCGACTTGCTCTTGACCGGATTTTTTACTCACAAGATGATTCGATTTTAACTAAACATTATTATAAATGAAAATTTTGACATAAAAGTTCTATATACACAATGATATAAAAAGTAAAGATAAGTTATACGCCAATATCATTGCTATTTAAAACAGCGTAAAGGTACTATAGATACACACATTGACCGCTGCATGCGCATTGGCCGCCAATTGACAGCGCGTCAGCTGCCTCCTTCACTCACACACGCAAAGCAGACAGCGCGCTCTTTGTACAATATGGCCGAATAAAGTAATAGAAAATACATATTTTTATTAAATAAAGTACTTACGTGTGAAATTAGGCATTTTTTCGATCTCTGACTGTTGCTGTATAATTTGTACATCGTCTGAAGACGCAGGTAGACATTTTTTTTAATGGAATTTCACAATTTTTTCGCGTCTGACTGACGAGAGCCGCGTGTGTTTCCGTGTCGCGAGCCTGTGCCTGACTAATTGAAAGTCGGGCAATTACCTGACTTTCGTCTTGCCATTTTGGTGAGCGGGTAACGTATCTATACTTTTTTTAATATCATTGTATATACATAAATAATTCTACTCGAAATTGTATTCACGTATTAATAATTCAAACACACTATAAAAATAAACATTCTCAAAACTTTGTTGATATCATCCAAAATAAACATGCCAAATTAAGAAGCAAAACATGACTTTGCTTCCACCCTTTTACTAAATCGAAGTGGTGAGTAAAGAAGGTACTGAATAATAGCTGTGCGCGGTTGAGGTATGGATCGCGTAAACTTTTCACTTGAAAAGGGTCAACTGCTTGGATAGAAGGGACAGTAAATAGGGACAACATAATTTGATGGGCTTCCCCTAAATATTACATTTACGTTTTCAATTTTTTTGGCAGTTGTGTAGTTTTTTAGGGTTCCGTACCAAAATGGTAAAATCGGGACCCTATTACTAAGACTCCGCTGTCCGTCTGTCTGTCTGTCTGTCACAGCTGGATATCTCATGAACTACTAATGCTATTAACTTGAAATTTGCAATAATTATAGGTGATGTTTGCCTGAATATTTTGTAAATAAGAATGATTTTTTTTTCAACAGAAACTGAAAGGGGTCTTAAAAATTTGAAGTGGAGTTACTAGGACATGTGAAGTATCATATGAAAGAGGGCTGTTTGCATATTCTTAAACATTTTTCCTCCGAAGTTTTCATAGAGAAAAATCTGAAATTATTCTATGTAATATGTATGTAAATATTGTTGGAAAATAAAACGCAAATTTTTAAATAGCACACTTTTTCAGAAATCATAAAAATAAATTAGTTCCGTCTGTCAAGAGATGGTGCTGACCTAAAACTGCAATATTCTATCTACACAGTAGTGTATTCTTTTTCAAAGTCATCAATAAAAGTAACATTAGTTCCACTGTCGGTCAAGAGATGACGCTGCAGACCTGCAAAACTGCAGTATTCTACACCGCAGTGTATTTATAATAATGATGGTAGGGAACCCTCGGTGCGCGAGACTGACTCGCTCTTGATCTGTTTTCTTTAAATAACGATACGACATGTGGGCACATTTATTATTTGAAAAGAAAATCTTCACAACTGCCAAAAAAAACTTTTTATTGGTAAATTATTTTGATTATTTCTGACGGGGCTGACGATTTTGTATTTTTGAAATTATTGTAATAAGTTTAGATTACAACTAATATACATAGATACTTTTAGCTGGTCCCTAGTTACAAACTTTTAACTTATGAAGGTTCTGAAGTAAAAAAAAAACCGGCCAAGTGCGAGTTGGACTCGCGCACCGAGGGTTCCGTACCATCATAATAAATAAACTGCAGAGTAGAAAAATAAAATTATTATTGCAGTTTTAGGTCAGCGCCATCACTTGACCGATAGTGGACCTAATGTTAACGTTTTAAGAAATTTGATAATTTCTAAAAAAGTGTGCTATATTGAAATATCGTTTTATTTTTTCTGTAATTTTTATATAAACTGCTATCACATATAATTATTTCAGATTTTTCTCTTTGCAAACTTCGGAGATAAAGGGGGAGGGGGAACGGTATTTTTTACATTTTTCATCATAAGTCGAAAACTATGCGGCCTAAAATTAAATAAAAAAATATTAAAAACGTGCAATTGGCGCTCTTTCATATGATACCCCACATGCTTTAGTAGCCCCAGTTAAAATTTTTAAGACCCCTTTTCAGTCCCTGTTCTAAAAAAGATATTTAGTTTTTTATTTCTTTCTTGTTTGCAAAATAGTTGGGCAAATGTCATCTTAAACTATTCCAAATTTGAAGTTGATATCATTAGTAGTTCTTGGGATATCCAGCTGTGACAGACAGACAGACAGTCAGACTGAGTCATACTATAAGGGTTCCTTTTTAACCATTTTGGTACGGAACCCTAAAAAGAGTTGAAATAAAATTAAGAAAATCTTAAAACTTTTCAATAATTTTCTTGATATTGAATCTACTGAGAGCTTTCCTTCAAATTAGATTAGCAAAATAAATAATGGAAATTTCTAGAACTAAATTGCTTAGGCAAATTCAAAGTTATTCCAACGTTGCCTAACGGCAGTATAATTAATTCTGTGTCCTTTGTGGGGTCTAATACACCCGACTTAATTCAGGTCAAGTAGATTTTAGAGGTTCGTACAATACTCCTAGATGATGATGTGTTATGTTATGATTGAAATTGCCTATGCGGGTTAGAGATGAGGCGCGGTAATTTAGTTTGCGACCTGCCTTATAAGCTGGCGTTTGTTCTATTCATCGAGGAGATACGTATAATGGACTTGTTAACAAATAATTTGAATAATTAAATATGATTGTTTTGGGAGCCCTTACTATCTGAGGCTCCATTAAAACTTGAGAATAACACATTTATTTATTATATTTATAAATCTTAGGTGACAGAATTTAATTTTGATAAATAATCATTTGGTAATAGTGACAATTTTTGTTTAAATAAACTAGAACATTTAATTAATGAAAAAAACTTTTAAATTTTATAGATACATGAGTTGGAATTTCTCTGTGAATGTACAAAGAATGAATCTATTATTTCGTATGATGCATGTCCATGTATTAATCTAGCGGAAATTCAATTTAACACATTTGAAACACTTTCATTAAGCACATTAATGGGGTCCAAGTCTGTTATTGTTAACGTGTTTCAATTGTGTTTAAATTGTAATGTTTTATAACACAGTTATTTTTTCTTAAACCCAAAATTGAAACACGATTATAACATTAACATTGCAGACTTTAGCCCCTGTTCCTCATAAATTCATTCAATTGAGGCTATCGCAATTAAAGCACATGTTTCAAAATATAGGAGGGCTGATTCATAAGTTTCTGAAAAGTGAAATTTAAAAAAAAGAATCACATATAATAATCTTTTACTCTGCATGCTTTGCGTCTCTGGAACGGTCTTCTTGAAGCTATGAGGAGATCACCCAGCAAGTTTTCCTTTAAAAAGAAAGTTCACGCTTTTCTTTTAGAATGCTTATAATGAGCATAATGTGAAAATCATCATCATCAATTTTGCTTTTCTTCTTATTTTATAATTATTTTGATTTGCTGTAACAGATATATATATTTATATATATTATTGTAGGCGTATTTATATATCATGTGTGTTTGTATTTATTATACTGTATGTATTTTATTAAATACTATTAAATGTACCGCATTCGTGGCTATCTGTTTCCTAAGGGTTGACTGGGAGAGAATGTTTTTAGCATTAAGTCCGCCTTTTGTAAATTAATTTACTGTAGTACAATAAAGAGATTAAATAAATAAAATAAAAATAATTAAATGAGATGAGATGAGATGAGATGAGATGAGATGAGATGAGACAAAATTAAAATATCTTTATTCAAATAAATTCACATAATGAGCATTTTTAAATCGTCAAATCTTTTACCCTACCACCAATTATGACGTGAAAAAAGAAAAAAGAAAATTGTCAGCGTTATCAGATGGAACGATATTTACAAATATGTATTCGTTTCCAGACTTTTTATTAACAAAGATTCATAAATAAATAACATTATTTAATTAGCTCATTTCTTAATGAATTTCAAATTATTTAATCAATTTACAGGGTTCAAGCTAAATTCAAAGTTCGAACTTATTATTCAGTCTAGGCTGTTATTAAAAAACATACAATTCAATATGCGTTAAGATAGGTAGTCAGAAGCAGACCCATTTCCACTGGCAGCACCCGTTCACGAGCATGACGCATGAACCAATTATATTCTGTATCTTTTCGAACTTAGAACGCCAAATTTGAGTTTAATCAAACTGATGGAATTTCCACTAACGTAACTAGAACTTTGTCTGGCGTGAAAAAAGAATTGTTCCATCATGACATCGCGCCGCCAAACTTCGTGAATTGCGGTTGGAATAGGTACCGCATCCACCCTATTTCCTAGATGCGGCTTCCAATTGTTTCCTCACATGAAAAAATGGTTAGTTGCTCAGATTTTCATCAAAAGATGAAGTCATTATTGCCGTAGATGAGTATTTCGAGGGGTTTGCGAAAACATTTTTTCAAACTGGTTTAACGGTATTGTAGAAGCGTTAGACTGAATGCATCGAGATAGAAAGAAAATACGTTGAAAAATAAATTTGTTTTAAAAACGTAGAATATTAAAGTTTTTCTTAGTCGTTTCGGAAACTAATCTTTTTAAGCTACTTAAAAAGGCATATTTCTAATTTACTGATTTGTAGCAGAAATCCTCTGAAAAACATAAAATAATGAAACTCTTGAAATTCATTTCATATTTTTAATAATTAATTAATTAAAAATCTATTTATGATTCAAAAAATCCTTCTAAGTTTTTTTATATTTCACATTAATTAACAATGTAATAAAATTGTGATATTTAGACATCCAGACTTGTGATCGTATCAGATAAGAAATGTTGGAGAGCGTACAAACTGTTATTGGCTAAAACGGAATGGCTGAACCAATTTTCATGAAAGGTATTATAAATCCGGCCAGAGTTATCTAAGTAATTGGGAACTAAAACTGAACGAATCGACAGAATCTGAAATGGATTTCTAGTTTAATTTCAGTAAAGAAAAAAAATGTTTTTTTTTTTACTTTTAATTAACAAAACACGTCTTTACGCTAGTAGTTTTCAAAGCCTTGTGGTATACCTATACCACAAGGCTTTGAAAACTACTAATTCTGTCGATTGTTATAGGTATGACCCACCCATCCTTCTTCTGCACCGTTAAGAGTCCTTTATATTATGTACCTCAAAGTGGTGCTCTCATCTTAAATTTATTGCTCACTAAGTACCTACATAATGTATCGAAAATTCATATGTAGAGATTGAAGTTTAAGTTCTATAGTTTATTTACAAACAATAACCTCAGTAAAATATAGATCGTTGTAGTTCTAATAGGCAAAAGTGCCTTGGGCTAAGGTGACCAGTTTTTACTTGTGAGTTTTCGATACATTATGAGGACTTAGCAAGCAATTTTAATTAAATGAGGGCGCCACTTGAAGGATGTATGAGCCTTAAATAAGGCCTGCACTAGAGACTTTAAAAGCTCTCATTTAACTACGATCTACTGACGAGGCCCCACCGGTGGATCTATGGTTATTTTTTCACTTTTCAATCCACCGGAACATAATTTCCTTAGATCTGTCTAAGGAAATTATTTTCATCTTCTTCTACAGTATTTAGCTGAACAAACAAAGAAGGTACTGGAAAAAACCTAAAACCAGATGAAATCTAATGTCGATTTGCAACTTTTTTTACTCTATCAAAAATATTTTTTTGATTATTTCTTTTCACTTTTCACTTCAAATACTAATTTGATGTCTAAATACCATTCCAGTTCCAATAAAATATTGTTGCTCCATAAAAACAGCTACTCCGAATCAGGTGAGTTATGAACTTATGGTGGATATCGAAACTGGGGTGCCATAAAAATATAGAATTATAGACCCATATTTCTAACTTTGCACATATTTTATACCGATTAGATTAAGATAGGTTTATATAAGACCCAAATACTGAGTTACGATGTGACCTTCGGCACACGTGTTTTCTATTGCTGCCAAACTTAGTAGTTTTATGATATTTTATCTTGTGGTATTTCGTTGGACACAGCTGGTCTAACTTTCTAAGTGTGTTTGTCGGGGAATGTAGAGCATGGTCACGAGGAAGGGTTTAAGTATGAATGTGATTGGATATAAGAGTAGAGCTACCTCTACCCTTATATCGTTATTTTCCAAAAGAAAAGATGAATGGATTGTTTGTTCGAAGAAAACTATTTTCTGTTCCAACCATATAAATAATTAGGATAAGAGCTGGATGATGGTTATGTCTTGTCAATACGTAATTACTGTTTTCTATTTAGCTTATATTATTAAAAAGATAAAAAGAATACACTACCTACGGAAGACCTAATTAATGAGAACGAGTACGTAAATTTTCTAGATTTTCGCGCGTAATGGAACACGCTTTGTTTGTAGTATTTATATATAATGAAATTAAATACCTATACGAAACCTATATTTCAACTCTCAGTTGGTTAAAATAATTATGTGTAATCATTGTATTTGGAAACAATTAAGCTTTTGAATAATGAAAAGGTACAATTTGACGAATCATAAATGTTATTACGTTTCATAATCGACAGATCCATATCATCCATAAATAACGACCTGCGACTGAAACTCCAAATTAATTAAAATTGAAATGTTGAGTTAAATCTTTCTATTATATTTATCAGCGAACTAATATGTATGGAAGTGTAATTGTAAACAAACATTGCTTAAAAAATGGTTCCACGGGGCTGAAAAAGTACAACCTACTCAGCTTTAGTCGAGCCAGCCACGCACTCGGTGACTGACATTAGTGTTCTTTTCAATTAATTGCAGTTTGTATTGTAGAGCAAAGATAGAAAGAGAGAGTTTATTAGAAATGACGTACTTTATAGTCAAATGGTTTAAAAGATGCAAAGAATGCAGTAAAAAGATGCAGAAAAAACGTATCTTATTTTTTTCGTTTAAGTATTGAAAATATCTATGAGTATACAAATTATGACCGCTAATAAGCAACCAGTCTTCAGACGTTTTGTGCTGCATAATTAAATGCCAGCATTTTTAGCTCTATCCACTTAGTTGTACTTTTCGTGTGGTGCCATTTTTCGAGCAGAATGCTTATTCCATAGATTTTAGTTCCCTGATCTTTATAATGTTTGGTGTATTTTCTAATAGGTACCTTGAGGCTGAAACTCAAGTCGTTAAAAGGTTATCGGTTGTACTCGTTAATTAACGTTGTGTTTGCAGAAGAGATTTAACAACTTAACATTATTATGGTTAAGAAGCGTCAACGATATCAATTTCTTAATATGTAAAGTTCATAGTATGTAAAGTAGGTTGGAAAATTCCACCAGCTTGGGACCCCATCATTTACAAGCTTAAGCCCCTCACACACACTGTAAGATCTAATGATACGGTTAGTTCCTTTTGCAAATAAATAAATTAATATAAAAGACGGAGGTCGGTCTACTTCTCCAAGTTTTCTTTCGCCATTTCTTTCTTGAAGGGGCCTCCCAATTTTATGAAATGGTGGTAGATTCAGTAAATTCTCTCTCTTTTTAGCACTAAATAATTCATAAAATTAAATTATAAATCAACATAAAACAATTAAATTTTTTTGTTAAATTTTAATTTCTGAACGTCTAAAAAAATCATCGCTTGAGGGTAGATTCACGGGTAGCTTCAGTCCCCCGTGACCACGGCAGCTGCAAAGTTGCCGAAACGTCGGGAAAACCAAAAATCAAACCAAACACCAACTAATTACCAAAGTACTATCAATAAAACCGCGCTAGTAACCGTTAAAAATTGTTTTATTTCATAGTATTAAAAGCTTTCAATATGATTAAATCAATAGATTTGTCTAAGTTTAAAAGCTACTCTAGCTCTATAATGATAAATAAATAATAAATAAATAAATTCTTGGCCAATTTCACACAACTCCATCTAGCCCCAAACTAAGCAAAGCTTGTAATATGGGTGCTAGACAACTGATATACTACTTATATACTTTTTAAATATATACTTACCCCCTTACTAATAAAGATTGAATAGCAGATGTTTAGTTACACAATGGTTACTCTCTGTCAAACTATTTGAATTTGACATTAAAAAGAAAGTGACAAAACACTGTGTAACTATGCAGCTGCTATACAATCTTTATTAGTAAGGGGGTTATTATATATAGTAACACCCAGACCCGTCACAGAAATTAAAATTCATCATTTCAATTTATACCCGGCCGGGAATCGAACCCGGGACCTCTGCGTGGTAGGCGGCATGTTGACCACTGCACCACTCAGGTTGTCAGCCTCATATAAAAAATGATGGGGAAAGTAATGGGAAAGCGACGCTTTGACAGAAAAAAGTCTTGGTTACGGAACATCCGGAAGTAGACGAAGATTGCCAGTGTTGAACAACTCTTCCGCTTGGCAGACAGGACTAGATTTGCTGACCTGACAGCGAACCTCCAGTAGTAGAAAGGAAGAAGTTTAAAAGAGGTCACCTAATTTCTAATGTTAAATTAAAGCTTTGTAATATTTTTTCAGCAATTTTATTATCGTCATAATCATGTTTTTTAAAGTGTGCACCATCTACACAGTAGATAACCTCACTTCGTTCAAAAGCTGAAAGACACAAAAAGGCAAAAGAGTATGATACAATTTTACAAAAAGCTAGTCACCGTAGCTAAAGTATTCTATCTGCTGTACACCTTACAGTTAAACAGAAAGTTTTTCCAAAGATTACTTCATCTGTTTATTTCATTTTCAATGTGTTTAGTACTTCAATCTCTGCTCTCAAGTTTGAAGCCAATTAATTCACGTCGCGTATCTGTTTAAGCCTTACTTTTATGAACTTCCAAGTAGGTACCTATGGCTTAACAAAATTCAAATTTCTGAAACAACAGAACAATAAGGTGTACATTCGCTCTCTCTGTCGTTTCGACTCGTGCAACTTCGCGTACTTACAAACTTGTCGCAAGGCTTAATATGTAAAGTGTCACAAAGGAGAAGATTAGGGACCTTATTTGACACAATGAAATTGCCTCTGAGTTTCCAGTTCAGAGGTTTCTTTGAGGGTCCATTTATGCCTTCTCGTATTATCTCGCTTTGTTTCTTTTGTCCATTAGGTCCGTCTGTAGCGTGTGTTTCAACACATTACGTTTGATTCCCTGCTTTGGTAAATTAATCTGGATCAGTCTCTTTGTTGTTCGAATTTGTCTCTTTATGTACTGCGTGTCCTTTAAAAATAAGTCGGGGTTTTGCTGCTGTTGCTTCTTATCATACTATATGTAAAACATAATAATATGTTTGATACAATCGCAAATGCCACGCATCATACGCAGATTTTATTTGAAAATGCGTCGATGCGTCGATATTGTGAGACATCATGCGTTATTTCTTTACGTTGAAATCTACAGTCACGCATGAAAGCCAGTGTTATGCTTGGAAGTGTTTTTTTTTTCTGCTTTTGTAGTGGACAGAGCTTTACCACTATATTCCTTATATACCTTATTTCAGAAGCTCGATGGCGCAATGACTTAGCGCTATCGCACACAGGCAACTTAGTCTCCCAGCAACTGTTTTGTCTCTCACATCAAGTCCACGGGTTTATATGGAAGCGCGCACACGAAGCGACACGGTCGTCTGCAACTTTTCATACAAATCACGTGAGAGACAAAAAAGTTGCGGAGACAAAAGTTGCTCGTGTGCGATAGCGCTTAGAGCTATCGCACACAGACAACTAAGTCTCCTAGCAACTGTTTTGTCTCTCACATCAAGTCCACGGGTTTATATGGAAGCGCGCACACGAAGCGACACGGTCGTCTGCAACTTTTCATACAAATCACGTGAGAGACAAAAAAGTTGCAGAGACAAAAGTTGCCCGTGTGCGATAGCGCTTAGCGCCTGGCTCTAAGATTGCGGAAGTGAAACAACTCGCAAGAGTCGTTCATGGTATGGGTGACCAAATATTTATTATCTTGAGCTCCTCCGTGCTTCGTAAGGCACGTTAATCCTTTAGTCCCGGCTGCATTTGCTATCGTTAACACCCACCAATCTGCATTGGGCCCACTTGGTGGGTTAGCACATGCTCTTTATCCACGCATAAGAAAGGCCCCAGCAGTGGGGAGATTAAAAATGACTGATTTCGAGTTTGATTTATTACTACGATATCGAATTTTCTTGCAAACATTAAACATTACAAACTTATCAGTAAATAATTAAATAAATAAATATCTTTAGTAATAAAATACTTTTTTTAATCATAGAGAGTTAGACATTTTTCCCTTTTCAGAGTAAATGAATAATGATATTCCCTAAACTACCAAAAGGATTTTGCTTACAGGCTTAATAAATGTCAGGACATAAAATATACATACATAACATAAATAATAATGTGTTCTTTCCGAAGGTATACTAATATATGAGGAGTCTAGGGCACATATTTGCATGTGATATACTGTCTTTGATAAACATTTCATGTTTTATTCAAAATTTTTGGATACCCCGCCGCCTGAGGAGCGATACATCAAACTTTTTCTTCTGTAATACTTGTGTTTTCTCGATGTTTTTAGTAATTGGAAATATGACACATACTTTACGACGACTTTATACTTACACTAATTATGATGGCACAGCTTTATACAGAGTGTCCCAAACATAGAAATAGAATGTCAAAGAACAACAAAGTCAATAAACAGGTGATCCGAAAACGAATCAATACATTTTTTATGAGATACGTAAAATATGACTTAGATTCATAAAATATGACTATATTATGGGAAAGGAAGTTAATAAAATGTTTTCTTTGTCGATAAACGAATAAATGTAGCGAAATTTGGTTTTAGAGAAACGTGTGGCAATATATTTACCTTTGAAAAGGGTGATTACTTTGATTGTTTCTTTTTGTCACATCACAATTACTTAGAGCAGAAGACACCATAGCTCCACGATACCTTTATTTTAAACTAGCGGCCGCCCGCGACTTCGTCTGCGTGGAAATGTTTTTTTGCTCTCCCTCGGGAACAATAGTTTTTTTCGGAATGAAAGGTACCCTATGTCCTTTTCTGTACCCCTGACAACGTGTATACAAAATTTCATGATGATCGGTTCAGTAGTTAAGACGTGAAGGCGTAACAAACAAACAAACAAACAAACAGACTTTCACATTTATAATATTAAGTAAGGATTCTAATTAAGATTAAAAAATATTTTAAACAAACTGTGATTGCTCATTTGCTAGGCGGGACGCTAGGGGCTCTTACTGTAAAAAATGTTGGCACATGTCACTTGATCCTTTGTCTCTTTTTTACATAGACCGTGTCCGTATGATGTTAACTTCTCTTTTCCACGCTTTGTTGGTCTTCTTGAGCGCAGCGAAAATTTTTCTATGTCTATGGTCCCAAAACTTTGCCACACAGAGGGAAAGTACCTTAAATATTGAAGATAGAAAATTTCACTAAAAGAAGACTTCATTTTGTTTTTAAAAAGAAATGGAACTGCATTCAAAGATTTTTTTTAAATCGCATTCGATTCGATACAAATTGATACAATTCGTAATAATTTAAATTTAAATGTTAAATTACATGGTCTTCCTTTTGTTTAAGATGCTGTATCACATATGAAAAAATAATCCTTATGAGTAGACCTTTCGATTAGTATCGCAAAAATATATATATATATTTTTTTTGGTGGGTTTGATTTCTGTTTAAGGCAGGTGATTGATTTTTCAAAAATCTTTGCATGCAGTTCTAATTATTATTTCAATCAAAATGAAGTCTTCTTTCACAAAAAATTCCTACCTTTAATATTTAAGGTACTTCCACTTCGTGTGGCAAAGTTTTGGGACACCTGTATATTATACTTTATGCTGACACGGTGGGGTTTTTATGTTATACTCAATTTAAGATTGATAAGTATGGTTCAGAGGAGCTTGATGGCGCAGTGGTTTAGCGCCTGGCCCAACTATTGCGGAGGTTAAGCAACTTTCGCGAGGGTCAGTCATGGGATGGGTGACCAAAAATTTATTATCTCGAGCTTCTTAGTGCTTTGGAAGGCACGTAAAGCCGTTGGTCACTGGTGCATTTGCAGTCTTTAACACCCACCAATCCACATTCAGCCCACGTGGTGGGTTATGGGCCGTCCTCCTTATCCAC
Organism: Agriphila geniculea; assembly: GCA_943789525.1. Taxonomy (NCBI): domain Eukaryota; kingdom Metazoa; phylum Arthropoda; class Insecta; order Lepidoptera; family Crambidae; genus Agriphila; species Agriphila geniculea. The sequence goes on from OX038880.1 coordinate 1,938,974, forward strand.
CCATAAGTAAGGCCTGTAACCCAGCAGTGGGGACATTGAAAAATTACTGACGGGCAAGTATCTTTGAAAAAAGAAAGACAATTGAGACAATTTAAACTCAAAGTCGAAATAGTATTTTTTAAACTAAGCTAAGGTTCATACTTTGACACATTTATTTATAACTAGCAGCCGCCCGTGACTTCGTTCGAGTGGATTCTAAGAAACCTTTGACCAGGATAAAAAAAATGTTTTAATACATGGGGCTAATTGTTTTATTTCAAAATCTATCGCAATCGCTTTCAGAATGATCACATCCTGAAAGCTATTGCGATAGATGTATCAATATATCAACATTGATGCTTCTTTTTGGCACAAATGAAAACTTACCAAAGAAATGCAGCAATGTGTCACATCCATCTGTCAAATGAAAGCGATTGCGATAGATTTTGAAAATAAGAAAATAAGTAGGCAGGTTATAAACTATATGTGTGCCAAATTTCATCCAAATCCTTCCAGCCGTTTAGGCGTGAAAAGGTAATAAAAACACACACATGCAAACTTTCGCATTTATAAATGTAGTATACGATGCCGAAACGGTGAAACGTGGTCGCTAACTATGGGTCTCATAAGGAGGCTCAAGGTCACCCAGCGTGCAATGGAGAGAGCCATGCTCGGCGTTTCCCTGCGTGATCGAATCAGTAACGTGATCGAATCAGTAACGAGGAGATCCGCAGGCGAATTAAAGTAACCGACATCGCTCGAACGATTGCTCAGCTGAAGTGGCAATGGGCAGGACACATAGCGAGAAGAACCGATGGCCGTTGGGCCGGAAAGGTTCTGGAATGGCGACCGCGCACCGGACGACGCTCCGTGGGTAGGCCCCCGACAAGGTCCCTTCTTCCCCACGACACTACCAAGGCGCACTACTAGTAGTGTCGTGGGTAATTTTTTTTCCCTTCTACACTACCGGCCCAGTAGTGTCGTAGGTAAATGAAAAATTTCATACATATGCATTCCCCACGACACTACCAATATTTTTTCCTTTTTTCGTTAAATGGAAGATTCTGGAAACAGCAGATTCTGGAATTTTGTGACAACAATACATGTAAATAAATAACAAAGTCAGCACAAATTCAACTTGAACTTAAAATAATTTTAAATTATCTTCTTTAATTACATTACCAAAGTACCAGGGTAGCATAGAATTAGAGGAGCTTAACGTTATTAAACATAATAAATTGTTTAAAGTCCGGTGGTCGCAAATCAGAATAAGCAGAAAATAAATAAATAAATTGATTTGTGCTAAATAAACCAATTTAAATAGAGATATGTTGTCATGAAAAAAATATTAGTAGTGTCGTGGGGAATCCATATGTATGGAATTTTTCATTTACCTACGACACTACTGGGTCGGTAGTGTAGAAGGGAAAAAAAATTACCCACGACACTACCAGTAGTGCGCCTTGGTAGTGTCGTGGGGAAGAAGGGGACAAGATGGACCGACGATTTGGTGAAGGTTGCGGGAAGCCACTGGATGCGGGCAGCGCAGGACCGATCGTCGTGGAGATCCTTAGGGGAGGCCTATACCCAGCAGTGGGTGTCGTGCGGCTGATATGATGATGATGATGATACGATGCCACATAGGTATCCTCTTAAATCACGACGCATTTTTTTCTTATCCATTATTATATAATCGTACCCCCTAACCAAAGTAACATTTGAAAATCTTCGTTATCGCTTCGCTTTCGAAACATGTATGGGATTGACATAAAGTTTCGTTAACTATCGAATTTTAAAACGTCAAATCCATACATTTTACGTAGCGAAGCGATAGCAAAAATTTGTAAATGTGACTTTGGCTACAGGCTCGTCTCTGAAAAGATTAGCTACAATACAAATAAATAATAACTATATTAAAGTCACTCAGCATAGTGAATAAATTGGTCTAGAAATAATCTACCTGCATTAGCCATAACTTATTCTGCGAATGCAAATCTAAGGTAAAAAATTCGAAATAAACTGCAACCAATTACTCCTTTTTCTACAAGCAGATAGCTTTTTGGAGCTATAAAATTCCCTCTTAAAGATAATTAACAGAGCCTCGGTATCTGCATGCGCGGGATAGACTAATTGCCCCCCTAATGAAACTGCACAGTTAGTTTCCGCCCCTGTTCCGCTCCTATTGTCGTCCCCGTCCCTTTCACTCGCACCTCGATTTATAGCGCTGTCCCCTTTTCTAGTGATGTGAATGGGTCACCTATATCGATACAGATCTATTCATCGTGCCTATTCATGACACAGTTCTGGTCTTACTGTTGCTTCTATAAGATAGTGAAATTGGGGCCAGACCCTGTTAACATATATACTTACTATATAAAATATAGTTCATGTGCTGTAATAATCATAACACTGAAACAATAATGACTGGCAAGTTTTCCCCCTCTACTATTATTAGTTCTTAAACACAAATATTATACTCACCTAACTTGTAATTAAATAAAAAGTTTACCATTGTGTTATCAAAGTCAATAATCAAATTAAGGTAACATTGAAACCGAAATATCGATTAGGTAATGATACAGCAGCAACCTTTTATCATTTCTGTTGCTGCCCTCCTAGCTAGCATAACCACTGAAACGCTGAGCGATATATCACGTTTAACTGTCAGAAGATAATGGATTTGACAGTTGACTGTCGATAAAACGCTATGTATATCACGCGATATATCGGGTGTATGGTACAGCTTGGCCAAAACTGAAAAAATAATATTAGGCGAATAGACAATATGCCTAACAACATTATGCGAAAACAAATTAGTCTAAATGATAATTATGCTTATATAAATAGTATGCCAAAAAACAATTATGCGAAAGCATTATTAAGACAAAAAAGATTATGCCAAATCCGTTATGCCAAATCAAATTAGGTATTAAACAATTATGCGAAAACAAGGGATCCCGTTATCAACACATCACAGATTAAGTGGAAAAAAAGTCGGAAAATTAGAACATTTTCCTGAGGAAAATTCCAGATATTTTCAATCATAAATCATGGTCTGAAGCTACTGTTTCAGTTTTGGCCAAGCTGTCCCATACACCCGGTATATCGTGTTTTGTCGGTCATGCTAGGGGGGCTGGTAATAAAAATATCGATAATAATAAAATTGACAGATAAACAACACTAGTAATATTTTAAATTTCCTCATCTCACTCGTAAAGTAATTCCGGTAGTAATTTATTTACGTAAAGGATAGTACGTTGATGTCCTAGGGTTTTGGATAGTGTTTTATTGCTGCTGTCGATATAAATCGCTCAAGCGTGCAGTTTACATTCGCTATGTTTTTATTTACACGATAAAACAGTCAGAGGTGAATTTTTAAACTGGTTCCGTTCATTGAAAACAAGGCTGTATGGAAAAAAAATATTTTTTGATTGTACGGATTTTTTTAGTAAACCCAGATTAAGCATTGTGGCCCGGCTTACTTCAGCAGGATGAGGTGGTTCTACCTCGCGTAACACTATATTGAAATTAAGTTCAAGTAAATGTTGACATTTTTCTTTTAACCGTAAAAACGAGATGAGCGTCGTTCGTTATTACGGGTGTTGCAAAATAGAAAGAGCCGGCGACAAAAATAGGGACTTTTCAATAATTAATTGAACTTCTTCATACCTACCAATTATAGTTACGCGGTAGGGCCCCGAATAAATGGTCTTTGTCTTTGCGAGAGAGCACCGCATAAACTAATGCAATCCGTCGTCGTCTTTACGGATTTTTTTGAGGACGGAATCATCAGAAACCCAAATATCCACTTCCCTTGGGAATTGACAAAAAACATTTTTAGTCGATGAATTACGCCATAACAACTATCATATGCTTCTGACTAATCCATATAGTGGCTTGCTCTATCAGGGCATATTATTTTATAAGTCCCTCTGCCTCCCTAGCATGACCACCGAAACGCAAAGTGATAGTGATTCCACTAAGTTAATTATTCCAGTTACTGTTATCTCACTTTTGATTGTCAAAAGACAATGGATTTCGAAAGTTGTTGAGTGGAGGTATATCACGCGATATATAGAGATACTAGCGGCCGCTCGCGGTTTCACCCGCGTGGTTTCCGTTCCCGTGGGAATATTGGGATAAAATGTATCCTATGTTTTAATTTAGGCTATTTATTATCTGTTTGCCAAATTCCAACCAAATCCGTTCAGTAGTTTTTGCGTGATTGAGGAACAAACATCAAAACATCCAAACTTTCACATTTATAATATTAGCAGGATAGTGTTTCGGGGGTCATGCTAGAGGGGCTGGATGAAGCTGTGTTTATCTGCTGTTAATCATAGTTCGCTATAGAAAACCTCAAATTTTCCAGGTGATGTCAAATGAAACTAGCAATGAGTTGTTGGCGTGCTTCCAAAGCAAGCGACAAAACAACAGGATATGAACAATTTTCACAATTTCCTCGCTCAAGAAACGAATTCCATACGAATAGCTCGTATTTGCATTCCGCAGTAGCCTAGTTTAAGCTTTGTTTAACCCCTTTTAAGTTAGTGATTTATACACTTGAATTTCATTTTTCCGTTTTGTTTTAGACAAGTATTCTGCAATGTTTGTTTTTGACAAAGTTACTTCAAAATAGCTCGATTAGGGAAAATGTAAAATATTATTTGTAGGTACTTACACTTCTATTTTAGGAGAATGTACGATCGGCAACTAACGTGCTTCACCACTTTGCGGAAAAATTCGTGTGCACGAACTAAACGTATTTTAGTGACGGCTAATATTATTTAATTATAATTAACTCGCCTTTTTATTTACGTTTCGATTCACAAATCTTTGAAATGAGAGTGAAAACAAATTATCTTCTGTAGGCATTTGGAACGTATTTATATGAAAATATACTATCCCTCCGTTTGCTTAACAAATAGGTGTACATAAAGGAATAACGAATAATATGTTGTCTTTGATCCTTCCAAGGCCGTTGTATAACAATACAAAGCTCTACAAATACATATTCTTATTGATTTATCTATTTATTCTCTTTCTTAATATTTCATGATTATTGGTAGTAACCAAAAACTTAATTACTTAATGAAAAAAATACCATTACGAAATAGTCCAGTAAAATTGTCGTCTGAAAGTACGGGGTACCTTGCGTCAAATCCGGTAGTTCTGATTTTTCGCAGACTATGATGTTGGCCGAATGAATAATCCAAGTTTGTGATCTCGAGAGCCGAACGCAACTATCTTCTTAGTTGCGTTCGTCACTCGAGGTCACAAACTTGGATTTCTCATCGGGTTAACATCATAAACAAGTCTACAAAAAATCAGAACTACCAGATTTAACGCAAGGTCCGATGTAACTATAATTTTACTGGGTTATAGATAACTGCGGGGGGAAATACATTATTCTTTTGCGCCGTATAGGTATTATTAATGTGAAACATTTTACAACAGACCAATTTGAGTTTTGTTCTTGAATGCGAGTATAAACCCTGTAGCACACAGATTTTTTTCCTTTATGAAGAAAGGACTGTGCATTGATATTGTTATGAGACGGAAATGAATTACTCGTTTATTCTTGAAAATGTTGCTGTTTTCTAGAGCGCTGGTCATATTTTTGTATTGTTGAAGAGAAAAATTAAATGAATACAAATAGAAAGTGAAGAAAGAATGTCGTCTTACGTGATATTGTTAGTGTATGGAGCAGAGTTGCTTGATCTTATTTGATTCCAAACGAAGTTCATACTATTATTTGACCATCAGCCATTTTTAATGTCCCACTTGGTGCTCAGGCCTTCTTTTAGGTAAATAAAGAGGATGGGCCATAACCCACCACGTCACGCAGGCCCAATGCGGTTTGGTGGGTGTTGACGAATGCAATTGCACCCGGGACCAACGGCTTAACGTGCATTCCGAAACACCGAGGAGATCGAGATAACAAATTTTTGGTTACCCATCCCATGATCGACCCTTGCGAAAGTTGCGTAACCCCTGCAATCGCAGGGCTAGGAGCTAAGCCACTAAGCCATCGAGCTCCTATATTTATTCACCTATCTACTAATACACTGCTTGATGTACCTACTAAACGTCATTTTGTTGATATTAATAAAATACAAATGTTGTTGTCTGTTATAAAAGTTATTTTTATTATTAATTATCTTTCGCAGCATAAAAATAAAACCAACCCAAGTTTATGATAGAACAAACATGAGGAAGTGTAATCTATTAAAAATAATTTGTTTTTTAAACAATCATTAATGAAGAAAGAAAATGTTAAGGCAATTTTGTTTTTATTATGTCGATTTCGACATTCTCAAACCACGCGAGAAAATCGTTCTTTTTCCAAACTCCCGCCAAAAATAAAATTAATCAAAGAAGCCAACGGACCGGCAAAGTTGGCCGTTGTGAATCAGCACAGAAACCGTTAATGAGAGGCGACGGAGCCGAATTGAGGGGTGGAGTGTGGTATTTGAAGCTTAATTATTGTGTTTTTAAGGCGGCATTGAAGCCCTATTTTTGAATTCGTCTGCTCGCATCGAGCGCTCTTTACTACTCATCTTTGGATTGCTCTTTGGTCAGTAGTTGTCAGTGTACCTAGTACACCAACTTGGCAAACTCTCAAAATGATTAAATAGTAGATTGTTATACAAGACGCTAAAATGACCCACTGCATACGAGGTAGTTTTATAAATATAATAAATAGAAACCGAGTTACAATGGGTTTTTAGCGTTGTGTGTTACACTCTACTTTTCACTACGATTGCGAGAAAATAAAATACAATATAAAATAGTTTATACTTAGGAATCCACTTGTTTTTCTATCTTCCACTTCGTTAACTTTTTTCATACAGTCAGTATTTAAATAAATGATTTGTGCTTGACAGCAAAGGATTAGCATTATTTTTTTCCTATTACAGTCACACAATTCAATCAGTTTAGAGAAAAATTCTATATTATAGATTTCGCGCCAGTGCCGTTTTCAATTTCTACTGTTACTAAGAAACACAACGCGCACAACAACACGCATTCTACGATTTAAACTTATAGTCACAGAGTATAAATAAGTCTACGATTTCACCGAAGAGATCGCTGCTATTAGTTCCATTTTCAAAAATTATAATGAGAAACAGAGCGAGTCTTCCGTGTATTTTTTATCTATGAATAAAGACTTTTTCGTTTTAGTAGGCTCATTGGTAATAGACAAACATTAATAAAGAAAAAAATTTAAAAGGTCACTTTAAAATCCTGTTTCATGAATAACTGATCCACTCCAATGGGTGCATTCGCCGTTTTTAATTACTCCATCATAATCAACTTCGGGTGGATTAAGCAGCGCGTCCACTGCACTGACCGCAGAGCTGGATTTCGATCGGTTATTTATGCGTCGGTCGCTCGCTTTATTACGATTGATGCTGTTGTTGGTAACGAGGCACATATTACCACAGAACACTATTACCGAACCACGCATTACCGTGACCGAACTGTTTTATGCTGTAATGTGGTTACGAAAACCCCAAAACTGCGAAAACCTTTGGAGCTAAAAGAACATGGGAATTAATTAATTGGGTGACTGGAAATAATTAAAGGCGATTGTTGATGGGATACTTAAATACTAAACTTGGCAGCGGTTTAGGGCAGCAAAATAACTAAAAGGGCGGCTAGCTGTGGATTATAAAAAATACGTGGAACGGGCGACCACATGTGGGAGACAAATAATTTAAGTTAGCAGTAAAAATTCTTAATGAGTGACAAAAATTCTGAGTGGGCAACTATTATACCAAGTAGGTAACATGGTATTTTTATCATTTCGATTATGATAATAAATAGTTACCTTTTTTAAATAAAATATATGCCAAAATTCAAAGGCTTTGTGTGCCTTAAGGTTGTCGATCAAATAGTAATTTTGTCGCCCGTTCTGAATAACTAGTTACTCAATTTGTATTTTAAGGTCACCCATTTTCAATTTTTGTAGTCGCCCACAGTCCGTCGCCCACTTAGTATTTCAGTACGCTATATTCAGTATTTTTGATACCCAATATTAACTATTATGTGGGACGTTATTATAAAAATAAAAAAAAATCCTACTTCCTACTAATATTAAACGAGAAAGTTTGTATGTTTAGATGTTTGCCTCTGTAAAAACGGCTAAACGGATTTGGATTAAATTTGGCACACAGATAGTTTATAACGTGGATTAAAACAACTGATACTCTATTCTGGCCCAAGGTTTCCTAGGGTCCACGCGGAAGAAGTCGCGGGCTGAAGCAAGTACCTAAGTAGATAAATCATTTTGTGAGGAAATAAAAAACTACGACGGTATTACAACCTGAGAAAATATAGAAATATTCGTCCGTAACTGACTCAGCTGGGAATCGATACGGGGAATGGCGACACCATGCTACACCATGTACTTCAGCCACTCTACCATGGAAGTCATCTGCTTGTATTAAGGGCGTTGTATATAAAAAAAATCTGTTTAATATTGTCTTTATGTATGGCCCTAATTACTCAAAACATAAATTTCACAACTTAGGTAACCTTGTTTTGATTTCTTTAATTGCAATATTTTTACTTTCTATCTTCAGTAGTTTTGTAAAAGGCATATGAAAAGCTTTTGGATATTTGTTAGTAAATTGATTTATTAAGAAATGTGCTAGTTAAATAATGTTATTTTTTTATCTACATATGTTAACATAATGTCTGGAAAAAAATATATTTGTAATTATCATTCCATCCATCCATTTGTAAATATCATTCCATCTGATAATGCTGGCAAGTTTTTTTTGCGCCTGTTTTTCTTATCAGCTAAAAGACGTCATAATGTGGTGGTAGGGACGAAATGCTTACTATGTGAGCTTATTTAAATAATAATTTTTTCAATTTCAATTAAATAAAATACCTGGAATCGATACGGGGAATGGCGACACCATAAACATCAGCCACTCTACCATTGAAGTCATCTGATTCAATGGGAATGGGTCTGCTTCTGTCTGCTTGTATTAAGGGCTTTGTATATAAAAAAAATCTGTTTAATATTGTCTTTATGTATGGCCCTAATTACTCAAAACATAAATTTCATAACTTAGGTATACCTTGTTTTGATTTCTTTAATTGCAATATTTTTACTTTCTACATTTAGTAGTTTTGTAAAAGGCCTATGAAAAGCTTTTGGATATTTGTTAGTAAATTGATTCATTAAGAAATGTGCTAATTAAATAATGTTATTTTTTTTTCTATGTTAACATAATGTCTGGAAAAAAATATATATAAAACTATATTTGTAAATATAATTCCATCTGATAATGCTGGCAAGTTTTTTTACGCCTATTTTTCTTGTCAGCTAAAAGATGTCATAATGGGTGGTAGGGTAAAAGAATTGACAATTCAAAATGCTTATTATGTGAGCTTATTTAAATAAAGATTTTTACAATTTCAATTAAATGAAATACCGGGATCGATATGGGGAATGGCGACATCATGCTAGCCACTCTACTATGGAAGTCATCTGATTTAAGTAATGAAAAACTCATCAGGAACATTTGAAGTCAAATTGTTGACTTAAACATCAACCTTAAGTTATTTACTTTTGTCTCACAAAAGGGGAATTTCAAAGGGTAAGTTTCTCAATGACCCCGCGTAGACAAGTTCAGCGGCCGCTCTGATCTCAACTTTACACTTACATTTGAATACAGCATTGCGGAATGATTTTGTATAGGTCCAAGTTTCTTGGAGTCAAGATCGTTTTAAGTTTCAATGCCTCACTTTTACTTGTAACTAACAGTAGATAAATAAATACTTGCACAGAGTTAACGAGCGTGTAGATGAAACCAGTTTGACCAAACGAAACCAGACTTTATTTATCTACGAGCATTTGAGATTCTACAACGAGCAATATTAAATTAAATATGTATACCAATTTGCTGACGATACATGTTTACTAGTAGCAGATAAGAACTTAGACACTGTACAAAACATAATGCAAATTAACATTGATCTTCTCTGCAAATGGGCCCACGATGTTGGCTTAATTATAAATTATGATAAAACTAAATATATTCACATTCATTCTTCCCACAATAAATCTGTGATTCAGCCAACTATCCAAGCCCACTCCCACCTTTGCCTGCATCACAGCAGGTACAGTAGGGGAGACGAGTCGCTTTTGTTGTAATTGTAAAAAATTGGAATCCGTGACACAACATACGTACCTTGGTCTAATAATAGATGATAAATTTAATTGGAAGCCACACGTTGAATATGTTTGTAAAAAAATAAGAGCTGTTTTATCCAAACTTTCCTTATTGAAGTACAAATTACCATACAATATTATGAGAATGCTGTACAATACACTAGCAGACTCGATAATAGGATATGGCCTTAGTAGTTATGGCAGGACATACAAAACGTACATTGAAGATATATATAAACTGCAACTTAGATTATTAAAAACTATTGTGCCTAACTCAGTAAAAAATAAATATAAAAATGATTTTAATAACTTATTTAAACATTGTAGAATAATAGATATATACAATAAAATAAAAATGTATGTAATTTGCGATGAAATAGAAAACAGCTCTTTGTTAAAATTAAGAATAAGAAATAGTAAACTGCGTAATCTGACTTACCTACCTAAGTATGAGCTGCCCTCATACAATAACACATATGGTGAACGTTGCTCGATATTTATGTTACCGTCATTAAATGAACTGCAAAATGATTTACTTGATAGAATTTCTGGATGACCCGGAACAATGTAAAAGACAATTAAAAAAATATTTTATCTGCCAATGTGTCAGTGAGTGATGGCAGCAATACATAAACCTTTTACGGTTTCTCTTGCTGTATGTGAAAAATATTTGTTATAATTTTTCTTTTGTATTTGAAAATAAAAAAATAAAAAAAAATAAAAACTGACTCATTATATCGGTGTAGGTAGATTAACTTTTCGTCGACATCAGCCATTTTTAATGTCCCCACTGCTGGGGCACAAGTCTTCCTTAAGGGTCGATAAGCAGGACGAGCCATAACCCACCACGCGGGTACAATGCGGATTAGTCTGTGTTAACGACTGCAAATTCAGCTGAGACCAACGGCTTAACGTGCCTTCCGAAGCACGGAGGAACTCGAGATAGTAAATTTTTGGTCACCCATCCCATGACCGACCCTTGAGAAAGCAGGGCCAGGCGCTAAACCACTGCACCACCGAGCTCCTCGTATTATTATTTAACTTGAACTTTTCGTATCTGACAGGAATTTCGGTAACGCAATGTCGATACACAATTTCGAATTGACTTTCAGAAAAGCTACAAACGGGCATTTACGCAAACGCATCGCGCAGTATCGATGTCTACATACGAAATTGCGTTTTTTGATGAGTATCGGAATTGAGTCTCAAAAAGCAATATTGCATTCATATTGCTAAAGGTAGAGTACCTTACCTATAAATGTTCCAAATAAAAGGTTTCGTCTTTTCATATTAATATCCACAATTCATACAATTTTATTAAGAAGATAGTCTCAAGCATTTAACGCTCAACTTACTTGGTAAAATGAATTTGGAACTGATCGTAGGTAGCTTTATAACAATGATTACTTGAACACTGTTTATCATATTTTATGCGTTATATTTTTTCATTTGATATACTTATTTGATTTATTTTTCTATCAAAATTTTCTAATTTTTCAAGCACATGTATGGTTATGCTATTGGCAAGCGAAAACAACGTATTTCCGATCAACTTTAACCGTATTATTTCTACATTATAGTAACACAAAGACAGTAGGTATCAGCTCAGATATCTTAATTAGTAACCCAATTCACCGATAACTTAGTCTAGCTTTAGTTAAGGTATGTGTACATAATGAACCGATCATCAGTGACCGCACAGTTAAGGCCAGTATATTCGGGCGTCGTAGGCATTTAGCGCTACCTCCGTCCCCCCGGAGCGAGCCGCGCGAACGCATATTCAAATGAACTCTCTGACCCCACGGACCAAACCACAGAATAGATATTTACTACGTACAGAATGGACACTCCCCGCCCGCGATTTCATGTGCCGAATCGAGTGCTCTTTCAACTCTCATGCAAAACGTGAACGCGAGATATTTATTTTGATAATTCGAACTAAATAATTATGTTTCTTTTTGTTTATGTATTGTTATTAATAATGTCATAATAAGTCAATAAATAAGTATGGGTACGTACTAGGTAAATAGGTAAGTAATAATTTATTACACACAATAAAGTTATAGGTAGTAGGTAGCTACGTACGTAGTTAATTCGAAGTTAATAATTGTTTGTTTTTTTGGAATATTATTTCGAATAGGTACTTGTAATATGGTCTGTAAATTTGAATTAACTAATTAAATATGAATAAACACTGAATTCATTGATTAAATTCGTTAGTGGAGTGTTAACTTAACTGTCAGTATAATATTCTACAACTAAGTACCTAAACATATTTGAGCACTCACAACAAGCTTTTTTTTGTGTAACCGATTTTTCATTTTAACTTTTTTTATAATTTGCCGATTAAAAGGGACCCACAAAAACGAGTAATCAAATCACATATTAGGGTCAATTCATGCTGGAACCGAATCGAAGCGCATTGAATTGTTTGATGCAAAGCAAATTCACTCTTTTTATCAATAACGTAACGTAAAGTTCAAATTTCTTCAGAGATAAAAAAATCGCGCGCTTTCGGTGACGAACATTTGTCGTCCGTCAGTCGCATCAGTGACACAGTCGCAACAGTTGCCAGAATGTTAACTTTTGTACATTTTACGTTACTTTTGACCCTCTTATGTCCAGTCACACGACTTAAAATATTATAAGTACCTACGTTACTTTTAGGACTCAATAAAAAATCTAATTTTCTAGCAAATTAGGGAAAAAATAATCGTGAAACGTAAAACATTAAAAGAAGTTGTCGTTCGTAGGTAAAGTAGTGATTGTTTGATACTTGATTTTGGGCCGTGCATCCTCACCGGCTATCGTATATAATTCATTTTCTCCCTTCAGTCAGGGATTGAAATACCGTTAAAAAAATAACGTTATAAAAAATAACATTAAAAATATTTTACCGGTAAAATTAACGTTAAATATAGCGTTAAATTTAGTACCGGTAAAATTATCGGTAAAAAATTAACGTTATTAATTGGAATAACGTTAATTTTAAAGTAACGGTAGAAAAAGGAAGAAATAACGTTAAATTTAACGTTATTTCTCAAATTAACGTTAAAATTAACGTTATTTATTGACCTAACGTTAATGTTAAAATTAACGGTAAAAAAGTAAGAAATAACGTTGTATTAAAAAATAATGTTAACATTCCCTGCCTTCAGTAGACAGATTCACCCAGGTAATTTAAGTGTACTCTTAAGTAGATTAAAGCACCCAGTGACCCAGGTTAAAGCAACCTCATCATCACCAGCCTATTCATGTCTCAACTGCTGGGGCATAAGCAATAGGCCAGAAGAACAAATAATATCGGGGAAAAAGTGAAGTTCGCTAATATTTGTAGTGATAAATAGTAAAAAAAAAACAGGTGCAAGCAATTTTCGACCTTATTAACATTTATCAAAATAACAGTTTTTAATGAAACAACAAAGTTAGTGAACGAAAATATGAAGAAAAAAACAACCGAATTTCAAAGTTAATAAGGTCGAATATCACTTGCATCTGTTTTTAGTGACAGACATATTACTAAACAATGTTTTTCTACCTTTGCTTGTTTTCTCGACATTCATTTTTTTCGTGCAATGTTGCAGCAGTCTACGGTACTTAGTTTTCTTCTTCGACTTCCGATATAAGTAAAATCATTGCAAAATCTAAGTCAACCATTTTATTTCAAATTATATGATAGGTATATATTTTTTATTTTATACGAGTATTATCACAATTCTATTCAAGTGGCAACTGATGTTCAAAACGTAGCAAGGTGAACACGCGCAAATGCGCGCGCATTCGCGCGACTCGTGCGCTGTATGGCTAAAATGATTTTAATATGATACGTCAATCCAAGTTGACTCCGAATTGAAGCGCATCGAAGCGCTTCAATTCGGAGCCAAATTGAATTGACCCATACGGTTCCGTTTTTTTCCGGATGTTTGAAACCCTAAAAATCACAATTTTTGGACATTAGACATTATTATCTTTAAATTCTCAATACTAACTCGGTAACTGGACTAGAAAAATAAAATTTATACAATTTATTGATGAGTATTTATTTCTTAAAAGTCAATAAAATTAATTACGCATTTGCTTGTACTCGATTGCTGTATCTAAATACCTACCTACCTACTCTATGCATTTACAACAAACTAAATTGATTATTTACACTAAATAAAATTTTACACTTAAATTACCTACTGCGTTTCCAAGTCTTACTCTTTGAGTATCTAAAAGAATCTCAATCAATTGGCGAGAGCGGGGGAACACAGCGCGGCAGCTAAAACGACACAGGTCCTACTCCGACGACGCCTCGCACGCTACTAAACTACGACGCGGCGAGCGTTTTATTATATATTAATGTTTAAATAAACATAAAGACATTTTTTGAAAAAGTATATTTCATTACCTTTTTTTCTATATATTATTTGTGCGTAAGAGATTAATAATCTTTAAGTACCATCCAAAAAAACAATGAAATTTTTCAATGTCTTTGCATATTTTTATAGTCGAGTGAAGATAAAAAATCGAGTTTTTAACCGTAAATTAATCAAGTTCGTTTATTAAACTACAACATATATTATTATCTGCTCAAAATAAATAATGTTTCATTGTTTACCATTGAATCAAAAATAGGTTAATTTTGGATATACTGGCCTTAAGTCTCTCTGATTGGTGATTGGTTACTGCTAACTGCTACTGAATTCATCGATCAGCTGTCAGCTAATGAAGTGACCAGCAATACCTAGTAGGTACCTACCTTTGCTTGGGATGTAAACTGAAACTCGGCATAGGAATTATACCATTTCCATATACCATTACCAGTTCCATTTGATAAAGCTGATAAGATTTTTGCGCCCATTTTTTTTGTCAGCTAAAAGACGTCTTATTGGGTGGTAGGGTAAAAAAGATATTTGAAGATTTAAAAACGCTCATTATGGAAGCTTATTTGAATAAAGAATTTTTCATTTCATTTCATTTGATTTCATTTCATTTCATTTCATTTCATTTCATTTCATTTCATTTCATTTCATTTCATTTCATTTCATTTCATTTCATTTCATTTCATTTCATTTCATTTCATTTCATTTCATTTCATTTCATTTCATTTCATTTCATTTCATTTCATTTCATTTCATTTCATTTCATTTCATTTCATTTCATTTCATTTCATTTCATTTCATTTCATTTCATTTCATTTCATTTCATTTCATTTCATTTCATTTCATTTCATTTCATACCGTGAAGTGTAGGAAAGGAATGTAGTGGACCCCCACATTAGATCCTCAGTAGACGAAACTTTACAGTATGATAAAGTATCATAAATGAAACATATTTTTTAAATGATCTAAATCGTTTTTTTTTTATTTGGATATTTGTACATAGGTTTCGGTTCATTATTACATCCCTGCAAAGTTTCATCGACTGAGGATTTAATGTTGGGGTCTCCATACAAAAGATCGCTTCATTTCCTACACTAGTTGAGTGTGGTGGTTTAAACATTAGATTTACGTACAAATTGATCGAAATACAAATACTTAGTATGGAAAAATGGAAGTACATATGGACCATATTTGAACCGAAAATGTTTAGAAACATTACGTTCGTATTTTTAAGGCTTCACAAGTTTTATATTGTTGTTGTAAGTGATCGACATAAATAAAACATAATTTCTATATAAAGCCCGCCGGTAACGATCAATTGCGATTGTCAATTTTTACGTCATTGACGCTCATTGATGCGAAAATTTATCGTTTACGCGTGCAATTGAAGCGATTGTCAATTGCTCCAACAATGGCATTGACGAAAAAATTGACAATCGCAATTGATCGTTACCGGCGGGCTTTAGGTATTACTAATTATTATTTTCAGCTCATTTTCAGGCATTGGTTTGGTGAACCTAATTTGCTTAAAATTAGATTTCATTAGGTTACCTGATCGGCGAAGGGAGACCCTATATCCAAAAAACAACGAACTTACAATCACAAAACTAGAATAAAACTCAAGAAGATGAAATTTAAAATACTGTAAGAGGCGGGTAGCCCTATCGCATGTTGGTTAACGTATCTACCGCACGGCTGTAGGTAATTATTTCAAAGACACGGCAGAGTCATACTACTATTAGATATCATTACCGTGCCATAAGATTCGATAAGAAAACCATTATAGTCATATTTACTCTTCGAGCAACAAAGGCTTCGTTTCGTCACGAAGGGAGAAGCCTTAGCGATTATTACTCTATTCAAATTATTCTGGCATTTTTTGCGGGGGGAGGGAAATGCACACAAGTGCAGTTCCGCATACCCACATACAAAAACAACACTGTAATGACGACACTCACACATAAAAAATAAAACAAAACAGCAAAAATTTGTGTACGGATGAGTCACACATCAAAATATGACACGTTTTTGACATAAAGGGCTGGGCTCAACTGTCGATGCAGCAATATCGATACGGAAAAAGGAATAAAGGTTACAAACTCAATCATTTTACAATGGGGTGAATAACAACAAAGAGGTCATTATAATACGCTCGAGCTTTATACAAAAAGCTCAAGAGTGTAGGTGATTGTGTTGGGATTAATGTCTACCCAGGGAAGTTGATGGGCTCAGGCTGCTGACACTGAACATCGCTCCATGACGGTTCCCTATGTATTTGCATAAAATTTTAAGGCATAACATGTCATAGCATAATATGATTTCGCCGAATGATGTTTACGCATAATATTATTTAGTCATAACAGCTTGTGCATAATTTTTTTAAGCATGACTAAGCATTACTGCAATTTGTTTTCTTGCAGTCAATGGTAAAAAGTAGAGTACACAACTCGTGAAAAAAAAATTTCATCTCGGTTCCTTGTATCCCTCGAACTAATTTCCCTTTTTATTCACTTGTTGTATAATCTACTATTTCGACATTTATTTCGCGATATCTGTCGCATCGCGCTCACATCAGTGCAGAGCAAATCATGCAAAAATCTCGCAAATGAATTTGACGCATAATCAGGGCCTGATTGACCAACACTTTATCGACAAACATTATTTAACGGTAACATCACTAAGTTGCCCATCGGCGAGAACTCGGATTTATCTAGCGACAGATCTGAAATTTGTACGGACGAGCCATGGACTATCAGACCCGATGTCACTGAACAAATTTGACAACTAATCAAGAATAAAATATGCGAATTTAATGTTTAAATGTAAACAAATAGCAATAATACGATAAAATTTTACTTTTATGTGAAATGTAACACCGTCTTTTTGTATACTTGATGTTCCAGACCTCTTTTAACAGAAAAAAACTCCTAAATTCGACATTTTAAACACAGCAGCGTTCACATGCGCGACTGGACTCGGTCTAGAAAGAAATCCGGGCGCAACTGGTTTTACTAATGCGTATGCCCATTTGGGCTTGTACTTCGGCAGAGGGGAACGCTTCATATGGCTTCTCTTTCTGTAGAAGCCCGTCTTACTCTAAGTATTTACTTCTCAAGCTTACGCGCTCACTAGACATGAAATAAATCAATTTTTAACGGATACTAGCGCGGTTTTATTGAAAGCACTTTGGTAATTAGTTGGTATTTGGTTTGATTTTTGGTTTTCCCGACGTTTCGGCAAACTTTGGAGCTGCATATGCATATCATATGATGCATATCCTTAGCATATTCATTTATTAATAAATAAATAAATATCCTAATTTCAATAGAGATGATGTTTGGAAAATTCCACCAGCTAGCTAGCAATACTAGCAATTAATAAATAAATAAATATCCTAATTTCAATAGAGATGATGTTTGGAAAATTCCACCAGCAAGCTAGCAATACGTTTAACTATTTATTTGTAAAAGGAACTAGTTCCTTTTGCAAATAAATAAATTAATATAAAAGACGAAGGTCGGTTTTCCTCTCCAAGTTTTCTTTCACCATTTCATTCTTGGAGGGGCCTCCCAATTTTATGAAATGGTGGTAGTTTCAGTAGATTTTTCCTCTTTTTAGCACTAAATAATTCATAAAATTAAATTATAAATCAACATAAAACAATTAAAAAAATTGTTAAGTTTTAATTTCTGAACGTCTAAAAAAATCATCGCTTGAGGGTAGACTCACGGGTAGCTTCAGTCCCCCGTGACCACGGCAGCTGCAAAGTTGCTGAAACGTCGAGAAAACCAAAAATCAAATCAAATTACCAACTAATTATCAAAGTGCTTTCAATAAAACCGCGCTAGTATCCGATAAAAATTGTTTTATTTCACTATTATAGTCGTTTTCCTTCGCTTCCCGCAAAGCATACCTACCTAAGTTCACCATACAGATTTTGTGCGAACTTACCACATCAAGTTACATGTTTACTAGCCAAAGTTAGCATAACATTGGCTACCTCCAAGTTTGCAGCTTAATATAAGTAAATCTTAAACTTTGTTGATGTGCGAGAGCTCAGAAGTTGGACTTTCAGCTACCTTGTACCTGTTTGATGATCTTTATTTTTGAAAAGGTATAATTTTTTCTATACATATTATTAAACACTATAAAAATGTGTTTTCCTTATTTACTCTGATTTTATTCATTTACTTATGAGCGAGTGTAGTGTTTTAATTGAAATCAATCTGGAAAATTATTTGTTGGTACAAACCTTAAAATATTTTATTCTATTCATAAAATTTAATATCTTCTAATATCGTATGTATTTTATTACTCGACAATTATTAGAAATCACTGTAATATGGTTTTCTGTATTTAACTGTTACTTAACTTTTAAACCTTCAAGAGTTTACCAACTAGTTGTGAAAACAAGTTACTAATTTACCGGTTACCGTTAAACTCAATAATAACGTTGGTTCCGCGGTTTTTGACGCAAACGCTAACTTCGCAGTTAAACTCAAGGAAGGTTCAATTATCTTAGACGTTATGCCGCCATTAAGTTGCTGCTGTTAACCAGAAGATAGTTGAGATTACTTGGCAATTCTAACAACTCTCATTATTAGGTAATACAACTTTGATTTTAATTTATTTCTATTAAGAGTCTAACAATCATCTTTTTAGGGTTCCGTAGCCTAAATGGCAAAAAACGGAACCCTTATAGATTCGTCATGTCTGTCTGTCTGTCCGTCTGTCTGTCTGTCTGTCTGTCTGTCTGTCTGTCTGTCTGTCTGTCTGTCTGTCTGTCCGTATGTCATAGCCACTTTATTCCGAAAGTGTTAAGACTACACAGTTGAAAACTTGGTAGGTAGATGTATTCTGTTAACCGCTTAACGAATTTTATACAAAAATAAGAAAAATAAAAGATTAAGGGGGGGCTCCCCATACATGGAACTGAATCTGAAAAAATTTTTTTTCTTCAAACCAACACGTGTTGGGTGTCTATAGATAGGTCTTTAAAAATAACATTGAGGTTTCTAAGACAACTTTTTCTCAAAGTCAACCGTTTGAAAGATAAACACCGCCAAAGTGGTAAAATGTGTGTCCCCCCCCCCCTTTAACTTTTAAAATAAGAGAGTGTAAAATCTAAAAAAAATATATGCTGTAGATCTTAATAAACACTTTAAATTAAAATTAGTTTGAACGAGATATAGTAATTAGTTTTCGAGATATAGCATATTTTCCAAAACCGCAAAAATATAACTTTGTCATTCATACCAACACTGTGAAAAACAAAATTATTTTGGCAGACGAAAAATGATATGAGGGATTAAATATGGTATGGTATAAGGTAACTACGGAACCCTACGGCGCGTGGCCCGACACGCACTTGGCCGGTTTTTTATTGTACAACGGGATAATGCTTGATCTTAATCTCACCAGATGTTAATAGTGACGATAAGGCCAAAGGTAAAAGCGCACTACACCCGGAATCCTCATCACTGAGGATATTATTAGCTTTAACAACCGTATGACACCCACCGCTAGGCATAGGCCATCCGCAGGGATCTCCAAGGCGATTGGTCCTGCGCTGGCTGCATCATGCGATTTCCCGCACCCTTCACTGTATCGTTTCTTAACGGTTTTAAAACTTCCGATTTATGAAATTCCTAGGGGTCCTTTGACCAGGATATAAAAAGAATCCTGTGCTTTAACCAGGTATAAACTAAACGTGTGCAGAGTTTCATCCAATCCGTTGAGCCATTTTTGCGTGATTGATTAACCAACATCCAAACTTTAACATTTATAATATTTTAGTAGGATTAGTAATTTGTGTAACTTTATATCTATTTTAACATTATTATTTAAATTAATAAGTTCTATGATCTCAAATAAAACTATTAAAAACGATACCGTCAATCATACCATTATTTTATGTGAACTAAGTATACCGCGTTAAATTTAACTCCTTAAAATATGATCCATCATTGTGTATATAATATACCTATGTATAGACAATAGATATACTTTTTTTGCTTTAATAACGTACATTTTCTATTAGAAGCACGAGCAAATCTAATTTATTAGATAAAGCCATCGAGCATCTCTGAAGATATTTCCAAAGCTTTTTAAGTTGCTTCTAAGAATTTTTACGCCAGAACACCTTTTACTTTTCAGGAATTCGATTCAGGAGTACCTACACCTAACCGCAGCAAATGGCGAGTCCATTATTTTTTATTTCGACGGTATTTGTAAAAAGATTTTTCGATGTATTGATATTGAAAGTCTATAGTCAAATATTTTCTGTACAATTTTCGACGAATAGTTGACTGTTCGTTGGTAGAAGTTTTGATTTTTTCTTCTTTTTGTTTTGCATTTGATCGCTTGGAGCGTGTTTTTTTTCGTTTGTACAGAAAAATAGATAGTACGTTTTATTTACCTTGGACTAGTGCCAGAACTTCGGTACTTAATGTGTTTTTAGGGTTCCGTACCCAAAGGGTAAAAACGGGACCCTATTACTAAGACTCCGCTGTCCGTCTGTCTGTCTATTTTTCCCCAGGCTGTATCTCATGAACAGTGATAGCTAGAAAGTTGAAACTTTCACAGATGATGTATTTCTATTGCCGCTATAACAACAAATACTAAAAACAGAAAAAAACTAATATTTAAGGGGGGCTCCCATACAACAAACGTAATTTTTTTGCCATTTTGTGGTAAGGAACCCTTCGTGCGCGAGTCCGACTCGCACTTGGCCGGTTTTTTTGTTATTGTTGTTAAATTATGTTTATAATAATAATAATAATATTTTTTTATTACAGGTAAGGCGCTCAGAGGACTTGATAAATCTCAACTACTACTATTGTTCTAACTTTTAAGTAAGTGATAATTATTAGATTACTTAATTCCTATACATTTCGACCTTATAAGCTTCCTATAGGAGTGAAGACGTTACTTTATGAAGTATCTAAATAATCGAGTATAAAAATATCTATTATGTTTACAGATTTCTTTAGTAAAATCAATCTATATTGATAATGATTACTAAAGATTTCGCATCAATAGTGTAGTGGATCGATTATTTTCGATTCATTGTTATTAGGATCATTTTATACGTTTTCTTTTGAATATACTGTTTATAGGAACATAAACTAAATTACGATAAGGTACTAATACAACAGTACTTATTCAAAATAATGTATTAAAATTCATACCATTCTCTATACACAACTTCAGATTCAATGGCAGTTGTGAGAACAAGTAGCAGTCTTTTATTAAATTCCTGGGCTCGACAAAATACTACCTACTCATGCTTTCTTAAGCGGATTCCATAGTCCTCAGATTTAGGTAGAAAATATACTGCTATACTAATAAATAAAACATCTGTGTACAAGAGAATGTCAAGGTTAAACATTAGCTCACGACTCGCTATTGTATGTACATAACATGGTTTCCCAGGATTTTACCTTTTACAAAATATATTTTAGCGTGCCCCGATGATATGAATTATGTTATCACACCACTTTAGTGTGTACAGATATATTATTATTATTATTATTATTTTTAACAGGCAAGCAGTTGTTATAACTGATAACGCCTGTATCCTGCTATCTATGCGTTTTGTTTACTGTTTATTGTTAAGATATTTGTCAAGTCGATTTTTAAACTGATTAAGATTTGAGGCAACTACAACATCATCCGGAAGCTTATTCCACTCTTTGACTACTCTGTTGATGATAAAGTTCATGCATGGGTTGTTACGTGCGATGGAAGTACTTAGCTTGAATCTGTGACCCCTAAGGTTACGATGGTTTTCGTTACGTTTATACAAGTTATCAAAATCGTGGAGGTCATAGTGTCCATTAAGTAACACTTATTTGTAAACACTAAAGTTGTATTCGGCAAATACTACAAACATATTGCATTTAATAAGATAATTTTGCTTTGATAACATAGTTCATAGTAAACAGGTATTTGGTTTGATTTTGACCCCCGTGACCACGGCAGCTGCAAAGGTGCCGAAACGTCGGGAAAACCAAAAATCAAACCAAATACCAACTAAATACCAAAGTACATTCAATAAAACCGCGCTAGTATCCGTAAAAAAGTGTTTTATTTCATGATATATCTTGTTACGAGTCCAGAGCCTCTCACTATACCATATACATATATGTGACCGCAACAAACATTCAGATGATTTTCTCCGAAAGACTTTGGAATGTGCAGTGCTATAGTAATTTCGCAACCAATTTTAATTTCGGATGTTCTGTACCGTGCTCGGGGCCTTTGACGCTCCAATCGGGGAAGCGACAGGACGGATCAATCAAGATCATTAGCTTATAAGTCCTAATTGTAATTTTTATTAATAAATCTATTTTATACAATTTTATATTTTTTTTAAAAACGCCTACCGGCGGCCCAAAATCGTATTTTATCTACATAATATGAAAATTAGTAAGCCAAACGTATTTTTTAACATTTTTTACACACTCTTCCCTAATACTTTTTATATCAATTATTTTTTATTTAATTTAGTTGATAGATTCATCTTTATGAGTTTTGTAGATTTTATACCAAGTACATTTGCAACGCTGCTACGAATGTAGCTTTCATCAATGTCAAATAAGCTTTATTCAAATAAACTTAATTATTAAGTACTTTTGAATCGTCTATATTTTCCTACCACCCGTTCCAGACTTATTTAGGTGACAAGAAGAACGGGCGCAAGAAACTTATCAGCTGTAACAGCCATATGTAACGATATTAACAAACTTTAATATATCGTTACCAGATAATTATAAATTATAATAACAATGACAATTTGAAAATCAATCTGACGTGCCTCGGCGAAACTTTAGAGAAAGTTGACATAATTAGATTTCTAGGTATAATGATAGACAAAAACTTAAATTGGAAGGCACATGTAGAATTTGTATTTGCGTTAAGAAAACCCCGGACAAACTCCAGCCAGGAAACTGCTCTCACAGCATACCACGGTTTTGTGGCATCTGTGCTGAGATATGGACTTGTACTTTGGGAAAACTCAGTTGATATAAATAAGGCTTTTATCGTACAAAAAAAATGCGTTCGAGCAATATGTGGAGTAGCCCCCCTGACATCCTGTAGACAGTTGTTTAAAAGCCTTAAATTGCTTACTTTGACCGATTTATATATTCTTCAAGTTTGTGTATTCATAAGAGAAAACTCACATTTGTTCAACTGAGCCATAAAAATTGTAGTACAATGTCAATGAAGATTTACAATAACATTCCCAAAAACATAAAGGAACTGCCTATAAAGCAATTTAAATTCAAACTGCTTGCATGGCTCGTGTCTAGAAGTCATTATAGCTTAAAAGAGTTTTTCAGTAGATAGTTATTCACATTTATTTAAAAGAAATAGATATTTGACATGTTTTTTCACACTAGAACATTTAACATTATTGGAATTGTTTTTATTATATGATTTTTTTTTACTTGCATGTCGGGAATCCGGCGAAATATGTGTACCTCTTTAAATATTTTTCAACACACTTGCTCGTAAAGTGAGCCCTAATATTAGGGCCCTAAACCGAACTATAACAAACGCGTGCAATAATATATAAAACACTAGTTGGATATAAAATTATACCTACAAAGTTAAATAGGTACCTTACTGCAAGTTCTATGCGAGTAAACAGAGCATTTTCAATTTAACCGGGTAATACGGTTATTTTTTTAGTAACAACAAAGAGGTTTTATGCCGCTGAAAATTCATTTGTATTTTTGGAATAAATAAATGAGTAGGTCCTTAATTAAGTCAAACAAATATTTATAATCATCAAATTATTCCTAATTTACAATATTTTGTTAAAAAATATTAAAATATTAGCATTTTATAACCTAAATTTATAATTTTGAAGTAGGCTGTATGCTCAACTAACCCCTTTGTTCGCAAAATATTCTGGCATTGGGCGTGTGAAAAAAACAAAAAAAAACCTGCGCGCCTTTTCTCATCATGATTATCATTTTGTTTTTGTCGTATTTGTTGCTGTGTGGTAAATTACTTTGTTTTTTCCTCGCAAATGTGTTGAAAAACGTCGTATGAAACTCGTGAGCTCTTACTTATTGCACACTCGGCTGAGTTACGCCCTCGCCTGCGGCTCGGGCTGCAACCCACAGCCTTGTGTGCAATAAGCAACCTAAGCTAACTTGTATCATAATGTACTATTGTCATCTTTAAAAAACCATGTTTCATGCAATAAATATCTTTATCTTAACAGGGGGACAGTATTATTGGCAACAACATAGACTTATTATATTACTTCAACAAAGTACTTATAGTAGCAAGTTATGTGTTACATCATTTCCAAGCATTTTGATCTTTAAGATAATCGTCTACTTTATAATAACCTTTACCCATGAGCGAATTTTTAACATAGTTTTTAAATTCATGCAAAGGAAGATCAATCACTTGTTGTGGAACATTATTAATAAAGGCTATGCCTTTCCCCATAAATGAACCTCTAGTTTTTGCAAGCCTAAATCTTGGAACGGCAAGTTTATCTTTATTACTTGTATTAAACTGGTGAATATTGCTGTTCTTAGCAAATGAATCATAGTGTTTCCTTACATAAACTAAATTTTCATATATGTATTGGCCTGCCAAGTTAAAATATATTTATTCTAGGTTTTGAGCGGCAAATATAATAATTAAGTTGCTGATTAATAATTAATTATGCTGCTGTGTTATACTTTTTAAATATAAGTACATTATCAAACACAGTTCTCCCGCCCCTTCCCGCACCACTTCACCCCTCCTCCTTTAAAAGTGCCCCGTTTCACAGATTTTCTCAATTTTTAGGCAAATTATACAAGCTAGGATAAAATGGTCGAGGAGTAAATTAATTATCAATAAATTACTTATACAAATAAGTATTTCCATTCATTTTTCCGTATTAGTTTAAGTATTCCTTCCAAGAATTGACCTGTTGCAATGCAAGTCGTATTTTTTCTAGTATATTATTTAGTAGGTATTACTTCCATTCACTTTAAGACGACTTATAGTTTTAAAGATATGGATGATGGGAAATATAAAATAATGATAGATATTGCTAGAACTAAGTATCCGAATCCGAAACAATTGTTTATGTCATATAGTTGGTTAAAAATGGTTACGATGAGAGAAAGATAAGATACCTTCGTCCCCACCATTTTAATATTCGAGATAGCTATTTGATTCCATACGAGTAACATAAATCTATTCCGGTGTCACACATTACAGGAAATCAGAATTTATGTTCTATTACATGGAATTTATTGTCGCTTGATGTCATTTGGTTATTAAGTATGACTGTCTTCACATTATAATATAAATCAATTTGATTCTGTGGTAACTTACTAAGGGGTAGTCGGATAATAATACAGAATAAAAGACAGAGATAGAGAAACCAAATTATATTGCTAACTTCTAATTTCATTGAATGAACGATTAACTTAAAATTACAAAGAATGTTTTTTGTTTTTTAGAAAAAAAATTTTGATCAAATGTCTATTTGCGCGAATTAACTTTTGTGTGATGCATTAAGCACGTTTGCGCGAGAGGACTCTTAGATAGATTGATATTTTCTTTAATGTTCACCATAATAGAAAAAAAACTCTTGTGCAATGATTGAAGTTGTAGTTTTACAAAAATAATAGTCCAAAATTTGACGTCACTAACTAAAGATGGCGCTTCACGTCCATACTATCTCTATAAAAATACTAAATGACATGTTTGTGCTTTTTTACGCAATTTAACTTAATAATATGTTGGAAATACTGAACCACATTGCAGTTGTTTTATACAACGTGTAACATAATTAATGGCTAAACCAAAATATGGTAGATAGGAACAATCAAACTGAATAACTTCACTATGGGACCAACTCTGAAATCTCGAAAAATAAAATCAGCTGTTTCATACAAAAATTAATAACGAAAATATGAAAATTTATGAACCATCTAAATTTTTTTCTCGATTTGAGACTTGGTCCCATAGTAAAAGTTGTTCAGTTTGATGGTCCCTATCTAACATATTCTGATTACACGTTGTATATGTCCTAGATATTATTATGATGCCTCTGACAAGCAAAAAAATAATAATAAAAAACTTTGCTTTTCAATCAAACTATCTGGTAAATGGAAATCTTACTTCTGGTAAATGCAGTTACACAGCTTCTATACTACTACTTAAGAATTTTTGTTCCCCTAACTCTAGTAGAGAATGCCCTTGGGCATTAAGTCCGCCATTTGCTGTTTTAATTTAAGCAATAAAGATTAAATAAAATAAAATAAATAAATAACTCACTTTAATAACGTTTATAAATTATTCCACAAATCTGAAACATTAGAATATAAGACGAAAGAACATTATGTCATTTCATATTCTAAACTTTCGTCCATAAAAGTTTTTTGACAAATGCCTCAGTCTAGATAGTTCACTGAAAGTAGCTCCGGTGTGCCACCTTATCACTTGGACTCATTCCAAAATATGTTTTAAGTATGTCAACGATAAAGTAGAAATTAGCATTTTATTTAAAAGTTTCCACATGCTTTTTAGTTTGCCGATTTACGAATTAGCTATTTGGCTTGGTAAAAGGCCAATTCGTTTACAGATGTTATTCGGTTTTGATAATTTTCTGATTAGCTCTATTTCTTTATTTTTTTGTGATTATTTCTTTGTAATAATTTATTAAATTCTTACGTTTTTCTCGTTACCTACTGTTAGGATTACTATTTTATTGAATTTTTCAACATGAAATAATGATTAACAGTAGCTAAATTGACTATTAAAGTTCGAATCGCGATAAACCGGAAATAGTGTCGATGCTAAGGCGGGAAAATGGCCGATTGAATCGTTGCACAAAATAGCGAGCACGGCCCGCGGAGCGGCATTCTGTTCGGAGCAGTTGAAGTGTACAGATATCTAAGTGTAATTCTGGTGAAATTATAAAAGTTTTTAGTGTCTCTTGGAAACAATAAATTGTTGGTTGCTCAAGAAGAAGTTTTATTTTACTTCAGAAGCGGGATAAAGGTACGTACGCTCACGAGTTTCTTACTGGTTTTTTTTTCTCGAACGTCTAGAAAAAAGCAACCTAAAATTGTGAAATTCAGTTGTTCCAAGTATACAATTCCAATTCATTTAGTAGATTCTTATTATTAGAACACGTTTGCATTGCACGTGGCCGAGGCTACTCTTCGGCAGTGCTCACACAATTAACACTCATTGCACGTGGTCGAGGCTACTCTTCGACCGTGCATACATACTATACAATCATTGCACGTGGCCGAGGCTACTCTTCGGCAGTGCTCACACAATTAACACTCATTGCACGTGGTCGAGGCTACTCTTCGACCGTGCATACATACTATACAATCATTGCACGTGGCCGAGGCTACTCTTCGGCAGTGCATACATACTACACAATCATTGCACGTGGCCGAGGCTACTCTTCGGCGGTGCATACATACTTCACACTCATTGCACGTGGCCGAGGCTACTCTTCGGCGGTGCATACATACTTCACACTCATTGCACGTGGCCGAGGCTACTCTTCGGCGGTGCATACATACTTCACACTCATTGCACGTGGCCGAGGCTACTCTTTGGCGGTGCATACATACTTCACACTCATTGCACGTGGCCGAGGCTACTCTTCGGCGGTGCATACATACTTCACACTCATTGCACGTGGCCGAGGCTACTCTTTGGCGGTGCAAACATACTTCACACACATTGCACGTGGCCGAGGCTACTCTTCGGCGGTGCATACATACTTCACACTCATTGCACGTGGCCGAGGCTACTCTTCGGCGGTGCATACATACTTCACACTCATTGCACGTGGCCGAGGCTACTCTTCGGCGGTGCATACATACTTCACATTCATTGCACGTGGCCGAGGCTACTCTTCGGCGGTGCATAGATACTTCACACACATTGCACGTGGCCGAGGCTACTCTTCGGCAGTGCATGCATACTTCACAATCATACTCGTAGTCAAGGCCACACTTTGGTCATGCATTTACACTGCACATTAATTTTAAAACGATAAAAGCTCAGCATGCTGTTCTATAATATAATTATCTATAATTTTATGTCTGTGTAAATCAAGGTCAAATATTGTTGTCAAAAGATTGAAAGTTGTTCAGGTTTAAAAAAAAACGATGAGACATATATTTTTCGGTAAACTAAGGAAAACAAAATTGTAATAAAAAAAAATCTTTTATTTTTATTTTTGCATAACTTCACTATCTCAGTGGCCTGAGAACGTATTCAAATACTTTTCTTCTCTCGAGTTTCAGATGGATCGTCACCTGGAGGGTGATCAAAGGCGATTGAGAACGCCGGATCCGAGACGATCATCGCGTATAGTTGAACGAGCCACAAGCATTCGAAGCCGAGTCCGTAGCCGCAGCCGAGTCCGTAGCCGCAGCCGAGTCCGTAGCCGCAGCCGAGTCCGTAGCCGTAGCCGAGACCGTAGCCGCAGCCGTTACCGGACTACAAGTCGGCTTAGTGATCGGGAGCTAGACGTGGAACGGGAACGAGAGCGTCTGCAACGGATGGAAGAAGACCTTCGCAAGGAAAAGGATCAGCTAAGAGAACGAGAGCCCAGCGCGATACTCCAGAGGTGCAACGACGGTGATGTGTACGGGCAACAGCGCCGCCAACTATCCAAGGCCTCGGTGCCGCCAGCCAGAGAGGTTAGTCCTAATTGTGAACGAAGTCTTAAAGTTACACCTGTAGATAAGTCCCAAAGTCCAGTGTTTTCGTCAAAAGATGTCTTTAATATTATTAATTCTTTAAAAAACCTGCCGCCACAGCAAATGACGGTGGCCACTAAAAATTTTGATTCCAAAAATATATTACCTGAATTTAATCCTTCTACTAAGAATCAGAAAATAGATACATGGTTAAAAAAAGTGAATGAGTGTGCCACCGTCTACGGCTGGGACGACAGGACGATCATACACTTCGCAATGCAGAAACTTCAGGGTTTGGCCAAAACTTGGTACGAAAGCCTTGACAGCATATTATTTACGTGGGCCGAATGGCAAGAGAAATTAATTAGCGCTTTTCCGGCTGAACAAAATTATGGCCAAACCCTGGAGGAGATGCTCAAAAGACGTAGTAGACCTAACGAACCCATTGATATGTATTATTACGAAAAGTTGGCATTATTAAATCGTTGTGACATAAGCGGAAAACGTGCAGTAGATTGTATCATCCATGGCATTAGTGATAGAACAATGAAATCAAGTGCCTTAGCTTTGCGTTGTTCACATCCCGATCAGTTGTTGCAGTTTTTAATCAGTAATAAAGAATGTACTAGTTTTGAACGGCCTATGTTTAAGAGTAGACAACCTTTTGAACAAGGGGCTGTAACAAACAGTGTAAAGTCCAATGGTAGGGAGCGCCCATTATCTGAAATTTTCTGTTTCAATTGTAAGGAAAGGGGACATCGAAGTTCAAGATGCCCTAATCCCGTTGTGAGGTGCACCCGGTGCTTTAGGTTCGGTCATAAACAGGATGCTTGCAAAACTCCTAAATGTTCCTCTTGTAACAGATTCGGTCATTCAGTAGAGACCTGCCTAAGCAAAGGTAACACTAATAAGGGAGATAGTGTCCCTAAGACCATGTGTATCTCTGCGGCCTCCCCAAATTCTAAGTATTTGAAAAACGCTCTAATTAACGATAGACATTTTGAAGTTTTTATAGATTTCGGAAGCGAGGTTTCTTTGATAAAATACTCCATTGCCATTGAACTTAGGTTAGATTTTGATGCTAGTCCTTCACCGCTAAAGGGTTTTGGTAATGTCATTGTTAAAGCTCTCGGTAAGGTCCAAGTCGATGTAGTTATTGACAATGTGCATGCTGTTGTATCCTGTCATGTAGTGCCTGACGTAAACTTAGATTCATCGTTTTTAATAGGCCAAACTTTCACTGAGCAACCCCATGTTGTAGTATATAAGGATTCACAAAATTTGACGTTTTACAATATTGAAACTGAATTACCCTACTCGCCAGATGAGACACAGCAGGAAAGCTCAGTGAAAGTCGTCTGTTACTCTGGGGTTGTATTGTATGGTCCAGCTAACGTTAAAACTAGAACCAGTTGTTCGAGTGATGAGACTATTCTCTTACATAACAAGGTAATAGGTGTACCTAGTCAGCAAGTTACGGTCTGCGGTGGTGTATACAAGGTTAGAAGTGGAGTTGTTTATGTCACAGTAAATCCTGTTACAATACCATGTAGGTTACAAGAAGGTACAGTGGCACGAGGCACAAGGATAGAAGTCGTTAATCAGGTTATACAACCCAATCTAGACTCGCCACCAGTTACTGAGTTAGATGTCAGTCAGGTTCGTGTAGGGAGTTCGGTTAGTGAGGAAAATAGAGCCAGATTGATACAGATCTTGACTAAGTACAAGCACTGCTTCGCGTCGTCTCTCAAACAGTTAGGGTGCACTCAAGTGGCAGAGATGAAGTTGGAATTGAGCAGCAATCGTCCAGTTGTCTATCGTCCTTACCGGTTATCCCACGCAGAAAGAGAAGAGGTGCGCAAGATGGTCCAGGAGATGTTAGAAGCTGGTATTGTCAGGGAGTCTTGTTCCGAATACTCGAGTCCAGTCATCATGGTGAGAAAAAAGGATGGAACTTTTCGAATGTGCATAGATTATCGTATGCTTAACTCTGTCACTGTGAAAGAAAGGTACCCCATGCCGATCATAGAGGATGAGATTGCCCGTTTGTCTGGAAATTCTTGTTTCACCACACTTGATTTAGCGTCGGGGTATTACCAAGTACCGATCGCAGAATCTTCGAAGGCGCTGACGTCATTTGTTACACCAGACGGCCAGTATGAGTTTAACCGCATGCCGTTTGGTCTAGCAAATGCGCCGGCCACATTCCAGCGAATGATGAATCAAGTGTTAGGCTCGTCGCGTTACAGCATGGCTACCGCTTATATAGACGATGTTTTAATTTTTGCTAGAGACGTTTCAGATTGTTTAGTCAAGTTAGAGCATATTTTACAGTTGATAGAAAAGGCAAATTTAACTCTAAATTTGACAAAATGTGAATTCCTCAAGGATAACATTGATTATCTGGGCTATGAGATTAGTGGAGAAGGTATTCGTCCGGGAGAAAGGAAAATAACGAGCGTCATGGCGTTCCCTCGTCCTATAAACCAACATGGCTTACGACAGTTCTTGGGATTAGCTAGCTATTTCCGTAAATTTATTTTAAACTTTGCTAAAATTGCATATCCCTTAAGCAAACTCCTCAAAAAGGATATTGAGTTCACCTGGGGAGATGATCAAGAAGAATCGTTTAGGCTATTGAAAAGCTTGCTAATTCAGAGACCTGTCCTTGCCATTTACGATCCAACCGCAGAGACAGAGCTGCACACAGACGCCAGCAAGGTAGGAGTGGGAGGTATTTTGTTTCAGAAATCGAGGGATGGTGAAGGTCTTCGTCCAGTCGCTTTTTACAGTCGGCAGACTTCCCCGGAAGAGAAGCACTTCCACTCTTACGAACTAGAGACCTTGGCAGTCATCAGCTCCTTGAGAAAATTCCGAGTTTACTTGCTAGGTTTACAATTTAAGATCGTTACTGATTGCAACGCATTGCGTTCAACTTTTAATAAACGTGATCTTATACCCCGAATAGCCCGTTGGTGGCTACAAATGCAAGAATTTCAGTGTTCCATAGAATACAGGGCGGGCTCTAAAATGGGGCATGTTGATGCTCTTTCTAGAAATCCCATTGTTGATACCGAAGATCAAGTACTAGACAGTTGTCCGTCAGTCATGTCTATAAGTAATGATGATTGGCTACATACGCTCCAGTTAGGAGATTCTGAGCTTTGTCGAATAAGAGATGTTCTAACTTCCGATCTTGATGAAACTTCTTTAAAACATATTAAGGATAATTATTTAATTAAAGATAATAGGCTTTATAAATTTCTAAACGGAGATAAATCTGATATTCGTTGGGTGGTGCCAAAGGGGGCAAGGTGGCAGCTGTGTAAGCTAAATCACGATGAAATGGGACATCTCGGAATTGAAAAAACAACCGAACGTATAAAAAAATCTTATTGGTTCCCGAAGATGTCACGGTTCATCAAAAAGTATGTGTCTGCCTGTATTAAATGTGCGTATGCAAAGAAAAATACCTCTTCAACTCAGGGACACATATACCCTATTCCTAAGGTAGAGATACCCTTCCACACTTTGCACATTGACCACCTTGGCCCCTTTGTCAAATCGAAAAATGGGAATTCGTACCTTCTTGTTATCATTGATTCATTTACAAAATTTATATTCATTAGACCAGTCAGAAACACTAACACTCAGAATGTTTTAAAAGTGTTAAAAGATATATTTTATACTTTCCGCACTCCAGACCGTATTGTTAGTGATAGAGGTTCTTGTTTTACTTCCCATCTTTTTAAAAACTTTTGTTTGGACAAGGGAATTAGACAAGTTTTGAACGCAGTCGCTTGCCCTCGTTCAAACGGACAGGTTGAACGGTACAACCGCACAATACTGAGTTCTCTGACCGCGCAGAATCTAAGTGATGACGAGCGATCTTGGGATGTTAATGTAGGCAAAGTACAATGGGGTCTTAATAATACAATTCAGAAGACAACTGGCAGGACGCCGTCTGAGGCTATGTTCGGTCCGTTAATGAATTCGGAAGTCGACCCCAATCTCAATGAAATTAGACAAGCAACGTGCGCAGACGGTGATTTAACTTCTATCCGGCGCGAAATTAAGGGCAACATTGAAATCGCACAGGAGAAGCTTAGAGATGATTATAATAAGAATAGGCAACCCGCACGTTTGTACAATGTAGGAGATCTCGTGAAAATAACAAAAACCTCGTATAATAACGATGGGAAAAGTAAAAAGTTATTGCCGTCCTACATAGGTCCTTTTCGAGTTACAGCAGCCCTAGGAAACGATCGTTACAGAATTGCTGCTATTCCAGGATTGAGTAGTGGTAAATATAAACGTAAAACTACTGTTTCAGCAGATATCCTGTCACCTTGGATCCATTTGGCCGCTCTTGCGATTGACGATGGTAATAGCGAAAACGGTGAAAATAAAGTTAGTGGTGATGTGGACAAATGCGTTATGAGTGATGATAGTAGCGGAAATGATACGGATAAGGAATCTATCGCCGGATAATGCCATGGATGTTACACATTTTGTATTGTTATTATTTATTACGGCGGTATTATGACTATTGTTATAGCCTTTAATTTCGCCAATCAATAATACAATCATCATTTCATCTTGTAATAACACAAAGATAATAAATAGTTGAATAGTAAGCATAACATGCACGCAATTGATTGTTATTTGTAAAATATAATTAATCAGGATTAAATTATTAAGAAAATTGAAATAATATCAAGATTTAATGTTATTTTAATTAATTGTATTATTATGATCGCATTATATATAAATATGGAAATAGTGAATAAATATAATTTAATAGTAGGTATCTTGGTATCAAGATTAAAACGATGTTATTTACATTATGATTGCTTTCGATATAAATATAGAAATGGTAGTTTTTATAATAAAATTCATTAAGATTAAACAACTATAATTAAAATGGTATCAAGATTAAAACTATGTTATTATATTATAAATGTGTTTCTATGGTTGCATTAGATATAAATATGAAATTGTTAATTTATATTATTAAATTATTCAAGATTAATTAACTTTAATCACATGAGTAAATAACGTAATTATTTACTCATGTGCTATAATTGAAATAGTTATTATATTATGATTGTTTGCATTGGATATAAATATGGAAATAAAATTATGTTGTGAAATGAAATAACAAAATTGATATGTGAGAAACTGGAAAAGGGTTCATAATTTGTCGATATGCGTCAATCGTGAGAAACAGTAATGGGTTCACGATAGGCGTATTGATATGTGAGAAACTGGAAAAGGGTTCATATGTCGATTGCATCAGTCGTGAGAAACAGGAATGGGTTCACGATAAACGAATAAGAATGTAAAGGAATTGGTATAAATATAATACAATTTAAAACGGATTTGTAAAGTGTTATGAAAACTGTATTGTGGTAGTGATAATAAAGAAACCAAATGATAAGAAATCAAATAATTAATTTGGTAATTAGGAATAAATTTAGAAAGTATTGTTGTATATTAAGTCTTTAATTGCTTGCTAGTCACTGGTAATGATTGTTACAATAACTAGAAATAATAATAGAAAACAAATAAATAAAGTATTAAATTTCATCGGACATAATATTGTAATTGTTACCTACGAAACTTTTAAAGCATCAATTTAGTGTAGTAGTGTTGTGACATGTTTACTTTACAATTATTAATAGATTCAGTTTGATGCATTTCAAAAGCAAAGTTTTTTTTTTTTTTTTTGCTCTTGTTTCGATTTTCTTTATTATACAAGAATACTAATATTTGAGCAATGATTCAATCGGCCGAGTGTTAGGATTAGTTAGCAATGTGTATGGGGACATACACATCGTCAGGATGGACGAGTGTTAGGATTACTATTTTATTGAATTTTTCAACATGAAATAATGATTAACAGTAGCTAAATTGACTATTAAAGTTCGAATCGCGATAAACCGGAAATAGTGTCGATGCTAAGGCGGGAAAATGGCCGATTGAATCGTTGCACAAAATAGCGAGCACGGCCCGCGGAGCGGCATTCTGTTCGGAGCAGTTGAAGTGTACAGATATCTAAGTGTAATTCTGGTGAAATTATAAAAGTTTTTAGTGTCTCTTGGAAACAATAAATTGTTGGTTGCTCAAGAAGAAGTTTTATTTTACTACGTAAGTTTGCGATATTTCTTGAAGTCGACTAGGTACGTACTATTAAGTTTCAGGTAATTATTAACACTGTACTTGTTCATTTCCTTAACGTTAAGTTATTTTTTTATTTATTAGAAAAACACATTTACAATTAAATTTATGCAAAGACGGTGTCTCATAAACCTTTAAGGGTTTTTCTGTACACCGTAACTCGTCTTTTTTATACATTAAGCACAATCTAAACTATTTAGGGAGCACATACACACACATAAAACTTTTATACAATGATTGTTATTGATAATTATCAATTTTGTAGGTAGGTCCATTATTTTTACATTCTCTTTGGGTAGGTCGTGAGTAATAAATAAGACAGTTCGCTCTCCGACGAAGGACGACAGCGCGCTCGTTCGGTGCTGCGGTCGCCATTCGCGTTTACTACAATTGTAACTAAATGTTTACTACAACTGACGTTTTGGCTTTTGATTTATGTTAGTATTTTTATTGAAAAAAAACGAGTGTTAAAGCACGTAATTGATTGTGTATACAAAATCAAATGGAAACTCAAAATAAAATTTTGTTTGATCTATGTCATAAATTCTTGAATACCCCTACAACGGGAGACCTTGTACTAAAAAGGACCGTCAAGAAACTCGGTAAAGATTTTCATCCCTGTTTTGTTTCATACAATCGTCGTTAGTAAAAAGATTTGGCAAGCCATCCGTTACAGAAAGAAATAATCTTATTCACCATTAACAAGTAACTACACAGCCGCTAATCCCAAGATCTTACTGAGACATTATTACATAAATTTCGTTAATTGCTGAAAATGGGTGGTGACGGTTCGTTAGCCAGCCGCTCGTGTTACTGACAGAATTTGAATAATTGGATGTGACATAACTTTATTTCCTGTTGATAGTGGAACCGGGCTTTCAGATTGCTTTCCAACTATTACTCTGTGCAATTTGTAAAGAAGCTGTGGAACCCATTTTAGAGCATCATATTATGTTAAAGATATGAAATCCATATTTATCAAAATTGTAATAATCACACAGAACTAAACTTGCCTAACTCTACACAAAAATTACTGTTAATAAATATTGATTTATGTCTATAAATAATAATAAAAGTTTTTTTTTAATCTAAAAAATAAACAAAAATTTCATTCTTTATATTCGTGTATTCACCAAGTTTTTTTAATTAATTCAGTGTTTATAATCTTTACAAAATTATATGACGTGTCTGAATATATATATTTTTTATTTTTTATTTTAAATATCTTTATTGTACAATACAGTATGGTACAAGAGGCGGACTTAATGCTAGTAGCATTCTCTACCAGTCAACCTTTGGGAAAAACGATATTCGCTAATAATATAATGTATAATATAGGTATGTAGGTGTAAAATATAAAATAATATAATGTAGGTATTCAATTCCATTGAACAGTCCTTTACCTATATGACAAAACAGCTTCATAAAAACCGACCAAGAATTCTATAACGATTTTTAGGGTTCCGTAGCCTAAATGGCAAAAAACGGAACCCTTATAGATTCGTCATGTCTGTCTGTCTGTCTGTCTGTCTGTCTGTCTGTCCGTATGTCACAGCCACTTTATTCCGAAAGTATTAAGACTATCCGGTGGCATAAACTGGCACTACGCCAGTTTATGCCACCGGATTAGATAATTTTGTTCAGTCACCAGCGGCCTAGGCCGAATGTCCATTTACACGGTCGATTTTCGCCGTGCGGCGAAAGTTGTGCGTCTTTAGTCACCCATGTAAATACCCCATAACAGCACTATTATGTACCGTGATTTTCTTCTTAATTATTAAATTTTAATTGCATATAAAAATACAAAGGACGGACTTATTAACTTAGGGCATTAAAAGCAATCGAATACCTAATTTGAAAAATATATTGAGTTGATTTACTCAGGTTATTAAAGTTTACGAACAGTTCTTATATTTAATTCACCAAGGTGATTTAACCAAGGTGAATTAAGTTTAAATTATTTTTTTGTGAATCATTCATATGTTGAAAACAAGTAAAATTATTTAAAGATATACCACTATCAGAGTAGAGCCGTGTCTCCGTCATCTAGATTTAACGCTGTCAGCGTCGGCGCTTTTGTTCCGACAAAGGGCCAAATCTGCCGGCTTACCCGACGAAGCCTAATCCCATCGAGCTCATCTCTATCCTGTTGCCAAGTGATTCGAGATTAATTTCGAGTACTCCGTTAAATGATACAAAAAAAACCGGCCAAGTGCGTGTCGGGCCACGCGCCATAGGGTTCCGTAGTTACCTTCGTTTGCAAAAATAACTTTGTTTTTCACAGTGTTGGTATGAATGACAAAGTTATATTTGCGGTTTTGGAAAATGTGCTATATCTCAAAAACTAA
Source organism: Agriphila geniculea (assembly GCA_943789525.1). Lineage (NCBI taxonomy): Eukaryota > Metazoa > Arthropoda > Insecta > Lepidoptera > Crambidae > Agriphila > Agriphila geniculea. Next base: position 1,976,739 of record OX038880.1, read on the forward strand.
TTACTATATCTCGTTCAAACCAATTTTGGTTGGAAGTGTTTATTAAGATCTATAGCATATATTTTTTTTAGATTTTTCACTCTCTTATTTCAAAAGTTAAAGGGGGGGGACACGCATTTTACCACTTTGGCGGTGAATATCTTTCAAACGGTTGACTTTGAGAAAAAGTTGTCTTAGGAACCTCAATGTCATTTTTAAAGACCTATCTATAGACACCCAACACGTGTTGGTTTGAAGAAAGAAATTTTTTTCAGTTTCAGTTCCATGTATGGGGAGCCCCCCCTTAATCTTTCATTTTTCTTATTTTTGTATTAAATTCCTTAAGCGGTTAACAGAATACATCTACCTACCAAATTTCAACTGTGTAGTCTTAATACTTTCGGAATAAAGTGGCTGTGACATACGGACAGACAGACAGACAGACAGACAGACAGACAGACATGACGAATCTATAAGGGTTCCGTTTTTTGCCATTTAGGCTACGGAACCCTAAAAATCGTTATAGAATTCTTGGTCGGTTTTTATAAAGCTGTTTTGTCATATAGGTAAAGGACTGTTCAATGGAATTGAATACCTACATTATATTATTTTATATTTTACACCTACATACCTATATTATACATTATATTATTAGCGAATATCGTTTTTCCCAAAGGTTGACTGGTAGAGAATGTAACTACGGAACCCTATGGCGCGTGGCCCGACACGCACTTGGCCGGTTTTTTTTGTATCATTTAACGGAGTACTCGAAATTAATCTCGAATCACTTGGCAACAGGATAGAGATGAGCTCGATGGGATTAGGCTTCGTCGGGTAAGCCGGCAGATTTGGCCCTTTGTCGGAACAAAAGCGCCGACGCTGACAGCGTTAAATCTAGATGACGGAGACACGGCTCTACTCTGATAGTGGTATATCTTTAAATAATTTTACTTGTTTTCAACATATGAATGATTCACAAAAAAATAATTTAAACTTAATTCACCTTGGTTAAATCACCTTGGTGAATTAAATATAAGAACTGTTCGTAAACTTTAATAACCTGAGTAAATCAACTCAATATATTTTTCAAATTAGGTATTCGATTGCTTTTAATGCCCTAAGTTAATAAGTCCGTCCTTTGTATTTTTATATGCAATTAAAATTTAATAATTAAGAAGAAAATCACGGTACATAATAGTGCTGTTATGGGGTATTTACATGGGTGACTAAAGACGCACAACTTTCGCCGCACGGCGAAAATCGACCGTGTAAATGGAAATTCGGCCTAGGCCGCTGGTGACTGAACAAAATTATCTAATCCGGTGGCATAAACTGGCGTAGTGCCAGTTTATGCCACCGGATTAGATAATTTTATAAGTTTTTACATATTGTTACCTAGGTTACGCCATCAACTACATAGACGATAGCCTCACACTGTGATTCAATTTTGGAAGGGACTTGCTAGGTGACTAAAGTCGACCGTCACAAGTGACTAAAATCTACCCATGTAAATAGCCCATTACAAGAATATATAATATTTTTGTTAACTCTGTGGGTTGTTGCCAAGTTCAAACTTAAAAGCACTTTTATTCTTTGAAATTATGCTACACTATAAATATAAAAAGTTATTATACTTATAAAAGAAAATCTAATACCAGTCTGATTTATGATTTTTAAGAAAAATCTTACAAATGCGCCATTACTACAGTAATCAAATGTATTTCTTCAATACAGTGAATTTTAAAATTCAATTTTGTGTCAAATTTCAACATACTAATATAATTCCCTCAATTTACGAGTAAACACATGATTTTAGCAATAATAAAAAGAAATAAATGGGAGCTTTTATCAAAGAAAATTATGTTTTGTTTGTAAATCATTTTGTTCATATTTTTTTCTTTGGTTCTTTGACAAATAAGAATTTCTATGAATGTTTATTATTTCTATAAAACATCATGTTATTTCATGTTCATTCCACTCGTAAACAGATACAGAACAGAATATTTACTCTGACGTCTGTTTCGTTTGATTGAATGTGACGAAACAAAGCCTTTGTTGCTCGAAGGATTGAATAAATTACTTACTCAATATTTCCAACAGTTGCCAATAATTTGTAATGCTTAGATCTTATTTGTGAAGGTTAAAATGTTACTTTATTGACATGAATATTTTAATTTCTCCATATAAAACTATTCATACCAATATAACTAGTCAGCGCAGATCAAAAGGAACATTTCTAATGTTTCAATGATACACTTTAAAAACTGGCCAAGTGTAAGTCGGGCCACGTACAGAATAGGGTTCGGTGGTAACCTCATACCATACCATATGGCCATAAACTTATATTTACTCCCTGTTTTACACAACTAGCGAGTATCCTTACTAATATTATAAATGCGAAAGTACAGAGAAGGAGACAGGATACCTTTCATCCCGAAATAATGTATTGTTTCCGAGGGATTGCAAAAAATCTTTCCACGCAGACGAAGTCGCGGGCGGCCGCTAGTTACTAAATATATTACACCTAACTATTCAGTAAATTTGTTTCTACGAGTTTCCGTTGGTTGACTATTACTCGTCAACTTATAAAACTAATCTAGCTGTGATAATTTTCATTTTAAATACATAATTATATACTTACTACTGTCTTTTGCCTGGTAGGGGGGGAGACACTCACCTCTAACAAAATTTTCTACTTTAAAACTTAATACTTTGCAGTTAGATTCCTGAATCAAAAAGTGGTCTTCACAAACTTACAATACTATAAAAGACTTATCCAACCAGAAATTGACGAGGGAATGTACACTAAATATTGTTTGTTTTTTCAAGATTTTATTCTACCACTTTTTTGGCATAAATAATATACATACATATTAATAAAAATGTAAGTATAACCGCTTGGCGGCATTCTTATATAAAAAAAATGGGTAGGTACTCGTTAAATATCTACGAAAATAAATATAAAGAGGGCTCTACACTCGCGCCGCGAACCGCGGCGCGCCTGGTTCGAGTCCCGTCTGAGCTGCTGCGGATAAATCGTTTTTTTCTATTCCCACTTCAAATTTTAAAGACCCCTTTTCAGTACCTGTTGTAAAATAAATATTTAATTTTTATTTCTTTCTTATTTGCAAAATAGTTGGACAAACGTTATTTTAAACTATTCCAAATTTCAAGTTGATACCATTAGTAGTTTTTGATATATCCACCTGTGACAGACTGAGTCACACCATAAGGGTTCTTTTTTACTATTTTGGTACGGAACCCTAATTACGATCGCATTGATATGTCATTAAATCATGATTTGTTTTATTGAGATACTAGCGGCCGCCCGCGACTTCGTCTGCGTGGAAAGGTTTTTTGCTATCCCTCGGGAACTATACCTATTTTCGGGATGAAAGGTACCCTATGTCCTTCTCTGTATCCCTGACAACGTGTGTGTAAAATTTCATGATGATCGGTTCAGTCGTTAAGACTTGAAGGAGTAACAAACAAACAAATAAACAAACAAACAAACGGACTTTCGCATTTATAATATTAGTAAGGACTAGCGGCCGCCCGCGACTTCGTCTGCGTGCAAAGGTTTTTTGCCATCCCTCGGGAACTATACTTTTTTTGGGATGAAAGGTACCCTATGTCCTTCTCTGTACCCCTTACAACGTGTATGCAAAATTTTAATATGATCGGTTGAGTAGTTAAGACGTGAAGGCGTAACAAACAAACAAATAAACAAACAAACAAACGGAATTTCGCATTTATAATAATAGTAAGGATAAGTAAGGATTTAAGAGTTTCGACTGTGGTTTGGCGTAGGGATTAATTATATGCTCATACTTAGATGTTTTAATTTGAATAGTGCAGACGTACGAATCAGCAGCGCCTAACGTTTTAGGTGGATATTAGAGACTCGCACTGAGCTTTTTGCTTCAAATTTACTTCTAGGCATACGTTTTAACGTAGATAGCATCACCGCTTACCACCAGGGCCCTATTTCACCAATTCGACATTTGTCAGTGACATATGTCGGTTAATTTTACAATTGTCATTACTTTAATTAGGGACAAGTATATTGTGAAACGACGATATTTTTTACAAGTCGACATATTTGTAGATTTGTCAGTAATTCTTGATATGAGATTGGAGTCGAATCAAGTTTGCGTGACAATTGTCGACTTGTAAAAATATTCCCTGTTTCACAACACAAATTGTCCCCTATTAAAATAAGAAAAGTACTGTAAAAATTGCCGACATATGTCACTGACAAATGTCAATTTGGTGAAATAGGGGCCAGGCACCTATTTCACAGACGTGACAATTGTAAATTACAATGACAATTTGATGTACGTTGCGGTGTCTGTGGGTAGTTTGAGCAGTATATTTTCTTAATTCAAATTAAGAAAATATACTGATCGGCTGACGCCATGGACACCGAATTGTCATTGTCATTAACAAATGTCACGTCTGTGAAATAGGGGCCAGGAGTGATAGCGGTCAAGCGCTTGACTATCTACGAAAAAAATAAAAAAAATAAAGTGTAAGAAATCAGCATCTTTGTATTAAACTGACGTAGAGTATTTAATTAAATTAGACCTGACAGCTTTCAAATAGCTTGCTCGACAGCAGATTTGGAATTTTGTTAATTTAGATTCTCGTTTCACCAGTTAAGACAACGGTGTTCATGTTTTTTTAAGATAAATTCGTGGAAATTTTAGATTAATCAATGTTTATGTTTTAAAAGGTTTTTTAACGCACACTTTTTATTAATATAGATTTTATTAAGGTAGCACCATGACCGAAAGTTGCACTGCGGTGAAAAAATTACAATTTTTTAAATGAAAACCTATGAGGGCGCCACCTTCGGTGGTATTTAATGGAAATTGCTGGAGTATCTTTTGTTTTTATGTTAAAACTTAAACAGCGCCCTGTAAAAGGAGCAAATTTTTTTCTAATACAAAATGAATTCGATCGTCACTTGAAAGTTTTCATGGGCACAAAAGACCTATGCACAGAAAAAAGAAATAAGTTTTTTCTTCTTCAGTGACTCTATAAATGTAGCTCGCGCAACATAACTTGAACCAAACCATAGACAATTAAGCTTGCGCAGTAGCTATTTTTAGTACAAAAAATGTAGTACGCAGGTCACGTGGTACCAAAAATTGGGTCAAGTTATATTGCGCGAGCTAACCCAGCATTATCGCATCACTGAGGGGACATACGCGCTCCGCACACGAGCAACTTTTGTCTCCGCAACTATTTTGTCTCTCACATCATGAAAGCGCGCACACGTAGCGAAGCGACAGTTGGCAACTTTTCATGCAAAACATTTGAGAGACAAAATAGTTGCGGAGAAAAAAATTGGTTGTGGGCGCTCTCCCTTAGGTACATTCTAATACATACAGGTGGGACGGTTAGTCTTTTTTATTTTTTTTATTGGTAACTGGGTAGGCATTTGACCACCATCTTGTTTGGTATACGAATGTGCACTTTTGCCCAGGAAATCCCTATTCACTCTTGCCTTGAAGAGATCAATTTGTAACTATCGGGGAACACATGAGCAGGCAGCGCATCTTTATGAGTACTATGAGGCTGCGTTCAAACGATAACACACGACCCGACCTCAACCCGAACTCAACTCAAACTCACCTCAACTGCAGCCCACCTTGAAATACATCGCTTACAATTTTGAGTCTTATGACACATTAAAAAGCTCTTGTGTAATGTTCAGGTGAGTTTGAGGTGAGTTCGGGTTGAGTTTGAGTTGATATGATTTTAAGTTGAGTTCGGCACCCTGATTATCTAAAAAGAAACTATTTAGGGACCGGTTTCATTCCACATACATTGCTACTTTTCTTTGGTATGTTTTTTTTAAATCCAAAAAGAAGTAGCAATGGATCACTATCATCTGTGAACTGCAACCGGTCGCTAGGTGGTTTCTAATTAGATAATCAGCCCGCGGGTTGTGTTCGGGTTCAGTTTGAGTTGAGTTCGGTTTGAGGGCGAGGCGTGTGCAGTTGCATCGACAAAATATAACGGAGCTTATATTAATGTGTTATAAGACTCAAAATTGTAAGCGCTGTATTTCAAGGAGTGGGCTCCGGTTGAGTTGAGTGCGAGCTGAGTTTGAGTTGAGTTCGGGTTGAGGGCGAGTCGTGCGTTATCGTTTGAACGCAGCCTTATTACAAAAACTTGAGTGTTCTGCAGTTACTTTTGAAGCTAACTCTATTCAAGATTTTGTTTTTATCAAGGAAAGCATTGAAAGACATATATTATACAAATTTAATTAAGTATGCCATTAGACGTTAATGAGAAAATAATATTATAAAAAGGAAGTCTTATTAGAAATATCAAAAATGTTAAGAGCAATTAGGTTAAAAAATATAAAAGCCGCGTCCATTTGCAGTCACGATATAATTAGGGATTTTGCCGAAGGTACGGAATCCCTCTTGAAAAATACCCGCTTTAAAGCCGTGAAAATCGGAGCCGCGATAATTTATGAGATGTTTCGACGTACCGTTTTCCGTAATGGAGCATTCATTAAAATTATCAAAGTACATTTTGTGATAAAAATGTTCAGATTTTTCGCATGTTTTTACTGATATACAAAATTACTTTTCAAATTTTAACTGTGTTACTGATTTAATAAAGAAATTAAAAGGCAATTGCACTAAGAAATAAAGAACAAATCTTTTGAGGTCATCTTCAATTTTTTTGGCCATGGTTGAATAGAAGGCAATTGCACTAAGAAATAAAGAACAAATCTTTTGAGGTCATCTTCAATTTTTTTTGACCATGGTTGAATAGAAGGCAATTGCACTAAGAAATAAAGAACAAATCTTTTGAGGTCATCTTCAATTTTTTTTGGCCATGGTTGAATAGATAGTAGTGCGGTAAAACAAGGTTTGAGGTTAGTTTTCGCACAAGTCATCACGGAAATACGAAAATGTGGTATCGATGCATTCAGTACGATGCCTTGATCACAAATATATAAGATGACAAGCGCGAAAATAGTGGGGGTAGAAACTGTGACGTCATAAAGTTTTCAGTACAAATAATTTTTTTTCATACCATGTGGTATATCAAATGAAAGGTCTTTGTGAGTAGATTGCGAATATATAACACACTATAACATTTTCAGTACTTGGTCTAACAAATTATTAGCAAACGTCGAAAAATTTCGCAATTCAGAGTCGCCATTGAACAGGTCTAGATTGAAAACGACTGAATTTATTTTTACAAAATACATAACATATAACTCTGCACATACTCTTTTCGAATGTCTGAAGGTAATTGACCAAAGATATTTAAAAATAAGAAAACGACATCAGTTTTAATAACAGCATATTTTTCTGCTTTTTCCAAATTCTCAGATTCCTTTAATAATTAATAAAAAAAATTATAAATAAACTTTCGTATGTTTATCCTTACTAGGACAAGTTAAGATAAACAGACGAAGGTTTAAATAACCAAATTTTGATACTTTAGATACTTCTTTTAAACCTAATCACTATTTTTAAAATATGTTGCCTTATTAAATCAAATATTATTAACAATTTACAACATGTTTGGTATTCTATGCGTGGTAAAACATTTGTTGTATTTTATGAATGATTATTTACACCCGTTAAGCCCCTTTTACACCCATTAAAAAGGCTGTGATTTTTGTGTATTGTTTTGATTTTTTCTGAATTACTTTTGCCTATTGAGTTTCGTCAGGTTATTTAGGACTCCAAACAACTGTGTGTGTTTTCCATGTGTATTTGTCATTACTTTTAGTTATTCTTACTTGTCCTATTTGGTAAATAAACTTTACTCAATTCTTTTTTGAAATAATCATGTATAAAATTCAACAAATGGTTTTCCACGCATTGAAAACCAAAGAAATAGTTAACACATTTTTTAATAGTGATTTAAATTTAAAAGAAGCATGGAAACTGTCAAATACTGTTTACTAAGTAGGAAAAGAAATGATTAACATACGAAAGTTTATTTATTTGTTTTTTTATTAATTATTAAAAGAATCTGAGAATTTATAAAAAGCAGAAAATAATGCTGTTATTAAAACTGATGTTCTTTTCTTATTTTTTAATAACTTTGGTCAATTAACTTTAGAAATTCGAAAAAGAGTATGTGCAGAGTTATTTGTTATGTATTTTGTAAAAATCGATTCAGTCGTTTTCAATCTAGACCTGTTCAATGGCGACTCTGAATTGCGAAATTTTTCAAAGTTTGCTAATAATTTGTTAGACCAAGTACTGAAAATGTTATAGTGTGTTATATATTCGCAATCTACTCACAAAGCCCTTTCATTTGATGTACCACATAGTATGAAAATATATATATTTGTGATCAGGGCATCGTACTGAATGCATGGATACCAAATTTTTATATTTCCGAGATGACTTGTACGAAAAGTGTTTTCTAAGCGTCTTTTTTAAGATTACCGCCGCACTAAGAATGCAATTGAACTAAAAAATAAAGAACAAATCTTTTGAGGTCATCTTCAATTTTTTTTTGGCCATGGTTGAATAGTTTTGTACATTTTTCATAGTGTCACTATTTCTAAGGTTCTATCCCTGGTTGTGTCAGTTTAGAAAATGATTTTTCTGCATTTTAATAGAATCAGGCATTATCTTGCGGAAGTTCATTATAATAGATGCAAATACAATATTTAGCAATAAATTTTACACAATAGATGGTAAAATATGCAAAAAAATATGGCAGCCACCCACCCACAAATAAATGAACATGTCTTCTAATAGTGTCAGTGGTAAAGAAATGTATACCATGATAGTGTCTCCTGGGACACTATAGCTTACTTAGCTATACAAACATCTAGACCTGTCTGGATGTATGTAGCATTGTTGTTGTTTCTGATTTCTACAACACAATTGTTTTAGCTACTTTCTTGAAATCGGAGCAATGTTGTGATGTGTTGCTGTTGTTCAATAAATATTTAGTTTTGTTTCGTCCATTTGTTGAAAACTAATTGCAGTACAGAAGCCGTTATAGCAGACAGTAAAAAAAATTTTGATTTGTTGGAGTAAAAATTCTTTAATCCTACTAATATTTATTATAAAATAAATGTGAAAGTTTATGGGTTTGGATGATTGGATGTTTAGATATTTGGATGTTTGTTCCTCAATCACACAATAGCACACAGATAGTAGATAGCCTAGATTAAAACATAGAATACTTTTTATACCGATATTCCCACGGGAATGGGAACCACGCGGGTGATACCAAAATAAAAAAGGTAAAGTAAAAAAAAAGTTTCGATAACTCAATAGCTGAACAGATTTGTATGAAATTTTATACATTAGGACCTGAACTAACATACTGGCTATTTTTATTCCGAAATAATACGATTGAAGTAGCAGGCAACAGCTAGTTTCTTTATAAACAACTGATGATTCTCCTCTGATTATTGAACTCTCAGCTATACCATAGAATAGATATTAGTATTCCATTTATGGAATACTCTGGGATGGAATCTTTCTTTGTTCTTTCATTTAGAAAAAAAAACTTTCTTAAAAATTTCGCTTCACAAAGCAAGAATTTAAAGACTACACTCCGAACGTGTAGCATAAAAAAGAGGTCAAGTTGGGTTTCCGTAACTTTTTTTCAACCTTTTTGGATGAAACACGCCGTTTTAATAAACTTTGAATGCTGAAAATTTGATTTTTAGAAATTAAAAAAAATCGTTTTTCTACTAAATAATCGAATTAGGTACTACGATTGAATAATTATTTGAACAGTGTATTAAAAAAGCTTATTTAAGACAAATTGAATTTAAAAGTAGCAAAAAAAATTTTTTCCTCCTGTGCTACTTAATATAGCATATATCAGTTATTATACAAGGTGGAGAAGACAGTGCGACAGTAAATGAAAACATTTGTCACTCTAGTTCATAGGAATGTTTTGAAACTATCAAATAATTCTTAGGCACGAAATTTTTTTTTAAACGCACTAAATATCACGAATATTAATTGTACTGAAAACAGTAACTGAAAAATATTTCTTGTGGATATATTTAAGACTAGACTCGCGCACTGTTTTTAGTATTTGCTGTTATAGCGGCAACAGAAATACATCATCTGTGAAAATTTCAAATGTCTAGCTATCACGGTTCATGAGATACAGTCTAGTAACAGACAGACAGACAGACGGACAGTGGAGTCTTAGTAATAGGGTCCCGTATTTACCCATACAGAACTCTAAAAATGGCATAGAAAAATTGTAAACAACACTTTATTGCGGAGCTAACAAATTTTTCATTATTGCCTCAGCAATTAACTTAATGAAAAGTCTACGCAAAGAAAACAGTAAACATAATAAAGTGAAAGATTGGGCTCTATTACACAGCGTTCCTTCCTAAACTCGATTTCTACAATGCAAATAGAATAGGCTACTTTCAAAGCAATTCTCATTTATATCCTTAAGACGGACGGAATATGCATGACTCGGCCTTGCCGAAACTTCGTGTACGTACAACCATAGTACATAACATAGCTAAAACAGTATCTCAACTAAAAGTTTCTCCTCATTATATCAGCACAGCAACGGCACAGCTGCACAGCGCAGCGGCGCGGCGCCCCGCCTCGAATACAGGGTCTTTTTGTATTCACCATCCAAATTTTAAAGATGTTTTCAGTCTGTGAAATTGAACAACTTTCTCTAACGAACATACGGCCAAATTGTAAAAAAACGACGATCCATACAAATCAAAGAGATCACGTGATCAGTTTAGTATGGATGATCAAAATTTTATGGCAAAATTCGACACATGTTTTTTGGAGAAAGTTGTTCAGTTTCATGGACTAAACACATCCTTAAAATTTGGATGGTATATAATAAAATGACCTAGTATAAGCTAACCGTTAGTCGCCAGCCGCCCATGTAGCAACTTGGCAGGCGACAATTAGCGCTTTTTATCACTAATCGCTAATCGCAAACCCAATTTCAATGAGGTGGCGATTCGATTTTACAAGCGATTGTCAATAAAAAGCGCTAATTGGCTAAGTCATCTGCCAAGTTGCCTGCCAAGCCGACTCATGTAAATACCATTTATAAACCACATATCGCTCTCGAGGTTGCAGGCTTGATGTGACCGCCAGTACCTAACACATAATTATTATGGCATTTGAGTGATTGACCACGCTTAGGAGTCGCACACTGGCGAAGGCGGTACGCTGCGCGCTGCAAGCACACGGTTCGCTCGTGTCCAGTTGTATAATAGCTGCAAGGGCACTCACTGCCAGCCGTTAGGTTTCTTATATTGACAATATGAAAGATATTTTATGACATTATCTTTTGATGTTCTAATTTGAATGACAAAATTGCGGGTGGAGCGGTGCAGCCGGTAGGTGCCATGACCTTTTGCCAGTTGCGCCGTTAGCGCGCACGCGGGCGGGGCGCGTGGATCGAGCGTGACACAGTACTGACTGACAGGATGTAACTGGCTGCTGGGCTGCACTGTAAACCTTGCTTAGAGCTGTAAAACAACGTGTGCCTGCGTGAGTGCGCTGATTCGGACGTTTATATTAAAGTTGCGTTACTGCTTTCGCTATAGTAGGTATTCCTTGCTGAAACTTCGTGTACGTACAACGGAGGAGCCCTGGAATGCTTCGGCACTTATTAACGCATTCCGCACTTCCTACTGTGATTCACGGGTGTATTTCAAACGCCCTTTTCATTGTCTGGTCTAAGTGAAAAAAGAACAACGAGCTACTGCAAATGAAAATACACAAGCACTACATGCTTGCAATAAATTCAAAATAATAAAGTTTGCAACAAGCTTATGAAAGAGTAACATTGCATTCGAGCTCTACTATATGCTTGAAAACCTCGTGGCGAGAGGGCGACATCTATATTTTTAAACAATTTACATTAAGAGACACTTTTTAACGCGAGGTCTACAGCTCACGGAGCCACTAGTTATTTAATACACAAAACAAAATGGATTTGATATGCTGAAACATGCCCAAACACAAATATATCATACAAACGGACAATCATCATCATCATCATCATATCAGCCGCACGACACCCACTGCTGGGTATAGGCCTCCCCTAAGGATCTCCACGACGATCGGTCCTGCGCTGCCCGCATTCAGTGGCTTCCCGCGACCTTCACCAGATCGTCGGTCCACCTTGTCGGGGGCCTACCCACGGAGCGTCTTCCGGTGCGCGGTCGCCATTCCAGAACCTTTCCGCCCCAACGGCCATCAGTTCTTCTCGCTATGTGTCCTGCCCATTGCCACTTCAGCTGAGCAATCCTTCGAGCGATGTCGGTTACTTTAGTTCTCCTGCGGATCTCTTCGTTTTTCACGCAGGGAAACGCCGAGCATAGCTCTCTCCATTGCACGCTGGCTGACCTTGACAAACGGACAATATTTTATGCAAATTTAGAGGTATGCACGTAGGCTTAGTAATTTTTAGACATCTTTTTGGCTGTACTTGCATGACACGCTACCGCTTATGACTGGGACATGCCTTTAGTACAAACTTTCATTTTTCTTGTTTTCGGAATGCTTTTGTGGTTTTAAAAAGATGGCGCATGATTTACAGCCGCGAATATTTGGAATACAAACGCCCGGACGGAACGACGCATTTATATTTGTATGTGATTTATATCCGAACATGTGGGGGATTAAAATTCTGATATTGGTAAACTGGATTGTGCGAAATCAGATATTTCTGTTTCTTTTTCTATTTATTTCATATAAGCGTATAATTTAAAACACTGGAATTCTAAAAAATGCATTAAGTATATTGTTCCATTTAAACTATTTTTAAAGTAGTTGTAGCTTTAATTTTTTTTATACATAGTGTCTACTTCTCTACTTTGTTTGCATTAAGTACCTACTTATTGCAATAAAACACATTACTCCCTGAAAACCAAAACCAAATAGAAAGTTATAAGTAAAAAGAAGCAATAAACAAATAGAACATGCTATATTTAACTCTGTTTTTTTATAGTTATTATTACAAAGCATGATAATAATTATTCTGCTAATGAAAGGAGAGGTAGGCTAATCAGTTATTCACTGTGGTCATAACCCGTTACACTTAACTGTAGTCGTGGGTCCAGTGGACCCATATAAATTTAAATTGTTGTTATGGCTTCAGACTGAGGCTGCGTTCAAACGATAACGCACGACTCGCCCTCAACCCGAACTCAACTCAAACTCAACTCAACCGGAGCCCACTTCTTGAAATACAGCGCTTACAATTTTGAGTTTTATAACACATTAATAAGCTCCGTTATATTTTGTCGATGCAACTGCACACGCCTCGCCCTCAACCCGAACTCAACTCAAACTCAACCCGAACACAACCCGAACTCAATTCAAACTCAACCCGAACTCACCTCAAACTCACCTGAACATTACACAAGAGCTTATTAATGTGTCATAAGTCTCAAAATTGTAAGCGATGTATTTCAAGGTGGGCTGCGGTTGAGGTGAGTTTGAGTTGAGTTCGGGTTGAGGTCGGGTCGTGTGTTTATCGTTTGAACGCAGCCTTAGGAAAGATGGCTAGCCAGCGGACTTGAAATAAACCCTACCACCATCCAAACCATGTACAAATATACCAATGGGAATCGAACCCGGGACCCCTGAGTGATGCGACCACAGTGCCATAGATAAGAATAAAAGTTTATATTGTTGATTTTGTATAATACTACAATATTATTGTTAATGTTTCAATGTAAAGTTTAATAAAAACAAAAGTGTAAAATTGAAATTTGTTTTTGTTTTATCAACAATAGGTGGTGGTGGTGGATATTGAAATCAAAAATAGGCTGGTCTCGTGGAACCAAGACTATTTTTCACCACTACAGTTAAGGGTTAAACATAAACGCAATTTAAAGGACTAGTAATTTCAAATGCTCTGAAAACAAAAACAAGCACGCCTACACCTAATGGAGAAGGTGGCACCCTTCACACAGAATGTTAAATAAACAATCGCACGAGAAATATCCTCAAAGGCATTCACATTCAACGGCTTACAGTCTGCGTAAACAACTCACTTGGATCGTATTTTAAATCATGCTTATTACGAAATTAACGTTCGTGAAACTTATTATCTACTGCCGAGGGTTTAGAATTTGATGTAAAGCTAAAATAGTTGCGATGGCAGTTAGTAGATAAGCTACCTTGGGTCTGGAAACATCTTGGAATCATCATAAGAAATAAAGTTGATTTATGGACTGACTTCTGTAACAACTCAAATGTTTTTTTTAATAGAAACAGGGGTTACCTTGGTATAATAAAATTGATGCAAAAACAATATTTAGCAATAACTTCCGTACAATAGATGGTAAAACATGCAAAGAACCTTGAAAGCACCGAGTCAGTGGTTGGAACTGCATGGTCTAACAGCTCTTGATGATATTGTGTAGGAGTGAAACACGTGTAGAGTAGTTGGTATAAGGGCAAAACAATATTTAGCAATAACTTCCGCAGCCCGCACAATAAATGCTAAAAGTTAAAACATGCAAGAGAAATCTTGAAAGAACTGGGGTGGGCATTGCATGGTCTAACTAACAGCTCTTGACGATGTTCTGTGTAGAGGTGAACACGTGTAGAGTAGTTAGTATAAGGGCAAGATTTTTTGCTTGGTGTGCCTGCAGGTTTGCATGTATTATGCAGATTTGCATAGGCGGGCGGGCGGTGCACAGATTTTTTGCATGTTTTACTATCTATTGTGTGAAAGTTTATTGCTATGTTTTTGCATCTACAGGCAGATGTTATTAAATAAAAAATACACAGTCTAGACTATTTGTACTAATGTCAATGAAGCAATATCTTGGTCCGGGATACAGTGGGAGTCCTTTTACCGAGAAGAACCGGCAAGAATCTGGTCAAGGACATTATCCTCTTTTTTAATTTCGTATTAAAAGAGTAACGAAAGACTCCAAAATTCTAATATTGGAGTTAGCACAGCACACTGTGTAGTGTTTTATTCGTTACTAACACAAAGCACACTTTGAATTCACACAAAAAAATATCTAAAATTACTTATATTTTAAGCTTGCGAATTATTTTTAAAGCATATGATAGTTTTACAGGATCCAATCCAGCCAACATCAACTTAGCCACTTAAAAGCAGTTTCTTAATAGTAAAAGAGAGAACCGGAAGCACATTAATCATAAAGTTAGAGAAAACGAAGTTGAGCTTTCAATTTGAGAAAACTTGAGAAAAAATTGTTAACTTCAGCTTGCTACCAGATGAGTCCGCTAAGATGGCTCTTAAATAGCGAATTTTCAGCGTTATTGGTACGTTGCTGTATAAAATGATTTAGTGTTCACGAGCCAGCACGTTTTGTGCAACTGAAGTTAATTTTTGCAGTAGATTTATAAGACTGTTGAAAGGATTTAAGGGGACATAAACCTTTTTAGGGTTCCGTACCAAAATGGTAAAAAAGGAACTCTTATGGTGTGACTCAGTCTGTCTGTCTGTCTGTCTGTCTGTCTGTCTGTCTGTCTGTCTGTCTGTCTGTCACAGCTGGATATCTCGAGAACTACTAATGGTATCAACTTGAAATTTGGAATAGTTTTAGATGACATTTGCCCAACTATTTTGCAAATAAGAAAGAAATAATAAAATTAATATTTTTTTTACAACAGGGACTGAAAAGGGGTCTTAAAAATTTTAAGTGAGGTGATTAGGGCATGTGGGGTATCATATGAAAGAGCGCTGTTTGCACATTTTAAAACAATTTTTTCATTTTTCTTAGGCCGCATAATTTTCGACTTATGATGAAAAATGTAAAAAAAAATACCGTTCCCCCCCCCTTATCTCCGAAGTTTGCAAAGAGAAAAATCTGAAATAATTCTATGTGATAGTAGTTTATGTAAAGATTACAGGAAAAATAAAACGATGTCTCAATATAACACACTTTTTTAGAAATTCAAAAAACAAACAAATTTTTTTTAGTTTCACTACCAGTCAACAGATGGCGCTGTCCTAAGCATGCTAACCTAAGGGCAAAAAGTAGTTCCACTATGGGTCAAGAGATGGCGCAACCTAACACTACAATAATAAATTGGTGGCTGGTTCAAATATAATTACCTACTATTTGCCGTACGAATAAACGAAGAATAAGTTCATACTTTACTAAGTAATTATATATATTACTATATAGTAATATAATAATAACGAGGAGCTCGGTGGCGCAGTGGTTTAGCGCCTGGACCAGCGATTGCGGATGTTAAGCAACGTTCGCAAGGTTCGGTCATGGGATGGGTGACCAAAAATTTATCATCTCGAGCTCCTCCGTGCTTCGGAAGGCACGTTAAGCCGTTGGTCCCGGCTGCATTTGCAGTCGTTAACACCCACCAATCCACATTGGGCCCGCGTGGTGGGTTATGGCCCGTCCTCCTTATCCACCCATAAGGAAGGCTTGTGCCCCAGCAGTGGGGACATTAAAATGGCTGATGGACTAGTAATATAAACATTTTGCAATGTGGAGTGGCTGAAACGTTTTTCAGTCACCATAAGCAGCATTTGTAAATTAACTGTCCGCCTGTTCACCCTTCCACCTGTCTGCCGTTTATCCTACTTTTTTAAAGACTGTCCTAAAATAACATATCCAAATATATTTATGATTGTACGGAACCCTCGGTGCGCGAGTCCGACTCGCTCTTGACCGGTTTTTTTTAATTCTGTGTTGTTCAAAATAATGTTTAATCTGGTTCTGAATGTATTTTGAGTGGCTTCTACACAGAACAAAGAAAAAAAAATTCCCCCCAGTAGAATTCGCAAGTAGGCGAGACCCGTGTAACCTCAAGTGAGCGTAGCTCCGCATACTTCTGAATTTTGCTACGTCAGTCGTGTGAGGGAACGCCAGACAAAAACATCTTCAAAAAACATATAAAAATGTAAATCGCATTATTAAAATTTGCTTGCGTCATCTAGCGGCTGAGTAGCAGCGTTATAAATATATGTATTATTTAATTTGGTACCAAGTGCTCTGGTAATACGATTGAATTTAAATAAATAAACTTTGTGATTTATGATCTTTTGGATATTAAAAATGTATATTTTAATTTTTATCCAATTACGTGTTCACAAAGTATGTGTGCGTAGCATGTAACTATTAAATGGGGGGCTTGGCTTCGATTTTTAATGTGTGAGTTTGGTTACACTGGTTTTTATACTAACTTAAGCTCATACTACTTCTAACTACTTCTATGTTCTGTGGGCTTCTACGTATATATAGGATAGAAGATGTGCGTTTTGTTAACCGAAAACCAATCGAGCAGCAAACTGAGACTATCTCTTATCAAAGCTGTTCTGTACATTTGAAACTGAATACAAACTAATTGCCCGATAGTGCCCATCGTCTTTTGGTCATCAGCCATTCTATTCTACCGGTTTTGATATGCAGAATACTAACAGTCATAGACAGTGGCCGATTCTTACTCGGGTAGAATAGCATACATTCGACGAAAAGTCGTGCAAAAATTTGGTTGTGTCGTGGCACATGACCTTAGTTTTCATTCTCAAATGAGATCTTTATGTTTTTGTGTTATTTTATTTTGGTTTTCTAGTTTTCGTGTTGACGACGGATCAAACATTTTGTTCACTTAATCCTAATAGGTTTTCATTTCTTTTGAGTAAGTACCAAACAATTTAATTTCCAGTCATCTGTCATAGATTCTTCACGATCGTTTCCATAAAATTGTTCCATCTTATGACATTTAGAGCCCGATCTATCAACCTTCTTGAGAAACAAAAATGTTTTTAGATATCATACAGGGTGTCCCAAAACTTTGCCACACGGAGGTAAAGTACCTTATATATTGAAAATGGGAAATTTCACTGAAAGAAGGTTTCATTTTGTTTTTAAAAATAATTGGCACTGCATTCAAAGATTTTTCATAAATCGCCTGCCTTAACCAGGAATCGAACCCACCAAAAACGTTTTTTTTTTACGATACCAATCGGAAGGTTTACTCATAAGGATTATTTTTTCTTAAGTGAAACACCATCTTAAACAAAAGGAAGACCATGAAATTTAACATTTAGATTCTAATTATTACGGATTGGATCAATTTGCATCAAATTTTATGCGATTTAAAAAAATCTTTGATTGCAGTTCTGTTTCTTTTTAAAAACAAAATGAAGTCTTCTTTTAGTGAAATTTCCTATCTTCAATATTTAAGGTACTTTCCCTCCATGTGACAAACTCATGAAATGAAAATAAAACGTCATCACAAATGTAGAATAAAAACATTTTCAGAAAATAACCGGGTAATATTGTGATACCCGGGTTTTCTCGAAACTATTTTATCGGTAAGTAGGAGGTGAAAGAAACTGCCAATAACAGATGTCTCGAGATTTGAGAAGATATTTTTAAAGGGAAATAACAAGCAATAACACACCTTGGATAAGCCGGGGTGTTACATTTTATTGTACGTTTAAGGGAATATTTGATATATTTTTATTTACCCATACAATAGTTGAGGAAACTGTTGAATCCTTTTCGATAGGCGTATAGACACAAAATGTCTGAGATTCATATGTGTTATGTGTACATATCCAGACTATCCAAAATATTTTAGTGTAGCAGAAGCACTTAAATCCCCGCCACCACTCCACCACTCCCCCCTTACTCAGATAGATTATCCATCCATTTATGCGAGTGGATGTATGCATGGTTGCAAACTTAAATTGTGTGGAAGAAAATGTATTATAAACATGAAAACTCGAAGAAATATTGTTCTACTTAATTATTGTATTGTATGGTCAAGCACAGTCAATTTTACAATGTGTAATAATTATGGATTAAAATATTTTTGTAATATTAATTCAGGCTGATCGAGTATACCAGTAGTTCATTCGTATAACGGATTTTGGATCGTATAACGGAGTCGTCGGAACGGTTCGTATATAACGGAGTCCTTCAGGGAACTAGAATACTTTTTGTATTCGGTACTTTTTTTAAAAAAAAACCGGCCAAGTGCGAGTCGCGCTCGCGCACGAAGGGTTCCGTACCAAAAAACGGCAAAAAAATTACGTTTGTTGTATGGGAGCCCCCCTTAAATATTAATTTTTTTCTGTTTTTAGTATTTGTTGTTATAGCGGCAACAGAAATACATCATCTGTGAAAATTTCAACTGTCTACCTGTTGTTGTTATTAATATCGAGCAAAAAAACAGCAAAAAAATCACGTTTCTTGTATGGGAGCCCCCCTTAAATATTAATTTTATTCTGTTTTTAGTATTTGTTGTTATAGCGGCAACAGAAATACATCATCTGTGAAAATTTCAACTTTCTAGCTATCACGGTTCGTGTGATACAGCCTGGTGACAGACAGACAGACAGACGGACAATGGAGTCTTAGTAATATGGTCCCGTTTTTACCCTTTGGGTACGGAACCCTAAAAAGCCTTAACTTTGCTTCGATGATCGAAGAAACTTTGTTACATTATTTGAAGGCCCTTTATGAAAGCGCCGCTCGGTGCCCTATTTTTGAATCCTACGGCTGGCTTTGTTTCTTTCAATGAAGCAAAATCCGAATTTTTAAATGACTCTGGTCAGTCGCTGTAGTACAGTGACACAAACTTGTCTGACTCGGTGCGGTGTGTTCAAAAATGGAACTAGTGCTCTTACATAATTATTGTTACCTAGGTTACGCCGTTGATTACATAGACGACAGCAACGCTGCCACCGGCGGGCTGATTATCTAATTAGAAACCACCTAGCGACCGGTCTCATTTGACAGATGAATGTGAAAGGGATGAAAAAAAAACATACCAAAGAAAAGTAGCAATGTACGTATATGTCAAATGAAACCGGTCGCTAAATCCTTACTAATATTATAAATGCGAAAGTCCGTTTGTTTGTTTATTTGTTTGTTTGTTTGTTTGTTACGACTTCACGTCTTAACTACTGAACCGATCATCATGAAATTTTGCATACACGTTGTCAGGGGTACAGAAAAGGACATAGGGTACCTTTCATCCCGAAAAAAAGTATTGTTCCCGAGGGACAGCAAAAAAAAACCTTTCCACGCAGACGAAGTCGCGGGCGGCAGCTAGTAGTTTCTATTTAGATAATCAGGGTGCGGGTCAGTTAAAGTTGTGCAAATCGATTGCGTGTTGTCAATGTTCTGATATTGTTGCATGTGACTTAAGTCATCCGAGCTATTTTAAACGAATGATTCAAAAATGGGGCCTCAGATTGGTTTTGACACGTTTTTACAATCGCGGAAGTACTTAGCGCTATCGCACACAGGCAACTTAGTCTCCCAGCAACTGTTTTGTCTCTCACATCAAGTCCACGGGTTTATATGGAAGCGCGCACACGAAGCGACACGGTCGTCTGCAACTTTTCATACAAATCACGTGAGAGACAAAAAAGTTGCGGAGACAAAAGTTGCCCGTGTGCGATAGCGCTTACAGTTTTCCCCAAAATTCGAACGCAGATAACGTGACAAGATCTTAATATAATCAGTTAATTAACAAAGGATTCACTGCCTACTATAACCTTGTTAGAGGTTTATGAGTATTCTGAATATCCTCTTTTAATGGGCATCCATTTCATTACTTTCCCGATGCATGGTTATTCGAGTGTCAGAATAGTTAGAGTTCGAGTATATAACTGACATAACTTCATTAGGAAGTGATGTCAGGTATGAATATATGTTAGGTAATATCATTATTAGAGTTTAGTTATCGTACCGAAATAAATTCAAAAATTCAAATTCAAAATTACCAGAAAAGGAGAACGCTTAAACAAAAAATACATTAGAATTTATTTCGTTTCCCAGTCATGTTTGGTAAGTAGGTATACAGGGTGTACCAAAAATTTTCCACTCGGAGGGAAAGTTCCTACCTTAAATACTGAAGAGGATATTTTACTGAACAAAGATATATGCATAGCGCAGTTTTATGGAAAGTATTTAATAATTAGTTGGTATTTAATTTGAATTTTCACATCGTTTAGACACATTTGCAGCTGCCGTGGTCATGGGGGACCGAAACTGCGCTTGTGAGCCTACCTTCAAGCGATGATTTTATAAAGAAGTTCAGATTTTTTTATTAATGAACTTTTTTATTTGGTTTAAATAAATGTTGTAATTTTGTGAAATAATTAAGCTTATCTACTTAATCTTCCACCATTTCACAAAATTGGGAGGCCCCTCGAAGATATAAATGGCGATTAATTAATTAATAAATAGATCTTGCAGTGTGTGTTTGGGTCTTTCACTTGTGAATTTTATGGGGTCCCAAGCTGGTGGAATTTTCCAACCATCATCTCTATTGAAATTAGGATATTTATTGATTTCAATAGCCTCGCGGAGCATTCTAGGAATAAATCTATGTTTCCTACCCTATCAAGGATTGGTAAAGTTTTGGGACACCCTGTATAATATCAACTAGCGGCCACACGCGACTTTGTCTGCGAGGTCAGTAATTTTGATATCCCTTCGGAATACCTAGTACTTTTTAGGGTTCCGTACCAAAATGGTAAAAAAGGAACCCTTATGGTGTGACTCAGTCTGTCTGCCTGTCTCAGCTGGATATCTCGAGAACTACTAATGATATCAACTTGAAATTTGAAATAGTTTAAGACGAAATTTGCCCAACTATTTTGCAAATAAGAAAGAAATCCTTACTAATATTATTAATGCGAAAGTCCGTTTGTTTGTTTGTTACGCCTTCACGTCTTAACTACTGAACCGATCATCATGAAATTTTGCATACACGTTCTTAGGGGTACAGAGAAGGACATAGGGTACATTTCATTCCGAACAAAGGAATTGTTCCCGAGAGATAGCAAAAAAACTTTCCACGCAGACGAAGTCGCGGGCGGCCGCTAGTAAAAAATAAATATCTTTTTAGGGTTCCGTAGCCAAAATGGCAAAAAACGGAACCCTTATAGATTCGTCATGTCTGTCTGTCTGTCTGTCTGTCTGTCTGTCTGTCTGTCTGTCTGTCCGTCCGTATGTCACAGCCACTTTATTCCAAAAGTATTAGGACTACATAGTTGAAACTTAGTAGGCAGGTGTATTCTGTAAACCGCTTTACGATTTTTATACAAAAATAAAAAAAATAAAAGATTAAGGGGGTGCTCCCCATACATGGAACTGAAACTGAAAATATTTTTTTTCATCAAACCAATACTTGTGGGGTGTCTATAGATAGGTCTTTAAAAATGACATTGAGGTTCCTAAGACTATTTATTTTTAAAGTCAACCGTTTGAAAAATATATGCCGCCAAAGTGGTAAAATGTGTGTCCCCCCCCCCCTTTAACTTTTGAAGTAAGAGGGTGAAAAATCTAAAAAAAATAGGAACTATAGATCTTAATAAACACTTTCAACGAAAATTGTTTTGAACGAGATACAGTAATTAGTTTTCGAGATATAGTACATTTTCCAAAACCGCAAATATAACTTTGTCATTCATACAAACACTGTGAAAAACAAAGTTATTTTTTCAGACGAAAAATGATAGCGGTATTAAATATGGTATGGTATAATGTACCTATGGAACCCTACTGCGCGTGGCCCGACACGCACTTGTTTTACAAGAGGGACTGAAAAGTGGGGCTACTAGGGCATGTAGGGTATCATATGGAAGAGCGCACGTTTTCAATCATTTTTCCTTTTTTTCAGGCCGCATAGTTTTCGACTTATGATGTAAAATATAAAAAAACCGGCCAAGTGCGTGTCGGGCCACGCGCTATAGGGTTCCGTAGTTAACTTATACCATACCATATTTAATACCACCTATTTTTTTTCGTCTGCAAAAATAACTTTGTTTTTCACAGTGTTGGTATGAATGACAAAGTTATATTTGCAGTTTTGGAAAATGTGCTATATCTCGAAAACTAATTACTATATCTCGTTCAAACCAATTTTGGTTGAAAGTGTTTATTAAGATCTACAGCATATATTTTTTTTAGATTTTTCACTCTCTTATTTCAAAAGTTAAAGGGGGGGGGGACACACATTTTACCACTTTGGCGGTGAATATCTTTCAAACGGTCGACTTTGAGAAAAAGTTGTCTTAGAAACCTCAATGTCATTTTTAAAGACCTATCTATAGACACCCAACACGTGTTGGTTTGAAGAAAAAATTTTTTTTCAGTTTCAGTTCCATGTATCCCCACATGGAACTGAAACTGAAAAAAAATTTAGCCCCCCCTTAATCTTTTATTTTTCTTATTTTTGTATTAAATTCGTTAAGCGGTTAACAGAATACATCTACCTACCAAGTTTCAACTGTGTAGTCTTAATACTTTCGGAATAAAGCGGCTGTGACATACGGACGGACAGACAGACAGACAGACAGACAGACAGACAGACAGACAGACAGACAGACAGACAGACAGACAGACAGACAGACAGACAGACATGACGAATCTATAAGGGTTCCGTTTTTTGCCATTTTGGCTACGGAACCCTAAAAAGATACCGTCCCCCTCTTTATCTCCGAAGTTTGCAAAAAGAAAAATCTGAAATAATTCTATGTGATAGCAGTTTATATAAAGAATACAGGAAAAATGATGTCTCAATATAGCACACTTTTTTAGAAATTATCAAATTTCTACAAAAAGTTAAAATTACTTCCACTATCGGTCAAGAGATGGCGCTGATCTAAAACTGCAATAATAATTTTATTATTCTACTCTGCAGTGTATTTATTATGATGGTAGGGAACACTCAGCGCGCGAGTCCGACTCGTTCTTGAACGGTTTTATTTCTGAGTGAAAAATACCCTATGTCCATTTCTGTTCTTTCTGTATTCCTGACAACGTGTAACTAAGTATGTATATTTTATGATAATCGGTTGAGAAGTTATGTTTTCATGATCGAGTATAGTGCACGATTTATAAAATTGTCAAAGCCTGTTTTGCAGATATTAAAGGTACGCAAACGAACTCTAAGTAAAAATATGCGTCTGCCAGAGTGCTTCAAAGTGCAATTTGAATTCCTAAATCGGTCGCGTCGGTAACTTTTGGAGATTTATAGGTATCCAAAATTTGTCTAAATGTCAAAATTTTTTCGCTGACTTGGATCGAGAATTTCCGAATAATTTTTTGAGCTTTTTATTCAAGAAACGGATCAAAAAAATGGATATCGGGATTGAATTAATAGTGTATAAAATGAAGCGATCTTTTGTATGGAGTATGGATATTATTTGTATTATACCCTAACATTAAATCATCAGTCGATGAAACTTTGCAGGGTTGTAATATAGTATGAACCAAAACCAATGTACAAATATCCAAAAACAAAAAAAAATCGATTTGCATGATTTAAAAAATGTTTCATTTATGACACTTTATCATACTGTAAAATTTCGTCTACTGAGAATTTACTGTGGGGGTCCACTATCTACTTTCCTACACTATAAGCTACAGTTGGAGCCATCTTAGGAGGCGGGCGGACAAAAAATAATGTAGGCTGTAGTGTCCCTTTTGCGTGAGGTCAGCCTGTGCTCCGCACCCTGATTATCTAAAAAGAAACTATTTAGCGACCGGTTTCATTCCACATACATTGCTACTTTTCTTTGGTATGTTTTTTTTTAATCCAAAAAGAAGTAGCAATGGATCACTACAATCTATGAACTGCAACCGATCGCTAGGTGGTTTCTAATTAGATAATCAGCCCGCCGATCACTTTGTCGTCAGTACGATAAAGTATTAATTCCTATACTATGTATAGAGCTTATGCGGCATTGATAACAGCGACATGTGCTTTATTACACGACTGCCCAAAGCAAAAAGAGTGTAATGTGTTGAGGGTTCATGTATGTTTGTGGGTATGTGAGTTTCTTTATTCCACCACAACTTCCAAATGGCTCAACGGATTTGGATGTATGGGGTATTGTTAGAATCCTTACATCATTCCGAGTGACACTGGCTATATTTCTTTTTAAAGTTAATATGGCGACTGTATGACGCCATTTTCAAATGTAAAAAAAAATGTTTTTCTTCAATTATTACAATATGGGCATCAAATGAGCATTTCAAAAACATATAATTTGTCACTAAAATGTGTGAAATAAAAATAAATAAATTTAAAAAAACACGACTGCCCTGCTAAAAACAAACTAAAAAGTTAAATAACAAGTGTCATTAAAGTCGGGGGACCGTTTTATGGAACAATTTTTAATTGAAGTGGTCCCCCGACTGCAATGACACTTGTTATTTAACTTTTTAGTTTGTTTTTAGCAGGGCAGTAATGTTTTTTTTTTCTAAATTAGATTTATTTACTTTTTCAATGCCTTTGATAGTTACGCGTAGCGTGAGATCTGTAATTTTTTTCGGATTTCGATATTACCTCCATATTATTCAAGTTTTCCATAATGACTTCTGATATTATTCCCCGTATAAACGAACATAGAAATTCAGAGCGCAGACAGATACATAGTACTGAAAATGTTGTCGAGTGCCGTATGTTCGGTTGCTTGCACTTCCAGTATCTCTTTGACGGTGCTCTCTGCTTTGTCTGAAATCGTGAGTTTCAAATACCAATTGTAATTTTACTGTTTTTTACTTTAATTATGATGTTATATTTTTTGAATACCTAAAGTAAATATAAAAAAAATACTATATTTTTTCTGTTGACATAGATTGGGCTGAAAATAGTTTTTTCGCAAATGCTGAGTAAACACAGTAGTGTGCTACTGTGTTTATTCAAATATCATTATGTTCAGTACACTACTGTGTTTATTCGAGTGTCATTATTTCGAGTTCGATTGCTCGCACATCTAATCTCTTTGACGGTGCTCTGTGATTTGTTTGAAATTATGAATTTAAATTCCTATTGTTGATGTACTGTTGCGTTTCACATTTATTACAATAATTAATTATCGTCCTTTAGTTTGTATGTGAAGAGGTTCAATAAAACTAAATTTTAAATATATTTTTATTAAAAGAAATGTAGGTAAACATAATTTTGACTAACTGAATGACTGACAAAATCAGCCTACAGCCTTAACTTAGGTATTTGAACTAAACCTGCACAAATATTAGTTTTAAAATGTATGAAAGGATTTAGGATTCTACGCCAACGAAGTAGCGGGCGATTGCTTGTTCTATGCTTGTATATTATATTGTGTGGCAACTGTGGCAGTGTTGCTTTTAAGACAAAACACACTCAAGTTTATGTGAAATATAGAATATCTGCCTGGAATAAAAGTGCTACTGGATTTGGCTTGTTAGTGAGTAGACGATGCGAGCAAAACGGATTGAACATGCTTGAATCAGTCGCCGAAGATGTAACATTGTTTGCTTTATGGAAAGGACAAGTTAAGAGCGGAGAGCGGAAAACCATATTAAAATTAAAATTATAACAACAATAGAAAATTTATTGTGTCTCATTTTCCGGGCCTAGAAGTGTTATAAAAATATATACTTAACTGTCCACTTTTTAGATTTTTCGCGCATGTTATTGAATGTTTCGTATATTTCCTATCCGAACAACCTTAATAGTTGAGCTGTTGCGAACTAAAATACCTAGTTGATTCGTTTACTTCCCATCAACCGATCAACCAAATAGTTGACCTGTTGGGAAGTAAAATAGTTGTTCAGTTTCCAGTTGGTCGGTTCAGTTGATCCGAATGGAAAAAGGGAATTTACCCCTTTTATGTGCTAAAATGTTGGGAAAAATAAAAAAAGTTATGAAAAACCCAAATTTTTTTTTGCGTTTGTGAACTCTATTATCTGGAAAAAGCTACATATAAACTTAATAGTTATCCAACGATGTATCAAAAACTAATAATATTAATTGGAAAAAAATTCAACATTATTTATTCAGCCTAGGCTGACAAGCACATGAGAAACGCCATCGGTTCGCAAACCTTTAGACTATGTAACTAGAAGAACCGGCAAGCAACTAATCAAGGTCTGCTTTTTATTTCCTGTCTTATTTCGTACTAGCGGCCGCCCGCGGTTCCACCCGCGTAGTTCCTGTTCCCGTGAGAATATCGGAATAAAAAGTATTTTATGTTTTAATCTAGGCTATCTGCTATCTGTGTGCCAAATTTAAAACAAATCCGTTCAGTAGTTTTTACGTGATTGAGGAACAAACATCCAAACCCACAAACTTTCACATTTATAATATTAGTAGGAAGTAGGATATTAGTAGGATAGAGTTAAAAATTGAGAAAAAACTTCATCAATATAAGAAATTTTTATGATCTTTTTTTTCCACTATGGAGGTCCTTACGTACCTACTTTAAATAAAACATTAGAACGAAGTACCTATCTATTTATGCGATAAATAATTATGAGACACAGACCATACAACAAGTACTTACGTTTATGAGAGTAGGTAAATAATGTTCGTCTAGTTGAGCTTCATTTATCTATATGTAGTCGTACCAAATTTTCATCATTCTTTATTATTCTATTTACGCTTTCATTGTTAACTAAATAGATGTTCGTTGATTCATATAATATCCCTGTTACAAGCTACGCCTACTAACGTTGGAAACGATTATCAAACCGGAAATATTTCGATCAAAAACAGCTTCATTAGCGTTCACATACACATTGTGTTATTCAATATGCTCAGTCATAAATAATTATTAATAATGTTATATACTTACCTACATCAATAATTTATTCCCAAAATAAGCTTGGCTTGTACTTATAACGACTAATTAGTGGACGAAATAATAATAAACATATAAATAAATAACGCTCTAAATAATTATGTTTGTACAGAGAGAGATATTTACACGGATTTCAAGTTTTTTCTTTTTGTCAAAGAAAAAGTCAAAAAATAGCTTTATTCAAATAAACTTAATTATTAAGTACTTTTGAATCGTCCATATTTTCCTACCACCGTTCATACACGACTGCCCAAAAAGGAGTGTATATTTGTGTTTAGGGTTCATGTATGTTTGTGTGTATGTGAGTTTCTTTATTCCACAATTACTCCTAAATCCCTTGACTGATTTGGATGTATGGGGTATCGTTAAAATCCTTGCATAATTCCAAGTGACACTGGCTAT
Source organism: Agriphila geniculea (assembly GCA_943789525.1). Lineage (NCBI taxonomy): Eukaryota > Metazoa > Arthropoda > Insecta > Lepidoptera > Crambidae > Agriphila > Agriphila geniculea. The sequence continues at coordinate 2,004,696 of OX038880.1, forward strand.
ATTTTTTTTTGGAAAAATTTAATATGGCGACTGTACGGCGCCCACTTTCAAATGTAAAAAAAAAAATCTTCTTCTATTATTGAAATATGGGCATCAAATGAAAAGCCTTGATGAGCATATTCCAAAACTATATAATTTGTCACTAAAATGTGTGAAATAAAAATAAATAATTTAACAAATATTAAAAACACGACTTCCCTGCCAAAAACGGACTAAAAAGTTAAATAACAAGTGTCATTGCAGTCGGGGGACCTCTTTGATCAAAAGTTGTTCCATAAAATGGTCCCCCGACTGTTTTAGCTAACAAAAGTGATAGTTCAGTTTAAAGCCAAGTCGAACTTTAGTTATAATCCGAGTATTCACAGAATCTAAAGTATATGACTAGATTTGACTTCAAAAAACTACGTGAGCTATGTCAAAATCATCTGTTTGAGGTTATAATAGTGAGTTTAATAAAAGTATATTTTCAGATTACCAATATCAACAACCAATATCCCATAGAAAATTTATAGAGAAATTAACTACCTCCCGCCGAGTTGTTATGAAAGGAAAATATCCTCGATAAGGCATTTCAGGTTTGATTAAAATCTACAGTACCATTTGTATCGATCTCAATCCCCTTAGGCATCCCGGAAAATATTACCGGGAAAAAGCAGTAAACAGTTTTCCCATCGGTTCCACGTATCAGTTCCAACATTGAACGGATTTGACACAAGCTTTTATTGGGTACTGAATGTTGATTAAAAGTGTTGTTCGAAAATGTACTAGTTAGTTTGATGGATATCGATTGGTATTCTTTTGGATTTTACTGTGAAAAAGCCTATTGCGCTAATCTAAATGATAAAACCAAAACCATGACGTTGACATTTAGATTATATTTACCTATAACCTTTGGTTTAGCTTTAGAATTCTCATTTGAATTGTCACTTTCTAGGCATATAGTTTTCAACAATTTAAACAAAACTTAAGCGATTATTGTTCTGTAAATGAAACTGAAATGAAAAGATTTGGTTGAACCGTTGAAAAGCGCGATGGTCTAACCGGATGCAGCACATCGCGTAGCGTTGCGTTGATATGTAGTTATATGATATATATGTGACATAAACCATAGCATTTCATACATCACAACGTTTGCCGTCACACTACGCAAGCAATGCGCTGTGCTAAATTTGGTTTGATCTAGGGTTAAAAACTGTCCGAACCAGCGAACTAAAATCTATGGAAGTGTAATTGCAAACAAAAATTGCTTAAAAAATGGCACCACGGGGCCGAAAAAGTACAACCCGCTCAGCTTTAGTCGGGCCAGCTGCATCCAGTGACTGACGTTAAAGTTCTTTACTATAATTGCAGTCTGTATTGTAGAGAAAAGAGAGATAGAGAATGTATAATAGAAATGTCGTCATGTGTAGTCAAATGGTGTAAAAGACGCAAAGAAGGCAGTAAAAATATACAGGAATTACGTACCATATTTTTTCGTTTAAATATAGAAAATATATAATATATGGTCGCTAATAAGCAACCAGTGCTCACAGGTTTTTGCTGCATAATTAAATGCCAGCATTTTTAGCTCCATCCACTTAGTTGTACTTTTCGTGAGGTGCCATTTTTTGAGCACAATGCTTGTTCCGTAGATTTTAGTTCGCTGGTCCGAACAAACAAATTGAGTGCGAATCGAATTCGAATTCAGCACAAATTTATTTTTTTGTACCTTCTGCAATTTGTTCAGTTTTGGAGATCACCCTACATCAAAACATACAATCATTACCTCAAGTCGTACTTATAGATAAAAATATACCTAAATTAATGTTTATTTAAATCGCTCCGCTTTTCTTTTAGTCCACAGATAAAAATAACAAAACTCGAAGCGAGATCGGACGGAGCAGGTGTATCGAGTTCAAATAATAGCACATCTAGCTGGTCCCCTATGTACTATCGACAACACTTCTGCTTTATCACTCTTAAGGTTAAAATCGCTTGCATGTCGCACCGTCACTACAATACGTTTAGTTCGTGCAGGGGCGATATGTGCGCTCATGAATTTTTCTGCAAAGTGGATAGAGGACGTGAGTGACCGATGATTGTACTCTGTGTTAGCTTTATCTGACAATAATAATAAATGACGAAGAAATAATATGGACCTGACCTACGATACCTACGAAAAAAGCGTGGATACCTACTTCACTGTTCTCCATACAAACGCAACTAAACATGGCAGCTTAGCTTAGTGTACATACACCTGATGTAAACTGCATAGAGTCAAAATAGTAACATGTAAACGCAACACAATATGGCGGACATGGCACGCACCTTACGTCAAAAATCCTTTGTTATTGCAGTTTGTGCCACTTCCATAGGTTTCCTTTTCCTGAGATAATAATATATACCGTGAAAGTGTGACGTCACATAATGGCGGAGTTTGACGTTTTGGGTAAAAACAAACATCTGAAGAAATAAAAGCAAATTTCTATTCTAGAGACATGAAATTACATCGAGGAGTAAAATAAAAACATCTAAAAGCAAAATTAAAAAAAAAACGGCATAATACTTATTCCTAACACTAAAATAACTCAATAAAAGCAAAAGCGTCAACGTTCTCGTGTTTATTTTTACCCAAATTTACTTCTTAGCTTCCACGGTCTATTATATAGATGTGCTATGTTTTTTGATTTATTCTATTTGAGAGAGCAAGTCTGATACCTAATTATTTCAGACTTAATTTCATTGAATTCCTTCACTTGTTTATTTTTTATAATGTATTAAAGATTACATTATACTTATGGAAAATTGTGTCTGAAGTAAGATAAATCTTGTGACTCAAGATTACCAAAGCCCAAAATATAAATCGTAGATGTCCTATCCCAGTAGATATTCAAAAAAAATAAGTAAGCATTTACTTGCAATGTGCTTTTGTAAAACAATAGTATATAAAAGCAACAAAGTTCTTTAAAGAATCCCTGTAACAAGAACACTAGGACAATAGCTTGCAGGTGGAATGCAAATAAAAAAAACAGGAGCTATTCGCCTGGACTAAAATTATAGCTATTACAGTATTATCGGAATCTGAAATATTCAGTAATGGATTAACGGAATTTCCTTTTGAAATGTGTAAATTTTTACAGTGATTCATCAAAGCTGGCTATAATGTGTAGTCTTTTTAGGGTTCCGTAGCCTAAATGGCAAAAAACGGAACCCTTATAGATTCGTCATGTCTGTCTGTCTGTCTGTCCGTATGTCACAGCCACTTTATTCCGAAAGTATTAAGACTACACAGTTGAAACTTGGTAGGTATATGTAATCTGTTAACCGCTTAACGAATTTAATACAAAAATAAGAAAAATAAAAGATTAAGGGGGGGCTCCCCATACATGGAACTGAAACTGAAAAAAAATTTTTTCTTCAAACCAACACGTGTTGGGTGTCTATAGATAGGTCTTTAAAAATGACATTAAGGTTTTTAAGACAACTTTTTCTCAAAGTCAACCGTTTGAAAGATATTTACCGCCAAAGTGGTAAAATGTGTGTCCCCCCCCCCCTTTAACTTTTGAAATAAGAGAGTGAAAAATCTAAAAAAAATATATGCTGTAGACCTTAATAAAAACTTTCAACCAAAATTGGTTTGAACGAGATATAGTAATTAGTTTTTGAGATATAGCACATTTTCTAAAACCGCAAATATAACTTTGTCATTCATACCAACACTGTGAAAAACAAAGTTATTTTTACAGACGAAAAATTATAGGTGGTATTAAATATGGTATGGTATAAGGTAACTACGGAACCCTATGGCGCGTGGCCCGACACGCACTTGGCCGGTTTTTTTCTTGTTTTAATTATGTCGTGTTACTTTTTAAGACTATTCTATTACGTGCTAGTATTTGTAGGTAAGTTAAATAAAATGCTTTCGTATTTTGCGTTGAATTGATTAAAAAGAAACTAATTTATTTTTATTTGCGAATATTACATGGATTTATTTTTTTAATAATCCAGTTAACTTATTCAGAATTTTTAATATATATTACATTTACAACCTTATTAGAAAAACTAGGTTCTTTGTTTGATAAGAAAGCCTTCACAATTTTTTTTGTTCCGCAGTAGATTTACTAACCAATGCCTTAGAAATGGTTATTAAAATAATAATAGCGTTCCAAATATACAGGGTGCATTTGAAATCACTCTCCAAATTTTAAGGATGTGTTCAGTCCATGAAACTGAACAACTTTCTCTAAGAAACATAGGGTCAAATATGTAAAAAAAAAAATGACTTTTCATACAAAACAAAGAGATCACGTGATCAGTTTAGTATGGGATGACCAAAATTTTTTGGCGTATTTCGACACATGTTTCATGGACTGAACACATCCTTAAAATTTGGAGAGTGATTACAAATGTACCCTGTATACTAACGTATTATAAAAGATAACAATAATAATGTTAGCTAAAATGTTGTAACTACTGTGTTGCTATACTAAATAATATACTAGAAAAAATACGACTCGCACCAGATCAATACTCAGACGGGAATCGAACCCGCGACCTTTGGATATCCGGTCCAATGCTCTGACCGCTGAGCTACCGAGTCACTAGTGACATCGTCGAATTTTTCCTAGTATATCCTAAACTCTTACGCTGTAAGCCAGCGTTATTTCACCAATGTGAGGAATTACCTCGACATTCAATTGAAATATCTTTCCAGATATTTTAACAATTGATTAAGATGAAATAGCTATATAATTTTTAAATTTGAGATTTTTGCATTTACAATGCTATTTTTAAACAATACTAAATAATATACTAGAAAAAATACGACTCGCACCAGATCAATACTCAGACGGGAATCGAACCCGCGACCTTTGGATATCCGGTCCAATGCTCTGACCGCGAGTCGTATTTTTTCTAGTATATTATTTAGTATTGTTTAAAAATAGCATTGTAAATGCAAAAATCTCAAATTTAAAAATTATATAGCTATTTCATCTTAATCAATTGTTAAAATATCTGGAAAGATATTTCAATTGAATGTCGAGGTAATTCCTCACATTGGTGAAATAACGCTGGCTTACAGCGTAAGAGTTTAGGATATACTAGGAAAAATTCGACGATGTCACTAGTGACTCGGTAGCTCAGCGGTCAGAGCATTGGACCGGATATCCAAAGGTCGCGGGTTCGATTCCCGTCTGAGTATTGATCTGGTGCGAGTCGTATTTTTTCTAGTATATTATTTAGTATTGTTTAAAAATAGCATTGTAAATGCAAAAGTCTCAAATTTAAAAATTATATAGCTATTTCATCTTAATCAATTGTTAAAATATCTGGAAAGATATTTCAATTGAATGTCGAGGTAATTCCTCACATTGGTGAAATAACGCTGGCTTACAGCGTAAGAGTTTAGGATATACTAGGAAAAATTCGACGATGTCACTAGTGACTCGGTAGCTCAGCGGTCAGAGCATTGGACCGGATATCCAAAGGTCGCGGGTTCGATTCCCGTCTGAGTATTGATCTGGTGCGAGTCGTATTTTTTCTAGTATATTATTTAGTATTGTTTAAAAGTAGCATTGTAAATTCAAAAATCTCAAATTTAAAAATACTGTGTTGCTACTATACTGGGTTATTTTATCTCTTGTTAATATTTTAACAAATTTTATAAAATGTCAGAGTTAAAATGCTTTATAGTTCTTCAAAAGTCAAAGTCAATTCGAAACTGTCGTCCGCAAATTGGCCAGTGAGAATCTTGTTAATGATATATCTCCGGATCTAAGTGGGTTTGTTTGTTGGGTTTTTGGATGCGACGTTATTTATTAGTGAGGATTAATCCTTTTCCCACTCGACAGCCGACGCTGCCAAGAAAGGCCTGATTTTGAGACTATTTATTTCCAGAGTTCACGACGGAAATGGCTTTAGTTAACCTATTTCGTCAATGAGCTGAAACGAAGGAATAAAATCTTACTGCTCTTGCAGTGTTTTTGATGTTTTTATCAGGAACTGGTGAGCACAGACCCAAAATATGTGAAAAATAAGGTTTTTCGACACATTAGTCAATGCCAAGTATTGACAAACACAACAGTTTGATCCATTGCTCAATATTTCTTCTTACGACCAGCTATTAGGTCTTTGGGACTAGGATTAGGGTTCTATAGGACTTAAGTTGTGCTATTTTTGAGCTGAAAATTGAAAATGAAAATTATGGCATAGTAACGGCAAGCAATGTCAAATAAAAAAAAAAACGGGTTGCACTCCGGGAGTGCCTGTAGAAGTAAAACTTGAATATTAACAGTTGGGCATTTTTGATATTTTGGAATGGTTAGGTTAGTATGTTATTTACGAATACAGAACAGTATTGGACGAAAGTCTTATCCATAGCTTGACAGAAAATCTAGAGTTTTGAGATTGAATTAAAAAATTTGAGCGTTGCTATGGTGACACAAGTGTTTACTTCTTGAAATGACGCGCCGCCATTTTCACCGCGCCCCGTAGAAAGAGAGGGGGATACTTCCGCCGCCGGCTGTCTACTCTCCGTCCGTCACATCCGCCTTACGAATTTTCGATCAGGGTCACGTGATTCTTACTGACGCGAGTTTAGCATTTTTTCCCCATTACAAAAAAGCGTACAACGCCGCTAAAGATGTTTTCACTTCAAAATTTCTCATCAAGCAATTTCAATAGATGCTACTACATATTTTGCATTGCACATTGTATGTCAAAGATATGTTAGAAAAAGAACTTAGTTTTTTATTTAACGATATTTTAAAAAAAGTATCTTGCATTTTCTTAAAAATCCTGTAACATTCTCCTAAGATGCTAGCCACCAATAAGTACAAATTACTAAACCCCACCTAAAGGTACTTAAACCAGCCAGTAATATATCTGAATCTAAAACTTATCTTACAGATAGCCCAATCTGTATTCCTCACTGGTTGCCGCTCGAAAACGTAATAAATCCACAGATGAGTTGGTATTTATTCCCCGATTCGTTACAAAGTTCGGCCGCAGCAGTTTTTGGAGCTTCGAATCTAGTTTAGGTTTTCAAATGGCTTCCGAACGAACGTCGAGAAATGAATCGGAATGTCTTTTAGTACCATTTTGAATCCTGGTTCCGATGTTCAGCTGAAAGAAGCAGAGTTATATTTGGTCGCTTTTCACAACCAAACGATTTTCTAAAAACAAAAATTAAGTTAGATTTTTATTTATTGAGTATGACCTACTTCTAATAAAGCAGGTTTCAATTACTTATTTATATACTTATAATTTCTTTAACTAAGGACCATTATTTGGGTGAATCAACTTTTTAATGTACATGTGTAAATTTTCATAAATTAAAAACAAAACTAGATAACTGTTTTGTAAAAAATCTCTGTTTCACATATTTAGATTCATAGCCAATAAAACATATTTTAGTTTTGTACAAAAATAATCAATAATAATAATCAATGGGTGACCCAGGGGGCAATTTTATCCCCAGCTTTTATATGAAAAATAGGAGTTGTCTCCTGGGTCACCTATGTTTTTCTTTAAAATCACGTAAAAAAATTCATGTCTTTTAAGTTTTCTTATAAGATAATTAGCTGAGTATTTGCAACTACAGATTAACTTCATATAAAAATGGTTCGTGTAGATATTTTAAGTAAAACAAAAAATGTGATTCACCCATTTACCGTTCATACTTGACTGGAATACATGCAAAACCTGCAAAACCACTAAATATGTAAAACAAAAGGCGATCACTAAGCCAACCATTGTTGTTCACAGAAGCAGGAGGCCTCCGTACCACGGAACTTCGAATAACGCCTCGCGTCGCTCAAAAAGGGAGGAATGTAACGATGGCCTGCCTTTACCAGAGTCACATCCACGGAGTCTACTCAGTCAAGTGGTACAAGGGAGCTCAGGAGTTCTACAGATATTCCCCGTTAGAGTATCCGAACACGAGAGTGTTGCCAGTTAATGGAATCAAAATCGATGTGAGTATCCAGATGACCTAGTTCCTTGCTCGAAATGTATTGCACAATTGAGATTCCAGTTCGAATGGAGATCGAAAGTGTTTGGATGGATAGAATTTGTGCATTCGATTCGCTTGGCTTTTAATGCATATTAATATTTTCAGAGTTTCAATTCAAGTGGTAAAATTGATTTTTGATTGGTGCACCAAACCATTTTGATTTCTATTTTACTTTTGTACCTCGTTTAAACTTTATGACAACATTTTACAATTCGCTCAAACTCTTCACTTTTAAATGGCTAAATTAGTATGGTTAAAGTATTTTTAAGTACTAAATATAGTTGTTTTTGATATGAACAATCACTTAAGCAGAAAACAAACAGTGTATTGTGAGACTGTCAATAACACACCTAAAGAAATAATGGATGCGGAGAACAGAAAAGTGAATAATGAGCATTCTTATTCACACAAAATCTTCTTACATCAAATTATTTATAACGTCATCGAGAACTTCGGATTCCGACAAATATTTGCTTTAGCACAATGATAGGCATATCAACAAACAATAAGAAAATAAGATATTCATTGGCGAGCAATTACAAATCAAGCAGAACTTCCTGAGGGTCTATTCTGACATCGAACCACGATAAATCGGACGACGTTCGTTAAGCTGGCCTACGTTTGCTACAAACAACGTTAGTGTCTATCTACAGAAAATTGTCAAAAAATTGTTTTATTCTCCGTTTAAACAACATTCAGTGCCTGTATTATGAGTTTGCACAGTTACGTTTACTATACTCGATAGCCAAGGGCGTCGCCAAAGGTGGGCAAGTAGGGGCAGCTGCCCCCCTGCCCCCAAGAGGTCAAAAACATGTAGCCAACTGCAAAGTAACCAAAGTCCTAAGGCCATGCAATTAACTTGCTTTCCCGATAAATCTCGCATCTCAAAACTTGAATAAATTCACTAGGTGCTCTTGACTATTTTTCTCATCCTCCTTAATATTATTATAATATATAATTTGCCCCCCCTAGGCTATGGGCTGGCGACGCCCTTAGCAATTTTGTATCCAATTTGGCACAGTGCCTCTAACTACACTAAACTACAGTAGCTATCAAGTACAGTAAAGTAGAAAACTCATAATACACCTGCTGTAATGCCATAATTCCATCCGACAGGGTCTTCGACACGGTGGCGCTGCCCAAGCGGATACTTTAAAACTACTCAAATGAGTTGCACGACGAACATCGTCCGATAATTTTGTGGTAGATCCCTCAGGATTATTGTAATGGAATATATGAGGTAGCTGGGGCTGTGCCCGATCGATAAAAACTTGGCAGGGATACAAGTTTTGTGCCCTATGAACATACGCCAATTTCGGTCCCAATAGAATTATGTTTGATGTGTGGCATGTCTGTTGCATTATCAACTCTGTCATTGTGACATAGAGATGAAAACGGCTTGAATAAGAAGCTCAATTGGAAGTATAAAGTATAAAATTATAAAGTCCGCATTAAGTTCAATATGAGAAATAATAGTCTCCGGATGTGGCTAGTGCAGAACCGTCGTAAAAATTTTTGGGGGATGCCCATGCCCAATAGTGGGCGTAGCGTTGTAAAGCTAGAAACATAATTTAAGAGTCGAATTAAGTATGTATTTGATTAGTACCTATTAAATTAGTAAACTATCTAAATACTTTTGATAAAAGACGGCTGTAATTACAGTAAAAGTACAAAGTTTTATAATAAAAGTAAGTTGTGCACTTAGATCGTGCGTAGCAAATTAATATTTTTACTAAGAAAGCGTTCGACGTTTGGGATCTTTTACAATATTATGCTCAGGTTGGAAAACACTTATGAGTGGGCATAATATTAAAAATAAAATACATTATTTTATCTACACCCATGCTTTAAATCCTCTTTAAGGGGTTCTGAAACAGTTAGCTTACTGCCATCATTACAATATCCCGAGCGAGAGCGGTCCTGCAGCGCCGCGCGCCCACGCGCGAGCGTTGCATTATGAAATTCAGTACAACATTATAACACTCTTGCGGAAGACATAATGACTAGGAGGGAGAGAAAAGTCAAAGTCAAAGTCAAAAACTTTATAGAGGATACATATCATGGGTTTAGATAAACATCATGGGTGTTTTTAATCAATATGTATAAAAATATTGTTTGTTTCCCTAATAAAAATAAGAAAAAATATAAAAATGGGTGTAGTTAAAGTCGTGTATGCAACTGTACATAATTAGGTATTAAAACACTCATGTGATACTATTATCACACGAGGCGAATTAATACCCCTCGTTATAGTACAGTTGCATAAATAACTATTATTTCAGTAAACTGATGCATCTTTTAAATCATTAAAGTAAAATAAATCCGTTAAGTAAGAACCTAATACAAACTACAAATAACTCACTAGATGTTTTTCTTCCAGAGGTTAAGGTCAAACGAGACGCACGTGGTGCTGGTTCGCGTCGGAGTCGGTCTGAGCGGCAACTACAGCTGCGAAGTGATCCAGAACGCGCCGTCCTACCCGCACTCGGTGGCCACCGCGCGGCTAGACGTAGTTGGTAAGTTACTTCGCTAAGTGTGTGTCTTGTTAACGCACGTGGTGCTGTTTCTCGTCAGAGTCGGTCTGAGCGGCAACTACAGCTGCGAAGTGATCCAGAACGCGCCGTCTTACCCGCACTCGGCGGACACCGCGCGGCTAGATGTAGTCGGTAAGTTACTTCACTAAGTGTGTGTCTTGTGGACGCACGTGGTGCCGCTCCGCATCGGAGTCGGTCTGAGCGGCAACTAAAGTTGCGAAGTGATCCCGAACGCGCCGTCTTACCCGCACTCGGTGGCCACCGCGCGGCTAGACGTAGTCAGTAAGTTACTTCACTAAGAGTATCTTGTTAACGCACGTGGTGCTGTTTCTCGCCGGAGTCGGTCTGAGCGGCAACTACAGCTGCAAAGTGATCCCGAACGCACCGTCTTACCCGCACTAGGTGGCCACCGCGCGGCTAGATGTAGTCGGTAAGTTACTTCACTAAGTGTGTGTCTTGTGGACGAACGTGGTGCCGCTCCGCATCGGAGTCGGTCTGAGCGGAACTAAAGTTGCGAAGTGATCCCGAACGCGCCGTCTTACCCGCACTCGGTGGCCACCGCGCGGCTAGATGTAGTCGGTAAGTTACTTCACTGTGTGTCTTGTGGACGCACGTGGTACCGCTCCGCATCGGAGTCTGAGCGGCAACTACAGCTGCGAAGTGATCCAGAACGCGCCGTCCTACCCGCACTCGGTAGCCACCGCGTGGCTAGACGTAGTCAGTAAGTTATTACATCACTAAGTGTGTGTCTTGTTGACGCACGTGGTGCTGCTCCGCATTGGAGTCGGTCTGAGCGGCAACTACAGCTGCGAAGTGATCCAGAACGCGCCGTCCTACCCGCACTCGGTAGCCACCGCGTGGCTAGACGTAGTCAGTAAGTTATTACATCACTAAGTATGTGTCTTGTTGACGCACGTGGTGCTGCTCCGCATTGGAGTCGGTCTGAGCGGCAACTACAGCTGCGAAGTGATCTAGAATGCGCCGTTTTACCCGTCGCCTCTACGGGCGAGAATCAGGACAAACACGCTGTTCTATTTGGTAAACTCCACCAAATGATATTTAAATATTCCGTTAGCGTATCGTCCCAAGATCCTAACCCACGAAGAATCGCTGCGGTTAAAATAATATTGGTGATAGGACTGGACGCAGTTTAAATAATTATTATGATAAACAACTGAGAAGAAGAGTGTTGTTAGTATATGGTCTTCTGGTAGGTGGGAATTCTATAATTCTCGAAAGAAAATCCCTCCGTTCCCTTAAAGATTATAAAACATGAAAACAACAAGCAAAGATTAGACAGAGACAGCCAGATTATATTAAGCTACTTAATTAATCGGCCACAAGTTTGCATTAAATCCCAATAGTTTGCCGATCCCAAGATAGAACACAACTGGGTCAGTGTCATCAACTTTGGGGAAGAGGGACTCGAAAGAAATCCAATTAGACATAAATTATTAATGGACTTGTCCTCTAGTAGTTTCTCCCTAATAGAATATCGGATCGGTTTGGTTATATGTTTCTGTGCAGGAGACATTTTGTTAGGCAACAAGATATATTATAAGTAATCTTTGGGCTTATTTTCAAGGGTTATTAGGAGTATTTCTCTTGATTTTGATAATTTTCTCTCCTCAATAGACGTTGATTAGAAAACACGAAACATAAAAGGTTCAATACAGGAATTTTCCTTTCTCCATACTAATAACACCTACTACGTTATGTAATGTAACGACCTCTTTACTTGTCTCTCCAATCTCAAATCAAATGAAAACGCACAATGGGCTATTTTCATAGCTTTCTCTATTGGTACCAAGCCATGAACATAAGTTTGGCAACGTCTGTTAATGTCAGTTCGTGGTCATGTCGTCGATCAGTCTCCATACTAAATATACCTATGGGAATATTTCAATTTTAAATGTCGTCATTTCTTTTCGTAGTTGTCTTATGGGGGTGAAAATATGAAAATAATTTAGTTCTTTTACTGAAATGCTTCATATATTAAACAATAAGAAAAATATCAATGTTAACTAGGATAAAATGTCTGTCAAAGATATCTTTTTTGTTGTTTTTTTTTCAGCAGGGAGTTGATTAACACGCCCTCTAGCAATAAATGAAATATCATTAGAAAGGTTTTTATATGGCAAATATTTGCTGCAAACATACTTTCTACCAATTTTTGTATTTTCGGAGTTTTAGGTCATTAATGTTATAAAATTTGGTTAAGTTCAGAGCGTTTTATCTCTCAAAGTACTAATAGTTTACGTTCGCTGTCAAACACACATACAAGACTCATTGCTAGAGGAGGCCTAAATCAAAATGCTTATCGCACTAAAGGACCCCCGAGAAGGTCAAACTATTTGACTCAAACCATATACTAATAAATAAATTATAATAATAAATATAAAATATTTCTTTAAAAATCTTACACAATTTACAACTAGTTTAAAAATAGATAACATTATAAGAAAAATAAATAATCATTATAATATTATTATACCCTGTGGTTGACCACATGCAATGTTGCCGTTTTGCTCACTTCATGGCTTGGAACATTAAAGAAGGCTATGGCTATTCACATGGGTCGATTTTAGTCACCTGTGACGGTCGGCTTTGGTCACCTAGCAAGTCGCTTCCAAAATTGAATCGCAGGTGATGGCGTCGCTGTCGTCTTGTAATGTAGTTGATGGCATAACCATATGTAATAACGTAGTTCTAGTTTTTGCCACCGGATCAGATAATTTTGTTCAGTAACCTGCGGCCTAGGCCGATTGTCATTTACACGGTCAATTTTCGCCATGCGGCGAAAGTTGTGCGGCTTTAGTCACCCATGGAAATACCCCATAATTAATCTTGATTGTTATTGAATATTAACAAAATTATAATGGGAAATAAAATTGTGCGGAATAAGGTAAAAATCCCTTTTTTCGTCTTTATAGGAACTCAAATTATAAAATGATTGCTGTTTAACAAAACAAAGGTATCATTAATGAAAAGGTAAAAAAAAACTGGTAGGATAATACATTTTCCTTAATCTTCATGTTTCGTTAATGATTCCGTCTTCTGAGAAAATTATTATTTAATATATAATCCAATTACCTCCTCCTAATTGACTGTTACTGTTCTCAAAATATCTTGATCTGTTCCGATTATCTTTTTTAACAAGGCAATAGGTAGATACTTGAAGTATAAATAATTAAGAATTAGGAATGACCCATTTGAACGTGAAACATGGGTATTTTAAAAGAAAATATTGTGTAATGAATGCCATTAAAAATGGAGGGCGGGCCGCAGGTGGCAAAAGAACTCAATTTTTATTTCAGATTTGGTCTTTTTTTTGTTCGTCTTTTGGGAAATTTAGTGAAAATGTTTAACATCGTGTTTGTTTATGATGGATATACATTTTCTTTGTGGATTGACGAAAACAACAGTTTAGGTAAATACATTGGATTTTCTTACGTACGCCTTTTTGAACTTGTAGTTAAAGAATATGAAACTTTTTCTGTAGTATTTGTCAGTTACCAAAACTGATTCAAATCCACTGACATGAAAAAAAATTTTTTTTATTTAACTGGACAGGCTGTCTGTATGATTTGACAGCAAAGTTCTTGTGCCTATTTGAAACGCCACTAGCGTGCGTCTAAAGAACTAATTTTGACGTACAATATGAAAATGGTTGACGTGATGGTCTCTCCAGACTTCAAACTTTAGTACCATGTACGCACGCTATGCTCACGCTACGTCCTACAGCGCCAACATGGCGGTAATCAAATAAGCACAAAAACAGTTTGACATAAGCCTGTCCAGTGTAAATATATGCAGGTCAATGTTCAAATCCCAAGTAAAAAAATGCCAGTCATATTTTTGGTTGATAATTCAGTGTCAGACAAAAAGGTTATGTTTTTTTGATAACCTTATAACAGGAGTTTTTGGCGCCATTTTGTCTGGTTTGGTTTAGTGACTATTTTAATTATTCGCAAATTGATTCATAGTGGATATTGTGTCTTAAAATTGGTGCAGTTTTGTGGTACAAGTGTCTACGCAACTGAACAATATGTGGGATAATTGAAATAGGCGCGATCTTGGTTGTGTGAAGCTGAGACTTTTAGTGTAGTGGTGGCTACCTCGGCAGAACTTACCGAGTAAACTGTCTTGATATACTTGATGCCAAATGCTCCAAGCAGCATTGGAATGCGATGCACCCACATTCTAATGTAAACTGAAACAATCTAGCACTGAACTATTCAACACTTGACACTGGCAAAAATTACTTCCAAGAGGAAAGTAGATTGCCAAAACATAAATAAGAAGAAAGAATAAGAACCTTATAACATAATATGGCTTGTACTTTTGTTCAGCCGGATGTGTTTATGATTTCATTGATAACTATATGGGGTTTGTGTTGTTTCTAAGTGTTAAAACCTTAGACGAAAATTTCATCTAAGGTTAAAACGCTTATGATACTTAACAATATTATTTTTTATTTTATTTTTAGTTTATTTGGGAAACAAACAATTTCACAGTACATTTAGTATTACCAAATAATATAAAACAGTGATCAGCAAAGTTTCCACTAATAATTAGAACATACAAAATAAACTACAGGGCAATTTGAATTTAATTAAATTCACAGAGTAAGTTAACAGTTATACTACATCTAAAATGGAACTGTTAATTAAAGATATGTTTACAATTACAATTACCTATTATCAATCAATTCATGTATTTGAGTTTTAAACTGAGTTATACTACAATTGAAAAAATCTATAGACGTGAAACTTTTATCATATTCCTTACAAGCTCTAAACAGAAAAGTGCTACCAGCATATTTAGTGCTGGTAGTAGGTAAAGAAAACAATTTGTTAAGACGTGAACTTGTCCGAGGGCATCTAAAACATATATTTTCCAAGAGGAAAGGAGTGTCTACGAGGTTATTAAGAATCTTATAGAGGAAAACTTGGTCTCTTTCGAGACGACGATCTATTAAAGGAGGAAGATATATAGTTGCTTGCTTATCTCGACTGGTCCTAAAAAGTAGATTTTTACACATTTTTCTATTAATTCTTTCAATAGAATCTATATATACATTGTATTGTGGATTCCACACCACCGATGCATACTCTAAAAAAGATCGGACGTATGCATTATACAAAATTACGAGAGTAGAACTCTGTTTAAAATCTCTGCCTATTCTCATTATAAAACCGAGCATACGGTAAGCTTTGGCTGTGATGTGACCAATATGCTCATTGAAAGTCAACTTACTATCAAGAGTTACCCCCAAGTCCTTCATCTCCGCCACTCTTTTAACGCATTTGTTATTTAACTTATACTTAAAATCAATGACCTTCGATTTACGTGTAAAAGAGATAACGCTGCATTTATTAGGATTAAGGTGAAGAAAATTCATATTACAGTAAATGCAGAGTGCATCGAGATCATTTTGTAATAAAATGCAATCAGAAGGAGCCTCAATTTTTTTGAAGATTTTCATATCGTCAGCGTATATTAAGATGTTAGAGTTTTTAAGTATAGAAACAACATCATTGACGAATAAGTTAAATAAAAGGGGGCCGAGATGGGACCCCTGGGGCACTCCAGACGATACTGGAACAAATGTCGAGCAGAATCCTTTTATAGTTACGGCTTGGCTACGATCTCTGAGATAAGACTTCAGCCAGCGCAGCAGATCACCGTGTATACCGGCCTCTCCAATCTTTTGTATTAGTATAGAATGCGGAATTTTATCGAAAGCCTTGGAGAAGTCGGTATACACAGAATCTACCTGGCCTCCTTTATCCATTGATGTGGCAACACGATGTACAAATTCGCACAAATTAGATTCTGTAGATCTCTTATTAATGAAACCATGTTGTTGATTCACAACAAATTGAATCAACAACATTGATCAACAACAATTATAGATTATTAATTACAAGCCTTCACAGATAACAATATAATTATAGTAGTAATTATAAGAAACTTTTTCTGTAGTATTTGTGAACCAGACTCATGTGACCAGAACTGATTCAAATTCCAAGTAAAAAAAAAAATGCCAGCCATACTTTTGGAGATCATTCAGAATCAGAAAAAAGGTTATGGTTTTTTTAATAACCCCATAACTTTGGGCTTGTACTTTTGTTCAGGCTGTTGTGTTTATGATTTCATCGATAATTATATAGGGTGTGTCTTGTTTCTAAGTTTTAAAACGCTTATGACACTAAATATATTGATTATTAATTACAAGCCTCTACAGATAACAATACAGGCTATTTGGCAATAAAGCCTAATATGGTAGATAAGTGGTAGATATGGTAATAATACATTTTGACATTTTCGTTATTATTATTGTATGAAACAGCTGCTTATTTTTCGCGATTTCAGAGTTGGTCCCATAGTAAAAGTTGTTCAGTTTGATGGTCCCTTTCCACCATATTTGGCTTTATAAGGCTATGACCAAACACCCTGTATAATTATAGTAGTAGTTAATTATAAAGTTTTTTTCATATTAGTCATGAAATTCCAAAAGATATGTTCCTTTTTGTTTACAAATATCCATTTTTAGGGTTCCGTAGCCTATAGCAAAAAACGGAACCCTTATAGAATCGTCATGTCTGTCTGTCTGTCTGTCCGTCTGTATGTCACAGCCACTTTATTCCGAAAGTATTATGACTACACAGTTAAAACTTGGTAGGTAGATGTATTCTGTTAACTGCTTAACGAATTTAATACAAAAATAAGAAAAATAAAAGATTAAGGGGGGCTCCCCATACATGGAACTGAAAATTTTTTTTTTCTTCAAACCAACACGTGTTGGGTGTCTATAGATAGGTCTGTAAAAATGACATTGAGGTTTTTAACACAATTTTTTTTCAAATTTCAACCGTTTGAAAGATATACACCGCCAAAGTGGTAAAATGTGTGTCCACCCCTTTAACTTTTGAAATAAGAGAGTGAAAAATCTAAAAAAAAACATATGCTGTAGATCTTAATAAACACTTTCAACGAAATTTGAACAAGATATAGTAATTGGTTTTTGAGATATAGCACATTTTCCAAAACCGCAAATATAACTTTGTCATTCATACCAACACCGTGAAAAACAAAGTTATTTTTGCAGACGAAAAATGATAGGTGGTATTAAAGAAAAATGATAGGTGGTATTAAATATGGTATGGTATAAGGTAACTACGGAACCCAACGGCGCGTGGCCCGACATGCACTTGGCCGGTTTTTTTTAGCACGCTCTTATTATTTTTCCTGACATTTGAAATGGTTTTCATGGGACTTACAAAGGCTTACAAAACACGCACTTCAAAGCGACGCTTGAAAACACAGTCACGTTTTCTATACATTTTCAGGCAAAATTTCAGGACAATTGTGTTTGTAATCCAGCTGGGGTGTTATGGGCTAAATTTGTGTATCAGTAATCCTATGTGAGCGTTTCTGAGTCCTCGGGAATATGGAAATAACTATTGTTGCAAACAAAATACGTGCTATTGTTAACGTTTTAAGGTAAACAATCATTTATCAAGCTGAAGATGGTTTGGTTTAATTGAATTGTTTATTGTTATTGTAACAAGACCTTGCCTTTTGGAGATATTACACTCTTGATGATATTATTATTATGATTGATATGATAGAAATAGATATAATTTTTTTTTATTCAAATAAGCTCACATAATAAGCATTTTTAAATCTTCAATTCTTTTACCCTACCGCCCATTATGACATCTTTTAACTGACAAGGAAAATGGGCGCAAAAAACTTGTCAGTTTTATCAGATTGAACGATATTTACAATTATATTATATTATAAATATCGTTTCCAGACATTATGTTAACATAGATTAACAAAAAAACATTATTTAATTAGCAATTTTCTACAGGGTTCAAGCTAAGTTCATCATATATTATAAGATAACTTATAATAATCAGGAAAATCTTATATTGTAAAAGTGGAAAGAAAGATTTTTTTAGAAATTAAGGTGGATATAGTAAATTCTAGATAGATTCTATTGTAAATACTGTATTTAGGATTAAGTTTTTTTATATTTGTTCTTAAATAAATGTACGTTATAAATTCTAGAGCCAGTAAAAAAATTTGAATTTATTTTATTTCTTTAAACAGGTTATGTATTTAAATTATAAGCCAGTGTACTCAAAGGAGCTTCTGAAAATATGCTCCATATAAAGCCAAATAAATATAAAATACAGACTTCGTGAGAAAAATAAGTGTTTCCACTCGCAATTCTCTCAATTAATCTTCATTTCACGGTACTTTTTCCGTTAGAAAACCATAATATGATTTTGTAAAGACTCACAGACTTGTACAGAATTTAACTTTGTTCTGCTTCTTGGGCTCGCAGTTACCCCTCTTCGTTGAAAAGGGTGAAATTTCTTCCGGGAAAGTTTATGATACCATCTTCAAGTAACTACATAGTACTTAGGTCTATAATTTTGAGTAGGTAGTATTTCAAATATTTTTTATGCACAACGGTTTAGTGCTTGGCCTTCACTTCACCTGATGTTAAGGTTAAGTGACAATAAGGCTGAAGGTGGAAGTGCATTGCACCAAGAATCCTTATCACTGAGGAACTGGCTATCATACCTCTAACCCTCCGAACACAACAATTGTTATGGCGTCAGACTTAGGTAAGATGGTGGTAGCTAGCCAGACGGACTTGAAACAAGCCCTACCACAACCAAACTGAGTACAAATTGTACCCCCCCTGGGAACCGAACCCTGGACCCTTACATCTTACAAGGGTGGGCGAACCACTAGACCACAGAGGCGGTTTAAGAAATGTTATAAAAACACAACAGAAGCAACGAAAAAAAACAGGTAGGTAGGTATCTAAGTAATATCTATTGTGGGGCTCAGCTGCCAGTATTGAAAATATTTTTGTAAGTACTCCAAAAAAGAGCTGTTCGCGGCATATACAATCTTCGGCGGAGAGATACCTTGAGAGAACTGTTTAAAGAAATAAATATTTTAACTTTGGCAGGCCAATACATATATGAAAATTTTGTTTATGTAAGAAAACACTATGATTCATTTGCTAAGAACAGCAATAATCACCAGTTTAATACAAGAAATAAAGATAAACTTGCCGTTCCAAGATTTAGGCTTGCAAAAACTAGAGGTTCATTTATTGGGAAAGGCATAGCCTTTATTAATAAAGTTCCACAACAAGTAATTGATCTTCCTTTGCATGAATTTAAAAACCATGTTAAAAAAAACGCTTATTGGTAAAGGTTATTATAAATTAGACGATTATCTCAAAGATCAAAATGGGTGGAAATGATGTAACACATAAATACTATAAGTTCTTTGTTGCCAATGATAGTAATATAATAAGTCTATGTTTGTTGCCAATAATTCTGTCACCCTGTTGTAATTATCTGGGGCCTTACTATGAGCTCTTATAGCGGGACTTATATTGAACTGCCTTACTTTTTCGTACTATGACCTCAAAGGCTAGTTTAAAAGCAGGCTTTAAGCAGTCCTGTTTAAGGCCTGCTTTTGAACTGAACGGCGCAAGAATGGTTTCTTATTTGCTGATGGTAAGCCCCCTGGTAACGATATATTTAAGTGTGTAAATATCGTTACTTATTCCTATTAGAGCTGATAAGTTTCTTGCGCCCGTTATTCTTGTCAGTTAAAAAAGTCTTAAACGGGTGGTAGGAAAGTGTAGACGATTCAACAGTACTTACTAATTACGTTTATTTGAATAAAACTATTTTTGACTTGACTTGACTTGAATAAGTTTCTTGCGCCCGTTCTTCTTGTCAGTTAAAAAAGTCTGGAATGGGTGGTAGGAAAATATAAACGATTCAAAAGTGCTTAATTATTAAGTTTGTTTGAATAAAGCCATATTAACTTTGACTTTGTTTTCCTACAGAACGCGTACACTTCCATAAAAAACGCAATTTCCCAAAATAATTCACCATAACCAAACAAGAGATTAACACTTCCCCCTTTTTCAGGAATCGGCGGCCTCCGAGCTATAGAGTTACGAATATCCCCCCCAGTAGTCCAGAGGGGGTCAGACGCAACGCTAGCCTGCCTATACGAGCTTACCGACGCGCCGCTATACAGCGTCAAGTGGTATAGAGGGCGCCACGAGTTTTACAGATACTCGCCTACAGAGACGCCTGCCACCAAGATATTTCCGTTCGCCGGGATCAACGTTGATGTATGTATTTTGTATTAGGTTACTAGTATTTGTGGTCATGATATTGGTTTAGCAAACCATTTTGAAGCACTGGCCTGTGTTGATCTGAACTTTAGACGGATAGAAGCCAAATACCTTAATGATCTTATAAGCTTACTAAAATGGCTAATTTTAGCAGAGCTGTCTTAAATAAACAACATTTTGATTCAAGATAGAAAAAAAATACATTCATTTTTAAAAACAAAACAGTTAACTTTAAAAGAAACTACTTAGTGCCTTGCTTAGAGTTTTCATTACAATCCATTCCCATTGAATACAAAGTGTTTTACTGAGATACATAAAAACAATATCAATAATCTCAATATAAAAAGCTACTTTAACAGTTTTAATAAACTCGTGCCCCTCGTATTCAAATTTTTAGAAAAGTATTTTCGTCATTACACGAATTCCTACGGTACTTTAAGAAAATATTTTCTTACTAACGTTCATACTGTAGTGTCATATCTTTACTATTTTTTCTCATAAATAAGGCTCATAACAGCCAGTGTGATAGTGTTGTAACGGGTTCGATTTTTTTATCGATAAATAAACAGAAGAGTGATTAGAGTTATTATGGTTATTGGCAAAACTGTATACCACTACACACACCACACTTTTAAAATTGCAATAACTTCTAAAAAACTCAGATATAATTTCGAAATAAAAAGGATTAGAAAGAGAATTTAATTTGAAATAGATTTAATAACAATGATGATGAAATTTGCTATAAAAAGTTTTTTATTTCAAAACCCTATAGGGTGTTAGGTAAGTACTATATTTTGAAGGCCAGTCCCCGGGAAGGTTGCCCCGAACCCTTCTGGTTGAGAGTACAAAAAGAAATGTACCTAATATAGTCAATTCTACTAATTATTATAAATGTGAAAGTTTGTGGGTTTGGATGTTTGTTCCTCAATCACGCAAAAACTTCTGATCAGATTTGGATGAAATTTGATACACAGATAGTTTATAGCCTGGATTAAAACATAGGATACTTTTTATCCCAGTCAAAGGTTCCCTAGGGATTTTTCGAATGTCCACGCGGACGAAGTCGCCGGCGCAAGCTAGTATTGTAATAATTCTGGGTAATACTGCAAGTAAATAATGTTGAATGTTAAATAGATTTCAGAATCAAAAATGAAGAGTAAAAAAGAAAGGCCAAGAAGTCTATAAGTCTTAAAGTTCGGTAGTTATAATAGTCTTGAAGTTAGTTCTAGTAGACTTCATCAGTGATTAAATACACGTATCAGTCGCACTTGCACGACACGCATTTGATTTGTACTGTGATGGCAATGATCAATTTAGTAGACTAAATAAAAACAATTCATAAAAAAATTCTTAATCTTCGTTTGTATTTCAAACAGTTTTCCCAATCAATTTTTTTTAACCGTCCAAAAACTATAAGTTAGGCCCTTCGATCAAGAATATCCTAGATAACGCTTCACAAACTAAATCAATACCTATGAAATAATGGCACCTTGAATAAGCGTCCCACTTACAAACTTAGCGTTTATTTCGTACATAATCACCTCTTATTTTGTACAAACTCACATTTTATATCACTTATTTTATACAAAATAAGCTTATTTTGTACAAAATCACATCTTTTATCACTTACTTTGTGCAAAATAAGGGCCCAGTTTCTAAGTGGGACGCTATTTGAGGTGCCATTTTTGAGACTCTGACCTCTAGACACATTTAGGATATTCTTGATCGAAGGTTAGGCCACTGAAAACAAAAGATCAATCTCCCATTCACCTCACAATAAACTTTATTTTTGCGAATATCGATAAACCAACAACCCAACACTTCAGCTGCGGGATGGATGTACACACTTTGACAACTCCAATGAATTTCGCAACACGACAGGCCGCATGGAGGATGATTTGTCCCCGTAGAACTGTCACGAACGACTGCCGGGTGTCATATGAATGCAGAGTAGGCGTTCGTCCAGTGGAGGCGAGCTATGATGTTTAAGCTATGAATTTCAAGCCAAAAACACTCGACGTCAGAAAATACGCACCTCTTCCAAAATAAGTTTAGACTTAGCCACCTGCTATTGCTAGCTAGTATTTTATTCTGTAAATGTTGATATCTATTTAAGTACATTTAATGAGCTTTCAATTAATAATTGTTTGATTTAATTAACATAACAGTTACTATAAGTAAACGCTTAAATCGTTATTGCTTGCGCCGCCATAAAAGGTAAATAAAAGGTCAATTCAAGAAATGTGGGTAAATTAGCTATGGAGATGATAGAGAAAACACACTTCAACAGTTCAATTAAAAAAAAGGAATACCCAAGATGAATACTATTGCCCATGAAGTTGCTCAAATATCGAAAAAAATGAGGCAATGTAATTTTGCTCGGAAATTGAATCTCATATTGATTCCGTTCAACGAGTATTCCGATGGTTTCTAGAGACTGTTGGCTATGGGAAGAAGTATATAACAACACATACCATTAAATCAGATAGGATTAAATTAACTTTGAAGAAATTTTTGAGAAGGTGCGATTTTTCTGACGCCGAGTGTATATTTGTGATATGGTCAGTCATCGCCAGTCATCGGTGTTCGATGCCCTCGCAATCTCGTAATGAAACTTGTAATGTAATTGTTGTATATTATTTTAGTATGTAGTTAGCATGCTTAGTAAGATAAAATTGCTTTAAAAATGAGATTAAAAAAACTTCAATTCCTCTATTGCGTTTTCTCTTTCCTAACTTTCAGCTCCAGAAATGAACTACATACATACAAATACCGCTGATACCAAACGAAAGTAGCTTAACTGGCTATTAAAAGTGAATTCTATAGTCGAATAAATATGCTGTATAGACTTCAATTAGTATTTATTGACATTGACTTTTAAGTTGAGTTACCCTTTTCTTCGGGTTTCATTACAAACAATTAAAAAAAATATATGCAAAAAAGTCCCGAAAAAATCATTTGAGTCGATTCGATTGGCACGACAATTAAATTGACAGGGCTAAACTTAATTTTAGCATTCTGTTCTTGTCTTTTCGATACAGAAAGATAAGAATGGAAAACTAAATTTAGTTTAGTCCTGTCAATTTAGTAAGTCGTTGTAAACCGAATCGATATGATTAGCTATAGTTTTTAAACAAAAAAAATATTTTTAAGCTATGATTTCATTTGACTTGTGAATGATATAATTTCCCAATTCCCATAGCATCGCTTTCAGAGGCCGCCAAGCACATCAACTGATTTCGCAACACAATTTATTACACAGGAGCAGAATTTTTTCTCGAGGAAAATATTTTTGAAGAGAAAAATTTCCATGAAAAATCTTCTGTTACTAAATGTGCCTTCTGCCATAATTTTCATTCCTTTTCATGAAGCATTTCTTACATCATTTTACCTGTTGATTTTGAAGACAATGGCTCTCAGAATTGGAATTTGAATGAGAAGTTTTTACCAGTTGCTCACTCAAAGAAACTCGTGTTATATAAATTATATTGCATGTTTTCCTTGTATATTTTTTTAGATCTCAGCTTTATTTTTATTGGGACTCTTGTTTTTTGTAATATATACGTATAAAACTGCGAATAACCCAGTATTTTAAATAAAATAACACCTATGAATTTATTACTGTTCTATTAGTACCCATCTCCTCCTCTGGAGTTTCAATTGATCATATTTTAGAATATCATGTGTTCAATGAATCAATATAAGTCTATATTTTATTCTAAAGTTCATTAAGTACTCCTTTTAAATCTAAAACTTCAAAAAAATCGACTTCGTTTAGAACGAACAATTAAAAAAATGAAAATTAGAAAAGAAAAACTATTACGCTCAAATGGATTCTTTAGTAAAATTAATTAAAATGAAACAGTTACTAACTATAGATAAATGAGAAAAGAAATAAAAATCTCGGTAGAAATAATAATGGTCCATAAATCCGTACCTAATAAAAACAGTGCAATAAAAACTAAATGTAGTTCCCAAGCTTGAATAATAAATTTAACTGTGCAGTTAGAAACACGTGTTAATTGCAATGTTGTTAGTTCGTAAAAAATAAAACCCGCTACATAAACCCCTTTTTTATACAGCCTGAAGCAGTTTGTGAACAAAGAACATTCTTACTATTTTATACATAATACCATCGCGTCTAGAAATTAAAAAAAACGCTAAACAGATCTTTGGGAAGACTCTTTTTGTGACCAACTCAAGCTGGCATTTTATTTGGTCTGCAAAAATATCGCTAAACATACACATTACACATACATACAAACACTGAAATAATCTCCTCCTTTTCTTACGTCATAAAAAATCAACCGCGTGTCAAAATGATGACGATTACCTTTGTAAGTAACGCTGGTTATGGGCAAGTACTACGAAAAAGCATACTAAGCAAAACCATTCATTTCTGGGTGAATCTACGCTTTTTCTTACTTCCTGCGTCATTGTCGTCATTCGAAAATTTTTAAAAATCTATTTCATCACAAGGAATAAATCAAAAATATGACATCATTTACATTAAAGTACAATAATAAATTGTATTAATTTGCATATTTTTGATTTATTTCTTGTGATGAATTGGATTTTTTAAAATTTTCAAGTGACGACAATGACACAGGAAGTAAGAAACAGCGTAGATTCACACTTTTGGTAAATTTTACGACTGCATTGAACGTCACGTCCATAGACATAGAAAAATTTTCGCTGTGCTCAAGAAGACCAACAAAGCGTGGAAAAGAGAAGTTGACATCATACGGACACGGTCTATGTACAAAAGAGACAAAGGATCAAGTGACATGTGCCAACATTTTTTACAGTAAGAGCCCCTAGCGTCCCGCTTAGCAAATGAGCAATCACAGTTTGTTTAAAATATTTGTTAATCTTAATTAGAATTTAAAATAAAGGTATCGTGGTGCCAAGGTGTCTTGTGCTCTAAATAATTGTGATGTGACAAAAAGAAACAATCCATGTAATCACACTTTTCACAGGTAAATAAGATATTGCCACACATTTCTCTAAAACCAAATTTCGCTACATTTATTCGTTTATCGACGAATAAAACAGTGTGGAACATAGTTTATTAATTTGCTTTGCCATAATCTTAATATATAAATTCGTAAACTGAATGACTGACTGACTGACTGACTGACTGACTGATCTATCAACGCACAGCCCAAACCGCTGGACCTAGAGACTTGAAATTTTGCACACAGATACCTTATACAGTGTAGGCATCCACTAAGGAAGGATTTTTGAAAATTCTATCCCTAAAGGGATGAAATAAGGGATGAAAGTTTGTATGAAAGTCCCTCAGTTTTAAAGCTAGGATCGTCAAATTTTGTGTTTAGGCTGACGATTGAAAATTAATAAATACGGGTCTCAGCGTTTTTCAAAATTCTACCCCCGAAGGGGTCAAAAGGGGGATGAAGTTGTGTAATGAAGAAAATCCTTTATTTTCGAAGTCAAAATTGCTAAATATATAATTTAGGCTTATGGATGGAAATCTAACGCAACGTATATTGTTATTATTAGTATTTCAACCCCTACGGGGATGAAATGGGGGTGAAAAGGGGTAAATAAACCTAAAAATAGATATGGATGTCGTTATTGGGGTTTTCTGGGATGACGATTGCAAAAATGACATTTATTTTGAAGTCCAACACGGTGGACATGATTTGACCCCTCAAGGGGTGAAAATGGGGTTCAAATTTTGTATGAAAAAATAATATTAAATGGATATTACAACTTTAAACTTCGTAGAAGCACGTCTAAAAATAAATAAGCAGACATATATTTTGTGATTTTGAAAATAAACCCCTTAGGGGGTAAATGGGGTGAGTAAACCTAAAAATAGATACGGATGTCGTTATTGGGGTTTTCTGGAATGACGATTGCAAAAATGACATTTATTTTGAAGTCCAACACGGTGGACATGATTTAACCCTCAAGGGGTGAAAATGGGGTTCAAATTTTGTATGGAAAAAAATATTAAATGGCCATTACAACTTTAAACTTCGAAGGAGCACATCTAAAAATAAATAAGCAAACATATATTTTGTGATTTTGAAAATCAACCCCTTAGGGGGTAAATGGGGTGAGTAAACATAAAAATCGATGTGGAGGTCGTTCTTGAGGTTTTATGGGATGGTGATTCCGAAAATTACATTTATTTTAAAGTCCAACACGATGTACATGATTTAACCCCTAAAAGGGTGAAAATGGGGTTCAAATTTCGTATGGAAAACTTATGGAAAAATAATATAAAATAGAGACATTATAACTTTAAACTTCATAGGAGCACGTCTTAAAATAAATAGTCAAACATATATTTTGTGATTTTGATAAACAACCCCTTATGTGGTAAATGGGGTAAGTAATCATAAAATACTATATATGGATGACGTTCTTGAGGTTTTATGGGATGGTGATTGCGAAAATGACATTCATTTTGAAGTCCAACTCGGTGGACATGCATGATTCAGCCCCAGGGGACGGGGAGAAAGGGAACGGGAACGGGAACTAGACAGAGCGGAAGAGAACGGGAACGGGAATGGGACGGGGCGGGAATGGGAACGGGAACGGGAGCGGGACGGGAATCGGACGGGACGGGAACGGGACGGGACGGGGATGGGAACGGGAACGGGAACGGGGACGGGGACGGGACGGGATGGAACGGCAACGGGAGCGAGAACGAGAGCGGGAACGGGAACGGAAAGGGATGGGATGGGATGGGAACGGAATGAGAGCGGGTCGAGAACGGAACGGGACGGGACGGGGATAGGAATGGGAATGGGAATGGAAACGGAACGGGTCGGGACGGGAATGGGACGGGACGGCAACGGGATGGGACGACAACGGAACGGGACAGTGACGGGAACGAGAACGGGACGAAACGGAAACGGGAATGGGAACGACCAGTTGTTTTTACGCGATTAGGCGGGTCCCCACCGAGCGAGCGAGCCTCGTGCGACAAACGCCTTGCCTTCCAAAAGAAAATCCTTTATTTTCGAAGTCAAAATTGCTAAATATATAATTTAGGCTTATGGATGGAAATCTAACGCAACGTATATTGTTATTGTTAGTATTTCAACCCCTACGGGGATGAAATGGGGGTGACAAGGGGTAAATAAACCTAAAAATAGATACGGATGTCGTTATTGGGGTTTTCTGGGATGACGATTGCAAAAATGACATTTATTTTGAAGTCCAACACGGTGGACATGATTTAACCCTCAAGAGGTGAAAATGGGGTTCAAATTTTGTATGGAAGAAAATATTTAATGCCCATTACAACTTTAAACTTCGTAGGAGCAAACATCTAAAAATAAATGGGCAAACACATATTTTGTTATTTTGAAAATTATCCCTTAGGGTGTAAATGGGGTAAGTAAACATGAAAATCGATGTGGATGTCGTTCTTGAGGTTTCATGGGATGGTGATTGCGAAAATGACATTTATTTTGAAGTCCAACACGGTGGACATGAGACATCATGGACCTGTACCTGGACTTGCACATCCAAGTAACGGGAACGAGAACAGGCACGGGCACGGGCACGGGCTGGAACGGAAACCGAATGGGTATGAAACGGAAAAGGAAAGGGAACGGAATCGGAACGGGAACGAAACGGGAATGGAACGGGAAAGAGAAAGGGACAGGAACGGGACGGGAACGGTACCGGGAAAAGGAACGGAAGGAGTACGGGACGAAAACGGGACGTGAACGGGAACGAATTGGGAATGGAAAGGGATGGAACGGAATGGGAATGGAACGGGAACGAAACGAGAACGAGCGGAAACGAAACGGGAACGATACAGGAACGGAACGGGAACGAAAACGGGACGGGAACTAAGGGGAAAGGATCGGGAACGGATCGGAATGAGAACGGAACCGGACGGGAACGGGAATGGGACGGGGCGGGAACGGGAACGGAAACCGGAAAGGGACCGGGAACGGGGACGGGACGGGGACGGGGACGGAACGGGACGGGAACGGGAACGGGAACAAGAACGGATGGGAACGGAACGGGAATGAAACGGGAACGAAACTGGAATGAATCGGGAACGGAACGGGACGAGAACGGTACGGGACCGGGAACGAGAACGGGACGGTAACGGGACGGGAACGGGAATGGCAACGGAAGGGGTACGAGAACGGGACATGAAAGGGATGGGAACGGACGGGAACAGAACGGGAACGGGAACCGGAACCTAAAAACGTAAAAATGACTGGTCAGATCCTGGTTGAAGGTTCTCTAAGGATTTTCTCTAACATCCACGCGGACGAAGTCGCGGGCAGAAGCTAGTTTAGTCATATTTTATGAATCTAAGTCACATTTTATGTATCTCATATAAAATGTATGCATTCGTTTTCGGATCATCTGTTTATTGACATTGTTGTTCTTTGACATTCTATTTCTATGGTCACGTCATTTGCCATTTCATCGGAGTCGAAATCGTAATTTCCCTAGTCTACCACCTTTGTTTCCAAAGCTAACAGCGAGTCAAAATGATAACGATTACCTTGGTAAGTATCGCTGGTTCAAGAACTATGAAAAACCGGCCAAGTGCGAGTCGGACTCGCGCACGAAGGGTTCCGTACCAAAAACAGCAAAAAATCACGTTTTTTGTATGGGAGCCCCCCTTAAATATTTTTTTTTTCTGTTTTTAGTATTTATAAATATAGCAGCAATAGAAATACATCATCTGTGAAAATTTCATCTGTCTACCAGTTGTCGTTATTAATATCGAGCAAAAAACGGCAAAAAAATCACGTTTGTTGTTTGGGAACCCCCCTCAAATATTAATTGTATTCTGTTTTTACCCGACTGCAAGAGGGTTATGTTTTTCGCGCGTATCTTGTAAGTTTGTATGTAATATTCTTTATTACCTCATATCTTTCAAACGGCTGAACAGATTTCCATGATTAACATATCGTTAGATTTGTCTCGTCAGCCCAAGTGTTCTTAAGGAGGTGGCGTTATAAAAAAAACAATATGGCGGCTGTACGGTGCTATTATACGTAGCGGAAAAAAAAATTTTTTTTAGAATACTGCAATATGAGTGTCAAATTAAAGGGCTTATTATAAGGATTTCAAAAAGGTATATCATATAAATAATAACTAAAAGTAAATAAATTAAAAAATAAAATTAAAAAAATTAAAAACCCGCCTGCCTAAAAAGACAAGTCAACTGAAAAGATGGAAAGAAGATTAAACATTAAAGGCAACATTATAACATGCAGTCGGAGGCATATAACTCAAATCGTTCATAATGTCACTTTCTTTATGCATGCCTCCGACTGCATGTTATAATGTTGCCTTTAATATTTAATCTTGTTTCCATCTTTTCAGTTGACTTGTCTTTTTAGGCAGGCGGGTTTTTAGTATTTGTTGTTATAGCGGCAACAGAAATACATCATTTGTGAAAATTTCAACTTTCTAGCTATCACGGTTCATGAGATACAGCCTGGTGACAGACAGACAGACAGACAGACAGACGGACAGCGGAGTCTTAGTAATAGGGTCCCGTTTTTACCCTTTGGGTACGGAAACCTAAAAAGCATACAAAGCAAAATCATTAATTTCTTGTAAACGTAATTTCTACTGCTTCGGAATCGAAAATGTAATTTACTTAGTTTACCACCTTTGTTTCCAAAGTCATTCATCAGTTACCGTCAGTCTGACGGCAGATGTTCATTCATAACTTTAACCCTCCACCTCACCTCAAGATATTGTTTACTTTTAACAACCACCTGACTAATATGAGTTTAATTGTTCCTTCTCGTGATTTTCTTCTCTTCGTTAAGAAAAAATCGCTAAAATTTTGCCTAGACTTGGAAATCTACATATTATTATGAAACATACCTACTGAATACTGAGCTATTAATATCTGCATATTAACTTATTGAATAGATCGGCAATAAATTAGTTGCTTCAATAAAATTGCTTAAATTAAAAAAATACTTTACACTCAGTGTCATTTCAAGACTAGACCCTAATATAAACCGCTCTCAACGTTGAGAGCTATCATGAGATCATACTTGAGATTTTTTTTTTTTTTTTTTTTTTGGGGCTCTCCACCTTAGGGGCTTTGAGCCACCCTCCCCCACGGGGGGGAAGGAGGCGGGAAATCCTCATTGGATACCACCTAGCCGGTTGCTACCGGACTAATCTGGTTATGTCAGACTCGTACTGACTAAAAACCGCCTTAATCTGGTTACGTGACCGGAAAGTCAACGAACCTTCATCCGGAAGCGACTGCCCTCCCTCAGGGGAGAGGACAGCGCAGACGTCACATTTCACCTAGGTGATTGTGCGTCGAGAGACGAGTAACAATTAAGCTGACTCCCTGAGGGGGATCGATCAGCCAGAGAGGGCGGGGGGTGACCTGAAGGGTCGGGCTTGGTGGGGTTTAATCGTCCTCCGTCGCCTCCAGGAGGAGGTTCAGGTCAGACGAAAGCTTGTTGGGAGGGTCCGTTAGGACCGATTTAGGTCGGCGGGAAAACGGGGCGGAGGAGGTAGGCGGGTCATAGACCGCTGCGGAACGGATAAGGGGGTTAGGATGGTCTCCTGCTGCTTTAAAAAAGCGTTCAGAGGCCTTACAGGTCCATTGCTGGAGGGTGGGAAGGTCTAGGTCCCTATGCAAGTCCGCATTGCGAACGTAGTAAGGAGCGTTTGCCGCTCTGCGGCAGAAAAGGTTTTGGACTACTTGTAATTTATCAAGTGTTTTTGGGGCGGCGTGAGCGAATACGGCAGAGGCGTATGTCATCACCGGTCGTATGCAAACCTTGTAGAGTGTTCGCTTGTTTCGGAGGGACATTCTACTATGGCGACCTAACATGGAGTTAAGTCGGTGAAGATAGAGACGGGCATTACGGGTCACTCTTTTGACGTGAGGCTCGAAAGTGAGTCTCTGGTCCAGAGTGACGCCGAGATATTTGGCAGACCTCTGCCAGGGGATGGATTTACCTAACATAGTGGGAGGTGGGTGATTGGGGTGCATGGTATGGCGCTTAGTATCGAAGTAAACTGCAGCGGATTTCTCCGGGTTTACTTCGATGCGCCATTTGCGAAACCATTGGCCTAACTTATTGATAGAGGACTGTAGCCTCGGAAGGATTGAGTTGACGTTTTGGCCTTTGCGATAAAGAGCCGTGTCGTCAGCAAAAAGGGATAGTTGAACGCCGTCGTTCGGAATGGGTATGTCATTTGTGTAGACTATGTACAGCAGGGGAGCGAGGACTGAGCCTTGAGGCACACCTGCTGTAATAGGGCGGGGGGAGGAGAGGGTACCTTCGTGTTTGAAACGGAAGGTACGGTGATGAAGGAAAGATGCCACTAACCGGACCAAACGCAAGGACAGATTTAGTCTGTGTAACTTGACGATTAGTCCGGTGTGCCAAACCTTGTCAAAAGCTTTGGCGACATCGAAAAAGACTGCTACTGTTTTATATCTTTTAGGATAGAAACCGCTGGAGATAAACTCGACTATGCGGTGAACTTGTTGGGGACATGAGTGCTTTGGCCTAAAGCCGTATTGGTGGGGGATGATCAAGTTTTCCCCGAAGAGGTGCTCTCTCATACGAGAGAGTACGCACCTCTCGAGGAGCTTGCCTAACGCCTTGAGGAGGCTTATGGGACGGTGACTGGTGGGGAGATTCGGGGGTTTACCCGGTTTAGGAATGCCTATTACGATAGCATCTTTCCAGGCGGCTGGAAAGTAGCAATGATCGTAACAGGCGTTGAAAATAAGTGTGAGATAGGTTAGCACTTGGATGGGAAAGTGCTTAAGGGCCATGTTAGAGATACCGTCGGCACCGGGCGCCTTTTTGGGTCTGAGGTCTTTAATAAGAAGTCCGAGTTCGTCAGTCGAAACTGTCATACGGTCAGTGTCGGAAGGCAGAGGTATGGAGTTAAAGGTGTTGAACTCCTCGTCTACCTTCCTTATGTGGGAGGGGTCGCACTCTTGGGTGCTAACAGAGCATTGGGCAGCAATACTGTCTGCGAAACATTCCGCCTTCTCATCGTCTTCGAAGGCTGTAGAGCCATCTGGACGGAGAAGGGGGGGGACATGGGTGATAGCATCACTACGGAGAGACCTAGCCACTCTGTAGTAGGCTAGGTGAGAGGGAGTGATATCGGCCATGAGATCGGCAAAACTATCGTTCCTAAACTCTGCGAGTTTGGTGGTATAAGTTTTTTGGAGTTGGTTGGCTTTACGCCTAAACTCAGGGGTGGGATACTTTGCCGCTCTCCGGAGAGCGGCGTTTTTGGCCCTTCTCAGGTTGCGCAGAGCCGGAGAGATGGCACTGTGGTTTTTCACAGGTACCTCTCTCGCGTTCTCAGCAACGGCTGATTGGACCAAAGTAGTGAGGGAGCTCACCGCACAGTCTATTTTATCCGTACTATCAAAATAGTCGGCTCCAATAGCGTACGGTGAGTTGTCAGCGTCCATAGCCGACGAAAGGGTGGATTTGACACCGTCCCAGTTGGTGATAAGTTTAGTGGGAGGGCGGGAGGGGTTTGGGCTTCCCATGATAAGGGAGACAGGGCGATGGTCTGAACCGAGATCGTCGAGCGAGTCAATCGAGTTCAGAAGGAGGGAGACACCTTTCACTATGGCAAAGTCAAGTATGTCGGGGTCGTGGTCAGCATTATAGGGATAATGAGTAGGGGCGTAAGGAGAGATGACATCTACGTCAAGAGCTTTGACTATTTCAAGAAGGCGGCGGCCGCCAGTATTGGTTTTAAAGCACGTCCAGTCCGTGTGCTTGCAATTGAAATCACCAAAAAGAATAACAGAGTCGCCTAAGGAAAAGAGCGATACGAAATCACTTTTAACGGGGAGTGTGCCTGACTGTATGTAGACGGAGGCTATGATAAGAGTGCGGTGACCCGTCATAGACAGTCTACATATAGTGGCCTCCATATTCTTGAGTGGTGGCGTAGGAATACTAGAGCAATGAATTGATCTCTTGAAGTAGATGGCAGTACCTCCTGAGGCGTCCTGAGTGGACGGAGGGTTTGGGAGATCGGCACGGTCATTGCGTACCATTGAGTATTTAGGAATCGTGAACCCTTTCCGGTCAGCGGGTTTGAGCCACGTTTCCTGAATAAGAAGGAGGTCAACATCTCTGTCGCGGACAAATTCCCTTAGTTCAGGTACTTTGTCGCGCAGAGAATGGGCATTGAATGAAACAAGCGAGATACCCTTTGGTTTAATACGACCGGAGGTGAGAGCCACGTTCGTATTAGTGGGACCCGTTTGGGTAGTGGGAATAGAGGGCGTACTCATAATGAGCGAAGAAGTGATTCGTGCTCGCAGATAGCCACCAGTTTTTCCTGGGGAGTGCGAGCTTTACGGAGCTTACCCGCTAAAATGGAAATCTCCCCTAGGTTGATGATACTTGAGATTGCTGCAGCTCTTCTTATAGGAACACCATCTCAGGTATGATCTCAAGATAGCACGGAGCGGTTTGTAAATATGGGCCACAATCACCCAAAACCGTTTCAACAACGATGATATCAATGTAGTGACGACACAATTTCACGGTCGACACATCCCGGTAGATCTTTGACCCCTGTTTTTCCCAAGCTATCATTTGCCGTCTACATCGAGGCAGTCCTCCATAAATCCAACCCCTTATCGCCGGCGCCTTATTTCGCAACGATAATATCCTTATGAGCCTCTTTGCTCCTTTTACGGAGACCGGTGAATTCGCGAAACTTTCGCCGACTTGGGAAAAGTGTCTGAAGAATATCCCCTTTGTCTGATGAAGTTTAAAATGTTCAACTTTGTTGTGGTTGCCGGATATCTTTGAGAGGTATCCAGCTTATATTTTAACATCAATGGTATTTTCCTTTGTGAAAAGGTTGAAACTCTGATTAGGAACTACGTTTAAACATGAAAAAGTTGCCTTAATTTCTCATAGCTATATGTATTTGTCTTGAATCTTAATTATTCAGTTAATGTTTTACTCATCTTTCTTCAAATGGCTGATTTTTTACTTAATTTTGTTTTCATTACCTACCTATTTCATTATTAAATCAGTTTAATAAACCATGTAATTATGAACGATTCCAGCACTTATGTTATTACAAGCTTCCGCCTGCGACTTCGTCCGCATGGACATTCGGAAAATCCCTAGGGAACCTTTGAATTTAGGGAATTTAGGTGTAAGGAAGCTACAATGCAGTTTATCACGAAAAGAAAAAAAAAGAAAAAGAGTTGGGGGTTTCAGGGGTTATAATAATTTTTCCGGGGTTGTATGCATGGTACCCTAGCTATCATATTCGGCTTTAGGGGTATACCTGATTAATAATCTTATTTTTTCTACACCCATACTTTAAATCCTCTATAAACGTTCTGCAACAGTTCGCTTATAGCCAACATTATAACAACCAATGTCATAGTAAACACAATATCCGAGCGAGAGCATGTCGCGGTCCTCCCCGCGCCCACGACCGACGAATTACATTATGAAATTTCAACCTACCCATTGCGTATAAACTTTTGTTAATTATTGTGATGGAAAATGACCTCACTTTAAATGTGGAGGTCATTTTTCAATGTTGACGACTCTGTATGAAATATACAGGGAGAAAAAAGCAGGCCTTGACGAGTTTCTTGCCGGTTCTTCTCGTTACAAGGTCTCCCGCTTAGGGTTTGCGAACCGATGGCGTAGCTTCTATGACATTCACAAGTGCTTGTAACAGCCTAGACTGAATAAATTATTATATGATTTTGTTTGTTGTCCAGCTGGCCCGATCAAACCAGAGTCAAGTGGTGCTGACGCGGGTCAGTTTCGGTCTATCGGGCAACTTCAGCTGCGAGGTGACGGCTGACGCGCCCTCCTTTGCCACGTCTATCGTCTCCAATACGATGGAGGTTGTTGGTAAGTCTAATTATATGATTATAACAACCACCACAATATTGCCTTGATTTTTTATTTTTGTACCAAGTGGACCCCGCACAAAATGTTCGAAAAAAGCGTTCTATCAAAAAAATGTGCTTTGATTGAAACTATAAAGTTGCAAAGTGAAATAATGACTGGTTTTATAGAGATATGTCTTTTTCAATGTTGTAAGCAGAAAGTAAAAAAATATCGAAGCACTGAACAAGTTTTACTATGCGACCAACTCTGAAATCACGAAAAAAAATCAGCTGTTTCATACATTTTGGTATTTTCGTTATTAATTTTTGTATGAAACAGCAGATTTTTTCCGCGATTTCAAAGTTGGTCTCATAGTAAAAGTTGTTCAGTTTGATGGTCCCTATCTACTATATTTGGCATTAGAGGTTGTTTTGTAACACGTATACTAGGTATCGAAAACCCTCTTAATATCCAATCTGTTTTCTTGGCAGTACTTCCTCCATCGTCACCATCCATCCAGACCAGCCAGCACTACTATACGCCGGGGGACGTGATGCGTGCCAACTGCTCCGCCGGGCCCAGTCGTCCACCGGCCGAGCTCTCATTCTTCATCAACGATTCACCTGTAAGTTATAATTTTTCATAAATAACTTAGTTGTATATTACCTGTACCACAGAATAGATATGTACAGAAAGGACACTCTCCGACCGCTCCAGAAACAATTGCCTCACCCCATATCCCGAGAGTTCGTGTGCCGAATTGTGTGCTCGTTTAGTCATGTTGTTACTTATAAATACACAATAGACAAGTAGACTTGGTTTTAAAGCGAGAAAAGAACCCAGAAAAGGCAAAAATTCATGAACAGATAAGAATGAAATCCAGAAGCGAATGTTAATCTAATGAACAAGATGTTGATTTTGAAATGTTATATTTATCTTTCTTTAAGAGACGTTACATTATAAATTTGTCATAAGAAACTTTAGCCAGGACAGCTAGATTTGCAAGAAACATTACATAAAAAAACTGATCTGACTAACATGATGAAATAAAATATTGTTTTTAGTTGTTACAAATTTCAAAATATCTCCATGAGGCACGAATTACACAATGTGATCCACTGGTTTATCGAAACTAATTTAGCTGTTGAAATCGGTTTACTCAAACTTAATGCAGTTGTATCAACAAAAGTTTCATTGACTTAAAATTTTAATACTTTATTAGCATACGAAGCGAACTTGTACAAATCGACTTTGATAGTGTTTCTGAGGCACTATAGAAGCAAGTTTTAATGCTTCCAAAGCTTCTCACTTTGAGGATATTCCAACAGAATGCTTTAGAGATTTGCGTGCCTGAAACTCAGTTTCAGTAGCATTGTTCGTTACCCATTTTGAATAAAATAGCCAGGATATTCTATTTACTTGCACATAAATTATGAATTCCTACCTTTTGTGTACGGCTAGTTGTTACAGTAACGTTTTGTGGTTACATTTTGAGAAAAGAATTCACAGCAGTTTCGAGCATCTTAATAATGCACCTATAGTTTAACCAAAAATGTTTGCTGAAGAATATGACGTTTATTACTCTTCGTTTATTAAACTGTCTTAAGACTGTGATTAGGTTTAGTAAGGTTTCACCTATGTATGGCGCAACCACATTGAGTATGTCTGCAACAAGCTGAGACAATTCTTAGCCTACATAACCATATTAAAAAGAAGAATCCCACATAAAGTTAAATTAATGCTGTATAACTCGCTTGCTGAATCGTATGTTCAGTATGGTTTATGTAGTTACGGCCGTAGCTATAACACATACCTAAATAAAATATATAACCTGCAGGTACAAATTTTAAAACATATTGTATCAAATAATATCCGATGTAAATTTCATGGTGACGATAGTGGTCTTTTTATGCATTGTTCATGCATGCTCAAACCCAGTTCAAATATGTGTTTTAGAAAAGTCATTTCTTTAATGACGTTTTTAAAAAGGAAATAAATCACCCGGTGTATACGCGCGCGGTAGCTAGAAACCGGCTCCAAACGTGCTCTGCAAACAATGTGTACGGTAAAAGAACTACCAACTATCTCGTCCCCCGACTAATAAATAATCTGCCGCATGAATTATCTAGTACTTTAACAAACACTAATATAAAAAATAAACTCAAGAGCTATTTTTTAAGTAATTTAAAAAATATTATGTAAGTAGTGACTGTCATTTGTTGTTACTTGTTACACTTACGAGTATTACCTACCCAATTCCTAGTTTTTTTAATTTTGTTAAAGTTTTAATTTTATTTTATTAGTGAATGAAATTGCATCAAACAAACCTTAGTGGTTTAAAATTGTGATTGTAAACATTGTAATTAACATGTTTTTTAAAATGGTAAATAAAGAAAAAAAGAAATGAACGATGTCGTCAGAACTTAAAATTCAAATATACTTAACGCTTTATGTGACGATGTTACAAGCTAGTCCAATAAAACTAGCTTTATCGGGACATAATAAGATAACTGAAATTTTCTTTTTCAATGTCATAAATTAGTGTTAGTTATAATTAAAATAAAAAGAATTCAACATTTAGAAACTGCGAATAAAACTGAAAAAAAATAACTACTCAGAATACATTATTATTAAAACGTAAAAAATAAATGTTTAATTTTTGTCTAAAATGTCTAAAAAGACGCATCATAGCTTAATAAGATACAAGCATCATAGTTACCATTTTCGCTTCGCCATCTAGATATTGAGATCAGATGAATACTGTGAGAAAAACGAACATGCGAATTTGGATTCAGTTTAATTTTGCTATTAAGTGAAAGCGTTTTAAGACACCATAAAATTATACTAACAAGGTATTTGGTTAACTATTTTGCTTTTAGGAAAAAGCTAGGTAATGTACGAAATCTCATGATTTCTATATGAAACGGTTACCACCCCGGATTTCTTACATCACATATCTAATTAATATTTGACACTTAATATCAATATCCGATAAACTAATAAAAGCAACGAGTTTATTAATTATGTCCAGATAAAGCTAGTTTTATTGGACTAAGCTGCTTAGTACAGTTGTGGTGCTTGAAATAAAACCAAGTGCAAAGATTTTACTATTTGAATAGTGAAATAGGAAATGGCATACTTAACCTATATACAAGAAGTCTAGACAGTATTACCATACTTATGAAGTATTTTACTATCCTCTTCTTATACATATTATCCATCAATAAAAACTATTATACTATTAGAGTAGGTGTATTTTTATTCGGAGCATAAGAAAAACTTTATGATGAAAATTACGTTATGCAAGCAGTTGGTTACTAATGTATTAGATAGGGACTAAATTTCGCTAATTTATCATTAAAATCGTTTGATTCCAATGCACTAGCGACGACGTTAATGATTTTAAGATCCAAAATTCTAAATTCAAAATAATTTATTCAGTCTAGGCTGTTACAAGCACTTGTGAATGTCATAGATGATACGCCATTGGTTCGCAAACCCTAAGCGGGAGACCTTGTAACGAGAAGAACCGGCAAGAAACTCGTCAAGGGCTGCTTTTTTCTCCCTGTATATTTCATACAGAGTCGTCAACATTGAAAAATGAGCTCCACGTTGAGACCACTAATCCATCCATCCTAAGGCACTGAATTGAAAACTAATATCCAAAAGCTTTTCATAGGCCTTTACTTACAAAACTATAGACAAAAAAATACGAAAACATCGTGATAACGAAAGCCAAATAATCATTTTGGTCATTAGCAATAAAAAAGTGAGAAATCAAAACAAGGATTAGTTATTAATTCTATGTTTTGAGTAAGAAGTGCCATACTGATTGATAATATTAAACAGGAAAAAAATATATATGCGACGCCCTTAGTACAAGCAGACCCATTCCCACAGGCAGCACCCGTTCACGAGCATGACGCATGAACCAGCCATCGTTTCGCTCAACCATATTTGAGGGAACGTAACGACCCGCCTCACACGACACCACCGCAGAAATGTTTAAAGTGAGCATGACATACTAAAGCTACCCGCATTAAGGCGTCGAGTCAAAAAGCTTACAATACATTTTAAGTAGGTAGGACAATTCTCCCAATTTTCACATAGAATAGAAAAATCTACGACCAAGCTGTTTTATCAATCAAGACCTATGAAAGAACCACGGATTTTTTTTACAAGTTTGTCTTTATTTCTGGTGTTCCGATTGTGCCAATCACTATTTTTGTATATAAGTTAATATTGCGACGATCGTAAATTTTCTAACATAATATAATGCCTCATTTATTTATTAAACAGTGTTGTAGTTTTGGCTCGATACGACAAATTAATACTATTAGTCCAGCATTAATGTCATTAACTATCAAACAGAACTATCGATAGCTTAGCAAAACTATTACTTATAGTATTTCGAGTATTTACGATTGGATACAGGATAGCGTATAAAATTGCATAGCATAAATAAAAAGTATGCTTGAACCATTAAAATGCTAATATCCTGATAATAAACAGTTTACAAAAGTAAACATGTTTATAACTTAGGCTTAAACGCAGTGTACGTTTGCACATTATACGCGGAAACGAAAATCCAGACCCAAAAAAGCTTCGCTTTGTGCAAACTTTAGCTCTGAATATATTTTTACACGGCCACAGTTTGCCCATAGGATAAAAAGTGCAAAGTTTGGTGTAAAACCAGCGCCCTCTAACGGACACCCATTGTAGTTTTATCGGAAACCGCGCAAACCATAGTCACAAAAAGCTTTAGTAGGACGTCTACGAAAGCTTTTTCGTGACTATGACATGCTAAGAGTAT
The DNA here is from genome assembly GCA_943789525.1 of Agriphila geniculea. NCBI lineage: Eukaryota > Metazoa > Arthropoda > Insecta > Lepidoptera > Crambidae > Agriphila > Agriphila geniculea. The sequence continues at coordinate 2,045,095 of OX038880.1, forward strand.
AATAGGATAGATCTTACAAGATTAACCTTGTTGAAGTTGTAGAAGATGATTTATGATTAATTAATTATGTTAATTTAAGGAGGACAAATACGCTGGTTTAAGTGATTACTTTAGTTAAGCTTAGACTTAATTATAATCACTCCATCCAGTATATTAAGATATGGCCGACAGGTCTTCGTCATAACAATTCTTATAAGTATTGTAGCGTTCCCGTAGTTAGAGATTAGGAATCTAACTAACTTTATCTATAAAAAAAAATCGGTTGGCACTCCGGGAGTGCCGGCAGAAGTGAAAACTTGAATATTAACGTTTGCATTTTTGATATTTTGAAATTAGCGGCAAAGGATTAAAATTATTTATTTCCTATTACTATACAGTCACAAAATTCAATCAGTTTGTAATTAGAGAAAAATTCTAAAGATTTCGCGCCAGTGGCCTTTTAAACTACATGCACGCATTCTACGATTTAAATTTATAATCACAGAATATAAATAAGTCTATGATTTCACCGAAGAGATCGCTGCTATTAGTTCCATTTTCAAAATTAGCGCGTTGCTGGTGACACAAGTGTTTACATGACGTCTTAAAATGACGCGCCGCCATTTTCAACGCGCCCCGTAGAAAGAGGGGGGGATATTTCCGCCGCCAGCTGTCTTCTCTCCATCCGTCATATCCGTCTTACGCATTTTCGATCAGCCACGTGATTCCTGACGCGAGTTTAGCATTTTTTCCACATACAAAAAGCGCACAACGCCGCTAAAGAAGTTTTCACTTCAAAAATGAGGTAAGATAGTCAGCTTCACAGTATTTAATCTTAACATAATTATAATAAAGAAAAATAGAATCCTTTGACACTTCAAACACCTTATTAACATTTTGTCTCTTACTAAACCTTTAAGTCTATAGCACCAAAATTATCCATGGTAATATGATAGAAGCAGCCTAGTGCTACGGAAATTGAAATTTCCCGAGCTTTGGAAATTCCCGAAGCGTCAGCATTGAGGTTTTAAAACTTTTAACCAGCTACTGACGAATTTTGCGGAGCCGGCACGTTGCGCGATTAGCGGAGTTTTCTCATTATAATATTCGGAGTTCATTATAACTGCTAAAACGATTATCTCTGCACGTGTTATAATTCTGATTTGGCTTCCGCTAATCAAATTCTTCTAGGAATATCGCTAATTAGCTCGTTTGAGTCTTTATTTAGTAATCGTTATTGGCACAATCGGGGGGTACGGCAGTGCCCCGCCAAAGTCGAGAGAGAAACACTGCCGTACCATCCTTTACTGGAACCATTTCACCGCATTTTCAGGCCCCTATTTGAGAACCTCTGGATAAGACCAGAACGCAGAAATTTTCGTCATCCAGTAAGCTATAATTACATACTTAAAATCCAAAATTTCAAGTCTGTAGGTCATTTAGTTCCGAAGTTAAGCGAAAGCAAAGTTTTGCATTTATGACACTCACTCACTCACTCACTCATGATCATCAAAATAGAACTAGTACTTTTCATAAACTCAGAGAGCTGAAATTTGGTACAGAGTTAGGGTTTAATGGCCACATTAAGGGAAAATCTACCTGGTGACCCTGATTAGAAAACACAAGAGCCTAACCAAACTATTAGAGATTGACATACCGCCTTTACAAAAAATATTCAACTTAGTGGGCCGCTTCATTTGATCTCAAAAATCGAAAGTATCTGATGAAGAACCCTCAGCTGGTCTCAGCTGTATTAGAGATATGGTAATGCCCCCTTTTACTATTGGTACATCAAAAAATCGACTGTCATTGCAAAAACCCAGCGTAGTGGAAAGCATCAATACTACAAAAAGAAGTGAAATCCCACCAAAAACATTCTGTAAAAAACTAGCCAAGTCTCGATGGAGCTGCTTGTTTATCTCTAAAAAGTAATGAAATCTAGACAAAGTCGTGCCAAGTCTAAGATTCCTTACTGCGATTTCTTTATTATTATAGTTAATGTTGTGTGACATGTCCATTACGTTTTTAGAATGCTGGTCAGATCAGTTGGGTGTGTATAGCGATCTGAATCTCCTCCATTCACTCCCTGGATAGCCGTCATCAGATCACAGCACAGTACATCCTTCGCAGGAAACCAAGGCTTCAAAGTATCCTCGTTTGTATGTAAATAACACCTGGTATCCTTAGACAAAGTTGATGTGTGTATATTGGTATCACACACTTTAGGATTTAGAACAAAAACATTTTTTTTTTCATATTAAAAATATGACGTCATGACTCCTCTCCTAAGGGGAGTTTTTTCAGAACTGCGACTCAAAAAAAAGTATTTTGACCCTAAGTATACGTGTGCCAAACGGCTATACTGTACATCGATTTGCGTACGACTAGCACTATAAGGGTACCTACAGAACACAACTAACTTCGCACAGAATTAGGTCCTCATTAAAGCATTATACCAAAGTTGTGAAAAGCGAACTCTGCACTCTGCAGTTTAATTGCTTCGTGTAGTTTTTCATGTTTATCTCCTTGTTTGCAGGCCACAGTTTCCATTCTATTGCGCTTTTGCTATTTTTCTTTTACTTAAGCGGGCTTTATGAAAAGTTTTCGCAATTATTCCGTTGCATTCGTGGTGTTGAAAACATCACGTCGCAGCACTGAACTCTTTTCTGTTTATTATTTTAGTCCATAGGTACTTTTTATTGTGGTTGTATTTTTCACTACAATAATAATATGGTTTAATTTCTAGCATTTTGAGTTGGTCTGCAAATTTTTGACAGGGCTGGACCTCTCACAGCTATCACATTGTTTTTAGAAAGGGTTGAAAAAAACTGTGGCGGAATAATAGGAATGATAATATACGATTTTTAATATCATCATATACGTAGTGCTTTATAAGAAAATGACAAGTAACATTCAAATTGGCTGTCTGCAAATGTATTTGAAATGAGTAAGCGCTATCGCACACGGGCAACTTTTGTCTCCGCAACTTTTTTGTCTCTCACGTGATTTGTATGAAAAGTTGCAGACGACCGTGTCGCTTCGTGTGCGCGCTTCCATATAAACCCGTGGACTTGATGTGAGAGACAAAACAGTTGCTATGAGACTAAGTTGCCTGTGTGCGATAGCGCTAAGAAAATTGGATTCGTATGTTAGACCTAAGATGTTTCGAATAATAACTTAGTTTCATAAAATGAAACTTGTTGAAGGTAAAGATTAACACAAAGCAATTTTGTCTGATTGTATTGTTTTTACAAGCTTAACTTATTTTGGAACTAAAGTTCATATTCTTCAAACAATTATATTAAAATATTTTCAACGACTAACTTCTACTATCCTTAACAAAACTTCTCTCTATACTTAACATTTAAAAAAAAAGAAGAGAAAATAGTTATAAGTAAAACGCACACGGACTACTTTTTGTAGCTGCGATAATCGCGGCGATTTTTTCTAAGCAACTTTGTGAGCAACTTTTTGTAGCTCGTAAGCGTTTAAGCATTGAACTCTGAATTTTCTATTCTCACCAACAAAAAAGCTCAGCGATTAATCGCTCGTGGGCGGGAAGCCTAAAGGTCATGTGTCACAGGTTCCAGATATCAACTAGCTACGAGTATATTTAAGTTTAATTTAAATGTTCTATATTGCCAATTATAAGTTATCCGGAATTTATTCATAACCATTAAAACTTGCTAAAGCAAGTCAGCCTAAGATGGTAATAAACCAAAATTAGTTGACCAAAACAAGTTGTCTATTTGCTCCACCAGGTGACACCAGGGATGTACCAGGTGTTCCCAGCAGACGAAGGGCTGTTCCGCTCGGAGCTGTACGTGCAGGTCCAGCTGTGGCCCGCCCACTATGAGCGGGGGGCGCCCATCCTCCGCTGCGAGGCCAGAGTAGCTGACTTGTATAGGGATGACTCGGTAGTCGCCCTGTACTTCACCAATAGCGACCCGAAGATTGAAAGAGGTATGATTACTTACAAACAAAAAAAAACTGTGGTTATCTAAAACCCTAATACAAGTCCCCTAGACAAATGTCTTTTATTCGAACAGAATAAAGTGTCAGGCATTCAGTGTGTGACTTTTCAAAGCCTCCAGCCCCCGTAGCTTGAACACCTAAAAACAATATGCTATAGCAAAATCCATTATTATTTGACAGCTAAAAGCGATAAATCTCTCTATTATCATATTGTTATTATCGCAATTTGGTGGTCATGCTAGGGAGTCTGATTATCTATGGTTAGGAACACCTTGTCAGTTACATACTAATTTTGTTCTATTACATCAATTTTAAGAACGCCTCTGCTGAATTATCCTATGTTTCATCTTTCAATCCTTTCATCTCAATAGAAAGAGTATTTCTTTTTATTGAGACGAAAGGATTGAGTTTAAAAAACATATTTCTTTTGATTTACATTGATTCTGCTATAAGTCCTACTGAGTTTGTTTCCATTATTAAGGAAAGTCTGAAAACATACTTTTATGTAATTTTGAGGTAAGGAGTCAAAAGCATCAAATAGGTAATTATTCTATTAAACACATTCCAGAACAATTATTGAGAGAGGGAAATTTAAGCCATATACTTTATCATCTCAACTAAAACCTTCCCAATAATTTGTGGATAGAACTACCTTTTAATAAAAAATGTAAAAGATTTCGAAGAAACTGGTCAAAGCGAAATCGAGACAATTTTATAAACAGGAAAAAGATAGGCATGATAAAGTTACCCCTTTTTGAAAACTAAAGAGAAAGCTTTCTTCACAGCGAAAAGAAATTATAAAGTATAATAAAGTCGTCGAGATCGAGACGTACCCTTTCCAAGAATACATCTCATTTACTAAGAATTGAATGAGTTCATGGAAACTGCGTAATGTACGAAACTTTCTTGTAAATACTCATGTTAATTCGTACTAAGTGTAATTCGGAGTAGAGAATAGGTTGTTCCATTTTCTTTATAATTTCAAGTTTCGCTTAGTCATGTAGTCTGATTGTTATATCGTCTTCAAATAATATGTTGAATAATGGTATTATAACATTTTAGGAGATACTTAATACAATTCTATCCCTTTAGTTTTATTCTTATGCCTGGTTCAAACTGTCATTTATCTTCTTTTAGTAGGATCAGAGAAACTTTTTACGGCTATTTTTGGCTGGGTCTAGGACGGACTTTGTTTTTTATAGATCACACTAAAAGAGTTTCTACGAGCACTATAAATATAAAAGTTTGGATATTTATCCTAGTTCCACTATAAAATATTGTCTAAAAGAAGTCATTGTTAGTGATATAAAAAGGTTAATCTATCTTTACGATATGGTTTTGTTAGCAAAAAAATATCGTTATATTTCGAAACTTACTTTCTATATAATGTTTTTATTCCTATCTTTAAACATTTTTGATACCGTGGTGGGTTTCATTACTGAAATTTTTGTCTCTTTTTTTTTCAAATTAAAATATAGCCTACGTTACTTGCTAAGTAATAATGTAGCTTTCTATAAGTGAAAGAATTTTTAAAAACGGGTCAGTAGTTTTTATTTTCTTTCATTACAAACAAACAAATCTTTCCTCTTAATAATGTTAGTGTAGATAATGGACTATTTTCTTAACCCTAGAAAGCCAACGTTCCCAAATTTTCATGAGAAGTTAACCATTCGACTTTTTGACGAGTTTTTGAGAGTTTTATTTGCTCATTAATATAAAATAGTAATATATTTTGATTAGTTTCATTTTTTTAAGTATAGGATGTAAATTAAAGATAATTATTAAAAAAAATATGTTTATTAATCTTTTAATATACACACGCGTGTGGCACGTGTATTTTTAAACTCAATTAGGCACTTTAACTGACAATGAATAAATTAAGTAGAAAAATGTTTTTTTTTTTTTGGTTAGCTATACAGAAGAAATCTTAAAATTAGTAATTAAAAACAAACAATACTTAAAAATTTTAGCACAAGATGGCGGAAAGTCAACTGTTTGCTCAAAATACATAAGCTAAAAATTTGTAAAAATGCAGATACCTCGTCAACAAAATTAGTTATCGGCTGAACATGACCAGCACACGACACAGTCTTGCGATCACTAAGTTGGCACGAGGACACAAATCTGTATGCACAATAATTAAAAAGTTTCAGATAAATATTTATTCAGTGTTCGTCATTTTGACGAACGTTTGGGGGTTAACAAAACCTTTAGTTGCTTTTAAACTGACAGAGTTAAAACACAAAGTTTGAAAGCTAATAATTTATTAATTCAGGCAACTTCCTTATTTATCGGCATAGAATTGTTTCAATCAGATTACTCCGAAAATGAAGTTCGCCGAATCAGTTCAAAGTAACTGCGAAGCAATCTGGTCAAAATGATTTTCTAAGTTAATTGACAAAGACTGAAATTGTTAGCGTTTAAATTCTTCTCTGAAGTTTTTAGCGGTCTAATAAATAAGTTGTTAATGTTTATCAGATTTTTAGGGGTTATTTGGTTTTCAAAATTGAACCTGGCATGTGAGTCTAAATTATTTGTATTGTTTTATATATAAAGGGGTATAAATAAAAGTGCTTATAGATAAATCTATCACTAATCAAACGAAAATTACTTTCCCAAATAGCGTACCAAAAACCTCATCAGATATTTCTAATACTGACCCCAATATGTATTCAGTTATTACATTTCCAAATCATTTACCCTATTCTCATTTAGGTTTCAGCCATTCCTAATAACATTAGCGGCACCAAAGAGGGCATAGAAGCCAATGAATTATTGCTTCCTGAGTCATTTGCGAAGACAATTTCCTTCGGGATAACAGAGCAGCGCTGTTCCATGATAATAAATTTATCTTCGACGCGTAGCGAAACATCGTCGGCGCACAGTGGGGTCGGTAAACGCGAGCAATAAATTCATCTTTGGGATAATTAAACGAGATGCTGTTATTGAATGTGTAGTGGAAACAATAAATGTATCTAGTTGTGAGATGGATTATTTATTGCTGCTGAGTTTGTGCCAGAACTATTAAGCGTAAGTCGGTGACCTAGAGAAAGTCGATGTAGCCAATAATAGCATTCATAATAAAGCTTGACTATTTGAGTCTCGATATTTGTGGCAACAAAATAAAGTTGAATGTGAAATGAAACATCAAAGGGCCACTATAATAGGCAATGGCTTTATTTAGACTGGACTGGATTATCAAATTGTATTGTAACATTGACCAAGATAAATAAAAGCTACGGCCTATTTCCGTTGTCCTTCACTGTTTGTCCACTACTGATGGATATTGAGAAATAAAATATGGACTGGGGGATATCTGGAAGAAAAGTATAGAAAAAAATATTCTCAATATCCCCCAGTACGAGACAAAGGTGAGGGACACCGGGAATAGGTCAAAGCTACTGACTAATAATACTTACTCTACAACTTCATCTACGTGGACAGTTATTTTTCTATCCCTCAGGAACAGTATTTTTTTCGAGATTAAAGGTACCCTGTATCCTTTTCTGTATTCCTGACAACGTTAAATGCAAAATTTTACGATGTTTTGGTTTTACCTGAAAGCATAATAAACATACCTACTATCGCATTTATAATATTAGTTAGAATTATTACTGTTTCATTCATGTCAAAAACATACTGGTTTTGTAATATTCCCAGAGTTCACAATGTAATTTCCGCAAACAAATAAATCTAATTATCACGTTCCAAATCGTTTTTCTAACTTAAAACGCTTACCTTAATTGTATCCTTCTAAACTTCAACGGTATCTAAACAAGGAAAACTTCCAAACTCCCATAAAGCAGATAAAGCTTTAAGGTGTAATACATTTAGTTAATCTCGTCAGTGACTGAGATAGGGCTCAAGATTGCCTCTTAATTATACTATATTTGCATAATCGTAATTCTGCCCTCGAGCGCTCACGCGCCTCAGTGTGCGTTCACCTTATCGGGCAAATTAAATTACAAAGGGCTTTTGAGCCACTGAAGACATGTTCACTTGCCGCTTTTCTGCCTCTTAATAGTTATTAATTTCGTTTGAATATGAAAGAGGGTGAAAAATGATTTTGATAGAAAGATTTTTAGTCGGTAAGCTTTTTCGAGACATGAAAGACTTCGATGCTGTCAGACGTCTATTGATTTAACATTTTATTTGAACAACTTTTTTAACATTATTTGAGCAGATTTATATTCGTAATACTTTATATAGATTTTGATGCTTACACGGGTATTCTTCAGTAACAAGAAAATATACACATAGGTAATAATTATACACGGTAATTTCAAGTTTTTTAACGACTGATACGGATACATATTTTAAAACTTACTTTACCTACTGTACCATGGGCAACAGCATTGCTTAACCACTCCTAAGGTTAAAATTGCTTGTACAGTACTAGGCACGTATCTTGAATTTTTTTTCGATGGAGTGGGGATAAGTTCGCGCATGTCTTGTGAGCGACTAATAGCGCGCGTCCCTCTCCCGCCGCCCGCACCCCTCACCGCTACGCATGCCCAAAATACGCGTTTTGCGCAATCCCCACCCGATTTTAAGTCATATGCCTCTTACTGTACGCCGCGGCGCCCGCTACAATACAAAAGCTTAGTTCGTGCAGGGGCAATACGCGCGCACACGAATTTTGTTGCTAATTGGTTAAGCGACGCTGTTGCCCATAGCACTATTATGTATTCTGTGCCCATAGTACATAAAGTACCTACATAAGCATTACATAGTTAAAAGTGTTCTTTTTTTAGTTGCACTCTGTTACAAAGTATTATACAACGTGTAAATTAATGAACCTAAAATTGGAAAACCGTTTTTTCGACCCATTAATTAAACTGAACAACTTTTACTATTTGACCAACTCTAAAATCGCGAAAAAAAATCTGCTGTTTTACAATTTTGATACATAGTTTAGGGTATGATGGGACTGACATAACATGTGTTAAAAGTCCCTAAATCAATAAAGATTAAAAAAAAAAAAAAAAAAAAAAACAATGTAGTGGCGATGGGACGGAGACCCGAAATGAAACGATGTCTTGTGTAGAAGTAACATGTATTATCTTGGTAACATTCATCTTAAATACTAATCACTATCTTAGATACGTGCCACAAGGAAGGATGCCTTAAAGATTAGGGAAGACGATGCTTTTCCATAATTATCACGTATTATTAAGTACGTGGTGATAGTGTAATTCACCATATCACACCTCCCCTGAAAAGGCCAGGCATCCCTCCCCTGAAAGAAAACCCTTATTTTTTAAACATCTTAGTCCTATTCTTATGAACTATATACTCTTTATTATTCTTTAATATTTTTACATTAGTGTCTAGTTCCTCTAAAACTTCAAAAGGTCCTAGAAACAAATTATTTAATTTATTATAATTTTCATTCTTGAGCAACAATAGGTCGCCTTTTTTATAGTGTACTTCTTTGCAATCTAAATCATAATTCATTTTTCTATTCTGTTTTGATATTAATAAATTATTCTTAGCGTCTTTATGAGCCTTTTGTAATCTAAATTTTAATTCTAATGGATAATTGTCATATGTATATAAGGGATCTACTTTACTAACTAAATTACTAGGTATGTTGTAACATTTTCCAAAAACTAATTCATAAGGGGAGTATTTAGTACTAGTATTTACAGAATTATTATAAGCAAAGCACCAATACGGTATCCAGGTACTCCAATTTGCTGACTGATTCTGTGTTTGTATTCTCAAGTAACATCCGAGATGTTTGTGCCAGTTTTCTAGTGACCCTATACTCTCATGATGATAGGGGGTTGAATTTAATTTCTCAATATTTAACAATTTACATACTGTTTCTAAGGTGGAATTAATGAATTCCGTTCCACAGTCAGTCGCAATAACCCTGGGAATACCATATCGTAAAATAAAATTTTCAGTAAAAACCCTAGCAATAGTTTCAGCTGACTTATCAAGTATTGGGTAAGCTTCTACAAACTTTGTTAATTCACATTGGATTGTTAATATATATTTATTACCCAAATTATCTACATCTAATGGTCCAACAATATCTAAAAATAATTTTTCAAAAGAAGTAGATGCTGTAGTAGTTATCACCATTTTCTCTTTATTATTTTTAGTACAAAATTTCTGCTTTTGGCAATCTTCACAACGAGCCACGTACTCAGTTATGTCTTTTTGCATTTTACTCCAAAAATATTTTTTTCGGATATTCTTAGTCATTTTATTTCTGCCCACATGACCACTTGTCGGCAATAAATGATAATCATTAAGTATAACACGTATCAAGTCTTTATCTGTAACATGTTCAACTTCGTTATTTATAATACATAATCGCGGTAATTCTTTATGTTTCACGAAATCTTGGGCCAAAGTTTTAATATACTCTTTATTAAGCCCATTTTTTATTACAACGACTTCTACAATGTTATATTTTTTACATAATGCACTCAGATCTCCTATCGTTGCGTCTCGGCGCGCCTCCGTTAGTAGAGATTCCTGATTTATGTAAATAGTAGAGTCACTAAATAATATATCACTCGTTTGTGAAACGTGTTTTTTATTTTTTTCCAATTTTACGAAGTTTTTATATGAACAAATGTCTAACCTTACATCATTTTGTGATTTATGCATAATATCTACAACTCTTGGTTGCCTATGATCACCAAGGGGCTCAATCCTGCTACTTACAGAGGTAGTGGACTCATTATTTTGATCCATGGTTCGTTTCATTGAACGAGTTACTACTCCTAAAAATTTAGAATTCAGATTTTTTAACTCGTCTGATGTTATAATGACTCTCGACAGGGCATCTGCCGTAACGTTTTCCGAACCTTTTATATATTCAATATCGAAATCATATTCTTCTAAACACAGTCTAAACTTAGTTAAACGACTACTAGGATCTTTCATGCTAAATAAATGAACCAATGGTCTATGATCTGTTAATATTTTAAATTTTCGTCCGTATAAATATGGTCGAAAATGTTTCACAGCCCACACTACCCCTAATAATTCTTTATGAATGGTTGGGTAGTTTAATTCTGAAACGTTTAATTGTCTGCTCGCATAAGCTACGGGCTTATTATTTCCATTTGATAATACAGCCCCCAAAGCTACCCCTGACGCATCGGTTTGCAACCGGAAGATATTATCTGCTCCAAAATCTGGATAATCTAAGACAGGAGACGAACTAAGTGACTTTTTTAAGGTCTGAAATGCCTCGTGGCATTCTTTCGTCCACTGAAACTCGACATCTTTTTTACAAAGACGATTTAGTGGGTATACTATTGTGGCAAAATTCTTAATAAATTTTCTATAAAAGTTAGCGAAAGCCACAAAACGACGAATTTCATCTACATTTTTAGGTACGGGGAACTTTTCTAAGACCTCGATTTTACTGTTGTCTGGCAACACACCATTTGGCGTAATTACATGACCTAAATAATTAATTTCTTTCCTCAAAAATTCGCATTTGCAGGGGTTTAGTTTTAAATTAACTGATCTAAGCCTCTCAAATACACTCATTAAATTTTTATTATGCTGGGATAGGCTTTTCCCGAAAACGATTACATCATCAAGATATAAGAAACATATTTCATAATTTAAACCCGATAGAGCCATAGACATAAGTTTAGAAAATACGCTAGGACTCGTTTTGAGACCCATTGGTAATCTTTTCAGTTGATACTGCTTATCAGCTGTAAAAGAAGTAAACTTCCTACACTCTGGGGATAATCCTAGTTGATAATAACTAGAACTGAGGTCTAGATGGGAATAATATAAGCATCCCGAAAGGGAATCAATTATTTCTTGAATATTTGGCAATGGAAACTTTTCATCTACTATTTTTTTGTTTAAAAGTCTATAATCTATTACGATTCTCCACTTTTTTCCCCCGCTACTATCAGTTTTTTTCGGAAGTAATAATAATGGGGAAGACCATTCGCTAGTACACTCTTCGATAATATCCTCTTCTAATAATTTATTAACTTGTTTGATTAATTCACCCTTCTGAGCGTGCGGTATTCTATATGGTTTGACATAAACGGGAGATGCGTCATTTTGCAGTTTGATGTTGTACTCGTATAAGTTCGTAACAGATAGCTTATCACCCGGCATATGAAAAATATCTGCATATTTTGCACAAATTTTCTCAATAGAGCGTCTCTCTTCATCATCAAGATATGTTTTTAATTTTAGGAAATCGAATAGTTGTTTAACTCTCTCGACAGATTTTCCGTTTTTTGCATCAAAAGAGCATACAAAATAATCCGAGTATTTTCTAATTTTCGGGCTAAAGTTATTAAATTTTACGTCTTCTTCCCGTGTGTTCAAAAATCGGACCGGAATCTTTTTTCCATCTCCTACTACTACGGCGCCTGCTACAAATACGCCTGCAATGACTTCCTCTGCCAAAATGACACATTCACCTTTTATCTCTGATGAAACATATTTTACAACCTCGCATCTCCCTGGGATAGTTGTTACTATGTTACTACCTAAGCCTAATTCTAGACTTATTTTTCCTTGCAATGTTAACCACTTGTTCTCGTAGTTAATATTGCATCCATACTTCAGTAAAAAATCTTCACCTAGAATTCCGTCATTTTTACAGTGAAAGTCACTAAACACATAAAACTTATGCGTAAAATTATGATTTTTAGCACGTAAGTCTAGATAGACATAACCTATTGATATTAAATCCCCACAAACGCCTTTTATCTTAATTTCATCCTTAACTAATTTTACGTTACTGGACACTCTACGTAGTTTATTTAACCATTCTAATTTTAAAATTGAAATACTTGCCCCTGCGTCTACTAATAAAGAAATTTGATTTTGACTACATGTAAAACAAACAAAATTACCACTATCATAACTACAAATATCTACCTCAGTGTTATTCAGAACGAAAAAAATCATCGCTATGATGTTCACTCTGACGTTCACTCTGACGACGTTCGCTCTGATTCTCGTTATTACACTGTTCTGCGGAGTCAACTAAAAAATGCACATTTCTACGTTTATTATGAGGTGACGTAAACCTGGTGTTGCGCTGACCTTGAAACCTATTCGAGTTATTATAGTAGGCACGACCCCGACCTTGCTGACTCGTCGCGTTGTTACGTGACTTATTATGTTGTTGATAATTTTTACTTATCTTTTCATGTCGCGGGTTCGAAACATAATTAACATAGTCGTTTATTGGTGGTTTCGTAACCGAGTCCTCTTGCTCTAAGGCTATAGTAATCGCCTGCCTAACTGTGCTTACGGACCTAGACGCGACTATAATGCTTGTACGCGCATTGTTCAGGCCGTCAGCGAAACGCTTGATAGCCATTTTTTCATTAATCGGCTTTAATAAATTGTATGCCGATTCGTCTCCATTAGCCTGAGCTGCGCTCAATTCATTAGTCATTTTTTCTATTTCGCTACCGAACGCTTCTATAGTCCGGTTTCCTTGTCTACATCGTAGCAACCGTTCTAAAATTGCTGTATACGACTTAATCGGAATTAAACATTTTTTTATATCTTTTATTAAGTCTGCCACAGACGCATAGGACTTATTAATTTTTGTTTTGGCATTGCTAGAAAGACGGGTTTTGAGTACAAAATTAATTAAGAGAGGCTGGTCCTCATTTCTAAGGGTACTACTGTAATATTCTATCCCGTCTATTAGTTGGTTAATTTGGGTTTCGTCACTATCTACTACTGGAAGGAGGGTGAGTGCGACTTTTAGATCGAACGTGGCCATGGTTGTTATTGTTTCTGAATGATCTAAGTTAACAATTAATTCGATTTCCTCAAAAAGGCATAAAAATTTTGACGAGATTGCCTTTGTTATTTGTAATTCTACAGCATCTATCCCTTTTTTACATAATTCTGAAGATATTTGCTCAAAATTATTTTTTATTTCTTTTGCCCTTAAAAACTTATTCTGTCCCTGAGTGGAATAACGTTTATCTTTACTTAATTTAATAATAGAGTCTCTAATAGCTTTAAGCTCACTCAAAAGTTCCGACAGATTTGCCATAAACACACTTTAAAAAAAAAACACTCACGCACACACAAATTCCAGACGGCATAGTTCTATTAAATTGTGCTGGCTTACACGTTCTGCGCTGGTCCAATCGCCCGTCGAACCGCTCTGCGTTCAACCTCCTCTAAGAGTTGTGCGTTGAAATACCGTAGCAGCCTAAGTACCACGTAGCCTGCCAGTACTACGACGATGGTCAGCAGTAGGATTTCTGACAGTTCCATCCCAACGGCCAATGTTGGAGAGGGTGTTGACGCTGCCGCTGACTGTGTTGGTGATTGGCTAACTATAATGTTATCTTTGGATTGTGGGTTTCCCATAGTAATGGTAATTTTTGACTTACAGTTTTTTCCTCTTTATTTTCTTCTAGTAGACCCTGCAGCACTATTTTTCTCCGATGTTTTGTTGACTTTGCGGACTACTAGCGATTTGCGGCGCGGACTAGTGACACTGTCACGGTCGCCATGTAGTGGCGATGGGACGGAGACCCGAAATGAAACGATGTCTTGTGTAGAAGTAACATGTATTATCTTGGTAACATTCATCTTAAATACTAATCACTATCTTAGATACGTGCCACAAGGAAGGATGCCTTAAAGATTAGGGAAGACGATGCTTTTCCATAATTATCACGTATTATTAAGTACGTGGTGATAGTGTAATTCACCATATCACAACAATTTTGATATTTTCGTTGTTAATTTTTGTATGAAACAGCTGATTTATTCATCGCGATTTCAGAGTTGGTGCCATAGTAAAAGTTATTCAGTTTGATGGTCCGAGGAAATTGTTTTCCCATTAGGTTCATTAAGTAACTCGTTTTATTTACATCTACAATAATTCTAAACTGTTTAAATTTTGCCAACTGTTTACCTTATTCTCCTTTACTTCTACGACCCAAAGAGAATTATCTACTTACCTAAACTATTTCATTTTTATAACGTTAATATTCTTCTTTCACAGTTACATCTCCGGGGGCTGCGACAAAACTACAAGTGTGCCAAATTCTCCTAATTTTGATCGTCCTTGCGTGGGCAAACAACACTTAGATGTTAAAATAAATAATTAAAAAACATGTAAAATACTAAATAAGTTATTATAATAGGTAGATGACTGTATGTTCAGTTGGGTCGAATGGAGAATTTAATTATAGTTAATTGTACTTAAATGAGCTGATAAATATACCAAAGAATGTAAAGACTTAAGAATATTGTTGATTTAATACAAATATATATATGTCGGATGATTTTGTTGTTTAATTGTATGAACTGTTTAGTTTTTTATATTTTTTTTACTATAATTTTGCAATCTGTCCATCTGTCCTTATGGGTAAGTAACTAATTCTGGCGCTGCTCAACTGTAAAATAAAGGACATCTTTATTTATAACAAAGCATTTTCTGGATGCCTTTTATATGCATATAATATATTAATTTAGTAGAATTGGGTGTGTTAAAACACCCAAATTCTATTACATTTACACTAAGAAGACAAATATAACACTAAGTGTAGGTATTAAATTAAATAATTCTACCATTACATAATACAATTTACAATAGAGCCTGTAATCCTCCTAGTTAGCACTCTCTTCCTAAATATATTCTCACGGGGCGGGATAAATCATGTGTGTAGATGGGCCCTAGTGATAGTAAGGCAGTGTCTACACGCAATCACTCTAAATTGGTTTCATATTACTCTGCCTTTGTTCCTATCCCTATCAAAGACAACCTAAACACTAAAGCCTGCTGAATACCGCTTAATTAAATGACTGGAATAGATCATAGAGTAAATTTGCATTAGACCCATTATGTAACAATGAATTTCTATTACTTAGTTCAACAAAAACATTATCGCTTAGCTCGGCTTAGCTTTTAATACGAACCATTATCCTAAGAGTATGTAGTAGGTAAACAAAATTAATGAAAGCTAAGCTTACAGGTATTAGCCGTTCAATTAGAAGCAGACATGTTTCACTCAGGTGGGTTAATGCCCATCAGGATAGCAGACCGTCCGACGGGTCAAAGCTGCCTTCCCACTAAATGCGAAATAATAAACGATGAGGCCAAAGCTTAGCTATGAAACTGCGTCTATTTTTTTCAGTTTCAAGTGGCGTAGCGAAGATGGTTCAACGTGCGAGGTTGCGATAAAGCGGTAAGTTAGATACAAGCTTAGATGTAAAAATGCTTCTATTTCCAATAAATCTTAGTGGAGATGGAGAGGTAAGTAATCAGATGAGAGAGGAAGCTGAGCAGTGAGCGAGGGCAAAGCTACGAAACTGTATATATTTTTAACAAAGTGATGATGTTGTGAAGCAGGTAGGAAAGAAAGATAGCTAAGCAGTGCTTGGGGTTAAGCGATGAAACTATGTAGATATTTTGTGCGCCGCGTTAAGCGATGAAACTATATAGATATTTCGAAAACTAAGTGCGAAGCAAAGAAAGTAAGATGAAAAAGGCAACTAAATGATGTAATAAACTGCAAATCCATGTTAGTTTTCTTTGAAGAAAACTTAAGTTTGAACTTAAATGGCAACTAAATATTACTTGTAATAAATCTTTGACCTACTTTGCTCGCTTCAACAGAATGTAAAAAAACTAAGCTCCGTTTTTAAGCTAATAATATAGATTCCTCGTCGCTTAGCTCATCATTCTGTTGTGGAATGGTGGCCTAAGCACGGTTTAAAGCAATTCTAAAATACTGGTGGCTGAAATTACACGTGTTATTGCTGTGTGAGATAGTCCAATTTGAATTGAATTCAGGTATAATTAATTTAATCATACATAAGGTTTATATGATTTTGAATGATATATGTGGAATTTCAAAGAAAATAATATGTAACACAGTAAATTGTTCTTCAATAACCTAGCCGCCTTAATAAAACACTACCAGATCAAATATAAAATCCCTAAGGTCACAAAAAGGCTACATTGTTTATCGAAACCTAATATTGCATGTAACGTAAATGCCTATTACAAGCATTACAAAAGCTTTTGTTTGTATGAAAAAAATAACATTCAAGTAGTCTCATCTGGTATAGGTATTTACCATCAAAGCGTAACCAAAATCAGAAGGGTTACGCTTATTAAAATAAGAAATGCTTTTGACATTGGTTTGTCTTCACCGAGTCTCTTCAACTTTCAATTCAACTTGCGTCCGACGTATGCAACATTGCCTCGGAACCGTGCTCTTTCCCTTTCAACTTTCTGCCATACAAATATGACGTTTTTATGATAGGGCATGCGCTATTGAATGCAAAGAGCATGTTTCTGTTGAAAGCGCAAGAAGAACGGAAAAATGACTGTGTCAAGACACCTAAAGCACAGGGTAAAGAAAAAATTCTGACGGTATAAGGTGGTTCGATGAGCTCAGTAGCGATGGAAATAAATCAATTACGTTATATCAAGGACTTAGATTAAATTTTTTGATAATTTTGCACAAATAAAAGAGTAAAATGCATTTTCTGAATATAGTTTCACGAACTCAAACTTATAAGACGGGCATCTACCAAAATTGGCCACATTTAGCAATATCGAGATTCATAACTTATTGCTTATATTTGAGGCCATGAAAAAATATTTTAAATTTGCACTCTACTCCTCTATTTGCGCAAATCAACCAAAACTTTTATTCTAAGCCCTTTATAAAACGTAAATGGTTTATTTCTGTTCGTGGCGCTACTGAGCTCATCAAATCACCTTAAAAGTGTTGCATGTTTTCACCAAACAACAATGTAAATAATTCCAAATTAAAACAAAGAAGTGGTTTAAACAAAAGACTCCAAAGTGGGTAGAAAGTTTTCACAAATCCCCGTTACATTTAATTGAAGAGAGCACATTTAAAGTGGAACAACAAGGCCTTCTCTCGCTTCGTTTTTCACGTGGCGATAACATCACAACATTCACAACTGCAGGCCGAAATAAGGACGGAAATGTAATTAAAAACTTCATTTGGTTCCGTGGCTCCCTGAATGACGGACGCGCCACAGACTCGAGATTTTACAGATTAACAATTGAATTTTTGCGGTTTATCTAGAGGTAAATACTCGAAAACATTTCACATCATCATTATTTAGGTACACTAGTACACACAATAATAAAAACAACTGGGCTCGGTTCCCATCTAAGTACTAAAGGCTGGTTTACATTATCTTAGTCTTTAGTAGAGTGCTTTAGGAGAGTGCTTTAGTGGAAACATGTAAACGGTCGTCTTATGACTAAAGAGAGTAAAGTTCTAGTAGCTTTTCTACTCGCTTTCCAGTAGCACCCCCTGCGCGCCCGCTCACCCCCGCGTGATATTTTACTCGCACTCGCACTGGAAGCATGTAAATCGACATTTTAGTAGCGTCTTTACTAGAGTGCATTTGCCGGTGAACGCGTGACGTGTAATTGAATTAAATAATAGGTATTAGGTATGGCGAAAATGACACTCTACTGGAAGCGTGTAAACGGTCACTGGAAAGGCACCAAAACTACTAAAGCACTCGCATTCGAATCTACTCGCACGCTACTAAGCACTCTACTGAATACTAAGATAATGTAAACCAGCCTTATGAAGATACGGTTTTGTCTATATTTTAGTTTTTTCATAAATAATAGTACTACCCACTACAAAAGGCTAGTCTAGCTAGTAGGAAAACGAGTCATTGTTGTGCGTTTTTATATAAAAAAAAACTGTCCATTGTCACAGAATAGACATTTTATTCAGGCTTCAGTTGACATACGTTTCTTGCTAAATTAAAATTAATATAAATTCATCTACTTTTTATAACAACCACAAAGTCAAAATCAAACCAATAATTTCGTCAATATATGTTTTTTAACTTCATATCGTTGATAATTGTTCTAGAAGGAAATCTTTCTTTCGTTTTTTTTTCCTAAATGTTAATTTACTTTTCGATTAACTTAATGGTTGATCTTTTACCATTCAATTTAACATTGCCGAGCATTTATTATTTAGGCCAGCCGTTAAGCGAGTAATGTGGGATTCACACGAGTGACTAAAGCCACACGATTTTTGCCGCACGGCGAAAATCGATTATGTAGATGGCAATTCGGGCTAGGCCACAGGTGACTGCACAAACTTATCTGATCCGGTGGTCAAAACTGGAACTAAGTAATAACATAATAAGTTATATTGTTACCTAGGTTACGCCATCAACTACATAGACGACAGCGATGGCAAGTCACCGATGATGTGTCACCTGCGTGTGGTTTAAGGCCTGGGCACACCGGCTGCGTAGACACGCGCGTGGTCACGCGTGCGTAGACACGCGTGTAGTTACGCACGTAACTCCCTGACACACCGGGTTACGCATACGTCTACGCGGCACGCAACGCAACCTGTCCCTTGCGTACTCAGCTGCTGCGGCAGCCACCCTTGCGACTCTATTGCGCGATGTCAGACGAAGATTGAGTAAATGGACTAATTTTTTCGCACTTATTCAATTAGTTTTTCTTTAATATCGTTATTCGTTATATAAAAACAAAATAAAACACCACTTACTACCGGTAGTACCGGTACTATTTGTAAACAAATACAACTGAATGCGTAGTCACGCGCTTAGTTACGCGCGTAGTGACGCGCAGCAAAGATACGTGCGTGTTCGAATTTGTTCGCTGTGACGTCCAATAGGGAATGCCATTGAGTACAACGTCATCTATGCGTTCCGCTCTGCGTAGGTACGCAGCCTGTTTGTCTCATGGGAGCTGCAATGCGTAGGGTTACGCATCGGTCTATGTGCACGCGTACGTTACGCAAGCGGTATGCCATGTCTCATAAAGTTTCAGGCATTACAACGTCATGGTACGTCTACGTGCACGCTTACTTATACGCTTACGCATCCGGTGTGTATCGCTCTTTAATTTCACAAGTACAGTCGACCGTCACAGGTAACTAAAAATCGACCCATGGAGATATCCCTTAACGTTCAATAATGTACAACATATTATATTGGGTTTCGATCTACTCATCTACTTATCTATTTAATTGAATAATTTAATTATGGTTGTTGCCTTATTTTGAGCATTATCAGAATAGTGAATCGAATGCAATAAGAACATTATTATTATTTTAAAGATTAACGATTCAAGGCCCGGAAATGAGACACAATTTTATAATATCACAGGACACAATAGATTTTCTAACTTCTTCATTATGCATGAAATGTAACAAAATCCATTATTTTTAACCAAATATTGCAGGTGCTGATATTAACTAGACTGTGTCTCTGTACAATAGGTTATTGGATTAAAAATGCGTAATCCTTTTACACAGCATTGGTTTATAATAATGGTACCACAGCTGTAGTCCAATATGGTTAAGTGGATTATAATAAATACTCATTAAGATACGATAATAACATTAAATTAAACGTTAAGTTCAGGGCCTCGATTCTGCTACTGTTACCTGCCTGTAGCACACCTCCGCCGCGAAACAATACAAGCGAAACCGCAGTAGTTCCACCATGACTTATTTTTAGTGACCGACCGAAGTTTCGGTTTCGGTTTCGGCCAGTTTCGGTTTCGGTTTCGGCCAGTTTCGGCCACATATTGGCCGAAACTTTTTCCTAGGCCGAACCTTTGGCCGCAACTCTGTTTTTGTTAATTGTTGCGCGTCAATCGCCTAACTTCGGAGTTCACCAGCCGGCGTGTACCGGTGCGATCGTGTTGGGTTAAGATTACGTGGTTTAATATTCAGTTACTTGATTGATTTTAATTGTGAAAAATCATCTACTCTACCACCAACCATGTACACTGTATAAAACCGGTTTCGGCCGAAACTGGAACCAGGTATGAAAGTTCGGTTTCGGTTTCGGCCGGAATTTCAGTTTCGGTCGGACACTACTTATTTTCTATCGACAGCGATATATTTTATGACGATCACATCTACATAGCGGTTTCGCGTAATTATTTTTGTGGCAAAGGTGTGCCAAAAAGGTCCGACCCGATCGGGCGGAATCCCTAGGAAAGAGACATCATAGTTAAATCTATGCGTTATAACAGGCTGTTTTGCATCTGTTTCTCTTGTCGTACAACTGAAAATTCATGGCGGAAGCTACTACGGTTTCGCTGGTATTGTTTTGCGGCGGAAATATTCTTCAGACGTTAACGTAACAATCGTGTCTTAATATCAACGATGTTTCAATAGTTGCATATTGACACAATTCTTAATACTAAAGCACAAAAAACAATATTAATGGAACACCGTTGAGACACGTTACCTTAACACTAGAAGAATCGACGCCTTGTCTTGTTGCACTGAGGCCCTAACTTACGTTGCTATCGTAACCGCTTTGATTTGACACATGCATGTGATATATTGCTACTTTTCTGTGGTAAGTTTTCATTTGTGCTAAAAAGAAGGAGCAATGTATCACATCCATCTGTCAAAATCAAAGTGTCTGAACTTCATTGTTTTTAGCCGATAGAAAGTATTGTTGTTAAGCATTCAGTCAACGCATTTTTTCTGAGGATCGCGTAAAGGATCCTCAGAAAAAATGAAAAAATACTTAGAAATTGTATAGTAAATATAATTTGTATGGCGAGTGATTTTTTATTGGCATCTTCAATTTACTCCACAAATCGGCTTTTAATAAACAATGTATGAATTCATAAGTGGTCTTATGATTAATTATGTATGTTTAGTTTAGGCTAGTATGTAATGTTATTTATCTAGCATTTGTATGTCAATCAAGATTAGCTGTAATGCGACAAGTTAATGCAGCCTGATATGAGATATTGCTTAGTAAACTTAAGCTCCAACTTAGTTATGAAGGGATATAATGTGAATTAGCCTCTGAATACTACATTATAATTCCATCATCATCATCAGTGGGTGTCCCGACAAGCTTCCCCAAAAGATCTCCACGACGATCGGTCCTGCGCTGCCCGCAGCCAGTGGCTTCCCGCGACCTTCACCAGATCGTCGGTCCACCTTGTCGGGGGCCTACCCACGGAGCGTCGTCCGGTGCGCGGTCGAAATTTCAGAACCTTTCCGCCCCAAAGGCTATCGGTTCTTCCCGGTATGTGTCCCGCCCACTGCCACTTCCATTCATTTTAATTTTATTAATTGTTTTTGTTTTGCTCGTTGAAAGATATGCCAAAAGAGCGATGCCAAAAAATGACTCACTATAAATAATAATATGGAGTGCCCCAGGCACTTAATCAAAACAAAATTGGGGTTATTTCGAATTTGTTGTTACCAAACCAGAATTTTTTTTGCGTCGTATTCTAAAATCTAAAATGGACAATGTTGTAGGTAATCAAAAAGTCTAAGTACGTGAACTGTTCACCAAAGAAACTAAATTCTCACCAATAACTTTGTTGGAAACCAATGATTGCGTTCATAAAGGCTTGCAACTTGCTGAATAAGATTTTTGTAAAGTTGCTATAAAGTCCTAAAGTGTATCGTACCTACCCAAAATTGGGCTGGACGATTCCCCGTAATTATGCCATGGCTCTATGAATAAATTACGTTGGTAATGAAAGTGCGTCGGGCGCTTTGTAACGAAAGGATGGCAGGTTGAAATTTTTAAATTAAATTTCGCAATTTCATGCTGCGTTGCCTTTTCACTGTTAAACTTTGCGACGATATAAACTTCATAGTTACGACGATATAACTACAAATTAAACATAAGAATCGCTCGGAATAAACGCGGTTTTTCGACACGCACACATAAATACCTCCGTACAAGCAATCTCGGACCAAACTGAGTCAGTTCTTTTTTTATTCACAACGGAATAGTACTTGGCCTTCAACTCACCTGATGTTAAGTGGTGGCCCTGATGTAAGGCCGAAGGTGGAAGCGGACTACACCCGGAATCCTTATCACTGAAGAACTGGTTATCTTACCCCTTAGAAATTGAACCCGGGACCCCTGGGTCTTATACAGGTGGACGAATCACTAGACCACCAGAGTCGGCTACAAAGTTGCTAGTGCAACAAAACAATCGCTGGAATTATTTTAAATAGCGATGAAATATTAATCCCGTTAAATCATTAAGTCACACTAGACTAGATCTTGGTTTTGCTTGCATTCACCTGATTTACAATTAAAAAAAATCAAAAAGAAGTTGAAAAAGTAAAATCCGACTACGGACAAATCGCACTCTAAAAATAAGAAACAAGAAAATAAGTCTAAAATTCAATAAAAGGATAACCGTGGTCGCATGCCTCCTCCAGAATATAACTGTTCGTGTTGTACGACGTGTCTAGGAAAGTAGCATGCGACTACGGTTATCCTTTATATTGAATTGTGGACTCGAATATTTTCTTGTTTCGTACCTACTTTTTAGAGCGCGATTTTTCCGTAGTTGGATTTTAGTTGTTAAACTTCTTTTTAGATCATTCAAATGGTTTATTTAGAAGATATAACTCCAATGAATGTTTATATTTTTAGATATTAACAAAATTACATTATATTTATCATCTGAAATAACCAACATAAAACACGTAGCGCATGTAAAAAACAGTAACATAATTTACCGCCTGTCGAACTAAACAGCGCATTAAAATTCAGGTCGTATCAAGTTATTTGCGAGCCGAAAAAAATGGAGAATAATGCTTATTTTTAATAGCTCTGGCCGGTCCAGCGATTTTGGTTACACATTGTTCGTGTAAACGACCATTTGTGGCCCAAAATGGATCGTAAAATGGATTTTATGAGTGGACAAGTCCGCTGCCACTTTCGACCATTATTCGACCGTTTTGGAAGAGAAATTAAATTAATCGATGTCAACCGAAATTTGCATGGCATCGAAAGTTGATATTGGTAACTTAAATTGTCGAGGATTTTCTTTTTATTGATAAAAATCTACCACTTATAATTAATACTTACTGTTGTATTTCTCTTAAATATTCATTACATTCACTTCACCATTAACTACTTGTTATTGTTTTCATGTTCTGACAGGTGTGTCAATAATTCTGATTGGCCTACTTACCCTCAATACTATTATTCCTAAAACTTGGAGTATTGCGTATTGAGACACCGATTATTGAAATATTAAATTAATTTGTATTTTTTATAATTAAAGTTATAATTAAACTTCTTAATTTTTTTTATATATTACTAGCGGCCGCCCGCGACTTCGTCTGCGTGGAAAGTTTTTTTGTTTCCCTCGGGAACAATACTTTTTTTCGGGATGAAAGGTACCCTATGTCCTTCTCTGTACCCCTGAAAACGTGTATGTAAAATTTCATGATGATCGGTTCAGTAGTTAAGACGTGAAGAAGTAACAAACAAACAAACAAATAAACAAACAAACGGACTTTCGCATTTATAATATTAGTAAGGATTTTAAAAAATTGCTTAATGAAAAAAAAATCGTGAGGTGTGGGAAGTTCTGACTTCGTTCAACCACAGATAACATCAATGTCCAACTATGACAGCCATCTTTGTTATGTCAAGCATGACCAATAGGAAAGCAGGGAGACATCTGGAATGTTCTCGCTTCTTTGAGTAGCTTCTCGTTGTTTATTTTGCTATAAATACGACCGATTCGTAAAATTCCTTTTTCTTTCCTTGAAATCTCGAGAAGTGCTACTCGTACTGAATAGTAAATCTATTAATTAACTAACCTTCCCTGTGTTCTCGTGAGTCCCTGAATCTAGGGGTCGTATCTACGGGCAGGAGTTCCCCTACCGGACCCTCCTGCGCCGCCTATCGCTACACTTCCGGGCACCTACCTGCCCGTGCCACCACCTGCTGCTTCCGGCCTACCCCGGAGCATCACCCACGCCGAGCCTGCGCACCCGCTTCACATCGAGCCCACCCTCACTCTACCGAGGCTGATCCTTTCGCTCTACTCGCGGGTGTAGCCCTCGAGCTGCGCATCCTCTGCTGCCTCCTCTAGGCTAAACCGCAGCTAAGTCCCCTTTTATATTTACTGTAACCCTGAGCGAAGGTTGTTCCATCCCTAATTTAGTTCAGGATTAACAACTTCGAACATTGCGTGCAAAATTGGAAACTAAGTTAACGGAAGTTGCAGTTATAGCCAGTGCAGTATCGCAAAACTCTTTCTACGTAAAGTTTAACTGGAATAATTTATGGTTATCGAAATCTTTGGTAACTCGCTAAACTATTGTTTCAATCGGTATTTTAGTACCTACTATCACACCTACTCTAGCGGTTGTTCTTGACGTACTTGACTTATTGTTTTATGTGTTTCTTTATCAGTGGCCCTACCATGAGTTGATGCAAACTGTTTACGTTACAGTAAACTATCGGATATACTGCTCACAGTCAATGCGAATGAAAGAGACAAAACGATAGTTTAAGGTAACGTATACAGTTTGCATCAACTCATGGTAGGGCCACAGGGCATAATGGGACACAGAGAGTCCACAGTGATCCTTTTCGGGGATTTCTTATCCACGTCCGTCGTGTCAGTGCTTGGTCTTCTCACCAGCCTCCTGCTTACGTAACTCAGTTGGTAACAATTCTCGTTTAAAATCGATTTAAATCATTTGTAATTCATTTAATTTGACAGTTTCAGTTGCAAACTAAATATTTATCTTTGATCATGGTTAACGCCTTGCGAATCATAATTTTTTTTTATTCTTTCCATACAACGCATGCCGTGGCAGTCTTTAATTAAAACATCACTTATGATCGTATCCCATAGTCATAATCTTGACTTGTGTAAGGTGAATATACCTACTTGTTCTTGTCTTTAAATAAACAATATAAAATAAAACAAAGTGCTATAATAACACCATGCTAATAAACGAAAATGTCTAATTTCATATTTCAAACGACAATTATTAGCAACATAGTTACGTAATCCAAAGTCAAAGTCAAGTCAAAGTCAAAATTAGCTGTATTCAAATAAACTTAATTATTAAGTACTTTTGAATCGTCTATATTTTCCTACCACCCGTTCAAGACTTTTTTAACTGACAAGAAGAACGGGCGCAAGAAACTTATCAGCTTTAATAGCAATAAGTAACGATATTTACAAACTTAAATATATCGTTACCAATAATCAGCTGATTACGTTGCTTGTAAAATCGAATCGGCACCACATTGAAATTAGGTATGCAATTAGATGAAATTAGAAAAACAAAAAACCGACTTCAAAAAACCTATCTGGAGCTGGAGTAAAAATTCCTTTTTTTTATTCTAAAAGCCCCACCCGACTTCAATAGACGTGTTTTTATTATTACAAATATTATTTCTTGCTTTTTAGAGTTAGGTTTTTTGAAGTCGGTTTTTTGTTTTTTTAAACAATTTTTTATTTTTTTATTTTTAGTGTAGGTACCTTTTGTATTAGGTAGTGTAGGTATATTATTTAGGTAGAAAAATCGGCTCAGCCAAACGTGAGTTAATCGCGGAGAAACATACATACATGCGGGTCAAACTACGAACCTCCTTTTTTAAGTCGGTTAAAGAACTACACTTAAGATATCCCTTTTCAAACAAAAAAAGAATTATCTTATTCAGTTCATAAACAAAGAAGTTATACGACTGATCATCGAGGTAGTTCACACAAAAATCATACTATTTTCGTGCTTTTTTCAAGATTACTTGAAAAGTACTGAACCGATTTCAAAATTTCAAAAAATGGGACCAACTTGAAAGTTTACCTAATGTAACAACGTTTGAGTTATTTCAATCGGTTCAGCCGTCTTCGAGTAATCGGTGTACATACAAAAAACAAAAAAAAAAAAAAAACGGGTCGAATTGAGTACCTCCCTCCTTTTGAAGTCGGTAAAAAGAGCCCGTGGGTAGGCCCCCGACAAGGTGGACCGACGATCTGGTGAAGGTTGCCGGAAGCCACTGGATGTGGGAAGCGCAGGACCGAACGTCGTGGAAATCCTTGGGGGAGGCCTATACCCAGCAGTGGGTGTCGTGCGGCTGATATGATGATGATGATGATGACTAAAATCAACCAGCAAGTCGCTTGCTAAGTCGACCCGTGTAAATCTCGCATTTCTTATGCTTGGGTGGTCTATAATTTAATATTTAAGCTTTTGGTTTTAATATTCTCACCCTTTTAATTCTCTAATTAGTAAATAGACCTTGTCTTCTCTCGCCAATATAATACCTAATGATTTTACAAAATATTGTTTTGAAACCGTTTACTTTAAAGCAAACAGACCTATGTAAGCAAAACGCTGTTTACTGTTCTTAATATTTACCTTTGTTATGTTTGTGAAATTAACAAAGTCTAGATAGTTTAACAATTAATTAGTAATAAATTAACTAAAATAAAGTCAAATAGAAGATCGAAAAATAAGCGATTTTCTATTAGACATTAAATAGAAGTTTAATCAACATAATTTTAGTCTGTCAAATTTAAAAATTATATACTTAGCTGTTTCATCTTAATTAATTGTCAAAATATTTGGAAAAGTGTTTCAATAGGGAACATGCATCAATTTTTTTTTGTATCAAATTCAAAAGTATGATGCGTGAGATAATCAACTGTAATATTAAAACTTTTCTATTGTCTTTTTTTCTCGTGATATAGTTACTTGAAGTTAGCACGCAGCAGCACCCGCCGAAAACGCTCTATACAAAAAGGTCGACATTTGTGACGTCACTCATGTCACGTTTCAGTGCATTAGTATGGAGTTAGCCAAGAATTTTCAAATATCTCCCTAAATATTGCGTTTAAGTACATATGTGTCATACAAAATATTATTTCTTATTTGATGTTCTATCCGACTGTTAAGTGCATTATATCCGAAAACGAAAAAAAAAATTCGTTATTTTCCCTAGTGTGATAAAACTAAAAGTAATACATTTTATTTTTTATTTTTCTGTTCCATCATGTTTTTATACGTGTCCGCAGCGATCAAGCTCAAATTTATCAAAATCGGTGACTTATGCATGTTCCCTATTGAATGTCGAGGTAATTCATCACATTGGTGAAATAACGCTAGCTTGTAGCGTAAGAGTAGGTTAAACTAGAAAATTTTCGACGATGCCACTAGTAACTCAGTAGCACAGTTGCATGAGCTTTGGACCGGAGTTCCAAAGGTCGTGGGTTCAATAATTCTTGCCTGAGAATATAATTTGGTGCGAGTCGTTTTTTTTTTAGTATATTATTTAGTCTATATACAGGGTCACTGGAAATATGACGTATTCCTGCTAAATGATTATATATGAGGTCAAAACAAATATTTCTTGTTATATTACTTTTTCTCAAAAAGTTCATAGTTTTTGAGTAAATTAAAATTAAGTAATTTTTTACCAAAAGTACGTTTTCATATACAAAAAATTAACATAAAAGATAACTACTCATTCGATTCCAGTTTTTTTATTATTTTGGTATAGAATACAGTCTAAATGTTGATAATGAATAAAAAAAGTTACAAAAAGTACATGTGTTTATAAAAAAATCAATCCTTAAAAACATTTTTTTTTTATTTTTTCAGATTTTTTAGAAAAGGCAGCAAATATCTTTAAAAAAATCCAAGTAACTAAGCGTGAATAATGTTTTAAAAACATCATCATCTATTCAGCTTTCAGTTGAGGTATAAAACTTAATAATAACTTAAATAAAAAATGAGAAATTAAGACTTAAGTGAATTGCAGTCCCATTTCATGTTGCAAAAATTTCCTACTTCGAGCGCTTCGGAGGTGGCCGTATTACCCTACTTATATCATAAATGTGAAAGTTTGCTTGTTTGGATGATTGTTAATCAATCATGCAAAACGGCTGAACGGATTTGGATGAAATATGGCACACAGATAGTCTAAAAGCCGGATTAAAACATAGGAGATACCATAATATTGGTTAAAAGTTCCCTAGGGATTTTCTCGAATGTAAATGCCGATGAAGTCGCGGGCAGAAGCTAGTTTGCCATAAATGGTCATGCTCACTAAAAATAATAATAAGAAATCTAGGGGACAGGATTATTTTCCGCCGATGAGTCAAAATTTTTACGGACGGCATCAAAAATAACCATGCATATCAGCCATTTTTAAAGCCTTTATGCCAGGCCTTCCTTTTGGCTTGTGAATGAATAGAGCGGACGGGCCATAACCCACCACGTGGACCCAATGTGGGTTGGTCAGTGTTATCGACTGTAAATGTAGCCCGTACCAACGGCTCTATGTAAGGTACATTGTGTTAACACCGACAAATCCACATTGGGCCCATGTGGTGGGTTATGGCCCGTCCACTTTATCCATCCACAAGCCAAAAGGAAGACTTGGCATAAAGGCATTAAAAATGGCTGATATGCATGGTTATTTTTGATGCCGTCTGTATAAAATTTTGACTCATTGGCGGAAAATACTCCTGTCTCGAAACTTACTCGGACGAAAGTATTTTTAGTAAGCACGACCATTTATGGCAAACTAGCTTCCGCCCGCGACTTCATCCGCATTTACATTCGAGAAAATCCCTAGGGAACCTTTAACCAAGATAATAGTGTCCTCCTATGTTATAATCCGGTTTTTAAACTATCTGTGCGCCATATTTCATCCAAATCGGTTCAGCCGTTTTGTGTGATTGATTAACAATCATCCAAACAAGCAAACTTTTACATTTATGATATAAGTAGGATAATACGGCCACCTCCAAAGCGCTCGGAGTAGGAAATTTTTGCTACATGAAATGAGACTGCAATTTACTTAAGTCTTAATTTCTCATTTTTTATTTAAGATATTATTAATTTTTATACTTCAACTGAAAGCTGAATAGATGTTGATGTTTTTAAAATATTATGCATGCTTAGTTACTAGGAATTTTTTAAAGATATTTGCTGCCTTTTCTAAAAAATCTGAAAAAATAAAAAATAAAAAATGCTTTTAAGGATTGATTTTTTTTATAAACACCTGTACTTTTTGTTATTTTTTATATATTATCAACATTTAGACTGTTTTCTATCCCAAAATAATAAAAAGACCGGAATCGAACGAGTAGTTATCTTTTATTTTAAATTTTTGTTTTTGAAAACGTACTTTTGGTAAAAAATTACTTAATTTCAATTTACTCAAAAACTATGAACTTTTTGAGAAAAAGTAATATAACAAAAAATATTTGTTTTGACCTCATCTATAATCTTTAGTAGGAATACGTCATATTTCCAGTGACCCTGTATATAAAACTCTAAATTGATTGATTGATTGTTGGGATAGGTGTAGAGCCCTAACAGCTGAAAGTAGAGACACCATTTTTGGAGGGTAGATACCTTTTATGATGTAGATGAGCACTAAGAAAGGATTTTAGAAAATTTCCGTTATACAGGGTGCTACAGGTTGTTCAAGTTTGTATGAGAATTTGTATAGGGTTGAAGGTAGAGACACCATTTTTGGAGGGTAGATACATTTCATGGTGTAGGTGAGCACTAAGAAAGCATTTGGGAAAATTCCCGTTATATAGGGTGCTACAGGATGTTCCAGTTTGTATTGGGATTTGTCTATACAAATATGCTGTCTCTATCTCCAGCCCTATGACTGGAGATAGAGACACCATTTTTGGAGGGTAGATAGATACCTTTCATGGTGTAGGTGAGCACTAAGAAAAGGTTTTGGAAAATCCCTATATACAGTAGGGTGGGTCGCTCTTGTATGGGGAATTATTTTTTGGATCTGATTGTTTTGTAATAGTAATAAAAACGTGATCCACCTCTAATAATTAAAAAAATATCAAAAAATAGCATTCTAAGTGGTTTCCTTCTACCCGCGCATTGACTTTGAAAAACTGTTTTTTTTTTTTTTGTGAATTGTTTGGACTACTTTTTTTCGTGACTTTAAAAGAAAGTCAAATATTTTTTATTAAAAAATACACAGTTTAAGGACAACAAACTATAATTCAACATGAAAATTCAACATATTAAGTGCAGAGAAAATAAAAAAAAATCATTAAAATAACGTTAAAATTTGTTAAAAATCTTTTTACTTTCAAATTTGCTTTTGTAAACGATTTTTAGACTTTATTAAAACATAATCTCGTATTTTTGTGGCAAAACTGTAAAGACACCTTTGTAACTGTCTTTACAGTCCGTTCGGCAGCTTGGGTATGACATGGTAGTCACAGAGAAAGGACTTCAACATTACAACAGAATTGTAATGATGAAGTCCATGATTCCGCAACAGAATGAAGAGTTTCATCCGAAACATCGCTTAATATGGTGACTGATGAGAATAAGTTTACTGTCAGACAATCAGTTCTATGCATGAAATGTTCAAATTGATCTTTAGCGCTTCCAAGACCCGAAGCTGACTTGAATTAGATGCTGTTAGCAGCGAGTTCTCGCACGTGTGTCTGTTCATCAGATAACATAGCCAAAAGCCAGTTCTATCGGATGTGCAAATAAGGCATTCACCTAATAACAGGATCAACAACTGTTTTCAATTCTTCTCGAAATAAATCAAGAATAAAATACCAATTTCCAGAAGTGTCTTGCCCCATTTTTGCTTAACGGGTGTCCTTTAATTTAGAACCAAATGGGAAAATAAACTTTAACTGCGAGTAGGTCTGTCAGTCGAAACATAACCGCAAGATCATATTAGCCTTTGTAAGCCAATCTGGCATGTGACAGTTTTCCTGGTGAACGATTGGACAAATCAGGAGGACACTTGCCACTTATAATAGCAGATGTGATCCATAAAAGTAGCTTTGATCAGAACTTAGGTATTTATTTAACTACGGAAATATTTGGTAACATTACTTTAATCTTTTCAATAGCAATACGCTTTCTCCAATCGTCCAGCAATTCCCCTATAAAACCTGAATAAATACAAGGTCCTGTTGTGGTGCCATCATCAAGCTAAGTCTAAGTGGGTAGTTGATGTCTTCTGAAGCTCCAAAAATAGGTCAATTTGTGGCTTTATGGGTATTATTCGAAATTCCCATGATGCACCAATGTTATATAACAAACAAATACCATGCAAAATATCGACATAAGAAAGTGGCATTTACTTTACGTAGGTGGAGTACTGAAACAATTACGTGCGGAAAGGAGATTTTTCATCAACTCTCCCCTCACTCCCATGCACTTCTCGCACGATTAGACTAGAAGATTTTTATTTTTATTATCATTTCTAATTATATCTTTTATTTTTTAAGCCATTTACCATCATTTTATGTCGTTAAGATTTTGAGATAAACGGTCTAAGAAAAGGGCAGATTTGTAGCAATTATCTGAAACTTCAAACGAAATGCGCGGGTAATATAACGCATCAAAAAAATATCAAAAAAATACTAGTTTTCTAGTCTACAGCCAGGTCACGTTTTCAATACTATTACAAATCAAAATTGTAAAAAAAAATTTTTCGACCCACCCTAATATACAGGGTGCTACAGAGTGTTCCAGTTTGTGCATATTTTTTATGGGAAAATTTAAATGTGTGAAATTAGGTCTACTGATAAATACCTAGGTCTATTGGTAATCCGGGACTTTCAAAATAAATTCACATCTACCTTAATCACGCGAACGAAGTTGCGGGCAAAAGTAGTATTGTATAAAAATAACATTGTGAATGCTCAAATCCCAAATTCAGAAATAATCTTATTCTAACTTAAAATGGGAAAACACAATAATAATAGTTATTGTAGCATACCAAAATTAATCTCGATCTAATCAGTTTTTAAAAAACCGTGACATAAATTGTAATTTTTACACTTTTTATTGTGTTTTTATCCTATTTAACATACTTATATTAGTAAGAAGTAAAGAGCAGTTTACTGGTACTCGGTGACTGGAAAATCTCGCGTTAAAGTTAAATTAAAAAGTTCTTAGCGCTTTTTTCGTCGTGCTATTCAAAGTGTCGACAAAGTCCGTCATATTGGAAACACGTCGAACATTTTCCGATGTTTTTCTTGTCCTTTTCTTACTTCAAAAAGTTTTACCCACTGTTTCTGCGGAGACTTATAAACAACACTAGTGACACTTGGTAAACAAGGAAACAGGTATGCAGTTCGTTTTCTGGGGTAAGTTTAAAATCGATCTTATAAGCGCCTTTTTTAAAGTCAAGTGACGATAAAGCTGTAGGTAAACGCGCACTACACCCAGAATCCTCACTACTGAGGAACTGGCTACCTTACCCCTAACCGCCGGAACACAACAATTTTTAATTGTTGTTTTAGCGTTAGACTTCAGTAAGATGGTGGTAGCTATCCAGGCGGACTTGTAATACCACCGAACAAACCGAGAACAAATTGTACCTCACCTGGGAATCAAACCCGGGACCCCTGCGTCCTATACGGCGCGAACCACTAGACCACAGAGGCGGTTAACTATAAGAAGTCAAGAAGGACGTTTGCTATCTTTATGTCGCGGTGTGCAGCGTTGTGGCCCTAATATGACAATTTACGTGACTTTAGTACCTACAATAGTACGAGAGCTCGCAAAAAATACTGCAAGAATTATCTCAAGGTCCTTGTCTCAATATGATAGAATGTTTAGGGTGTACATGAGTCAGCACCTACTCCCAGCGCCAGGAAGTGGAACACCTGGCGTCAGCACGCTTCAAAACATGTAGCATTTCGACATTCTCTACAAGAGTTATCTCAAGGTTCAAATTTGGCAGATTGGTAGAGAATAGCACAAAAAAATAAGACGGCAGTCAGGCCGCAGTGTCATGGAACAGGCCGAGTCAGCACGCCACGTAAGTTGTATGAATTTCGAGGTCGGTACAAGAGCTATCTCAAGACTGAAAATTCGTATACTGCTTAATTATTATGCATAATTTATGAAAATAACAGTCAGACCACAGTGTCATGGAACATAGGCAGTCAGCAGTCGCTCAAAGGGTGGAGTCCAAACAAGCTGTTTGGAGCTACAACGCGTTACAAAACAGGATTACACAGTTGAAACTTGGTAAGAAGATGTATTCTGTAGACCACTTTACGATTTTTACATAAAAATAAAAAATAAAAGAAATGATGGGCCCCCATACACGGAACTGAAACTGAACAATTATTTTTTTTCATCAAACCCATACGTGCGGGGTGTCTTTAGATAGCTCTTCAAAAATGACATTGAGGTCTCAAAAACTATTTTTTCTCAAAGTTAACCGTTTGGAAGAAATACACTTCTAAAATGGTAAAATGCGTTTCCCCCCCATTTAACTTTTAAAATAAGAATGTGAAAAATCTTAAAAAAATATATGCTGTAGATCCTAAGAAACACCTTCAACGAAAATTGGTTTGAACGAGATTTTGTCAGCAGTTTTAGAGATATAGCTCATTTCCCAAAACCGCAAATACTTTGTCATTTATACAAACACTGAAAAACAAAGTTATTTTTGAAAACGTAAAATGTTAGTGGTATTAACAATGGTATGGTATTAGAGCATTAATAGCGCATTGAAAATTTCTTCGAAATAGCCGGGATATCACAAAATATTTTCCGACTCCGGGAACGATGTTTCCAGGGATTTCTCATTTATCGGGTCCCGGTAATGAAACCCTTATTTTGATATGAATTAATAATAAGTATACAACGTGTTACAAAAAAACCCGCCAAGTGCGTGTCGGGTCTTGCGCAATAGGGTTCCATAGTTACCATTTACCATACCATACTGAATATCACTATTACCACTATCATTTTTCGTTTTCAAAAATAACTTTGTTTTTCATAGTGTTTGTATAAATGACAAAGTTATATTTGCGGTTTTAGAAAATGTGCTATATCTATGAAACTGCTAACTAAATCTCGTTCAAACCAATTTTCGTTGAAGGTGTTTTTAAGATCTACAACATATATTTTTTTAAGATTGTTCACATTCTTATTTCAAAAGTTAAATGGGGGGAAACGCATTTTACCATTTTGGAAGTGTATTTCTTCCAAACGGTTAACTTTGAGAAAAAATAGTTTTAGGAACCTCAATGTCATTTTTGAAGAGCTATCTAAAGACATCCCGCACCTATGGGTCTAATGAAAAAATTTTTTTTTAGTTTCAGTTCCATGTATGGGGATCCCCCCATTAATATTTTTATTTTTTTTACTTTTGTGTAAAAATCGTAAAGCGGTTTACAGAATACATCTTTTTACCAAGTTTCAACTGTGTAATCCTGTTTTGTAACGCGTTGTAGCTCCAAACAGCTTGTTTGGACTCCACCCTTTGAGCAACTGCTGACTGCCTATGTTCCATGACACTGTGGTCTGACTGTTATTTTCATAAATTATGCATAATAATTAAGCAGTATACGAATTTTCAGTATTGAGATAGCTCTTGTACCGACCTCGAAATTCTTACAACTTACGTGGCGTGCTGACTCGGCATGTTCCATGACACTGCGGTCTGACTGCCGTCTTATTTTTTTTGTGCTATTCTCTACCATTCTGCCAAATTTGAACCTTGAGATAACTCTTGTAGAGAATGTCGAAATGCTACATGTTTGGAAGCGTGGTGACGCCAGGTGTTCCACTTCCTGGCGCTGGGAGTAGGTGCTGACTCATGTACACCCTAAACACTCTATCATATTGAGAAAAGGACCTTGAAATATAACTCTTGCAGTATTTTTTGCGAGCTCTTTCTTTACAAGGAGTTTCTTCAATAAGTATTTATCAAGGATATTTATCAAAATACTGACCTAAAGAATATTTTTCTATCGGGCACTTCATTATCTACGATTCAGCCAAGTACGATCCTTTTAACCAAGAGTAAAAAAAAACCTCGTGGTCACCCTGGGGTGACAACCGGGGTAACCACGAGTCCGACGGGTATTTTGAAATCCGTCTGAAGGCGTCGTCGAGCGCTCCTTACTATTACTACTCATTCTTAGTCGAAGCGCTCGTTGGTCAGTATTTGTCAGTGTAGTACCAACAGTGACAAGCTATTAGCTGACCCGGTGACCAAAACTGAAACAATGTTCACCATCAGAGTTTCACAAAAAAAAACAGCTAACTTTTCATAGAAAAAGGCGTAAACGGTCCGCAGTTTTCACATTTAAACGGTTTTATTTGAGTTATTTGACCGTGTCGCTTCGCCGTCGGAGCATTAAGAATGCGGAGTGTGTTGTGAGCACGTGTTTCAATTAACGAGAACCGATATTAGGGGGCGTGACGCGTAAACACGACGTGACACTGATAAAGGTGAAAAAGGAGCAAACGCTCATGTTTTACTCGGAATAAACAATTTTATTGTGGGTGTTATTGCGAAGGTGTAAAGTTGAATTTGAATGCAAAAAATAATATTGAAACCACCAAATTGAATTCAGTTGCCGTTGGTAATTAAAATTAATTGACATGGTCATAATAACAAATAAAGTAAGAACTTTTTTTTATGAAGCAGTTTTCTTCTCAAATTATATTGGAGTTCCTGCCGTGGTTTTTCATCATAAAAACAAACATAATAATATCGTCGGGAATGACTGCTTATTCAACTATTCTCGCCTTTTGTTCATCCAATATGGATATAGGTGTTTTATCTGTCTGTCTGTTTTTCCGCTAAATTCTTATAAACCGTAGGTATTACCGTAGGTAGTAGGCATAACTGAATACTGAGGTCTGAGATACGCTTATCATTGATCTAAATCGAAAATAACATTGCCAGGCATTTTGGCTGGTGGGAAAGTAGTGCCAGGCGGCATCAAAGGTGCGCGAAAAAGTGGTAAAGTTTGGTGCCGCCTGGCAAGATTTTCCCACCAGCCAAAATGCCTGGCAATGTTATATTCGATTTAGATCCATGATTAGCTTGCTATTATACCACACCAAATCCAGAGCTCTGTAAATTATATACCTTCAATCAGTTTTCAGCCCCTTTGTTGACCAACCACTCCCACCCCCACCACTGAAAATCTGCGAGGTGCCCGGATCTGTTAATAATGATAGTATGGCACACTAACAAAAGGGGTTTCGTCGCTCTGTAAATTGTATACCTATTTCCGGGGCTAGCTCTTAATCCATACAGAGTATGTATCTACTCACATACGTTTTTACTACTCCGGCATTCGTATTCACACTTGTTATATTTTATTATAGATACTCCATTTCGTTTTTCCATATAATGCTGTTCAAAGGAGTTGGTTCGACCTACTTTCTTATACACATCGCAAGTATATTTGTCCGTAGTACAAAAGTCTCCGAAAACGGGACGAACCCTAAAATGCCTCTAGGGTCTTATTAACACATTGGGGAATCTCGCACGGATTCCGCCATTTTTCAAATGCGCGCGAAAAGCGGGATTCCTTTTGTGTGATCTTTTCCACAGCTCCCGCGCTTTATCAAATTCTTGGGCCTTTCGGGACGATGATGGAATTATAAGTGAACGTGACTAATTTAATTATTTTCTGCGTCTTTTTTAGAGTTCCGTTCTTCAAAAAGAAAACCCTTAGAATATTTCAAGATCCTTATTTTACAAGGGACAAGTGTGAGTATCAAGATTAAGTTATTATCAAATACATTAAAGTGTATTATATTCGTGCATTGTCCATTTACCTAAGTCAGTTCAATCAAATGGAATATCACAGACTCTAAATATATAAAAACTTATAAGATATTTCCCGTTGACAAACAATAATTGTGAAATTTGGTAAGAAGAATGGGCTCTCACCATAAATAAAGGAAAATAACAGCCTTTTTGTTCTGTTTAACCGACTCTGTGGTC
The DNA here is from genome assembly GCA_943789525.1 of Agriphila geniculea. Lineage (NCBI taxonomy): Eukaryota > Metazoa > Arthropoda > Insecta > Lepidoptera > Crambidae > Agriphila > Agriphila geniculea. The sequence goes on from OX038880.1 coordinate 2,082,592, forward strand.
TAGTGGTTCGTCCACCCGTGTTAGACGCAAGGATCCCGGGTTCGATTCCCAGGGGGGTACAATTTGTAGTCGGTTTGGTTGGTGGCACATATTTCAAGTCCGCCTGGCTAGCTACCACCATCTTACCTAAGTCTGACGCCATAACAACAATTTGAAAATTGTTGTGTTCCGGCAGTTAGAGGTAATTAAGATAGCCTGTTCCTCAGTGATGAGGATTCCGGGTGTAGTGCGCTTCCACCTTCGGCCTTATCTTCACTTAACATCAAGTGAGGTGAAGGCCAAGCATTATCCCGTGTGCATTAAAAAATCTGTTTTTAGGTTATTAACTAATAGCGTACAATCTAACTGCAGACTTGGAAAAGGGGTTGAATAAAAATCTGTTTTAACGATATACGCTCTGTGGTGATGACACCGTTTCAAAACGACACTGATATTCTTATAAACCTAATGTCATGTAGGTACGTGTAGGTTTGGAAACATTTAAATCAAGCATAACAAAGTTGATTATATACAGGGTCACTGGAAATATGACGTATTCCTGCTAAGGGGTTATAGATGAGGTCAAAACAAATATTTTTTGTTCAATAACTTTTTCTCAAAAAATTAATAGTTTTTGAGTTAATTGAAATTAAGTACATTTTTACCAAAAGTACGTTTTCAGACACAAAAATTTAAAATAAAAGATAACTACTCATTCGATTCCGGATTTTTTACTATTTTGGGATAGAAAATAATCTAAGTGTTGATAATAAATAAATTTTTTTTCATAAAATACAGGTGTTTATAAAAAAATCTATCCTTAAATGCATTTTTTTTTTTATTTTTTTTTCAGATTTTTTAGAAATAGCATCAAATATCTTTAAAAAAATCCTAGTAACTAAGCGTGCATAATATTTTAAAAACATCACCATATTTTCAGCTTTCAGTTGAGGTATAAAACTTAATAATAACTTAAATAAAAAATGAGAAATTAAGACTCAACTAAATAGCAGTCCCATTTCATGTAGCAACAGTTTCCCACTATAAGCGCTTCGGAGGTGGCCGTATTATCCTACTTATTCCATAAATGTGAAAGTTTGCTTGTTTGGATGATTGTTAATCAATCACGCAAAACGGCTGAACGGATTTGGATGAAATTTGGCACACAGATACTTAGTTTATAAGCCGGATTAAAACATATGAGGATACTATTATCTTGGTTAAGGGTTCCCTAGGGATTTTCTCGAATGTAAATGCGAATGCAGTCGCGGGCGGAAACTAGTTTGCCATAAATGGTCGTACTTACTAAAAATACTTTCGTCCGAGTGAGTTTGAGACAGGATTATTTTCCGCCGATGAGTCAAAATTTAATTCAAACTGTGTCACAAATAACCATGCATATCAGCTATTTTTAATGCCCCGCTGCTGGGGAACTGGCCTACCTTTTGGCTTGTGGATGGATAAAGCGGACGGGCCATACCCACCACGTGGACCCAATGTGGATTGGTCAGTGTTAACGACTGTAAATGCAGCCAGAACCAAGGGCTCAATGTGAGGTACATTGATTTAACACCGACCAATCCGCATTGGGCCCACGTGGTGGGTTATGGCCCGTCCGCTTTATCCCAAAAGGAAAGGAAGGCCTGTTCCCCAGCAGCGGGTCATTAAAAATGGCTGATATGCATGGTTGTTTTTGATGTTGTCTGTATAAAATTTTGACTCATCGGCGGAAAATAATTCTGTTTCAAACTCACTCGGACGAAAGTATTTTTAGTAAGCACGATCATTTATGGCAAACTAGCTTCCGCCCGCGACTTTGTCCGCAATTACATTCGAGAAAATCCCTAGGGAATTCCTTTAACCAAGATAATAGTATCCTCCTATGTTTAAATCCTGTTTATAAACTGTCTGTGTGCCAAATTTCATCCAAATCTGTTCAGTCGTTTTGCGTGATTGATTAACAATCATCCAAACAAGCAAACTTTCACATTTATGATATAGGTAGGAGAATACGGCTACCTTCGAAGCGCTTGAAGTAGGAAATTTTTGCTACATAAAATGGGACTGCTATTTAGTTGAGTCTTAATTTCTCATTTTTTATTTAAGTTATTATTAAGTTTTATACCTCAACTGAAAGCTGAATAGATGGTGATGTTTTTAAAATATTATGCACGCTTAGTTACTAGGATTTTTTTAAAGATATTTGATGCTATTTCTAAAAAATCTGAAAAAAAAAAAAGTGCATTTAAGGATTGATTTTTTTATAAACACCTGTACTTTTTGTAATTTTTTTATTCATTATCAACAAATAGATTGTTTTCTACTCCAAAATAATGAAAAATCCGGAATCCAATGAGTAGTTATCTTTTATTTTAAATTTTTGTGTCTGAAAACGTACTTTTGGTCAAAAATACTTAATTTCAATTAACTCAAAAACTATTAATTTTTTGAGAAAAAGTTATATGACAAAAAATATTTGTTTTGACCTCATCTATAACCCCTTAGCAGGAATACGTCATATTTCCAGTGACCCTGTATTTAAAATTTTAAGATATTAGCATTCACAATTTTTACTATTTATTGTCAACTAGCGGCCGCCCGCGACTTCGTCTGCGTGGATAGTTTTTTTGCTATCCCTCGGGAACTATACGTTTTTTCAGGATGAAAGATACCCTATGTCCTTTTCTGCACCCCTGACAACGTGTATGCAAAATTTCATGATGATCGGTTCAGTAGTTACGACGTGAAGGCGTAACAAACAAACAAACAAACAAACAAACAAACAAACGGACTTTTACATTTATAATATTAGTAAGGATGCTAAGATATAAAAATAAAAATATATAAAGCTGATTCTAGTGATGTACCAGACTCGAGGCCTCCGGGTCCTTTTGTCTAGAGCTCGGAGTCGTTTTACAAAGCTCGATGACTCGGGAGTCTTTCGAGCCATTTTCAGGGCTCCAGCCTTTTTGAGAGCTCGATTCTTTTTCACGGCTCGAGTCTTTTTCGGCGCACTAGTTGTGATGGGTTGCTGATGAATGATGATAAATAGAGCTATATCACAATAGATTAAGCATCTACGGTGCTCTTTATAACATAAACAATTCATCTTTTTGAGTTCTTATTTTGGAAACTAGAGTCAGATTTGCAGGGCTCTGTGAGCTCGATAGGCTCGGTTTTAATATATCCGTAAATAATAATATTGTCAATATTAATATTTACGGAGATATTAAAGTCATAAATATAAACTCTAAGCTTTTATGAGGCTCTCGTTCATTTTAAGACTTGAGCCTTTTTGAAGGCTCGAGCTCTTTTGATAGGTTCTAGCTCTTTTGAAGGCTCAAACTCTTTTGAAGCCTCGAGGCTCAGAGAGCTCAGAGAGTTCGTGTCTCAGCTAGGCTCGGGTTAGCCTACTGACCTCACCGAGTCCTGCCAATCCACCTCGAGTCTTCAAAAGTAGAATTTGACGCCTCGAGTTTTGTACATCACTAGCTGTTTCACCTTAATCAACTGTGAAAAAAAATATCTGGAAAGATGTTTCAATAATGTTGAGGTAATTCCTCAGATTTATGAAATAACGCTGGCTTGCAGAGCGAGAGTGGGATATAATGGAAAAAAAATCAACGATGCCACTAGTGACTCGGTAACTCAGTTGGAAGAGATGAATTGGGCCGGACTTCCAAAGGTCGCAGGTTCGATTTCCGCCTGAGAATATGATCTGGCCCCTATTTCACCAAATTGACATTTGTCAGTGACATATGTCGGCAATTTTTACAGTACTTTCTTGATTTTAATTGGGGACAATTTATGTTGTGAAACAGGGGATATATTTACAAGTCGACAATAATAATTGTCACCCAAACTTGACTCAGCTCTAATCTCATACCAAAAATCACTGACAAATCTACAAATATGTCGACTTGTAAAAAATATCGCTGTTTCACAACATTCCTAATTAAAGTAATTACAATTGTAAAATTAACCGACATATGTCACTGACAAATGTCGACTTGGTGAAATAGGGCCCTGGTGAGAAGACGATTTTTTTTCTAGTATATTATTTAGTAATGTTGATCTAGTTTAATCTGGCTGGATTTGTAGTATATTTCAGAAAATAATACCTAATTAAAATCTTTTCGTCAAACTCTTGATTTCGATCAAATGGAAACATTTTGACATTCCAATTGTTCCGTAATAGGCATTAACACCTTGTATTAAAAAAGTCGTATTCCCAAAAAATACTTTTAATATAAATAGCATCATAATTTTCCCTTATGTAATTGTCATGTTCACCCAGATAAGTGCCACGTGTTAATTATTAATTCAACCGTAAACACAAATGTAGTTACGGAATAAACCGAAGGATATGACAAAGAGCTGTTCTCCTGCATCACAAAGGCTTTCGACATGAAAAGATTTCAGGCTACGACAGCTCCAAGGTGATCCTACGTAACCCTTTTTATCTCTTAAGGTTTGTTATCGTAAAAAGGAAAGAAAAGCGATTGTTCGAGAACAAGATACGCTTTGTACTTTGTTTTATGCTTGAATAGTCATTGGGAAATTTTTAATTTCCTTTTATGTATATTTCGTTGAAATATTCAATAACGTATGGTGTCGATCTGGTGGGACTGAAATAGGATGTTTTTTTTTTCAAAAGGAATCGGGAACAATTCGAAAAATTGCAAATTGAAAAATAATAAATAGTTATAGCTATAGCGAGTTTTGTATAATCAGACCAAAAATATACCAATACAATTGAATTGAAAACCTCTTAAAAATCGTTAAATAGTTATTTGTTATACAAGAGAGCAAAGTCATTTTTTGCTGCGAGTGCTGACTTTTAAATCACGAACTAGCGAAGTAGTCTAGAATTGAATCACGAGCGTAGCGAGTGATTCTAATATAGACTACTGAGCACAGTGAGTGATTTAAAGGCACGAGACTTCAAAAAATTTGCTCTTGTGTTAAACATACAACTTTTCACCTCTACCAGCGAGAAAAGGTGTTAGAAATTAAAAAAGCACTTTGCCTCACGCTCGCAGCAAAAATCGATTTTGCTGCGAGTTTTTGGTAAAAAGCACTTTGCCTCACGCTCGCAACAAAAGTCGATTTTGCTGCGAGTTTTTACGCGCCAAAAGCACCCTTTTCGTGCTGGAGAGGTGAAAAATCATTTATAATATTATCCTTATGAGACCCATAACATAGTAAAAATAACTTGAAAGTCTGTGAAACTAATTATTTCACACTTATAGTCCGCACTTTGATCACATGAGTAAATAATTTACTCATGTGCTTTGGTTCACTAAATATATTGCGACATTCACTGACATGAAAAAAATTTTTTTTATTTAACTGGACTGGCTGTCTGTATGATTTGACAGCTAAGTTTTTGTGCCTATTTGAAACGCCACTAGCGTGCGTCTAAAGAACTAATTTTGACGTACAATATGAAAATGGTTGCCGTGTTGGCCTCTCCAAACTTCAAACTTTAGTACCATGTCCCTCACGCTATGCTCACGCTACGTCCTACAGCGCCAAAATGGCGGAAATCAAACAGGCACAAAAAAAGTTTGACATAATTAAGCCTGTCCAGTGTAAATATATGCAGGTCAGTGGCGACATTACAAATCATACACTGGAATCACAGACTAAATTAATAGTGTTGTTCTAAGAGTACCTCTTAACTTTAATAATGATTTGAGTACAAAAACGAAATTTTCAATCTAGGTCAACGCAACATCATAATAGAAACTTACTTCCGTATCCCGTCAAAAATAACAATTTGAAGTGTTGTGTTATCGTAAAAAGCTTGCGTGTGAACACGGGTTGCGTGATATAATCTCATTTTGCGGATCTGTAGTGTAATTAGGGGCGTCTCATTTCATTTGGATTTATCCCGAAACCCTAATGGGAACTTCAAGAAACACAGTGCTGTCACGGAATGAAGGAATGGTGGCGTGTTTGCGTTTAAGCCTTAATCGGTGGAATAGAGGCGCCAATGACTAGAGGACTAGATTTAAGCATGACAATTCAGGTATTCCAAAGGACTATGCCTGCTTGTGAATTGGTTACACGATGCTCCAGTAAGCTAGCTTGCGAGCTTTATACTGCAGTGTAACTCTCGCATCGTGCGATAACAGCTTTTTAAATTATTGCTATGTCCTTGTCAGTTAAGGCTGGTTTACATTATCTTAGTATTTAGTAGAGTGCTTAGTAGCGTGCGAGTAGATTCGAATGCGAGTGCTTTAGTAGTTTTGGTGCCTTTCCAGTGACCGTTTACACGCTTCCAGTAGAGTGTCATTTTCGCCATACCTAATACCTATTATTTAATTCAATTACACGTCACGCGTTCACCGGCAAATGCACTCTACTAAAGACGCTACTAAAATGTCGATTTACATGCTTCCAGTGCGAGTGCGAGTAAAATATCGCGCGAGGGGTGAGCGGGCGCGCAGGGGGTGCTACTGGAAAGCGAGTAGAAAGGCTACTAGAACATTACTCTCTTTAGTCATAAGACGACCGTTTACATGTTTCCACTAAAGCACTCTACTAAAGACTAAGATAATGTAAACCAGCCTTTAGGCTCGCATTCTTACTATAACATTATTTGCTCGCAGTTTGTATTCCCCCACTACGCCATATGAATAAGCTCGCACGCGAGTCGACGTTATCTCGCACATTATATGACTGTGACTGGGCGAAGCTACTACAGCCATGTAACCATGGAAGGGTAGCCGTCTACTGACTAGTCAGCAGCTTGCACTGCGTAACCTCGGCATTAGTTGGCAACTCCATTGATGATTCTTTGTGATACTCAAGCATAACAACAGTATTATGCATCGTAAGAACTAAGTTTTGCATGTAAAAAAAGTTCAGTGAACTTTATTAAGCTACGAATAAACATCATTGATCAACAAAAAACTTTATGTTTATATAACAGTGCACGGCATTGGTTGTCAGTATAATAAAAAACTAATTTAAAAAAATTTAGAGAACATTCTAGATGACTTTGCACTTTTTCATACAAAGGGTTCCTCCAAAATAAGTATTTTGCAGGTTGGATTGGCAAATTGACAGGTACAGAGTCTACAGAGCCAGTCAAACTGTCAACGTCTGAGTTTGACACGGGCATAGTGTATGTGACGCAGGGAAATAAAAGCACTAACAGTGCTCTACTTTCCGTTATTCGGAGGGTAAGAAGAAATTTGTACGTTCAAAACAGCAAATACTTGATCAATGTTAGTTCCAGCAGATTGATGATGAATTTAATGAGGAGCTGGATAGCACAATGTCATACTTACCACATTTGACCAGCAGCAGCGATTTTGTTGCGGTTGGTAAACAATTTTCGGTAAGATCGGTAATTGAATGGGTGACCGTTATATCACGAGCTCCTGCGTGTTTCAGAGGACACGTTAACCCATTTTAAAGTGATGGCAGCGCAGTTTGCAAGTCATTTTATAACGAATAAGATTATAAAGTTGGGTTCTAGCTTATTTCTGGACTAATATATCAATCTGGCTACTCAGTGTTGCTGCTATTGCTTTTGGTAGGAGTGGGGATTGAAATCTGCGAAAACCTACACTGCTAGCTCTCAGTTTATTTGTCACGGCAGCATTAGCAGTCGTAAACACCGCATTAAGGCCACGCAGTAGATTGATAAGTAACCCTTAATCAATTTACTACGCGGTTCTAATGCGGATGGATATCCTTCCAAAAGGAAGGTCTTCGCCATAGCTGTGGGGATATTAAAAAATACACCTAATGAAAATCGTGATTCAATTAGACAGCTTATTTAACTCAAAAGCAACAGTGGAACCTTAGATCACTTGGTTAGCCGTCTATCTGTCAATATACCCTACTTAACTAAATAAAAAGTGCTAAATTATTTCATAATTATTTTCACATCAGTAAGCAAAGCCATCATCGCCCTACCCTTATTCCAATTTATTTGGGGTCGGTGCAATGCGTCTTTCTATTCCATTCTTTCCTGTCACTTGTCATCTCCTCATTCACTCCCGTCACATTCATATCATTCAGTAAGCAAAGCCATCGTGCTAATATTCCTATCACCTTGTTTCAAACACACCTGTACCACAGCATAAAGAATTTCTTACAGTAGGCCGACGGAGACGTCTAGACAGGGCAATCGTGCGGGGCTTGAGGGCGGAGAGGTGAGTCGGACGAGCCCGAGCTGCATACTTCGCAGTTCTATGTAGCTCGGGACACGTCTTCTAGGGCTATCGCGTCGTTACCGTTTTAATTTCCTATTAAATAAATAATGCGATTTCGATGAATCTCGGTTTTTTCTTCTATTTTGACAAGAAAACAGCAACGCAATGTTAAACATATCAAAAATCCAAGATGGCGGCCAACTTTTTTGTTTGTGGGCTGATTTCGATGAAACTTGGTTTTTGCTACTATTTTGACAAAAAAACAGTAACGCAATGTTAAATATGTAAAAAATCCAAGATGGCTGCCAAATTTTTTGTTTGTGGACCGATTTCGATAAAACTCGGTTTTTGCTACTATTTTGACAAGAAAACAGCAACGCAATGTTAAAATGTCAAAAATCCAAGATGGCGGCCAACTTTTTTATTTCTGAGCCGATTTGGATGAATCTCGATTTTTGGTACTATTTTTACAAGAAAACAGCTACGCAATTTTAAAAATGTCAAAAATCCAAGATGGCGGCCAACTTTTTTGTTTGTGGGCCGATTTCATTGAAACTCGGTTTTTGGTACTATTTTGACAAAAAAACAGCAGAACAATGTTAAAAATTTAAAAAATCCAAGATGGCGGCCAACTTTTTTTGTTCGTAGACCGATTTCGATGAAACTCGGTTTTTGCTACTATTTTGACGAGAAAACAGCAACGCGTCGTTAAAAAAAGTCAAAACTTCAAGACGGCGGTCAACATTTTTGTTTGTGGGCCAATTTCAATGAAACTTGGCTTTTGGTACTATTTTGACAAGAAAACAGTTACGCAATGTCAAACGACAAGAGTCAAAATTGCTGCCGACTTTGTTTTTACGTTGATTTCGATGTAACCCAGTTGAAAAAAGGAAGAACAAATAAAAAAGTTGGCCGCCATCTTGGATTTTTCATATTTTTAACATTGCGTTGGTGTTTTCTTGTCAAAATAGTACTAAAAACCGAGTTTCATCGTAATCAGCCCAGAAACAAGAAAGTTGGCCGCCATCTTGAATTTTTCATATTTTTTAACATTGATGCTGCCGCACTCACTCGTGATATAAAGAAAACCGTTTGAAACCTTTATGTTATAAAACCTTTATTTAAAAATATGCCACCCCCAATTCATTATTTTATATAATTTCGCAATGCTTTTAATTATGTACCCGGGGTCGTAAAAGAAATCCACCTTCCAAATTGTAAATTTGTGACAACCCTTCCGTATTTGCGTAAATACCCCACAGGCGGCGGTATCGCCCAACAATAAATGCGTCGGCCTACTGTAAGGAAAAAAATCTTTATGCTGTGCCTGTACTTCGTAGAAAACAAAATTGAAAGTTCTCGAACAGCAAAATGAAAGTATGATGCCGCTTGTAATCCGCCCAGAGCAGAAATGAAAATTTAAAATTTCTAGAATAACGATCGACACGCCTCAGTGATCAAATACATCGGAAATTCTGCTCACCCGGTGTCGAAAGTGGTTTTATCTTATCTTTTATGTACCCAGAGGTCGTTAGAGAGAACTATTAAAGAGAGGAACGTTGTAAAGTAGGGAGGCGACGCTACTAACAATGGGAGATGAGGATCTGTGTATAGATTATAAAAACATTTTGTCGGTTTTCGTATTGTAAGAATTTAAAAATGGAGAGAAGGTTTAATTACATTAGAGTGAAATTGCAATACCTAACTAAAATAACATAAACAATCTACTTTAGATTTTATTAGAGGTAGATTAATAGAATGCACGAATCCAAATTACTTGCGGGACAAAATGTTTACAAATCTATTTTTAACAAAACATAAAAACAGGTATTTATATTTACCCCCTTACTAATAAAGATTGAATAACAGATGTATAGTTACACAATGGTTACTCTCTGTCAAACTATTTGAGTTTGACATTAAAAAGAAAGTGACAAAACACTGTGTAACTATGCAGCTGCTATACATTCTTTATTAGTAAGGGGGTTAACGTAGAAACTATAATATGTAAACAATAGAATATTATTGCAATAGTATCAACTAATGATCACCAATTCTTTTTTCGTTTCACCGTTAAAGAAAGATTTTAAATAATATATTCTATGTTCATCGAATTGAGTAGATGAAAACGCTGACTTGCAAGATGCGATGTCTAGCCGGACCTGAGATTTATGGTGGCTGACATGCGAATTACGCCGAGATTTTACTATCTAAATCTGTGAATTGCTAAAAAAAGTGACCTAGATTTAGATATGGAGTAAGAAAATTCATTAAGTGGGTAAAAGCAGGAAAAATCTGGGGAGAGAGAAAACATTTTTTATTCACAAATAAATGTGAAGAGGTTGGTGTGAAGGTCTGCCAATGTTATCGTCAAAATTGTGTTTCAATGGTGTTTAAATGGTAATGCTTTTTGACACAGTTCTTTTTTCTTAAACCTAAAATCAAGACACGATGTGTTTCTGTTTTGGGTTTAAAAAACACAATCTGTTTCCGTTTTAGGTTTAAGAAACACAATATGTTTTGGTTTTGGGTTTTAAGAAACAAGAACTGTGTCAAAAAGCATTACCATTCAAACACCATTGAGACACGATTTTGACGTTAACATTAGAAGACTTGACCCCCAGATTGACACTGAACAATCATTTGCGGACAGTACAGTATATTAATACCTAACATTGTTACCTTTGCTCTATTTTTACTACATAAACGAGGTGATAAACATCAGATAATGAACTTCGTAATCCAATGACAAAGTGTAAATTAAGTGTCAAAACAGTCTTCATTAACATTCCTCGTAAAACTAAAGTTCCGAAACCAAGTCTTTTTGTTATTTCAAACTTACAAAGGTTTTGTTATAAACTCGATCAAAATATAATTGAAGACTTTCTAAAGGGATTGTCTGTGCTAAATTTTACAGCTTCATAAATAGTGTTGTTAGTGCATGAAAAATGAGAAAAAGTATCGATAAAAAGATAATTTAACTAAAAACGGACAGTCGGTCTGCTATCAAGTTAATTTTTTGAGCACTCCTTGTAATATTAAAAATACATCTTAAAATGTGTAAACAGTTTTGCGAAGCTATATGTTACATAAAATTATGAGTTTTCTTTGATTGTTCTGATAATAAATAAATAAAAAATAAAAAAGCAATATCTGTAACAGTACCTGACTAATTATACTTTCAATCATCAAGGAAAAAATCTATCGATACTATCTAACAATTAATGCACACCAATGCATGACTCGGGTGCAATTATGGTGGTTGACTCTCTACCACTGCAAACAAATTTTTTTAAACGTTTTTCGTCAGTTCGTCATGCACGCGTCAGTTACTTTACTATGTTAGCGCAAGAAATTTTGGCTTTAAGTGTTGTACATACCACATACTTATTTACTTCTATCAGTTTTCAATTTAATATTTTAATATTGAGGCTGTCATCATCGAAAATTTTTCCCAACACTTAATTTGGAGTGTTAATAATAGTGTTAAAACGAAATTCATCGAAAACTGTGACTATTGTACCTATCAAAAGCGAGACGCTCCGAGATCCTTCAAATCTCTACAAAAGATGAAGAGGCACCAATAAACCAATAATAATAAAAGTATTTGACTCCTATTTGAATCAAATAATAATAATTTGAGATTCTTGTACCCCAGGGATAACCAACAGTCGGCAGGTTTAATAAGGGCACAGAGCTAATTCCCAAGTTTTGATGAATGCGATCTCGTGGACACAACCCTTGGCAAACGTGCGGCCTAATTTGAAATTTTGATTTAAGATCCTGTTTGGTTAATTGCTGATAATACGTAACAACCTTTTCGAATTCGGTATCTGTTAATTCGTTGTGAATATTAAATATTTAACTTTTGGTCTTAAAAACAGGTGTTTTGGCTGAAAAACAAGAGATTCTGTAAATTATAAATAGAGCAGTAGGTGTTTTATTCTACTAGATCTCTACTGTTTACTAAATCAGATGAATACCAAAATAATAGTTTCGTGTGTATTTTAAACATATTGAATGCTCACAACAATGAACATTAAAGCTTTCGTAAATAAAATATTACTATTGTGTTGACTTAATTAATTGGAAAACTATGAATTCAGTATTTGTGCCATTACATAAAATTACAATAAATAGGATATCAAGATTATTATGCGTTATCAGAAATTCAATGAAAAACGTATGAGTGTGTTTGTTTTTGAATTGTCAATTACTTATTACATTAAACATTTTTTATTTCATAGTAAATAAATCATGTATTGTAATAGTAATGAAATGGCATTATTTTCAGGATTTCCTGAAAACTACGAGTGATGATACTACATATTTCAAAATTTAAAAAAATTTGACCAATCCTTACTAATATTATAAATGCGAAAGTCCGTTTGTTTGTTTGTTTGTTTGTTACACCTTCACGTCTTAACTACTGAACCGATCATCATGAAATTTTGCATACACGTTGTCAGGGGTACAGAGAAGGACATAGGGTACCTTTCATCCCGAAAAAAGTATTGTTTCCGAGGGATAGCAAAAAATCTTTCCACGCAGACGAAGTCGCGGGCGGCCGCTAGTCTATAATAAAATAAAAAATATCTTACTTGGTTCATATACCAGGTGTAACAAGACCCTCAACGAAGCCGAGGTTTACGTATTCTGCCCATCATCAGGACCATTTCTGTTCAAAATTATTGCTGGGATAGGATTTTAATTTTTCGTGTTAAAAAAGCATTACCACGCAATGTAACGCGTAGAACAGACCGCGCCTGCGTGTATATGCTACACAGCTGCGAGCGGCCGAGTTGCCTTTCAACTCGGCCGCTCGCAGCATTTATGTTCGTGCTCATGAGATAAATACATTGAGTAATGATGTTTTGAAGTCATTGTTTGTTACGAAATACTCAAAATTTTGATAATGTTACTTTGGAGGAAATAATGAATACAATAAGATTTCATATTTTTTTTTTTTTTTTTTACTTTGACCTTCAATAACTTCGTAACTATTGGTTTCCGAGGTATAGGCTAATCGACAAAAAATATCCTTATAGAATGTGGAATGCATGTGTTTCAGCTTCGTTGAGGGTCTTTTTACACCCACTATGACAGAGTACTTAGGTAACAAGCATAAAAAAACAAACCGAATTGATAACCTCCTCCTTTTTGAAGTCGGTTGAAAATAGGTTAAAACAGAATCACTTTATTCAGGACAGCGAGAACTATCAGAGGTTTCATGGCCACACCTTTGCTCGGAATTTATACGAGCAAAGTTTATAACACCAATAAAAAGGCCGTAATCCTGCGAGGATCACCATAAAACACCTCATGCGTCACCAAGGCTTCATGAGATGGCATTCAATTTGCAGAAACGTCAAGTTTATAGTTAAAAGTTTTTAATTTAATCTAAAAACCGATATAAAGTCATGCTCTGAAGTAAAAAAATATGAGTATACATTGAGGAAATCGTTGTGAGAAGCTTTATTGTAATCCTCATACAATTGTTGGTAATAAATATGACGTCTTTAGATATTCTGATATTACAAAATATGACAAATTTAAAGCAGGCACCTAAAACAATAAAAGGGCGTATTATTTTAGGTGCCTGTTTTAAATTTCTCATATTTTGTAATATCACAATTGTTATGCTTTCATAACACAGGTACTTAATGCTCTTAAAAGATTATTAATAACAATGTTTTTGTAATCACCGAAAATACAATTAAAATTCTGTATTATCTTTGTAATCACGATGCACGACACATATATACTACTAGGTTCGTTCTTCCAAGAATCGCCATGACTGTCTCGCGCTGAAATTAAACGCCAATAAAAAACTTAAATATCACAGCAAAACGCTCTTTTCACTTTCAAAATCATACATCATTATGTTGTTCTCTTCGCTAACTGAACTTAAAATGGTATGTCGGAACAGCCTTTGCCGCTAGAACGTTTTACCGAAATCACTCTTAATCTATGCATGTACTATCTTCAAATTATTATGTTCACGTAGTGTTTTATAGACCGTACCACTTTTGGAGTGTATAATAATTGTCTTCCTTAATAAATATCCTACATTTAGGTCTCAATAAAACCCTTGAATGTGTCACAAAAGTATCTTATTCTGCCAATATCACTATACGTCTTATATCTTAATATTCCACACACGCTCAGCTATCCTTCAAAGAACAAAGTGCCACGCTGGGATGGAGTGTGAATTGGATAGGGTTGCACGCTACGTTATTGGTTTCGCGACAATAGAACCTTATCGATATAAAAGTTTTAAGCTCGATTATTGAAGAAGATACTTTTTTCATATACGGGTACATTTTTAACTTCATTAGATTAAGAATTAATAAATTGAAAACTGCATGTGAAAAGTTTTTGGTGTGATCGTGATGGAAATATTTTGATATTATATTTTAAAGTAAAGCAATGTTTAAAAAGGCTTTAAATGGTAAAATAACAGTATTGAATCACTGATGAATTCAGGGCATAAGCTTTAGTATGTTGAAACGAGTAGAAAAATTGGTTGACTGCAATAAAATGATATCAGATAGACCAAAAAAATTTCATTTGGAAAATAATCGCTAACAAAACACATCGCATCATAAGAATGTTCTATAAAAAGCCTTTAAAAAAACAGACAATAAATTTAAGTGCTACCATCGGTGACAGTCAACGATAAATTACAATAAAGGACAGTACAAAAGCATCAATGAAATATTTCGATTGTTTTACGGACAATGCATTCGGTTCGATACAAGCTTTTACTGGGATTTCATTCACTGGTACTAAAGTAAAGTAGAACAGTTGATTTTTCAAGGAAAATAAAAAAACTCTCTTTGTTCTTCCACTTCTGAGATTTAAACGCGTACTAAAAAGATTTACTCTATTGCGGTTTTATTTCTTATTATTTCAAAAAGTAATTTAGCTAAACTTAGTACTTAATACTGAAATAATGAAACCAGAAAAAAAAATTCATCCAAAGACAGGCAATACATGCTCAGCATGCATACAAAAAACGAGTTGCTTTTTCTGTAATAAATTTTAGCAAATACAAGAAATTAAAAACTTATTAAAAAATATGGCTTACCCACTTCCAGACCACACTCAATGCAACATCTTTTTTTCTAGCGTAATTTAATAAAAAAAAAAAAAAAATACTTAAAAACACGACTGCCCTGCCAAAAAGGAACTAAGAAGCCAAACAACAAGTGTCATTGCAGTCGGGGGACCTTATTATGGAACAATTTTTGATCAAAGAGGTCCCCCGACTGCAATGACACTTGTTGTTTAACTTTTTAGTTCGTTTTTGGCAGGGCAGTCGTGTTTTTAATATATTTTAAATTTATTTATTTTTATTTTACACATTTTAGTGACATATTATATAGTTTTGGAATGTGCCCATCAAGGCCTTTCATTTGATGCCCATATTGTAATAATAGAAGAAAAAAAATTTTTTTCACATTTGAAAATGGCTTCGTACAGTCGCCATATTGATTTTTTCTAAAAAAATATATAGCCAATGTCACTTGAAATGCTGTAAGGATTCTAACGATACCCCATTTATCCAAATCAGTTCAGGCATTTAGAAGTTATGGTGGAATAAAGAAACTCACATACCCACATACATGAACCCTGAACACATATACACTCTTTTTGCTTTGGGCAGTCGTGTAAAAATGCTTGATTACAACACCGTGTTCACCCAATCTAATGGCTTAATTGTGCTCACTTTCGTCCAAACGTTTCACAATATCACCTTAACGAGCGCATTGTACAATTCATTGTTTACAGAAAATTTCCGACTATTGTTGTTAGGTGTCGTGGAACAATGCGGTGTCCATGTACTTATTAAGTCCACGTTAATTGAAGAAGTTGTGGAGTGGACATCTTAATTTGATGTGTTTTGGTTTTTTTTCTACAATTTGTCGTATAGATGACGACACATATTTTGACGTATCATATTGACCTTGAGCTTGAACGTAATAAAACTAGTTAGTGCAACTGTTGCATCTGACGTGCTGTAGTGTGTACGTACCAATGTGTTTAAAACTGATAGTTTTGTTGAATGTTCAATTTCTCCACATGACCACTACCTGTAAGTGCACTACATCCAGAATCCTCACCACTGGGGAACTGGCTATCTTACTTCTTACTGCCGGAACACTACATTTATTTGTTTTTAAATCGTTTGAATTTTTTTTTCTACTATAAGTTTTCGCCTTATGTTTGTTATAAACGCCTGTGTTTTTGGTGAGAATTTTTATATTATGCTATTTAAAAATAGCTAATTCTGAAGAAATCTGGAACAAAACAGAAGCTCTTGATTAACCAAAATACTCACTTCAATATAATGAAATATTTGTAAATGAAAGAATGTTCAGTAACTTACAAATTAAATGCTACAAGACGATTCTCTAATTACAACCAGTTTTTAGAAACGGTAAGGATCCTTAATACAATCTGATTCCGTCAGAGATTTCTCTAACGGCAACGTCTTTTTAATTTAACGAAATCCACTTATCCAATAAAATAATTAAAGGCTTACGTCCAATTAAGAAAGGAATCTTTTTAATTAAATCTTTTCTATTTTTATTTGTTTGTTTTCATTCATTTACCTTATAATAGGTATAGCAAGTATTTGCTTTTTTTGTAAACACTTTGTAGTTTCCTGTTTATCCACCCTTAAAAAGTCCTGTGCTTAAAAAAAAGCAGTGGGTGCAAACATTAAAAAAAAGAAATAGCTAGCAAATTAAATAATTAATATTCAAATTTACGTGAATTTGAGTAGTCATTGTATGACCAATTCCTCATTAAACAGTTACGTTACGTTTTCTCTTGCAAAACTTCACTCGTGAAAATTACGATTTATGAAAATTCTATTATGAAAAATGTGGTGAAAAACAATTCAATAGTATCGAAAGTAACTGCTATTAAACTCAAATTAATTTCTTCTTTAAAAGATTCTTTTTCAAAGACTATTATTTCGCGGTGTGATCACAGTCACAGGGCAAAACAAATTAAAAATGATACACAACTTATACCAGACCCCAGCCTGGCTAGCTACCACCATCTTACCTATGCCTGACGCCATAACAACAAATGTGGTCAGGCAGTTAGAGGTAAGATAGCCAGTGAGGATTCCGGGTGTAGTGTGCTTACACTTTCAGCCTGAGGTGAAGGCCAATCACTGTCCTGTTGTGGACAAAAAAATTAAAAAGTATACATTACAAAGATCTTACAGATAAGTGAATTGCGAAACAAAAATAAATAGACGGAAATCCCTGGCCCTAAATGTACACTCACCGTAAGTCGGTTCTGAATCTCGTTTAAGCTTTTCACCTTTGGAAACGATGGTACTTGGCGTTTAAGCAGCTATCTTAATCTTTTTGGCCCATTTTACCGTCTACCTAATTCAATTTCTCTTACGAAATTTCAGCAGAAATTTCTTATCTTGTAGCCTTTTTGGCTAATAGTTCCTAATAGAATTCCTTTTAGACTAATCATTTTTATGTTGTGTTCCAATATTATTAAAAAATACATAATAATCAACATTTATGAATGTCATTTGCCGCCTAAAGATTCCTCACTACAAATAAATGAAAAATCCCTAGTCATTGAATTTGGGCAAATTAAATTATACTGACTGGAATTTTAAACGGCTTATTCATAATATTTTTTTATATGAAAAAATAAATCAACACGAAAGTCTAGACGTTTTAACTAGCAAGCGCGTCTTACTCTAAGTAACTAGCCATAGAGCCATTGATTGACCCTACAGTACTAATAGCGTTATATCGAGTTTATATCGCTTTCATAATAAAGACTACAATAATACAAGGTTTGCAACTTAGCAAAAGTACAATAGAACGTTCCACTGAGAAATCGTAGAAACAAGGACTTCACATTTGGCTGCGCAAATTCAAGTTTCGAACAATAAGAACCT
Organism: Agriphila geniculea; assembly: GCA_943789525.1. Lineage (NCBI taxonomy): Eukaryota > Metazoa > Arthropoda > Insecta > Lepidoptera > Crambidae > Agriphila > Agriphila geniculea. The sequence continues at coordinate 2,100,691 of OX038880.1, forward strand.
GTACCACAAAGCAAAGTTCCGATTAAAAACTCTTTGCTTCGAAACAACTCGTTCGAAGAACAAAAAGGATGTCAAGTGCGAGTTGGGCACTTGATACTGGATTCTTTTTTTAATTCAAAAGAAGGTAAATAGAACCTTTTTATGAAATTCATGGACATAGTACCCAAAGAGAATGTAAAACACTAGCGTTATAGTACCTATTATTAGGTAGACTTGTATTTAATACAATACAACAATAAATTTTATTAGAAGGTAAATTAAAAAAACCGGCCAAGTGAGAGTCGGACTCGCGCACGAAGGGTTCCGTACCAAAAAAAATACGTTTGTTGTATGGGAGCCCCCCTTAAATATTAATTTTATTTTGTTTTTAGTATTTGTTGTTATAGTGGCAACAGAAATACATCATCTGTGAAAATTTAAACTTTCTAGCTATCATGGTTCATGAGAAACAGCCTGGTGACAGACAGACAGACAGACGACAGCTGAGTCTTAGTAATAGGGTCTCGTTTTTACCCTTTGGGTACGGAACCCTAAAAATTAACAGCCTGTACCAAAGCGGGCAAGTAAGCGCTCGCTGGCTGACATCTGCCCAAAGAGAAACATTTTAGGGTTACATCTGCCTGCCTATCTGAATACTTTTTGAAGCTTAGTAATGTGGAGTCTACCTTTTATGGCAGAACTTTTTATGTCATAATTTTATTATGCATAACAACTAATGGCATAAACTTCATGTCGCAGAAAATCGTTTGGCATACACTCATTTATCATACACTTAAAACGCATAATTTTGTAAGCCAGAATCATCTTTTGGCATACATTTCATATCCATAATAATTAAATAGTAGAACCATCATATCGCAGACAGATTATAGTCAGAATCATCTTTTGGCATACATTTAATAGAAAATTCATATCCAGAATAGTTTTGTATTACTTACACGCATGTTTCATGCTGCATGCATCCTTACATGCAGACAAATAAACATGCAGCAAGCAAGCAAGCATGCAGCATGCAAGCAAGCATGCAGCATGCAAGCAAGCATGCAGCATGCAAGCAAGCATGCAGCATGCAAGCAAGCATGCAGCATGCAAGCAAGCATGCAGCATGCAAGAAAGCATGCAGCATGCAAGCAAGCATGCATGCGAGCATTGTGGAGCTCCGCTCGCTTCGCTCGCTCCGCTGCGAGTGGTCAAAACACTAACCTAACCTAACCTACTGGTAGGTGCATTAAAAGTTTATCTTTATAGCGGGGGGCCTTGGGCCCCCCGACCCCCCCGAGCAGGGGGGCTAGCCCCCCTGCACCCCCCGGCAAGCATGCAAGCAGCATAAACAAGCATGCATGCATGCAAGCAAGCAGCATGCATATCGGTTTTGCAGCGATTCGTTCTGTTGTTGACTTTTTTAGTAGCACAACATTTACAAAAATTCAACATATTGACTTTTTAAGACAAATTTTTAATTCAATTTGAAGTTAAAATGCATTTTTTTAGAGATTACAATATGCTTGATGACATTATTCTTAATGAAATTCTGCCATATTCGTAGTATACCATGTGAAAATTATACGAAATAATTGTCGACTAAACAAACGTTATGCCAAACTAAATTCTACGAATAAAAATTTTGCCAAAGGTATTTATGCCTAATGAAATTCTGCCATCTGAATAGTATGCCATTGTAAATTCGGACATGGAAACATTCTTCCAAACAATAATTATATTAAACAATTTTTATGCCTTAAAAATATTCGTTTAAAGAAGATTCTGCCAAGTGTCTTCTGCCAAATAAATTTCGGAGCATCAAGTTTCTGCCAGATAGAGGTAACCCAAAAAAAATCACATTGACACACATTTTTATCAACGCCATCTATCTAGCGTACAGTTTTTTTGTCAGTGTAAAAAACCCTCATTATTTTTTTAAATAAACTACAAAAACAGTCCGTATACCACCTCCAAACTTTTTTAGTGCTTGCAACGCGTCCTTTGTTTGTGCGTAATGCTTGACCACAAGTAATCCTATTGAAGGCACCTGCGCCAAAATAAACGAGGGTCGTAAATCCCCCCCAATGTCCCGTCGGCTGCGACAGGGTTATTGTTATTGGCTGACAGCTGGTTGATTTGCTTTCGCTCCGGATTATGATTGGTTGGTTTGTGTGGCACTATGTTAAGGCTAGGTCACCTGGAAGTCAACCTCTTTTTGTTTCGAATTTGAAATATGTGATGGTTTTGTACACAGAAGGCCAGTTCTAGTTATGATAATGTCGTTTGATGTATGGTTTTGGTTTCTAGAGGTACGTGTCCACTGCATCGGAATCTGAGTGGACGCATTTGTTGCTTTGTATGGATTTCTATGGCACAGCGTCACACAGCGTGCACTGCATCAACGTTTCCTCACCATATCTGAAGTTTTCTATGTAAAGTGACAAATGCTGACGCTTCGTCCACGCCGTACACTCCGATTCCAATGCAATGGACGCGCAATTTAAATTTTGGTGTATAAAAAGCATATTATTAAACGTGTTAGATAGTGCTGGTGAAAAATATTGGGAATCTTGTGAACAAAACACCACAGCAACATTTTTAATTCTAGCCGAGTAGTTTATTAGCTAACAATAATGCATGCAGATCTCTTATCCATCGAGAGACTTCATGCTGTTTGCGTTTCGACCCTAAGTCATGAAGTTACAAGGAAGAAGCAGATATGTGTAGACAGTATCACAAATATCTAACTATTGGTTAGGTTGACCCTCGTCTTAGAGCAACGCGGCTCGAAAGCCCGCGTTGCTCTAAGACTCTTCGTCTTATCGAATGAGGATTAGTGGCCACCTCTGGTGATAGAGTTTATCAAGCCACCTGTAAGGCCTCTAACTTGGATTAACGACTGTTATCAGATGACAACAGCCAGGAACGACGATTTAACGTGCCCTCCGAAGCACGGAAGCGCTCAGTTGTAATGCCACTTTAACGGTCACCCATCCGACACCTGACCGGGCCAAGCGTTGCTACAGTTGCTTAACAAACGTGATCGAGTACGATCAGTCTGTCAAGTTCCGCCATGAGCACTTCATAAGACTCTGTGACATGACATCTACGTCTTGTTCAGTATATCATAGACCTCAATACCTCATAGAACTCCACCTTAATAGAAATTCCAATCACATTTATAAGATCTACATAAAGTATGTGACAAAATCAAATTCAAAGTCAAAATTCTTTATCCAAATAAACTCAGTACCTAATTAAGCGCTTTTAAAAAGACTAAGTATATTTTCCAACCAGACTTTTTAACTGATAAGAAGAAGGGCGCAAGAAACTTATCAGCTTTAACAGAAATAGATAACGATTATTTACAAACTTAAATATATCGTTACCAATTACAGTAAAACAGAATTATTAACAACAATATATTTACATTAGCAAGTTATGTGTTACATCATTTCCACGCATTTCAGTCTTTAAGATAACGTCTTTACCCGTGACCGTTTTTTCAACATAGTTTTTAAATTCATGCAATCACTATCAATAAATTTTATTGTTGTAGAACTTTATTTATAAAGTAAAACCTTTCCCCATAAATGAACCCCTAGTTTTTACAAACCTGAATCTTGGAAAGGCAAGTTTATCTTTATTTCTTGTATTAAACTAGTGTTTATTGCTGTTCTTAGTAAATGAATCATAAAAGTGTTTCATTACATAAAATAAATTTTCATTATGTATACGTAACGTATAGGTAACGGGTACATTAGAACACTTTTACAATGTAACTATCAATCTACATCAGCAGTGGCGTGTGATATTTATTGAGGAAGAACAATTTGTCATTTCCAGACATCTGCTGCATGCAAGCTAATGTATGCAATGGATATGCACTTAGCGCAATTTGATGTTACAAGAAAGTATCTCTTACTGAGAAAGAAATTGTTTTTTTTTTGACATAGTTATTTGTTAAATAAACTTGACTCACAAAATTAAACTAACTTAAACAAAGACTATAAAACTAGTTTCAAACTATTCTAATATTAATTAGTTCATCTAAATTGATGCCAGTTCTTATGTATATTTACACTGTCAGTACTTGATACAACGTTAAATTGGCAGTGAACTCAAATCAAACCAATAATTTAGTTCCAAACTTAGCAAATAGGTACCTATTTACGAAAATAAACATCAATAACAGAATGATTAAACTTATCTCAAAAATCTGAATGTAATTTTCGACAACCAAAAAAATATTTGATTAATTAAGTATATCGAAAAAAAAGTAAATGTTGTCATCATAGAAATAGAATGTTAAAGAACAACAAAGTCAATAAACAGGTGATCCGAAAACGAATCAATACATTTTATATGAGATACGTAAAATATGACTTAGATTCATAAAATATGACTATATTATGGCAAAGGAAGTTAATAAACTATGTTCCATACTGTTTTCTTTGTCGATAAACGAATAAATGTAGCGAAATTTGGTTTAAAGAGAATAGTGTGGCAATATCTTATTTACCTTTGAAAAGTGTGATTACTTGGATTGTTTCTTTTTGTCACATCACAATTACTTAGAGCAGAAGACACCATAGCTCCACGATACTTTTATTTTAAATTCTAATTAAGATTAAAAAATATTTTAAACAAACTGTGATTACTCATTTGCTAGGCGGGACGCTAGGGGCTCTTACTGTAAAAAATGTTGGCACATGTCACTTGATCCTTTGTCTCTTTTTTACATAGACTATGTCCGTATGATGTTAACTTCTCTTTTCCACGCTTTGTTGGTCTTCTTGAGCGCAGCGAAAATTTTTCTATGTCTATGGTTGTCATAGTTATTAGCTTTCTTTGTCTATGGTAAGTAAATGTTTTCAAAACAGACTAGCAAATATTTTCGGATGCAGTTCCAAGTCTTTTTAAAAACAAAATGAAGTCTTCTTTCAGTAAAATTTCTTACCCTCCATGTGGCAAAGTCTTGGGACACCCTGTATATTTTAAACAAGTTGTTATTATCAAACTGGGAAGGCAAAGGCATCGTATAAAATTTGTAATATATCTTTTCGTGTTATTATGTTATTTTTTGTGTTATCTTCATAGCGTCAATAAAACGGTCCCGGCGCGATAGAAGACCAGCGCTAGTCGCAGACCATGCATTATGCTGAGTCGAGAGTTCGAGACCGTTTTTAACCGACTTCAAAAAAGGAGGTTTTGACCCATATGCATGTTTGTCCGCGATTATGTCACGTTTGGCCGAACCGATTTTTCTACCTATATAATATATCTAATGCAGAAGGTACTTACACTAAAAAAGAAAAAAAGAAAAAATTGTTTTAAAAAACAAAAAACCGACTTCAAAACCCACTCTACCTCTATAAAGCAAGAAATAATATTCAAATCACTAGATACGCATTATCATTGCAATAAAACAGGTCTATTGAAGTCGGGTGGGGCTGTTAGAATAAAATAAAGTTGTCTTCCAGCCCCACCCGACTTCAATAGACGTGGTACAATGATAATGCGTATCTAGTGATAGAGTGGGTTTTGAAGTCAGTTTTTTTGTTTTTAAAACATTTTTTTTGTAACAATGTGTTGGTAGAATCATCTTTTTTCGCCATATTTTATTTTATTTCTCTACATAGTCTTTTTGTATCTGTGCGTATTCAGGCCAACAAAGCTCCTACCTCTTTAGTCCATCATTTTTTTCTTTCATTGCCTGAAAACTGTGGTTACTGAAATTAGGGCTCATTTCAAATATCACCTCTTGGCTTGATGGAATTTTTTGCCCGCCAAGACATTTATTCATGTTTGGTAGAAGAAAAAATCTCAGTGGGATAAATCTAGAGAATAGAAAGGATTCGCATCTTCATTCGACGAGTTTTGAAGCCATGAGTGCCACTGGTAGGGTCGACACGACAGGGTTATTCATAGTTTTCATTCATAGTCATAAGAAAAGTTAGAATTCGCTTGAGTTTTTTGTTTCCAAAAGTAATGATCTTTTGTCGAATTTAAAAAAATAATAGTGTAAAGAAAGACTCCTAAGGAGTTTCTTACTTATTCAACCGCCCTCGTATAAAACCTATTTTCTTTCTATTTATTTTTTGAGTTATTTTCTCAAATCAATATTATTTCTGTTTTCTTTCTTTTGAAACGTAGTTTCTAACAGACCGATATTGATATAACCTTCCCTTCTCAAGCTCTTCATACTACATGGCAGGTTTTGAAAGAAACCCTCAATGCACTAAAACTTATACTATTATGAATTCTATGCTAAAGGCAAAAGGAAATACAATACATTATTCAACCAAAATGTAACAAAAGGAAGTCAAATCTTGCTACTAGATGAAGAAGAGGGCTTAACGACCACATTAACTTATCTACTAGCTTAAGCTGCCCAGGACCTCTACCAATAAACTACTTCAATTAGCGAGACTTCAGTCCGGCCCTCGCAACGGCCGGTCTTCTCAGTAGCAACGGACTCCCCAAAGAGAAGCAAATCTTACATCTATATATAAACAACAACCGCAAAAACTTGGTAACCGCGATGTAGGATCTCAACTTCGATTGGTTGGATATATCCAAATGAGCGTAACGTTTCAGTGACTGAGCAACGAGTGCGTTTCAGTAATTGCTGTTTAATGATAATTAGTGCTTTTTGTAGCTTATTAATACTCGGCTGCATTTCAAATTAATAATGGAAATAATTGTTGCAGAAAAACATGTAAGTACCAATAATTGGTTAATAACATCCATATTAGGTATCCAGTACTCGTACCTACTAAGTTTATATAATTTGTGTCCATAAACTTATGCGAAACTGACGCTCTAATGATGCTTATTTTATTTATAACTCAATTATATTAAACTTTTTTAATAACTCACTCATATTAAACATTATACGATAGTTGGAGCATTACAATAATTTTAAATAAATACGACACGCGATGGCATCTATATGAAATTGCAGTGCCACAAAGCGAATTTTATGTGACAGCTTACAACCGTGTGTCAACTTTCACAGATTGTTATCAATTTTGTAAATGTTATCATAAAAGAGCAATTTGATTGTTAAAAGAGATTTGTAATTGTTTCAGCAACAAGTGGTTACTATATTATATAGTATTATATTAATCGGTGCTATAGCTTTTCCGATTTTTCTCGCATATTTTAGTGTGATAACAGCTCCATCAAAAACAATATCACCATTTTTTTAAAGGGTAGGTATTTAAAATGTATTTAGCTTAAATTCGTTGAATTCCACCAACGTTGATATTCTTCGAAGCATTAATTGTTGCTAGAAAGCAAAAAAATCCAACATAAAGATCACAACTACAAGGTGAAATCGAAAACAAACAATACATTTTGTGGTGTGGCTTAGACCAACAAACCATAGTAGAACCAAATAAGTAAGTCATCTTACTCATTATACGCACGAACGCGGTTTGTATGTGGGCGCGCCCGTACGTATGCGTCGTCGCACGTACACACTGACAAAATTTAAAGGTGATAAAATAAAGGTGCAACAGTCATGGCTGCACCGTACGTAATCCCGCTCGCGCTCACGCACGCTTCACGCCGCCTGCAGTACATACCATGCTTTCCAAAGATATTATTGCAAAAAGATTTGTAAGAATGAGGATATATTTTACATTAACTTTAAATAATACCTAAGGCATTTCGTACTTGTCGAAACAGACGAATTTTTTTTTTATATCAATTGTGTAATTTTGTTAAAAAATCAAAAATTCCTACTGGAAAAAGTACTTTTAATGCCTATTATGGAAAGTTTTCAATTTCCGAATTTGAAGATTTATTATTTTGATAAGTGTAGGTAAATGAAAAAGTAAGAAACAGTTAAAAATGTAAAAAAATAAAATTCATAATCATTTTATTTTATTTGAATAAACATTATTTAGTAAAGCCACGTTTTAATTAATCCTATTTCGACTGTAAGTTTTCAAATCACATAACATAACGTAGGCAATGAAAACATTGTAGTCAGTTCCAGAAAACAATGAAATTAATGTAAACTGTAATTTGACAGATAGATGTGATACATTGCTACTTTTTTTAGTAAGTTTTTATTGGTGTCAAAACGAAAGTGCCAATGTATCACATACATCTGTCAAATTACAATTAACATTAACTTCATTATTTTAGTCGATAGACTCGCTGGTTTACGTACAATAAAATATAAAAAAAAACTTTGTATTATAGTTCCCTGATGCTTACCCTACAAGGAAAAAAATATTTTGTATAGAGATTGACTATGCATTTTTTGACGATTGAATAAACTAGCGATGTGACAGCCCTACGTGTTTAAGCTGTATCGCTCGCTCGAGGGTCGAGTTGGCCTACTTATTTGGTTCTACTATGACCAAACTAAACCACTTTGTCTATGGGACCAAAATCAGAGCAAAAAATTAATAAATTTAAAAAAATATTAAAAACACGACTGCTCAGCCAAAAACGAACTAAAATAAAAAGATAAATAACAAGGTGTCATTGCAGTCGGGGGACCGTTTTGTGGAACAATTTTCAATTAAAGAGGTCCCCCGACTGCAATGACACCTTGTTATTTATCTTTTTACTTAAGTTCGTTTTTGGCTGGGCAGTCGTGTTTTTTTAATATTTTTTCAATTTATTTCACACATTTTAGTGACATATTATATAGTTTTGAAATGTGCTCATTATGGCCTTTCATTTGATGCCCATATTGTAATAATTGAAGAAAAAAAAATTTTTTTCACATTTGAAAATGGCGCCATATCAACTTTTTTTTAAAATATATAGCCAGTGTCACTCGGAATGATGTAATAATTCTAACGATATCCCATACATTCAAATCTGTTGAGCCATATAAAAGTTATGGTGGAATAAAGAAACTCACATACCTACAAACATACATGAATCCTGAACACATATACTTACACTCTTTTTGCTTTGGGCAGTCGTGTAAAAAAATAATCAGCTGTCCCATACATTTTGCTCGAATCGATATTGACATTTTCTATGGAACAGCTGATGATTTTTGCTCTGATTAAGTTGGTCCCATTGACAAAGTTGTTCAGTTTGACGGTCTAAGCCACACAACAAAATTTGTCGACTGTTCAAAAAATCATCCTGTAGATACACTCAGCTATTTGAAAAAAAATAAAAACGGCTAAGGTCACAGGATAAAAACTCGCAGCACAATAGGAAACAAATGACTGATGAATAATAGAACAAAAAACAACAACTTCTAACTTCCTACGAAACGGGAACCAAAGCGAGACGTCGACAAACAAACTCATGGCGAAATAAATAATTAAAACGAGGCTCCGTCTCTGTTTTACTGTTATTCCCATACATCACACATGTTAAGACTAGAAGGAAATTGTAAATAAGTTCCCGAAGGTTTTGTGTGCCACAGACTAAATGTGGTAGCCGTAGATTAAGAATCCCTCTTTCTTGAAAGATATTGACCTTGTGTTATAGTAATTTATTAATTATTATTATTATCATTCCAGAAAACACATGGCGGGGAAGGTAGTACTCCTTTTAGGGTTCCATACCCAAAAGGTAAAAACAGGACCCTATTACTAAGACTCACTGTCAGTCTGTCTGTCACCAGGCTGGATCTATCTCATGAACCGGGGTAGATAGACAATTGAAATTTTCACATATGATGTATTTCTGTTGCCACTATAACAACAAAAAATACTAAAAACAGAATAAAATAAATATTTAAGAGGGCTCCCATCCCATACAACAAACGTTATTTTATTGCCGTTTATTGCAACAGGTAGACGCTTGAAATATTTACAGAATAATTAGTTATACTCGTATATTCACTTCAAAAATAAATAATTAAATTAAAATAAATTAAGGGGAGCCTTACAAAAAAGTTGAATAGATACGGAGCCCTTCGTGCGCGAGTCCGACTCGCACTTGGCCGGCTTTTAACAGTGTGCGGTGCGGTTTCTATAAAAGCCAATAAGTATTTCTTGGCAGCTAAAATGGTCCCAAATTTGTTGAATGGGTAGCTAAAAATATGATGATACACACAGCTATTATTTTCCTTTTGAAAGTATTAGCTTTAATAAGTTTCAAGGGCAATTATTTTGTGAAGCAAAAGTGATTTTACTGAAACAATGTTAGCCTGTTGCTTATTCTATGCAAAGTTGTATCGTGCGAAACTTGAACGAGTTTGAACTGAAACATAAATAATTTTTGGGACGCAAAAGGAAATAGGTTTTTTCATGATGAATAAGATATAATATGGATAGAACAATATTTAATATTTTGAAAGGAATATAACTAGTGGCTCCGTGAGCTGTAGACCTCACGTTTAAAAGAAGCTCAAATTGTACGTTTTTAAAAAACAAATAACACAGAATAGATATTAGTTTTTTCAACTATAAGTATCTATTCTATACTGTACAAATAAGATACGCAGTCTATTGTTTTGTCAAAAAGCCACACCTTATTTATTTCAACTCAACCTTCAAATATTGGCCAGAAACAAATTAGACCCAAGTTCACCAAAACCAGCCGCTTAATTTTTAATCATTTGTTTTTGACATTTTCTTCATACATAAAAACGTCAAAAACAGACGGTTAACTAATCAGCTGTTTTACGTGTTGGTGAACTTTCATCTTAGTAATATAATAAGTTTATGACCAGAATTTTTTTAATTGATTAAATTTTGAGTCTTCTAAAAATAAATATATGTATAATGCCGTGTATGTGCCGGCTTAGAATAGCACTACCCCCTCTCATCCCGTGGGTGTCCCAAGGGAACACAGCCACAGACGGGCAGCAGCGTCTCCAAAATTCTTGGCCTACTGCGATCGCCAACCCGCCTGCCAAGCGTGGCGATTATGGCAAACCCTCTCATGATGGGCACACAAATAAATTGGTTATTGCTAGCTACGGTAGCGGCTATGGTAACGGCGGGGCAGGGGGTGCTAAGAATCCCCGAGTGCGGATCGGCTACCACCAATCACGAAAATTGCACCTGGCAACCTATAACACGCGCACACTGAGGACCGACACGAAGTTAATCGAGTTGGAAGAAGTTATAAGCAAGTGACACTGGGATATCATTGGGTTATCTGAAGTCCGAAGAGAGGGAGAGGACTCGATAATCTTTAATTCCGGTAACTTGCTGTACTACCGGGAGGGCGACATTCCAACAGTCCCAAGGTGGTGTCGGGTTCATCGTCCACAAGTCCCTTGTCAACAACGTGATTACCATCGGAAGTGTGTCGACCAGGGTGGCGTACCTTATACTCAGAATATCCAAACGGTATTCGTTGAATGTCATACAGGTTTACGCACCGACCTCGACGCACCAAGATGACGAAGTGGAGGCTATGTATGAGGAGATCTCTAAAGCCATGCATAGCTACAAAACCCACTACACCGTTGTGATGGGGGACTTCAATGCAAAGCTGGGGAAACGATGCGGTGATGAGCTGAGAGTGGGGCAATTTGGAGTTGGGCAACGGAATGACAGAGGCCAGGATGCTAGCCGACTTTATGGAGAAGGAGAACCTCTTTATGATGAACTCATTCTTCAGAAAGCCGGAAAGCCGGAAGTGGACTTGGGTCAGTCCGGACGGTACAGTCAGAAATAAGATTGATTTTATCATGTCGACGAAAAAGCAAATATTCAATGATGTCACTGTGATCAACGCCGTTAAGACGGGGAGCGATCACCGATTGGTACGTGGCACATTGAATATCAACATAAAGCTGGAAAGATCTCGACTGATAAAATCAACACTCCGACCATTGCCGGCCCACATTCAAAACCCCGAGAGCTTTCAACTCGAACTCCAAAACCGCTTCGAAGCCCTTGAGAACAGCATAGATGTGGACGATCTAAACAATATGGTGGTGGATACTGTCCGTACGGTAGGGTCCAAGTTCTTCAAGACCCGCCGTCCCAAGTTAAAGAAACTCTCCGACCACACACTCCTACTCATGGATCAGAGACGTGAAATGAGGCTCCAGAGTACAGTAGATGCTAATCGTTATCGGCAGCTTAATAGACAGATATCTAAGTCTTTGACCAGCGACCTTCGCCAATTTAATACGAATCGTATTAAAGAGACCATCGAGCGGAACAAAGGCTCCAAAGTGTTCGCGAGAGATCTGTCTATTGGGCAAAGCCAGATGACGAAGCTGAAAACTGACGACGGACGCATCATCTCAACGAAACCTGAAATCCTGAGGGAGATCGAGAGTTTCTATGGGCAGTTATATTCCACGCAGACACCTGTTGAAAGCAAGGCTAAAGACCCCAGAGCCAAGCTTACCCGACACTATACCCAAGATATCCCGGACGTCAGCATGTACGAGATTAGTATGGCTCTCAAACAGCTGAAAAACAACAAGGCGGCGGGTGACGACGGAATCACTACAGAGCTTCTGAGAGCGGGCGGTAAGCCGATACTTAAAGTCCTCCAGAAGCTTTTCAATTCCGTCATCGTCGAGGGCAGAACGCCGAAGACATGGAACATAAGTGAGGTGATTTTGTTCTTTAAAAAGGGTGACAAGTCCCTCTTAAAGAACTATAGACCCATCTCGCTTCTGAGTCATGTCTATAAGCTGTTTTCGAGAGTCCTTACGAACCGTCTCGCTCGCAAGTTCGACGACTTCCAACCTCCCGAACAAGCTGGGTTCCGAAAAGGCTTTAGCACCATAGACCACATCCATACGCTGCGGCAGGTCATACAGAAGACCGAGGAGTATAACCTGCCACTTTGCTTGGCGTTCGTGGATTATGAGAAAGCCTTTGATTCGATTGAAACCTGGGCGGTACTGCAGTCTCTCCAAAGGTGCCAAGTGGACTACAGGTATATCGAGGTGTTGAGGTATTTATACAAAAATGCCACCATGTCGGTCCGAATACAGAACCAGAGAACAAATCCTATCCAACTGCAGCGAGGTGTGAGACAAGGAGATGTTATTTCTCCGAAACTGTTGACAGCTGCGTTGGAGGATATCTTTAAACTCTTAGACTGGAAAGGACTCGGCATCAACATTAATGGCCAGTACCTAACACACCTTCGTTTTGCCGATGATATAGTTCTTATGGCTGAGACCTTGGAGGACCTAAACACAATGCTCGAAGATCTCCGTAGTGCTTCCCAAAGAGTGGGTCTTAAAATGAACATGGATAAGACGAAAATCATGTCGAATGCCCATGCTGTGCCCGCTCCAGTTCATGTTGGGAACACTACACTTGAAGTTGTTGACCAATATGTATACCTAGGACAGGCAGTCCAGTTAGGTAGGTCCAACTTTGAGAAGGAGATCTCTCGTCGAATCCAACTCGGATCACTGCCGTAAATCATGAATTCAATCACGAAGATTTTTCGGAGCTTCCCGAATGGGCAGCATTCCGTGTCCGATTTACCTCAGTGTCTCAAGACGAAAGTCTATGACCAGTGTGTGTTGCCAGTGATGATTTACGGCAGTGAAACGTGGTCGCTAACTATGGGTCTCATAAGGAGGCTCAAGGTCACCCAGCGTGCAATGGAGAGAGCCATGCTCGGCGTTTCCCTGCGTGATCGAATCAGAAATGAGGAGATCCGCAGGCGAACTAAAGTAACCGACATCGCTCGAAGGATTGCTCAGCTAAAGTGGCAGTGGGCTGGACACATAGCGAGAAGAACCAATGGCCGTTGGGGCGGAAAGGTTCTTGAATGGCGACCGCGCACCGGACGACGCTCCGTGGGTAGGCCCCCGACAAGGTGGACCGACGATCTGGTGAAGGTTGCCGGAAGCCACTGGATGTAGGAAGTGCAGGACCGATCGTCGTGGAAATCCTTGGGGGAGGCCTATACCCAGCAGTGGGTGTCGTGCGGCTGATATGATGAAAAATAAATAACAGCTTTGCACCGCTAACAAAAAAGTTTTCTTACATTTTTCGAAACGGCTGCAAAAACTAAAAGCTTGACTAAAAAATCTACATACCTAATTATCAAACCTGTTCACATAATTTCACGAGAATCGGTTCAAAACTGCGACCTGTAACTTTCTATCTAATTCGGTAGGACAAACGAAATAATTTTTGCCCAAGCTGAGGCAGAGACGCTTCGCTCGTGCTTCGCGCTCGCTCATGCAATTATATGTCGATAACTAACAGCATTAAAATACTGATAATTTATTTATAGATAATTTATTTGATCTTCAAGAACCTGCAACAAGAAAAGTAATAATAATCAAGTCTTTTTTAACATAGGTACGAGTAATTTTTGTAATTATGCGGTAGAAATGGATCGCCTCTTCAAAATCAATTGATTTATTTACATTAATTAGTCTAGTTCTTGTAATCAGTTATAATTGATTACTTGCTTATATTATTTTTTATGTTTTGGTCAGTCAAATATAAAACAAATTTATTTTTATACATGAAAATTAAGAATACTTTCACAAAAATTATTACCAAATATTTTCTGTTATTTTCATACACAAAGTTAGAGGCCTAGAGACCAGAAATACAGGATTGTCCTTGTTTAGGCTCCAGTCCATTAATTGTTATACTGTTACTTAGAATTTTGAAAATATACAGGATGTCCCAAAACTTTGCCACACAGAGGGACATTACCTCAAATATTGAAGATAGGAAATTTTACTAAAAGAAAACTTCCTTTTGTTTTTAAAAATAATTGGAACCGCATTCAATAAATAAAAAAAACCCCTGCCTTAACCATGAATCGAACCTACCAAATATTAAAAAAATATTACGATACCGATCGAAAGAGTTACTCATAATTATTGTTTTTGAAGTGAAAACTTCTTTAGCGGCGTTGTCCCCTTTTTTGTAATGGGGAAAAAATGCTAAACTCGCGTCAGTAAGAATCACGTGACCAATCGAAAATGCGTAAGACGGATGTGACGGATAGAGAGTAGACAGCTGGCGGCGGAAGTATCCCCCTCTCTTTAATCGGGGCGCGTTGAAAATGGCGGCGCGTCATTTTAAGACGTAAACACTTGTGTCAATAGCAACGCGCTAATTTTGAAAATGGAACTAGTAGCAGCGATCTCTTCGGTGAAATCATAGACTTATTTCTACTCTGTGACTATAAGTTAAAATCGTAAAATGCGTGCATGTAGAAATTAAAAAGGCCACTGACACGAAATCTTTAGATTTTTTCTCTAATTACAAACTGATTGAATTGTGTGACTGTATAGTAATAGGAAAGAAATAATTTTATTCCTTTGCCGCTAATTTCAAAATATCAAAAATGCACAACTTTAATATTCAAGTTTTCACTTCTGCCGGCACTCCCGGAGTGCAACCCGATTTTTTTTCTTAAAAAACACAGTATTTTAAACGAAAGGAAGACCATAAAATTTAATATTATTACGTATTGTATTAATTTGTATCGATTCGAATGCGATTTTTTTAAATCTTTGAATGCAGTTCCATTTTTTTTTAAAGAAAATTAAGTCTTCTTGGAGTAAAATTTACTACCTTATGGCAAAGTTTTGGGACAGCCTGTAAACCTTGATAATTGAATGTATCTTTGGTGGAAATAAATTATTTTTCAAGTAAGTATTAATTTTTTTCAGAAGTATTTTTTTAGATCATCTACTACAATTACAAATTTGTTTCCAAAGATTTTGTGTAGTTCACTACCACATCCCCATCGAGGAGCTCGATGGCACAGTGGTTTAGCACGAGTGGTTACTAGCGATTGTGAAGGTTAGGCAACTTTCGCAAGGGTCAGTAATGGGATGGGTGACCAAACATTTATTATATCGCGCCTCTATGCTTTGGAAGGCACGTAGTTCCGGCTGCATTTACAGTCGTTAACACCCACCAATCCGCAATGGACCCGCGTGGTGGGTTATGGTCCATCCTCCTAATCCACCCATGGAAGGACTGTGCTGTGCCCCAGCAGTGGGGACATTAAAAATGGCTGATGGTCACTTCCACAGAAGGGAATCACGTAATCTCATACGATTAGTGGATTTCTTTTCCTAGAACCCTCAAATGAGACGTAACGGAACTTTATTCTTCCACATTAAAGGCGTCAGCACTAAAATTCGTATTATCTATGGGAGGCCAAGCTTCATGAATTTATTCGGATAAATTGTACTGCACAGTTCTAGAAAAAAGGTTTGTTACATGATAATTTATAGTCTAGCAAGAAAATAATTAATGCCAGTTTTTCAAACATCAGTTCGGAACAAAAGTTTTTGTGAGGCTTATATAATAAATTACGTACAGGTCAAACCACTGACATGATTTTTTTTTTCTTATTAACTGGACTGGCTGTCTGTATGATTTGACAGCAAAGTTCTTGTGCCTATTTGAAACGCCACTAGCGTGAGTCTAAAGAACTAATTTTGACGTGTACAATGAAAATGGTTGCCATGATGGTCTCTCCAGACTTCAAACTTTAGTACCATGTCCCGCACGCTATGCTCACGCTACGTCCTACAGCGCCAAAATGGCGGAAATCAAATAGGCACAAGAGCAGTTTGACAGCAGCCAGTCCAGTGTAATAATATAGAGGTCAATGGGTCAAACTAAGAACCTCCTTTTTTTGTTTTTTTTTAAGTCGGTTAAAAAAACTAAACCCATCATACGGAAAAATCGCGCACTAAAAAGTACGAAACTTTAAAATATTCGAGTCCAAAATTCAGTAAAAAGGATAACCGTAGTCGCATGCCACTTTTTCCTAGACACGCACGACACTAACAACAGGCTGGAGGTGGCATGCGACTACGGTAATCCTTTTTATTGAATTTCAGGCTGGAATATTTTCTTGTTTCGTATTTTTTAGAGCGCGATTTTCCGAAGTCGGGTATTCGTTTTTAAACTCCTTTTTTAATTTAAATATTTTGGAGTTGTAAATCGGGTGAATATAAATAAGGCCACGGGCAAAACATAATATTTATATATTTGGAAAGTATTCATTAGGGCCTTTAATTTCATTTGGTACCTAATACGGCATCAAAAAAAATTATTTTTTAGGCCATGACTTTAAGTCCCCTAAAATAGATCTCGAAGGATGAAAAAATAGCTGTCCACGCAGACGAAGTCACGGATGGCCGCAAATTTTGTCCTAAAATTGCAGAAAATATTGGCACCACCACACATGGTCCCCAATAAACCCAGAAGCAACAGTAAATCTTTCTAGAGACTCGTAAAGAACAAGTTTACGATGCGTTTACCGCGAAATATTCGGGTCCTTACTTGGTAGCCCAAATCCCTGGCGCTGGTGATTAACACCACTCAGGATTAACTTTATTGATATCTTTATGTGCCTGCTTAATGAAGAAATCCTCTAGTGCTTTTTTAATCCTACTAATAATATAAATGTGAAAATTTGTGGGTTTGGATGTTTGTTTCTCAATCACGCAAAAACTACTAAACGGATTTGGTTGAAAGGCACATAGATAAAAGAAAGCCTATATTAAAACAAAATAATTTTTATCCCCATATTCCTACGGGAACGAAAACCACTCGGGTAAAACCGCGGGCGCCCGCTAGTCCTACTTCCTACTAATATTATAAATGTGAAAGTTTGTGGGTTTGGATGTTTGTTCCTCAATCACGCAAAAACTACTGATAAACGGATTTGGTTGAAATTTGGCACACAAATAGTGAATAACCTAGGAACGGGAACCACGCGGGTAAAACCGCGGGCGGCCGATAGTAATAAATAAATATTGAATAACCTCACATACATTTAGGAGCTCGATGGTGCAGGCGCAGTGGTTTAGCGTGGCCCGATGATTGCTGAGGTTAAGCAAGTTTCGCAAGGGTCGATCGTGGGATGGGTGACCAAAAAACTTATTATCTCGAGCTCTTCCCTGCTTGGGAAAGCACGTTAAGCCGTTGGTCCTGGCTGCATTTGCAGTCGTTAACACCCACCGATCCGCATTGGGCCCGCTGGGTTCGTTCGTTAATTGTTTTGTTTTTATAATAGGTCTTTACCTATGAAATTGCCGATTTGTATGGAGATTTTTCAAGAAGTTGCATTTTTCATAATAGCATTTTCTTTGTTCATTTAACAACCATGAACACTCATGTAACAAAACTTTTATGTACTAATGTTTGAACACTATGCTAACTTATTTCCATTTAAGATAAGCGAAAAAATAAGTTTTGGTTAAGTTACAACCCCTTCGGTCACCCTTTTTTTTTGCTCACAAAAAAGAGTCACTTTCAAGATCTTTTTTTTAATGTCACGAAAGCTAAAATATGGACTTTATTTTTACTCATAGTTAACTATCATGATCATAATTCGATGTAATATTCACGATTTTGTTAAAATTTTAAATTGTAGAAGTTATTATTTTCTCTGTATGTGACAAAATATCGGCAATTTCATAGGTAAAGAAATATCCTAGATCCAAGTACCTTGTCCAATAAAACCTTGTTGATACTTACTTTGATCATAGATACACTATAAGGAGAGTACATTTTGAGTATTGAAGATTTTGTGTAATGTACAATTTGCTAGTTGTACCTATATACGTTGGGCGATATTGTATATACATTTTACATTGCAATAGGTGCACATTTTTGATATGAAGGGCCACGAAGGTATAGTCCTTTTATCAGTTAAAATATTAGCATGGAATGCTGAAATAATAAAAATTTCAGGAAAAGACAACTCGAATTCGAAATTTTTCCGTAAATTATTACAAAGAAGTTTGGTACACAAAGAAAAAAATAATTTACTGTAATGACAATAAAAATGTTTTCTAACAATAATGTAATGTAAATTACAAATATACTATCTGCGTTCGTAATTTCATAGCAAAGTCAGCTAACTACTTTTATGGATTTCCATAAAATACTTGAAAAGCTATCGGAAGCACTTTTCATTCTTCGTTTATTACGTCATAAAACTAACTTTTATAAAAGAAGTTATGAATATTCTTGTTTTTATTAAGCTTGTATAACTCTATCGCCTTGTTTCATAATATTAATAAAAACTTGTTAAAAGTATTATTTTCCAACTAGTTTTCATAAATATACACATCAACTTTGTCTAGGGATACAGGTGTTATTTTCGTACAAACGAGGTAACTTTGAAGCCTTGGTTTTCTGCCAGGGATGTACCGTGCTGTGATCTGATGATGGCCATCCAGGGAGTGAATGGAGGAGATTCAGATTGTAATACACACCCAACTGATCTGATCAGCATTCTAAAATATTAATGGGTCAGAGTTCTCATTTTGAGTATTTCCATACATTTTCATGCTATTTTCGCGGATTTTTTAAACATGTCCTTTACGTTTCGAGAATGCTGGTCAGATCAAGTGGGTGTGTATAGTAATCTGAATCTCCTCCATTCACTCCCTAGATAGCCGTCATCAGATCACAGCACAGTACATCCCTGGCAGGAAACCAAGGCTTCAAAGTTACCTCATTTGTATAAAAATAACATCTATATCCCTAGACAAAATTGATGTGTGTAATTTCAATAATTAATGTTAGATTTTTTGCTAATTTTGAAAACTAAAACATTTGTTACATTATTTTATTTCGTGATGATCACGAAACCTTGTAAGAATTGCCGCCCAAATTGTTTTAAGTCTATAAAAGTGATCTATTCTAAATCCAACCCAACAATTCTATTATACCGACCTTTGTCATTGTCACACCTCAAATAATCAACGTAGAAACCAATACTAGACCTTCCATACGTTCAATATCGACCGCAAAAAGGTTTTTACAAGAGGAAAAATGTAAAAACCACCCACATTCCAAAAAGGTCGACCCTACAATATGTTCCATTGAATCTCACTTAGGGCCCGCATGCAGAAAATTGGTGAATCAATGTTGAGTTGAGTGTTCTTAGTTGTAATATGAACGGGAATTTGCTTGGAAAATGAGATTACATGTTACATTCTGCTCGAGTGTGTAGAGAAAACTCTTTGCTGGTTTTTGAAGTGACCGTTTTGTTCTTGTTCTTAGTTCAAAATTTAAATATTTTGTTTGTTTTTTATTTGTTACTTGTTATTATTATACCACTTACTACAATTTTAGGTAGATTTGTACGATAAAAATTGTAAGTACGTTTATTTACTCATATGATTTATAAGGTTATTATTAATATTAGGTAAATAATAATATGGATAAGAATAATAGGTTTTTAAATTAAAACATGATATTTACATACACATACACACACACGCACCTACACACACACAAACACATACACATGTGCTCACATATATAAGTATATAATATAACTAGATTTTTACTGTTTATGGCCATAATTACGTGCTTTTAATTTTCTTAGATTAATAACGTTGCTCTTATTGCACGGGTGTTCTGCCTATTTCTCATGTTATTTTATATGTTCAATAAATAAAATGTAAATCCGTTATTGGCATTAAGCAAAATTTGTAAGTTTATAATTACTGTTAATTTTTAAGTGCTGTGGATTTTGTGATAATAAATAAAATAAAATAAAATAAAAATTTATTATCTTTTTTATTTTGAATACTAAAATGACAATAAAACCAATTTTTCATCAAAAGCTATAAATACTTTAAAATTTGATTTGAAAATTATTTAAGTAGGATTTTGTTTACAATGAAAGATACCAAATCTGACCTAGATTTTGTTACAGAGCAAGAATTGTATATTCATATATCACAGAATATGAATATTAAATTCTTGTTACAGAGATTTGACATGACAAAACGAAACCATTTCAATTTGGATACAGTCTATTCAGTTTTTATAAATTCAACTGTGATTTGGGTGTCTGTTATAAAGAAAAAAAACTAACAATCGATTCTATATTAATTTGTGATGAAAAACAAAACCTCGTATTTAAAATACTGTGAATTAAAAAGCTTCACAGTACATAACCACTCGTATCTCGATACACTAAAACATTCAAGAGTATTTTTCTAAAGCCGCTGGTAGTTAAATTTTTGGTCAAAAACTCTGTGAATATGTTTTTTTTTTCACAAAACTCACTACATTCGGTTGATTCGTTAGAATGTAGTTCGTATCAATTAAACCGTCGAATCGGCGCCATGAATAGTACTATCCGATGGAACTTAAGCTTGTGGTACAGTGAGGTTATCAAAATGTTTTTATTAATCTACAATAAGTAACGACTTACTTTAGCTTCTTCCCACCAGATGAAAAAACTATGCTTTCAAACCAAAATGAATATTTTTTCTTTTTAATACGTACCGGACCAGTTGGAAATCAATGATGAATTGCGTATCTCTGATGTTAGTTTTCAACAACTAACAAATTTCGCAACATTACTGATGTTACTAAAAAAAACCGGCCAAGTGCGAGTCGGACTCGCGCACGTAGGGTTCCGTACCAAAATCCGGAAAAAAATATGTTTGTTGTATGGGAGCCCCCCTTAAATATTAATTTTATTATGTTTTTAGTATTTGGTGTTATAGCGGCAACAAAAATACATCATCTGTGAAAAGGAGGTCGCCAATCGCTCATACATTTTAGCCCATTTTATGTACCTTAGGTACATGTATACCAAAATGTAGGGAAAAATACGAGGATTCCGAAAATAATCTTATTTTAGTTCAATATTTACTCAAAACTTAGAAATATATCATTAAAAGTGTGAACTACCTACTTGTAACACAATTAAATTATATGGCAATACTGGATATTCACTATAAAGAACTGTCAAACCAAACGTCATGAGAGACGTCATTCCGACTTCCGAGTTTAATAAAATCAACTTCAACTGAAAATGACAAATGTCAACTTGATAGTTTATTCAAGTATCAAAGAGCTGAATGTTATGATATAATCTGTGTAATAGGTTCTATATCGAGTGAATTTTTCATATTTTTTTCTCACCTGTAAATAACCGGAAAAAAATTATTACTGGTAAGTATATTACTCAGGGTATTATAGGGTATTTTTTTCCGCAGAGTGTACCTCGGTACATCATTTGGGCCATTTTTGGTGACATCCTTTCAACTGTCTGCCTGTTGTCGTTATTAATTACGAGCAAAAAACGGCAAAAAATCACGTTTTTTGTATGAGAGCCCCCCTTAAATATTAATTTTATTCTGTTTTTAGTATTTGTTGTTATAGCGGCAACGGAAATACATCTTCTGTGAAAATTTTAACTTTCTAGCTATCACGGTTCATGAGATACAGCCTGGTGACAGACAGACAGACAGATGGACAGCAAAGTCTTAGTAATAGGATCTCGTTTTTACCCTTTGGGTACGGAACCCTAAAAATTGTTGGGGAAAATTAATTTTAAGGTAAAGATACCTATCGTAATGGTTTCTATACGGTGTTATTAAGTAACTTCTTGTAAGTATATAAATGAAATTGATAGCTAATTTGAAAAAAAAAAAAAACACTATCGCAAAACAGAATTTGTAAAGTCAATTGACCGAGCGAACTTAAAACGTGAGCGAAGCGTCTCTGTTTCAGCAAAAATGCTTTTGCATGTCTGTCTGTCCGGCTGTTCTACTACAGGTCGCATATCTCAAACAATTCTCGTGAAGCAAGTTCAATATTTATAAATAGTTTTTTGTCGATTTAGTCGAAAAATAAAATCATATTTCAGCCATTTCGGAAAATGTTCAAAGTGTCACGAACAGATCCACTAGTTTTTAAAGATCAACGCCATCTGTTTATAAAATTTTGAATCATTATTAATCTTCCCTCTGTGTGTTCCAGCATTGAAAGCCGTGAGCACTCCGGGGATAGTACTCGTGACTCATTTGAGCTGATCGTGAATGGGAGCGAGCGATTTTTATAGTCGCTTTCCTACACCTAGCGAAGTGGCAGAAAGAATAGTATGGATATGTCTTTTAACATTTAAGAGAGAGTTTAGTACTGTTAGTGTACTTACGCTCGTGATATAATATTTTCAGAATACCAGTGTACAGGCTCAACTTGCTTCTTATACTGAGCTGAGTACAGTTTGGACATCACGCGTTGTTATCTCACAGTAATTTGTTGAATTCTCATGATGGTACATGCTTGTTATGTGTGCACAATAAATGTATTTTGTTCTTTTCTTTCTGTTGAGATGAGGTTATAAGCACTACTGACTAAAATGAAACGATTGTCTTATTTCTTTAAATAAGTGCTTATTTAATTAAACATTTAAATATCTAAAAATAAAGCAATTGACATCAAATAAATAAATATAAGTTATATTAAACGTTTCAAATACGAAACTTTTAAACGAAATAACGATTGGGTGGGTAGCGCCGAATTTGTTTAAGACGATCAAATTGATGAGAGGACAAAAACACAAATGAAAAAAGTTATTTCGTAAGCTCGAATGCAAACAAGTTTCACTGAAAGGAAGTTTCAAAGCTAATTGAAAAAAGTTTTCTAAAGACGATACTTAAAACTTGTTTCTGAATTTGGGAGAACTTGTGTTTGATAGCTGTTACATGTAAATATTATACACACATTTTTTCCAAATCTTTATTTCATATAATACAAGGTATTACAATAAGCATTTCGTTTAAATATTTACAATTTGAAGATAGGTATTTTATAAGGCTAGCTAGACTTACGCAAATATAAAATTAAATACTGTAAATATAACTGGTCTACGCGAACTGTGATAAAACCTTAGATTATTTATATGTCAAGATAGACAGTCAAAGCTACGACAGCGTCGAAAAAAATATCACCCAACAGTTGGGTTACCAAAACACGCACACATTGTCAGTAGTGTGAGCCGGCCATAGTTTTTATTACAATACTCTTTGGACGTGATGATGCTAAAAATGCACACCACCTTAAAAAAGTTGGCCTGTTTTGTTTAATACGTCAAAAGCCTAAGACTCTATCTAGACGTATAAATAATCTAAGGATAAAACATACTTTAAATCAATAGACTTCTTTAGTTGTGATAATGCGCGATTACCCTATCACTTGTGTTTAGAGTGTTGCCTCTTCATTCTTAGCGGCTCGATGGGTTTAAATGAAATTGGTCACACAGATAGTTTATAACCTGGATTAAAATATAGGATACTTTTTATCCTGGTAAAAGGTTCCCTAGGGTCCACGCGGACGAAGTCGCGGGCTTCCGCTAGTCATATAATTATCGTGTGCCAGGCGGTAACACCTTAACGACGCAGTGTGTGGAACGTTTTTTATGCTATCCCTCGAGAACAGTACTTTTTTCTGTATGAAAGGTACCATATGTCTTTGTTTGTAACCCCCTGACAATATGTATGCAAAATTTCATGATGATCGGTTGAGTAGTTAAGACGTGAAGGCGTAACAAACAAATTGACAAACAAACAAACTGACTTTCGCATTTGTTATGTTAGTAAGGATATAGAGTCATGTCCATGACACAGTTTGGAGACAATGCTCGCAGAGACAAGTGCATCGTTGCCGTTGAAATCATCGATATTATTGTCTGTCTGCGGATGCAGATCTCGACAGTGCAGTGTCGCGTCTAAAATAGCGCTCTTTTAATTTATATGGCACCGTGTAAATATTTATTATACAGAGTCATGTCCACACTATGACACAGTTTGGAGACAATGCCCGCAGAGACAAGTGGATCGTTACCGTTGAAATCATCGATATTATTGTCTGACTGCGGATGCAGATCCTGACAGCGTCGCTCCTAAAATGGAGCTCTTTTAATTTATATGGCACCGTATCTCTCCTTGAAAGTATTTTCGTACCCAAGACTCGTATAAGTTATTGATATTCTGTTCAACATTTTATTTTAGTAAGTAACCCTGTAATAATGAAGTAGTATTTTGTAAAACCTTGGCTCGTATGTATTCTTTAGTTACGTCGCCGTTCACTCATCGTGGTAACCAAGAAGCTTATACCCCCAATGGAGATTGCATGGCTAGTGTCATATTGAAGATAGAAAAAAATGTCCTTGAGTGACGTGACGGCTTATTGCTATCTCTTTCTTTAGTGTTACATTACGTGTTCGTTGTTCATCGTTCGTTCGTTCGTGAGAAACGAAAACGTATTGTCACGCTAAAGAAAGAGATAGCAATAAGCCGTAACGTCACTCACGGTAATTTTTTCTATCTTCACTATGACACTAGCCGGTGCAATCTCCATTGGAGGTATAAGCTTCTTGGTGGTAACGGTGTCACAGAGAACATTTGACTGTGTAACAGTTGTACTTAAGTACTTACTTACTTCGCTGGCTCAGCGACCCGAAGTGGATCTTGGCCTCCGACATAAGAGTACGCCTTTTTTTCACCGGTCTTGTAGCAGCTCATACCATACGGGTCTATTTAGGTTGTAGTGGCATTTACCTACGACGCCGCACATACCAACACACGGTTGCAATAAGATTCATTACTGTGTTACTAGATGGCGCTAGTGTCGAATAAACACAAAGATTAGTAAGGAATAGCACCTTGTAGTATGGAGAATATATGGAGAAACCTACATCTCGCTGACGAAGTTTACTCAGCGACGCACCATATATACAACTGCCAACCACCATCGGTGGGACTGCGGTCCCCGGGCAAATACCACCTAGCCCGGAGAAAGATCTTTCACTTTGGCCTTCCTACTAGTGGCTACCTCTCTCCATACCATTCCATACTACAATTCCTACACTGGTGACCCGCGACGGAGCACATCAAGCACCTTCAGCAACGCAGAGCATCCATCACTCCCCATACCTTATCCAGCATCCGCAGCAGTCACACCGCAAGCAGAAGCACAGCAGCCAACACACCAGCCTTCAAGGTTCCATTGCAGCATCATTGACGACGCTTCCTGGGCCTTCGGCAGCTCTCGCCGGCATCATCCCGACCGGGTCTTCGCAGCCCACCACTGGAGCTACTTGGCGACTTCATCTATTAGAGATATCTCGGACGCCCCACCGGACGGCGTCCAGTCAGTAGCCCCAGATACGCTCTTTTGGCTGCTCGATCCTCTCCCATACTCCCTACATGTCCTGGCTGCATATAAGCAAAATCTAACTCTCGAGTTTTGATGGTGATCTCTGATTGGTCAAGAAACTCAGTAGTTAGGTTTTGCGCGCAAACTCTACCTCCCCAGTTTCGCGCTAGTTCGATAGTGATCTCTGATTGGTCAAAAAACTCAGTAGTTAGGTTTTGCCCGCAAACTCTTAACTACTGAGTGCGCATCCACCAATGAGCGAGCTTCAAAATTCAGTTGTCAATGGGGAATGTCCGAAAAAAATCAAATTGGCTGAATATTTTTTTTTAGGTAGGAATAAGCTCTCTTAGTAATAGAAAAAAAAATCGGAATTTTCGGTTGCGTGCAAAAATTAAAAAAATTAAAGTCTCTTCGTCTTCACAATTAATATAGGAAAGCAACAGCAGAATGGAGATTATACCTTTGCCATCACCTGCTACAACCACAACAAGAAGAAAATGTAGTTGGCATTTATTTTGAATTGAGTAGGTAAGTATTTTGGATTTAAAGTTCATAAATTACGGAGTTCTACGGTAACAGATATAATAAAAATACGTTTTTACCTACCCACAAGCCACAATTAAGAATCGTTATTTGATATTACTCCACTTTTATGGCTTTCTGCTTTCCAACGGACAAATATTCTTAACCGTTTTCAAAAAGGGAGAGTTTTTCATTTTGGTTGTATGTTTGTTACCGGAAGTAGAACTGGGTCATTTTTATGAACCGATTTGGAAAACTTTTTTGCATTGGATTCGGAATAGTTGTCGTGTCGTGTGGTCCTATAGATATTAATTTCATATTTTTTGACGTTTATTTGTAATAATAAAATAAATAAATAAATATAAAACTGGATTATATTCGCAAAATCTTGTAAGATTAAATAAACACCACAGCCGTGTTCAAAGACGATTGACAACTGAATTTTGAAGTGCGCTCATTGGTAGATTGAAAACTCTAACTACACTCAGTAGTTAGAGTTTGCGGGCAAAACCTAACTACTGAGTTTTTTTAACAATCAGAGTTCACTATCGAACTAGCGCGAAACTGGGGAGTTAGAGTTAGCGCGCAAAACCTAACTACTGAGTTTCTTGACCAATCAGAGATCACCATCAAAACTTGAGAGTTAGATTTTGCTTATATGCGTCCTGGCTAGCGAAGTCGGGCGGCTTTTATCTCCCCAATAATGTTTGGCTCGGGCACTAATTCTTCTATCTCACCGTTGAACCTCGGCCTCCAATTTCCACCTTGTGGACCACCACCACACCCGTGTTTTAATACCCCTCGTTATGTGTCAGTATCATAAACTACTATTATTAAGTAATTACAAAAAGTATTAAGAAAATACTAAACGATATGCATTCACACTTCAAAGTTCACCGAATAAACTTTGGAATTTACATAAAAACTTAGTGTCATTCGAATCTGAAATATTATAACCTTTATAAACTTTATTTCTCTTTGAAACATCAGAGATACAAGTTTATTGCAGCTTTCATTTATTTTATCTCTGTTAGATTTTAATTTAAGGGCCAATTAAGTTTAGCAATTATTAAGCTCTTAGGCGATAAACGGCTTCAGACTAATTTAACTAACGCGATTAGGCTTTGTGAAACTTAATATATCGAAAATAGTCATATTATCTCGCGCATTTATCAAAAACTTAATAACGAAAACAATCACAACAGTTGCTAGTTATACACTCGGCGTCAAAAAATCGCACCTTTTTAAAAAAAACTTTAAAGTTAATTTAATCCCATCTAATTAAATGGTAAGTGTTGTTATATAATTCTTCGTCCCCTTCGGACATAGCCAACAGTCTCTAGAAACCGTTGGAATACTCGTCGAACGGAATCAATTACTGAGATTCAGTTTCCGAGCAACATTACATTGCCTCATTTTTTTTTGCAATATTTGAACTACTTCATGGGCAATAGTATCCATCCTGGGTATTCCTTTTTCTAATTGAACTGTTGAAGTGTGTTTTCTCCATCACCTCGACAGCGAATTTACTCGCATTTTCTGAATTGACCACTTTTATTTCCCTTTTATGGCGGCGCAAGCAATAACGCTTTAAGCGTTTAATCATGGTAACTGTTGTGTTAATAAAATCAAATAATTATTAATTGAAAGCTCATTAAATGTACTTTCAATAGATATCAACATTTACACAATAAAACGATTGCTAGCACGTGGCCAAGTCTTAACTTATTTTCGAAGAGGTACGATTTTTCTGACGTCGAGTGTATATTAAAATAGGTATACCTACAAGGTGAGGAAAATATGGAAAATATTGAAGCGCTCATGGCGGAACATGACAGACTGATCGTACTCGATCACGTTTGTTAAGCAACGCTCGGTCCAGCTAGGTGTCGGATAGGTGACCGTTAAGTGGCATTACAACTTAGCGCTTCCGTGCTTCGGAGGGCACGTTAAACCGTCCGTCGGTCCTGGCTGTTGTCATCTGATAACAGTCGTTAAGCCAAGTTAGAGGCCTTACAGGCGGCTTGATAAACTCTAACACCAAAGGTGGCCACTAATCCTCATTCGATAAGAGAGACCTTATTCTATACTAGCGGCCGCCCGCGACTTCGTCTGCGTGGACAGTTTTTTTGCTATCCCTCGGGAACTGTACGTTTTTTCTGGATGAAAAGTACCCTATGTCCTTCTCTACACCCCTGACAAAGTGTATGCAAAATTTCATGATGATCGGTTCAGTAGTTACGACGTGAAGGCGTAACAAACAAACAAACAAACAAACGGACTTTCGCATTTATAATATTAGTAAGGAAGTAAGGATTAGAATTGCACCTTGCTGAATAATATTTTCAATGATATACTTATATTATCATTGTCATCAACAGTTGATACATTGAGGTATTTGAAAACTTAACATAATAAGAACTAAACTTAATTTACAACTATTAATAGGTGAACGTAGCATGCACTATACATGGTACTATTGTATAGACACCATGTTAAGGGCCTTATATATATTAAAGTGGCGCCCATATCTTAATTAAATTTATTGCTCGCTAAGTGCACAATGTGTCGAAAATTCACCTGTACAAATTGAAGCTAAGGTTCTATAGTTTAATTACAAACAATAAACTCAATAAAATATAGTTGGTAGTAGGCAAAAGAGCAAAAAGTGGTCATTTTAGGCATTTTTGCCTACTTTTATTACAATGAAGTATATTAAGTATGTTTTACTGAGGTTATTGTTTGTAAAATAAACTATAGAACCTTAACTTCAATTTGTACATGTAATTTTTCGATAAATTAGCAAGCAATAAATTAAATTTAAATGAGGGCGCCACTTGAGCTTTAAATGATGACGCCACTTAAGGGCTATAAGAGCCTTAAGACAAAAATATGTTTTAAGTTATGACAACGCGGGATTATTATATTATAACGCATGTCAGACCGTAACATCTGCACGACGCAGTGTGTTGTTTTAAGCAGTATGTGATACACCATAGACAAAGATATCCGACAAATCAAAGTTGGCAAGCTTCGCTATTTCTGAGATCGACAGAAAAACACCAAGAATCAGAAATAAAGCGATAAAATAATAATAAAAGAAGGCCCTTCATAAAATTCGCTTCTGATGATGATGGGCTAAACTGAACAAAGATTTTCCCTTACCCTTGTATATGTTAGTTAAGTTTCCCTCTTTTATAAACAATCTCTAATAACTAAAATGATGTGATGAACTCACTAAATGTCGCAGTGAATTCATCGTTTGGTAAGACTTTGGAATTACCACATTCCTCCACGAGACGTTGAATATTAATTTATGCTCATAATACCACAACGCCATTAATAATGCTTATTATGATTAACTTTCAAGTCGCATTATTTTGCATGTCACAAGGGATTTTCTTTTGAATAATTTTCAATCTTTCGTGAAACTTCAGGGGCATTGACGATGACTATACATTTGTACATAAATAAATAATAACACCATGAAATAAAACACTTTTACGGATTACAGTGCGTATATTATTAATTCATGTGTTATTATACAATAATTTAATTTGGATTTAGTGGCTTTTTGATTTCCCGACTTTTCCACGGCGCGGCCCATGGAAAGATTTCGCCTGAAAGCAAAACACGTCGAAAAACATAAAAAAATACAATCTAAGTAATTCTAAAATAACACCTGAATTAATAATCTACGAGCTGTAATTTTTTTAAATATTTTTAATGACCTGTAGGCACGGAAGTTTTAGAATTGTAAAATAACACCATGGTTGAATTTCAGTCAACTATTCTTTACAAAAAATTTTGGTGAAGTTTCAACATGGATATTAATTTATTTAAAACTAGCTTCCTCCCGCGACTTCATCCGCGTAGACATTCGTAAAACCCTTAAGGAAACTTGACCGGAATAAAAAGTATCGTATGTAGGATTAAAATCCAGGCTATAAATTATTTGTGTGTCAAATTTCATCCAAATCTGTTCAGCCGTTTCGGCGTGATGGAGGAACAAACATCCAAACCCACAAACTAGTAGGATTATTTTATGACGTAAACTAGCGGCCGCCTGCGGTTTCACCCGCGTGGTTCCCGTTCCCGTGGGAATATCGGGATAAAAAGTATTATGTTTTAATCCAGGCTATCTACTATCTGTGTGCCAAATTTCAACCAAATCCGTTTTGTAGTTTTTACGTGATTGAGGAACAAACATCCAAACATCCAAACCCACAACCTTTCACATTTATAATATTAAGTAAGATTAGTAGTTAAGTGGTTTATTCATAAGTTATCCAGTGACTTAAAATTTTCTTATTACGTCATTAAAACCAGTTTTCAAATGCGTTTAACGTTTTCATCGCCGTAGTAAGTTTACGATACAAGTTGAGACTTTATAACAGGGCCTCCTACGGCGATGAGCGAATTAAGGCCCGGTCACACATTACGATAAATGGTTAAAAGACGAGTAAATCACCACTTCTACCAACCTTTAGTTCACCCATTGGTTGGTGGTAGAGCTTATTTCAAGTTCTTCTGGCTAGCTACCACCTTCTTACTTAAGTCTGACGCATTAACAACTATTCCGGCGGTTAGAGGTAAGATAGCCAGTTCCTCAGTGATGAGGATTTTTGGATTCGGCCTTATCGTCACTTTATATCAGGTGAGGTAAAGACCAAGCATTATCCCGTTAAACTTAGAAAATCCGTACGATAGCAGGAACTCAACAACTATCTCTCCTATAAAGCCGATGGATATTATAAGAATATGGGTTAATTAATATTAACTGATTAAGTCATCTTAATCAGTGATTTGGGTCATACCCTAGTCACGAGCCCAATGTGGATTGGTGGTTTATTATTGAGTGCAAAGTAACGATAGTGAATCCTTGGTCACCCCTCGAATGTCAGACTCTAGCATCACAGGGTAAATAGGTGGCGAGTTACAATAGATCTTTTAGGTCGCAGTGACTACAGCTTTTTCTGAGCTGCATAGCCCCTAACAATCAAATAATAATAATAATCACAGGGTAAAAAAAGTTGGTGATGAAATAGAATGCTCTGGAGATAGTTACTTGATATCCCAATCATAGGTTGAATTCGCTACCACTGCGCTATTGAGCGCCTCGTTAAATATAGCCACTTATTATCAGAGGGATTAAAAAAAACCGGCCAAGAGCGAGTCCGACTAGCGCACGTAGGGTTCCGTACCAAAAAACGGAAAAAAGATCACGTTTGTTGTATGGGAGCCCCCCTTAATTATTTATTTTATTTTGTTTTTAGTATTTGTTGTTATAGTTGCAACAGAAATACATCATCTCTGAAAATTTCAACTGTCTACCTGTTGTCGTTATTAATATAAAGCAAAAAGCGACAAAAAAAATCACGTTTGTTGTATGAGAGCCCCCCTTAAATATATATTTTATTATATTTTTAGTATTTGTTGTTATAGCGGCAACAGAAATACATCATCTGTGAAAATTTCAACTGTCTAGCTATCACGGTTCATGAGATACAGCCTGGTGACAGGCAGACAGACAGACGGACAGCGGAGTCTTAGTAATAGGGACCCGTTTTTACC
Organism: Agriphila geniculea; assembly: GCA_943789525.1. Lineage (NCBI taxonomy): Eukaryota > Metazoa > Arthropoda > Insecta > Lepidoptera > Crambidae > Agriphila > Agriphila geniculea. Next base: position 2,132,613 of record OX038880.1, read on the forward strand.
CTTTGGGTACGGAACCCTAAAAATGACATAAACCTACATTTGGACTGCAACATAACTATCAAAATTACAGATTTGGGTCCTAAGTCAGCATTCAGAGTAACAATTCGTGTATGTCTTATCTAAAACGTATTGTAGACGGACTTTCCAGAGCATAGTATTGTGCGAGTAATGCGTTTTAGAAATAAACAGTCATCTGCAGCAATGTACGGGATGTAATAAATGTTTTCATTAAAAATATCTCGCAATGTGTGCCTGGACTTAACCGAATACATAAATAACGAGCTTAATTGGGCGTACAAGCGAGTTGCAGTTTTGATGGTCTCCTGAATTTTTAACCAGTTCTGGTTAACGGATATTTGGAGTCGCGTTATGTAAGTTTTTGCGTTAATTGGAATCATTTTACATGATAGTTAATTGCTCGTGTAAATTTCCAAGTAACTGGAAAATTTAAAATTGATAATACTATTTGTAATTGTGTATTACTGGCTTCCGCCCGCGACTTCGTCCACGTGGACATACGGAAAATCCCTTAGGAACGTTTGCCCGGGATAAAAAGTACTCTGTGTTTTAACCAAGCTTTATACTATTTTTGTGCCAAATTTCATCCAAATCTGTTCAGGCGTTTTTGCATGATTGAGTAATAAACATCTAAACATCCAAACTTAAGCAGGATAGTATTCGTAAATACTGCAGATGCGTGCATAACTGTATTTGTATATGGTTAATAAAGGAGATGTCCCAGCGTTGCCCCAGTTTCATTATATTCAATTACTTTCACAATTAAAAAATGCTAATAACATTTTATTTAGGTATAGTATCAGTCAAGAATCGTTTTATATTTAGAAAAACAATTACAGAAACATTAAGTTGTTTTTTGAAGTATTTTGTGAAAAAAAATGTAAGTAAATAGTACTACCATTATAAAAAATTGTGATTTAAAAGCGTTTTAACTTAAAAATCCCACTTTTTAATGCAGAAAATAATTATTAATCTGATTCTAGAGTAAAATACCTACTCTGACATACTACTTTGATTAAGACGCGATAGACTTTCATTTTTTGAGAATGGTGGGGCAAATGACATAGGCGCGATGGGACATGTCCTTTTGTTGCCGTTTAGATTTCTACAAGTTGAAAAAATGTTCGTCATTTGCAAAAAAAAAACGACCCGTAATAAGATAGAATCTCAGTTTCAATTTACGGTAAATGTATTCATTCTGTCAGTTTCAATAACGGTTAATTCATTTCTGTTCAAAAATTATTATTTAGTTGTTTCTTTGGTTGGTAATCATGAATATTTGCTAAAGCACAGTAGTACGTATGTACATTCACGTACAGAAATGCGAGGCACAAGAATCTGAGAAATGTACGTACATGTACAGCGTTTGATGCTCTCCTCCATAAGCCTTTTTATTAAACCTCAACATACGGAATTTCTCCTTCTACAAGATATATATCCCTCTAACATATTCAAAATAAGCGTTAATAAAAAGTACATACAAAACTCTTTTGAAAAAATACATTTGGTTCCGTCCAACGCACCATTAAAAAACTGATCGTCTTCAGTTCATCGTTTGTTGTTTACTTACAAGTCGCAAATATTACCTATTTGTAACTTACATATAGTTAATATTTGCGACTATCAGCTTAAATCGACTATACATTACTTAGAATTTTTCACCTGAATTAAGTCTAGTTTGTTTGTTATCTTTTATTGTAAGAAAATAAACATAGATATGTAACTTACTTCCGCAAACAATATGCACGATGCACCGCCCGCCCGCCCGCAGGAAATGAACATGCACACCACAAATATTAGTGAACAAATCAAATCAAATCAAATCAAATCGTTTATTTGCTAAAACATGTGGTATAACAATGGTCTTAAGATTAAACTGTACCATAACATGTCTACCATATGCAAATGGCGTGCAAATGTTTATAAAAAAAATAAGAAATGAAGCTAATTATAAGCAAAAACATATTATTTAAATGAAAGTAACATTACAAAAGCTATATCAGTATTAAAATAACAGTATCATTACAAAAGCTATGTCAAATTCTAATTAATACTTAATGTCAAAAGATAATTATATTAAATAAGTTATATAAAAAATAAGAATTGATAAATATTGAAAGAAATAATCAGTAATTGAATCAAATACATTAAATAAAGTAAAAATGTCAAAAAAAAAAAAAAAAAAAAAAAACCTGCATTTAGCAAGACAGTAACGCATTTTGCACCTTCACCAATTAGACTACCAAAATCTTTGGTGTTGGTCTACGCACAATCTAACTCCTGAGGATGCTCCGGGCTGGGACGAAACACGTGTAGAGTAGTCTAATTGGTGAAGGTGCAAGGTGTGTTACTGTCTAGCTAAATGCAGGTATTGTGCACTGATATTTTGTGGTGTGCATGATTAATGCATAATATGTTTGATGCAAAATGTAATATTTTAAATGCAGTGATGCAAAGTATCGGATGCAGGGTCGTATGCAGATGCAAAAAAATAAAGGATATGGTCATGCTCAGGTACTCTTTGTTTTGCTATAATTTTTTTCCCTTACACAATAGCAAAAATATTCCAAAAAATTACGGTCCTTCTTATTTATTAAATTTTCTAAGGCATTTCAAAACAACAGTTTTATACTCAAAGCACTTCTTAGAATCCAACTAATGACTTAAACAGAGCGTTTATTAACAACAGGCTTTGCTTCGTAACGTTCCAATGTAAATAAATAACTAATGCAGTAACTCACTGTTTACTTGACTTGAGAAATATTACATTTCACTTTATATACGTCCTAGGGTTCAAGGGATATTAATTATGAGCATACGAAAAGGGAACATTTCTATCCTAAGTCTGTGTAGCTTTAAAGTAAATTGAACCATGAACCTAACGATGCAGTCATATCTGTACATAAGCACACATCGAAAGATAAAGTATTAGTGAAAAGTAAGAACACAAAAATAAGATGCACTTACTTGCAAATGTGACGTCGCACTTAAACTTCGTCAAGATAGCATCAAAGAACTTATAGGTAAATTTTAAAACTCTGAACCATTGCACATGTTTGCAAGAGTTTTTGGTTCAGTACTTGCAAGTTGCTGGAATATAAGCCTGCCCCTGTAGCATGGCCACCAACCACGATACATATCACATTATATAGCAATTTATTGACACTGAACTGTCAAAACTAATTGTCTTTCGACAGCTAAAAGCGATCAATCGCTTTATTTTATTATTTTATTTTTATTTTATTTTATTTTATAGTTTTACAGGAAACTTACAGCTATATTAATAATACATTTATATATAGATACAGAAGGCCATTTACAAGTTTCCACTTATAGTTATTGATTAATCATAAGTAGACGGAAAAAAGAGATAGTAACAATTTAGGTTCAAAATTCAAATAATTAAGTTGGACTCGAAAAAACATTTAGCAAGTTCTCGCTTTAAATAGACGTAAGGCCGATGTACAAAATAGGTCAAGGTCATGCTGCTTAACTATATCATTGAAACACTTACTCGCTCTTATCACGAACGAATTCTGCCTGTAGTTAGTTTTCCCACGCGGGACATGTAAAGTGCACTGTCTCCTGCTACTACCGCCTCCGTATGGAACACGCAGACCAATAAACTCTAACAGCTCAGGGCAATCAACCGAACCATTTGCTATGTTCAATAAATAAGTAAGATCCGCAATGCATCTTCTTACGCTTAAAGGAAGAATATGAAATTTCTTACAGCGTTCGATGTAATCCTACTAATATTATAAATGTGAAAGTTTGTGGGTTTGGATGTTTGTATGTTTGTTCCTCAATCACGCAAAAACGACTGAATGGATTTGGTTGAAATTTGGCACACAGATTAGGTAGCCTGGATTAAAACATAGAATACTATTTATCCCGATATTCCCACGGGAACGGGAACCACGTGGGTGAAACCGCGGGCGGCCCCTAGTTTTGTAAATAAATACTTGCTCTGAATTGTAAGTAACGTAAGAAACGCTTCTGAATATTTTCGATACGCGTGATATAAACATTATAGGCTGGGTTCCAAACCTGTGAGGCATACTCTAAATGACTACGCACAAAAGCACAGTACAGAATTTTAATCGTTTTTATTGAGTGAAATTCAGACGACATACGTAAAATAAATCCAAGGCTTTTTGATACTTTGGCAATAATGTTATCTATATGAGTGTCAAAAAGTAATTTAGTATCAAAGTTAACTCCAAGATCACGAATGTTGTTGACTCTGGTGACGTTTTGATGTAAAAGAGTGTAATTAAAAATAAATGGCTTAGGTTTACGAGTAAATGAGCACACATAACACTTAGAGACATTAAGCTCTAATTTATTAACAGAACAGTAGTTTTCAAACCTATTAAGGTCGTCTTGTAGAAGTCGAGCGTTCAATTCAGAGTTCACTGGGCAAAGAATCTTCATATCATCTGCATATAGGATTATTTTGGAGTTAACAAAGCATGAAGAGATATCATTGACGAAAATATTAAAGAGCAAAGGCCCAAGCAATGAGCCTTGAGGAACGCCTGAAGGAATTGGCATTACGGAGTATGTATGACCACCGAGGACAACAGTCTGACACCTATTCTGGACGTACGAGGTAAACCACCTAAACAAGTTTCCCCGTATACCTATGGATTGGAGTTTACGAAGCAACAGTATATGATCAATACGATCGAAACATTTACTGTAATCTGTGTATATAATGTTTACTTGAGAGGGTTCTGACATTTTTTCAGCTAAGAAGTCACTGCATAAGATAAGATTGGAGGTTGTGGACCTGCCCTTCAAGAAGCCGTGTTGATGTGGAGTAAAGACGTGTTTTAATGAGGCAAATAATTGATTATAAACTAATCTTTCCAAAACTTTAGCAAAGAGACACAGTTTAGAAATAGGTCTATAATTTTCAATAAGGTCTTTGGATCCCTTTTTATGCACTGGAGTGATGTTATGTTATGTTATGGCGTTTCGGTGGTCATGCTAGCATGCTAAGGGCCAGATATTAGCAGGTATTTAGTTTGTAGCAATCATTTAATTAATTACTAATTAAAAAACTCAGTACATTCCAAACCCAAAGACACTGCATAAATTCACGCCGCCATGCGCCATCGATCTCCAAGGAAACAAAAGGGAAGTGGAAAAAAAAACGAACGGAGTTAATCGGCAAAGTTAAACGAGTACTTGTCAACGCCCAAGGCACTGAGTGATTCCGCAAAGTTAGCTTAAATTCAGTTTGCGACTGCTATTAATGACAGAGTCGAAAGTCGTAAAGAGTTCGGGCATTTGGATTGAAGAGCAGATGATGAGGTTATTAATCTTAAGTCGTTCGTATTCGTCAATTTCGTGTTTTTAAGCGATTCCTTAGGAATTTAAGAAACGAAGTTAGGAGTGTTACAGGAATCTTAATATTTTAAGAGTTAACTTCAAAATCATTTGGAAAACTTGGCATGATATAAATTATTTTTTATAACAAAATATCAAAGACACTCACATTCTATCATTGGTATTGGTATTGGTATTGGTGATGGGCTCTTTTCTCCGCATTTAGACTCCCATTTGGTCCGTTATGCGTGACCACAGCAAGGTGTGGCTAGTCAAGCCATCCCAGCTCCTTCCAGAAGCGCAGAAGCCTCCTGGGGCGTTCACAGGCTTCTAGGAGCGACCTCACGTCTTTGAGGATTTATGCCCGGTGTGTGGCCAAACCCACGCACTCCAGGATCACGTGGGCGGCTGTTTCCTCTGTGTCCAGGCATCCTCTACATAGGGGACTGTCTGTCGCATTCATGATGAATAGTTGTTGGTTTAAAGCTAGGTGACCTGTAAGTGTACCTACATCTATTCGGAGGTCTGGACGATTAAGGCTGAGCAGTCTACAGGTCAACCGCGGCGAGACTGCGGTCATCGCCAACTTGGACTGTCTACAGCTTGTTAGATCTACCCAACGAGTATTATGTGCAGCACAAGTACGTTGTCTTACCCATGAGCGCAGTTGGCTGAACGGGAGTGGTAGGATGGGTATGGGTCCTGCCACTATTGTGGAAGATCCCCTTCTAGCCAGCTCATCGGCGGCGTCGTTCCCGTGCGATCCACTATGCCCTTTAATCCATTGTAGGATTACTTTGTTTTTGGATGCTAAACGATCCAAAACTTGGTGGCATTCGTAGACGATACTGGAGTTGATCGTGTTGGCCTCCAGTGCTGTTAGGACGGCCATACTGTCGGTCAGTATGCGGATGTTTAGTTCTTTCATACCTCTAGACAGGACCGTGGACAGAGATAGAATGTGACACAGGACCGTCACATTCTATCATTTGTGAATCTATTTGTGGCTCCTGAAAATACCCAAAGTTCGTTTGATATTGTATAAACTAAAACCTCCTTCAAAAACCTTGAAAATAATCTAACAAAAATAGCTTCAAAAATAAATTAACGGCTCTAAAAAGCAAGAAATAAAATATTGAAATCTGCATAATAACTAACTCGAAAGTTTGTATGCATATCTTATATTAAACAACGCCTTTTGAAGTCGGGTGGGGGGACGGGGACGGAGACGAAGGATATTTTTTATCTAAACTAATATATCTAAACTTTAATCATGGGTTTAAACCCCACCCGACTTCATAAGACGTTGTTTAATATAAGATATGAATACAAACTTTCGAGTTAGTTATTATGCAGATTTCAATATTTTATTTCTTGCTTTTTAGAGCCGTTAATTTATTTTTGAAGCTATTTTTGTTAGATTATTTTCAAGGTTTTTGAAGGAGGTTTTGTTTTTATTAAAAACTTTTTTATTTTAAACTTTTTTGTGGTAAGTAGGTATATTTGGTGATGATATTATCTAAGTTACAATAGTCTTATGTCAACGGCTCATCACCTTTTACATAGTACTGCTTTTCACGACGCAGGGGCGTTTATTGTTGAGGAGTTCTCCTGGTACTTCACTATCAGCTCCACTTCACTATATGAATTATGATGAGCATAAATAGCCTAGCAACCATATTAAAGTAATCGTATCGTACCAGTGAACTACTTAGTATTGAATAGTTCCGATGATCATCTATGCTGGTCTTCATCATCAGTTCCACTTCACCAAAATGGTACTTTTCAAAAGCAAATGCACAAGCTACTTAAGAAAATACTAAAATCGCTATAGATGTGCCTATAATATTTGAAGAGTTCCCTCGATTTCTCCAGGATCCCATCATCAGATCCTAATTTCATGACAATGGGACCAACTTGAAAGTATATACTTTCAAACAAAAAAAGATTTTTTCAAATCGGTCAAGCCGTCTTCGAGTAATCGAGTAACATACATAAAAAAAAATTAAAAAAAAAAAGATTCCGACGAACTGAGAACCTCCTCCTTTTTTGAAGTCGGTTAAAAAACGGGTTTAGTGAAATTCACGATCTGAAATTTTTGTAGCAATAAAGCATGGGGTTCATAAAATAAAACTACAAAAGATACTTACGTTGAGTGCCATCAACCCATATCAAATATCGTCCCGAAGATATCAAAAGTGGTTAACATATTTATACGTAGGAATTCTTTTAACACAACAAGAGTAGGAAATATCCAATATTCAATAGCAGGTACTTGTGACGTAATTCCACCTTCGATAAATAAAATATCGGTAGGTAAGCTTCCACGTAATCCGAATGAACACACATGTAGGGAAGCAGAAAAATTCTCGACGGCAACGGCACAGATGCGTGGAACGGTCGCCGCGACAAATTGTTTTATCGAAAATTACTTTCAGTTCGGGGAGCGGATAAATTTCCATTTTTCTAATGGAATCGAATCGGAAACCCCACGTGAATGTTACATTGCAATTACCTACGGGTCTGACTCCTGTTACCGAATCTTGTGTTACGTGAAAGTTCGAGGTTTTTGTATTATTGTTGGTTTGAATCAGTTGATTTTAAGTTAGTCAAACAAAACGGGTGTAAGTTAGTTGGTTTGTGATCGTTGTTAAGAGGGCTCCACACTCGCGCCGCGAACCGCAGCCGCGAATCACGGGCGCGGTTTGCGCATGAAAACGGTGCGAAAAATATAGCCTTCCAGACTCGCGCGTGAACCGCGGCCGCGAATCACGGCAACATTAGTTCGGCACACAAGTTCTTTGACGCGGACCAAAAAACCGCCACCGGACGGGGAACGCCGCGAAGCGCGAACGCGTAGCCGCGAAGCCCATACGCGAAGCCGCGAAACCCTCCACATTCGCGGTTCGCGGCCTTCGCGGGCTTTCGCGGCGCGAGTGTGGAACCCTCTATATACATATATGTTACGGCTAATACCCGAAGTGCGGCTACACTTAGTAGCTAGCAGCTACAGATATTGGTTAAACCCAGGTGTAGCCAATTTGCTCGCGGCTAATAGTAGGTGTTAAAACTATTCAGGTCTTCTTTGTGCTTCTACTAAGGGGGATTAATTTATTTATATTAAAAAAGTTATTTCTGTAGTCTGTTAAAAAAAATCACGCGGCTCACGCTCCGTTGCGCTCCGCGCTTACCTTTTCTAACCTATATGTGGGAACTACTGGAGTAAAGCAAATTGGTTACACCTAGTTTTAACCAACAGCTATCGGCTACACCTAGTTTTAGCCGCACTTCAGGTAAGTATCACAAATCACAATTATTTTATAAATGCAACAAAAATTTGGAGTTATTCATCTGTGACTCACGGCTTAGCGTGCCTTGTAGTTAAAGCTAGGAGAACATGATATTTTTTTTTTTTTTAACGTTGGTATAAACTTGATATTTTCTGCAGTTTACGATCAAAGAACTAGATTAATTACATTCAAAGCTCTAATAACTTACGCACCTTATCCCTAAAGCTTAAAATTTATTTTTAGCGTCTCATTCATAAAGTATACGTGACAAGATCGTTTAGTAATTAATTACAATAGACCAATCGTCCTACTCAAATCCTAGGGGGATGCTAAAAATTGCTAATTTCACCTTCCATTTAAAAAATCATCAAACCTAATTCCCTAATCCCCATTCTGAATTCTCCCAATTAGACCCCAAGTTTGAAGATAATTTAAGCAACAAAACGGAATAAATGAGCTCAAGCTTTCAATGGAATTAAATATAAATTTTCATGTTCGCAATAATTTGACAATAGTCTAATAAGTTCAGCCTGTTTCTAAAGCTCAACCCCGAAATGAGATTTGATTCATAACTCGGTGTGCAAATAACAAACCAAAGGTTTGTTTTGCTCGCTCGCCAAATCACAACTCTGTATAAAATTATCAAAGATTTCCTTGCTGAACGTTGACATTGAGCTAATAATACTGTTATTTTATGATGTACAAACAGACAGAAAGCTTATTCAAAAATCATCATCATCATCAACCATTTTGATGTCCCCTCTGCTTATCCTACTAATATTATAAATGTGAAAGTTTATGGGTTTGGATATGTTTGTTCCTCAATCACGCATAAAATACTAAACGGATTTGGTTGGAATTTGGCACACAGATAGTAGATAGCCTTAATTAAAACATAAAATACTTTTTATCCTGATATACTTACGACAACGGGAACCACAAGGGTGAAACCGTGGGCGGCCGCTAGTCCTTTTATTTGTTTGTTTGTTACGCCTTCACGTCTTAACTACTGAATCGATCATCATGAAATTTTACATACATGTTGTCAGGAATACAGAGAAGGACATAGGATACCTTTCATCCCGAAAATAGTATTGTTCCGGAGGGATAGCAAAACAAACTTTCCACGCAGACGAAGTCGCGGGCGGCTGCTAGTAAATTTACAAGAAGGATGGACTATTCATAACCCACTACGTGAGCCCAATGCGGATTAACAACTAGGACAAATAGCTAACGAGACTTTCTTAACATGAGCTCGGAATAATATTTTTTTGGTTACCCATTCACTGACTGACCTAGCAAAAGCTGTTTGACCTTAGCAATCACAGGCTGAATGAACTAAGCCACTGTGCATCGAACTCTTAATTTTTTTAAATATGGTCTTTAAATTGTGAAAATTTAGACTTATAAGCAACTAAGATTCATTGACCACTAAGATTCTTGAGTGGAGACCGCGTATCGGCAAACGTAGTGTGGGACGCCCTCAGACAAGGTGGAGCGACGATCTACGCAAGGTGGCTGGCAAAAACTGGATGAGTGTAGCCGCGGATCGTGCTCAGTGGCGTGCACTCGGAGAGGTCTATGTTCAGACTGGAGGATAATAGGCTGATGATGAAGATTCATTGATTCAAGAAAAATGATTCATTATAAACTAAATAGTTAGCCAGTCTTTCTATAAACTTAACAAAAATTATGTGAGTATTAAAAGCTCTGACAAACAACACAAAAACCACTGCAAAAAAACAACAGCTAGTATTTTATGAAGCCTCTTATATTTATGCCCCATTCCAAACGCCATTGAAATTCTAGGCACTACTCGCATTTTCATCAATTTGGGTCAGTAAAAAGGAATTCGATGTCTCAAGCATTCTGCGAGACCTCAACCGCGCATTCCATCAGTATCGATTTGTTTTTGCCTTCCATCTAAAGTTGATGGAAACGAGTAAAGTCCGCCCATCGATTCTTAGTAAACAAATAAACGAGTGCTATTATTAGGTACATTCAGACCAGAATCACTGGTTATTGGCAAACTTCCTTGAGTTATGTCTTGTTGGATAATCAGATATGGGATATCTTGACAGTAACTGCTGATGGAAAGATATACTGGCTTGTAGTTTGACCATCTAGATCTGCAAAAGGCCTAAATAGAAATCCATTTGGAAGTTGTGTACTACGAAGTTAGAAATAAGATTGATTTTACCATTCGCTTTTATTTGACTCCTTTGCCAATTTAGTGTTATTTTTTACTTTTTAGGGTTCCGTAGCCAAAATGGCAAAAAACGGAACCCTTATAGATTCGTCATGTCTGTCTGTCTGTCTGTCTGTCTGTCTGTCTGTCCGTCCGTATGTCACAGCTACTTTATTCCAAAAGTATTAGGACTACATAGTTGAAACTTAGTAGGCAGGTGTATTCTGTGAACCGCTTTACGATTTTTATACAAAAATAAAAAAATAAAAGATTAAGGGGGGGCTCCCCATACATGGAACTGAAACTGAAAATATTTTTTTTCATCAAACCAATACTTGTGGGGTGTCTATAGATAGGTCTTTAAAAATGACATTGAGGTTTCTAAGACTATTTTTTTTAAAGTCAACCGTTTAAAAAATATATGCCGCCAAAGTGGTAAAATGTGTGTCCCCCCCCCCCTTTAACTTTTAAAGTAAGAGGGTGAAAAATCTAAAAAAAATATAAACTATAGATCTTAATAAACACTTTCAACGAAAATTGTTTTGAACGAGATACAGTAATTAGTTTTCGAGATATAGTACATTTTCCAAAACCGCAAATATAACTTTGTCATTCATACAAACACTGTGAAAAACAAAGTTATTTTTTCAGACGAAAAATGATAGCGGTATTAAAATATGGTATGGTATAATGTACCTACGGAACCCTACTGCGCGTGGCCCGACACGCACTTGGCCGGTTTTTCTACTTAGTTTTGAGCGCTTACAAAAAACGTAACTAAAAATGTCGGCATAGATCTATTGTACCTACATTTGTCTATGTTCAGCTATGTTACAGCCTATGTTCAGCAGTGGACGGACGATGATAGGCTGATAATGACCTGTACTGTAGGTCATTCTGTAATCTATATCATTCTCATCTGTATGTAAATGATGTATTTATTAAAATATTTTTACTGGTTTGTCGTTCTGATGCACACCTCGGACCATAATTCATAAACTTGACAATTTGTCAATTGTCATGACATTTTTATGTCCAATGCGTCAATCAATTTAAAAAGAGCAAACTACTCATAGCTTCACCGCAATGTAAACCATTGAACTGTCATGACAATTTACAAAATGTCACGTTATTAAATAGGACCTTTCTGGGCATAGGTCTGCCTGCACTAAGCAAAGAATTTGGTACCCACCCACCTTATTTTCTTACCTACGTTACAACGTTATAACGTGCGATATTCTAAATTGATTACTGATTGACTTAAATCAAAATTGACTTGGAAATTAAAAGTCATTTCCTGCTTTTTCATAAAATTACTAGTTATTTACTTATTAAATTTCTCAGTTGGATTATGAACACTGCAGGGGCGATAACATCGTCATAATTAATAAAAAAAGATATGATAATAATGTATAATTTTACATCGAATTATATGGAATAGGTAGTATTATTCCATTAGGAAGTTATTTGAATTGCTCCAATGGAATGGTGGTCCTTCTAGCGGGATGGTATAATAATGTTTGCTATGATATGAGCCAAGCATTTGCATAATGTTAAGCTAATATGCTTAGATACCTGTTTGTACAGTATTCAAATTGATTGTATAAAGGCTAGCAAATTGCTATTTCAATAGCTTTTGTATATACTTTTTTGAGTAGTAAAAAGGTACCCGAGCGCATTTTACAGTCACGTCTATAAAATAGGTACACAGTTTAAAACTATGCCACTTAAACTATTACTTTTTTGAACAGAAATTAATGACAACTACAACAAAGTGACAAAGTTCTTAACTGTAGGTATACATTATTATTAGACGTGGCTGTATACTTATGTTACATTAGTCTTTATTAAAGTATTCTCATATTGAAAGAATAAATTAAATCAAAACTAAAACATTGGAAAATATTGACGATTCAAATAGGGTATTTGACAACATTGAAAATATGCTACAAAATATTGTGGTCATCCTAACAGATATTGGCGTAAAAAACATATTTAACTATTATATAGACTAAATTCAGTCTATTAATTGATTAATTTCACCTAGAAAAATGCAATAATTTTTGAATATTTTTCTGTGGCTAAAACGCTCTGAGATGACTGATGACGTCACTTGCCTGTAAATAAATATGGCTTCAGGCGTTTGACACGACCATAGACTAAGGATCCGCGATTGATGGCTGTCATGGCTAAGGATATTACAATGTTTACAGGCTAGTGACGTCAACAAGTCACGTGTCCAGAGCCATAGCGTTTTTGGTGCGGTTTTAAAATTTTAAACTTGAAGACTGTTTTTAGGGTTCCGTACCAAAATGGTAAAAAAGGAACCCTTATGGTGTGACTCAGTCTGTCTGTCTGTCTGTCTGTCACAGCTGAATATCTCGAGAACTACTAATGGTATCAACTTGAAATTTGGAATAGTTTAAGATACATTTGCTCAACTATTTTGCAAATAAGAAATAAATAAAAAAATAAATATCTTTTTTACAACAGGGACTGAAAAGGGGTCTTAAAAATTTTGAGTGGGGCTACTAGGGCATGTGGGGTATCATATGAAAGAGCGCCGTTTGCACGTTTTCGATCATTTTTGTTTTGTTTTAGGCCACATAGTTTTCGACTTATGATGAAAAATGTAAAAAAAAATACCGTTCCCCCACCCTTATCTCCGAAGTTTGAAAAGAGAAAAATCTGAAATAAGTCTATGTGATAGTAGTTTATGTAAAAATTACAGGAAAAATAAAACGATGTCTAAATATAACACACTTTTTTAAAAATTCAAAAAACAAACAAAAAATTATTAGTCCCACTACCGGTCAACAGATGGCGCTGATTAAATTTGTTCCACTATCAGTCAAGAGATGGCACGACTATAATAATTGGTGGCTGGTTCTAATATAATTAACTACTATTTGCTGTATGAATAAACGAAGAATAAGTTTTTACTTATAAACAGTTTGCAATGTAGACTGGCTAAAACGTTTTTTAGTCACCGTAAGCAGCTGTGGTTATAATTTGTAAATTAACTGTCCGCCTGTTCACCCTTCCACCTGTCCAATGTCCGCCGTTTATCCTACTTTTTTAAAAACTTTACTAAAGTAACATATCCATATATTTTTATGATTGTACGGAACCATCGGTGCGCGAGTCCGACTCGCTCTTGACCGGTTTTATTTTTAATGAAATACATAGATTTTTCTTGAGATATCAATGTGGTGTGCTTATTACGTAATAAAGAATAATTTAAAATGGTTTTCCAAAATTAGTCACATAGCCTATTCAAAAGCATTATTTTTTAGTTTGTTTATACAATACGTTTGGTTAGCGATGTCGGAGCTTTTAATGGCATATAAAATGATCAATTTTATTGACAAATGAATAGATAGAATAACCGACATTTTTAATTTGACTTTTTACTTTAGATGGTCCTGCCGAAAAATATTATTTATTTCGGATTTAAAAAATAATTTTAGAAAGCTAATAATATCACCTTTTAAGTTAAAAATTAATTATGTAAATTTTTAACTTTAATACGCCATAAAAAATTACTAAAGTAAATTTTAATCCGAAATTAGTGTATATTTCTTTATTTTTTCTCACAGATCTCAAAAACTAGGACATTAGTGTTCAAATTTTTTGTATTTTTATAATACACCGAAATATTATCTACAAAACAACATCAAAATCATTGCTCTGAATTGCATATTTCGAGAGTTGTTGTTTGAATGTGACCCTTACGTAACCTATAATTTTTTTAACAGTTTTTAAATTAAGTTGATAATTTTATCTGAGAATAAATGTGATTGAACCATAAAAGCAAGTATTTACGAGTTTTGAATTTTGACCATGTTCAAAAATTAATCTTCAGAGCTTCTAAGGGGGTCATATTAAAACAACAATAACTGTCAAAATATGCAACTCAGAGCAAAGATTTTAATGTCGTTTTGTAGATAATATTCCTGTGTATTATTATTATCCAAAAAATTGCACATTAATGTCATTGTTTTTGAGATCTGTGAGAAAAACTAAAAAAAGCACACTAATTTCGGATTAAAGTTTACTTTAGTAATTTTTCATGACGAATTAAAGTTAAAAGTTTACATAAATAATTTTTTTACTTGATAAGTGATATTATTCGCTATGTAAAAGATTTTTATAACTGTATGTTTTTTAAATTAGGAGAAATTAATATTTTTCGGCCGGGCCATCTAAAATAAAAAGTCAAATTTAAATTGACGGTCTCTCCAACACGATAGGGGATAGACATGGGGGGGGGGTTTGTCAATAAAACAATAAAATTGATTATATTATCTGCCTTTAAAAGCTCCGACATCGCTAACCAAACATATTGCATAAAGATTATTTTTAACTTTCATTCCATCAACTTTAGTGTTTACGCATCTCTCCTTCATGATCATAACTTTTTACATTTAGTCTTCCATATTTTCATCATTGCAGATTATATATTTTTTTCTCAATGCGGTATCGTATGACAAAAATCCATTTCGTTTTGACAAACTACCATGTGGATTAGGATTAAGTTTCACGTTTTTTCCTTATTTGTTTTTTTTTTATGACGAGCAATCAAACGTGTCTTAAGGCGGTTGTATGACCGAAAGTGGCGCCCTCAGAGGTTTTTATTTAATAAGTTATTAATAGATAAAGATTTTAATAATGTTTATCGTGGAGATTTTAGGGCCCATGGTCTAGTATTTTTAGAAGGTATCACTACATGCCCTCGTAGTCATTCGGAGAAGTAGATAGCAAATGTGTCAAAAACGGCCACTTTTAGCAGTTTTTCTATCTACTTCTAGCAGTGACTACTAGGGAATGTAACGATACCGTCTAAAAATACTAGATTGTGGGCCCTAAAATCTCCACGATACACATTATTAAAATTGTGTATTAGAATTGTAATATTAAATAAAATTCACCGCGGCGCCACTTTCGCTCAGGGTACCACCTTAAGTAAACGTTTCGTGGTGTTTGGGTTTCAATTTGAAAGAAAATCTACTTCAAAGATATTTTAATTTTATTAGAAGACATAAGTATATTTATTATATTATACGTCACCTTTAGTATTTAAAAACTAACTTCTGATTGTGATATCGTTCGCATAGAATTAACCTCCAAAACTTTCCATAGAAATATTATTCAAATTGTCATCAGCAATTTTTAATGTGGGGTATAGGCCTTCCTTATGGGTGGATAAGAGGACGGGCCATAACCCACCACGCAGGCCCAATGCGGATTGTAGGTGTTAAGGACTGCAAATGAAACCGGGACCAACGGCTTGTCATGCCTTCCGATGCACGGAGGAACTCGAGGTAATACATTTTTGGTCAATTAGTAAAATATAGCAATTCATTCCAGGATATCATAGCTTTAAGAGTTATAGATTTTTTTAAGTGAAAACTTCTTTAGCGGCATTGTACGCTTTTTTGTAATGGCGAAAAAATCTTAAACTCGCGTCAGTCAGGATCACGTGACCCTGATCGAAAATTCGTAAGACGGATGTGACGGATGAATAGTAGATAGCCGGCGGCGGAAGTACCCCCTCTCTTGAAAATGGCGGCGCGTCATTTCAAGACGTAAACACTTGTGTCACGATAGCAACGCGCTAGTTTTTTAATTCAATGTCAAAACTCTAGATCTTAGACTCAAGCTATGGATAAGACTTTCGTATAGTACTGTTCTGTATTCGTAAATTCAAACAATTCGTGCAAAATTATTCCCTAACCATTCCAAAATATCAAAAATGCACAACGTTAGTATTCAAGTTTTCACTTCTGCCGGCACTCCCGGAGTGCAACCTGATTTTTTTTAAATCATATGAGTAATTTCGGAAATTATCTCCTACACTTAAACATGAAACATTTTAAAAATATTATAATAGGAATGCGTCAAGCATTCAACTCACTCAACTCAACTGTCTATCCAATATAGTTGACAAAATTATTTCTTATAACTGAAATCAAAACTATCGGATCGGTATAGTTGTTATATCTCTCGAAGATCTTTTTGCAATGAATGTTGTTTTGGTGTGAGTAATACGAGAGCGTGCAGATGCACACCAAAATAAAGGTATGTGCACGCTTAACACATTCATAGCCAAAGGGACTTCGAGATTACATTTAATAACAAACAAAAACTAGATGAACATCTAAAGTTATTTAACTAAACACATTCTAAATAACTTGAGCCACAAACGTCAGTGAATCAGTTTCAAAAGGAATTTGTCTCGTCAATTTATAAGCGAAGAATAAATCTAAGGGGATAGGGTGTGTATCCAGTAAAATGTCACAGCCTCGTGATATACAGTCTATTAGGTGAGCTCTTCTTGAATCACTTTAGGAAAGCTTTAAGGGATAAAACTCCGACATAAGCCGTTTGAAATAAATAAGATTGTTGTAAACTTTTACCTTTTGGGTTTAAAAATGAAATTAAAAAATATGGCATTAGAGCAAATAATCTCTATAATAATAACCTAATTAGTGACTTAAATTATAATTTGTTTTAGTAGTAACGACATAACTTGTGCAGAATTTCAGCAGTCAGAAATTATAGTAGATTCTACAACAAGTGCATAAAACGCACCATTTTACCCGAGACATCGCCTACGGCTCGGGTGGATAGTCAAGTCGAG
Source organism: Agriphila geniculea (assembly GCA_943789525.1). Classification (NCBI taxonomy): domain Eukaryota; kingdom Metazoa; phylum Arthropoda; class Insecta; order Lepidoptera; family Crambidae; genus Agriphila; species Agriphila geniculea. The sequence goes on from OX038880.1 coordinate 2,150,089, forward strand.
GGTAAAATGAGTTTTATGTACGAGTTATACACTCTGCTTTTTACTTCGATTGTGAGAAAATTAAACAACAATATTGAAAAAAAATTATGTAAAAGAAGAAAAAAAAAGGTTCTTAAATTTTAGTGACAAATTATATAATTTTGGAATGTGCTCATCAAGGCCATTCATTTGATACCCATATTCAAAAATTAAAAAAAAATGTATAATGCCATTGATTATGTTAAAAATGAACAAAATAACAAAGTTTAACTGCGTGTGTGGCTGTTTACCTGACGGAACTTAGACGAAGATTTTACTTTATGCTCTAGAGCATGACAAGCGATTTTATGCAGCCTATAACCCAACATAATGACGAATTTTACGAGCATGAGAAGTGAAAAAGTTTTTTTACATACATTGTGTCTGTGTATTATGTAGTTATAAAGTGTCAGTCTTGATCCTCATCTGTATGTGATTTAATTTTACTTCTAACGAAATGATTAACAATACTGCACAACTTTTATCTTTTAGCATAGTCATAAAAGCTGTAAAATGTCATTTAAAAGCACTACGCTAAAACCGCTAAAAATACGTTTTTCACTTTTAACCCGCAGCACGGCAACTTCCTAGTTATTTCCTTATTCCGAGATTTTGTGAATCCTGTTTTTTTGCATAATTACTTAGTCTGTGTTGCTCAAACTGTCGGGTTCCATCGTTTCATTAAGAAAACGAGGCCATCTCTCGGTACGACGACGCTCTGTAAGAATTTGGATTTGATTTTGAGGGTGGTTATTTCTTGTGACGTACGTACACGCATATTTTGTTTATTTGGTTTGTAGAAAATTTTCAGAAAGACACTGAAAAAAATTTAAAAGGGGTTAGGTGAGTTTTTGGAGCCTAAATGTAGCAACTGTAAGCAGATTTGTAGATAAAGGTATTTTTAAATTCATTTTTTTATATAAAACAAAGAAAAGACAAGAATACATAAAAAATATATTGAAATTAAACGCAAAATACTTGATTTGTATGATTATTAATATTATGAAAAAAGCGCAGTCAAAGGGATTACGAAAATTCTTTAACATTAAATCTAATGTATTTACATTAGAGTCCATTCAATTCTAAAAAAACCGGACAAGTGCGAGTCGGGCTCACCCACCGAGGGTTCCGTACAGACCTACATCTATACATAAAATAAAGCTATAGAAAAGTTGTGTCGGTACAAAGGAAATATTTTGAAAAAAAGTGGTTGGTAGTTATTAGTTTTTTATATGAAAACTGTACTACGGAGAGTTCAAGCTTTATCCCAGGTTCTACCTACCGGAATTATGTTAAAAATTGCTTTGATTATAAGTTGGACTCCAAGCTACCAACCTGTAAAAAAATACCATCAAAATCCGTTCAGCAGACTGCTATATATAGATAACCATTTGAAATACTTTGTCGCCACGTAAAAAATAACCCTTCCAGGGATTACGACAAAGAATTGACCACGGGCGAAGGTTTGAAATGGAATAGTACATTACTGCAGCGGCACTCAAGACAGGCATTGAAGAACATACGTGAGTCCATCAATGCCTAGTTGCGGCCAAGGCTTGTGTAGTGCTTTTAAACTTTTAACTTTTTAGTTTTAAAAGTTTTAAGCTTTTTATTTTAATTTTAAATTAATTTTAAATTACTTACAGTAATTGAAAAAAGAAAATGGAAAGTGGAATGTGCACATAAAGGCCTTTTATTTGATATACATATTGAAAAAAAAAATCCGGTTTTTTTTCATTTATTTCCAGTTTTTCATTTTTTTTTCCAGTTTTTTGGAAAGTGCTCATCAAGGCCTTTCATTTGATACCCATATTGCAAAAATAATTTTACCTTTCGTTTTTAATTTTTTTTCAGTTTTTTGGAATATGCTCCTTAATGAACATATTCCAAAAAACTTTTCAAAAAACTTTCATTTGATACCCATAGGTATATACATATGGGTATCAAATGAAAGTTTACTACCAATGGGTATACAATATATTTGTATTGTATACCCATAGGTAGGTATTGAAAAAAATTTTTTTTTTCGTTTTTATTTTTTTTTATCTTTTTGGAATGCGCTCATCAAAGCCTTTCATTTGATACCCATATTGCACCAAAACAGTTTTTTTTTCGTTTTTATTTTTTCTTTCAATTTTTTGGAATGTGCTCATCAAGGCCTTTCACGTGATACCAGTATACCGAATATAAAAAAAATAATTTGGAATGTGCTCGCTCATCAAGGCGACATTTGATGCCTATATTGTGTTTTATTGAAAAGTTCGCTCCATTTCTGAATTACACGTGTGTAATGAGTTTTAATAGAAACATTGCTGGACAGACGCCGGCAATTTTTGTATGAAAATCCATTATTACACGTTAGTAATGGATTCTCATACATATATTGACGGCGCGGTTTAGGTCTGTCCGTAAACTCCGATTTAGCACGAAGAAGGTTGTCAAAATAATGTTCGAATTTCCAAGCATTTTTGAGAAAAAATAAAATAATTACAAACCCACCGCACCTGTATAAAAATTAATACAGCGCCATCTGTTGACAATCACAGGCCTCAAGTACTGTTGATTGTCAACAGATGGCGCTGTATATCAATAGTACACTGTATAATGTTCTGTGAAATGGTTTTATCTATCGCAATGTTATTAGAGAAAATGGGTGTATTCCAACAGGACCCTTGCTCCGAAAGTCTGTTTCCATCCCGTTCGAGTCACGTCATATTGTTAAAAACGCGCTGATTGTTATATACCTACTCTGTGGTGATAGCTATTGGTCTGCTGGAATGCACTCCGTTGATTGTTTTACTCTTTGACCCCCTGTTGGGAGTTTTTGGCGCCATTTCGTCGAGTTCGGTTCAGTGACTGTTTTAATTATTCGCAAATTGATTCATAGTGGATTGTGTCAAATTGGTGCAGTTTTGTGGTACAAGTGTCTACGCAACTGAACAATATGTGGGATAATGGAAATAGGCGCGATTTTGGTTGTGTGAAGCCGAGACTTTTATTGTAGTCGTGGCTACCTCGGCTGACCTTACCGAGTAAACTGTCTTGATTATACTTGGTGCCAAATGCTCCAAGCAACATTGGACTGCGATGCACCCGCATTTTAATGTAAACTGAAACAATCTACCACTGAACTATTCAACACTTGACACTGGCAAAAATTACTTCTAAGAAGAAAGTAGATTGCCAAAACAAAAATGAGAAGAAGAAAACCCCCTGTCATACAGCGTGACATACCGCCATGTTGCGAAAATATTTAGAGCCAAATTTATTACTTTTTAATTTTATTTTTAAAAGTAATTAACTATAACAATGTTTAAAAGGATCTGAATAATTAATAATAATAAATATTGATATTTTAAAAAGAATTAGTGGCGCGATTAATCCAAAAGTAATTAGAAGTTAAACTATGACCGCGCATACCGTTGTTTCACCAAGATGATTAATAATTACGTATTTTAATGACCATATTTTATTATGATTTAATTACAAATATACAGTTTTCAGATTTATTCCTGTAAGTGTAGTATAAGACGCTATTACCTGCCAAATTTCATAGTTCTAGGTCAACGGGAAGTACCCTATGAATTTTGATTCCTTTGAGAGTATCGAAAATGCGTTTTTTGCGCCCTAAACGGCAGTATCTTTTTTTTACGTTAACTTAGAAGTTTGAAATTTTTACAGCTTCAAGGGCCCGTCGACCCTAGTATATGGTTTAAATTTCAATTTGATACCTCCACGCGTTTCCGAGATAAAGGGTCTTGACAGACAGACGGACGGACAGACAGACAGACGGACAACAAAGTGATCCTATAAGGGTTCCGTTTTTTCCTTTTGAGGTACGGAACCCTAAAAATAAAACCGGTCAAGAGCGAGTCGGACTCGCGCACCGAGGGTTCCGTACCATCATAATTGCACCATCAAACCACACCGCAGAGTAGCATAATAAAATTAGTATTGCAGTTTTAGGTCAGCGCCATTTCTTGACCGATCATCAAATTTTTAAGACCCCTTTTCAGTCCCTGTTGTAAAAAAGATATTTCTTTTTTTATTTCTTTTTTGAAAAATAGTTGGGCAAATGTCATCTTAAACTATTCCAAATTTCAAGTTGATATCATTAGTAGTTCTTGAGATATCCAGCTGTGACAGACAGACAGACAGACAGACAGACTGAGTCATACCATAAGGGTTTCTTTTTTACCATTTTGGTACGGAACCCTAAAAACATTTTCGTCCTAAGTCTTTGGAAAACCATTACGAATAAAAAATGCTATTCAAAAGAAATTCACAAAATGATTTGAGTTTAACGAACTGTAAAAGTCAACTAGAGAGCGGGACTTATAATTTTGTAGATCTTGTTCTCTTTGGAATAAAAAACTATTTTTCTTCAAAAAATATTCGTAGAGTTTTGTGTGCAAATCAACTTTTTCAGCAAAGCACAGATGCTTTAATTGTTAATTATTTTAAGCTACTTTAACCCTAAATTAAACGAAGATAGAAAAACAAACCTTTTATATACCCGCTTTAATAAAATCTGCTTAAAACGTGTTTAATCGGATTTTAGTATGAAGTTGTAATTAATGGAGGCTGTCGTGTTGACTTTAAAAACAGATTATGAGATTATTTCACAGAGGATTTGCTTAATTATCAATTTTGATAGGATGTGTGATGTTTTTCTAAAAATATTAGGGATAATATTGTGTTTTGTTTCTTCAACAAACAATTTATCTTATAGAGGCGGATTATTATTATGTTTTCGTTCCATGGGTCCAACAAAATGGACTGTCAATCTGGAGAAGTTGGCGAGAAGCCGTTGGATGTAAACAACGTAGAACCGATCGTCGTGGAAATCCCATGGGAAGCTTTTTTTCCAAAATTTCGAGTTATATCCACGTGATCATTTTGGGTGATCAACCCTTATCTTTCGTTTTGTAACTCAGCCTGCTTATGAACAATTATTTTTCTTATTAAGATGGACTGCAACCCGGTACCTATAAAATTGTGAAAAATATAATCCCGGTTATAGTATGATTTCAGTACTTATATTATGTTCCGAGTTTAGTGAAAGTCCAATTTATTATATTTATGAAGTCGGTACATTGTGATATTTATATTTCGAATATCAAACATTCTCCAGTAAATCCTCATACAGAAATATCATTCTATTTTGCAGGAAAAATAACTCTCCGCTTCGTCGGGAATAAAAGTTCAGTACATATAAATAAATCAGATAGAAAACAAAGTTTTTATTCAGAAACGTGTGTCATTTGAAAGTCTATTCATGCAGGAAAATAATTTAAAGCAAGTTATAAAAATAGAACTCTTATACATGGTTTTTATTTTAGGATTTAATATTAAGCTGTCCTTTATTAAGCAAATTTAAAAAAAAAAAGTCTTCAGAAAATTTTATATTTGAAATTTCAAATATTGAAATTTCTTTTTTCTAAGCACATTCGTTATTGTTTTTCGCAAGATAGATGTAGCAACTGAACGCTACTCCTCGCATCGTACTATGGGCAACAGCGTCGCTTAACCAGTTTGCAACAAAATTCGTGTGCGCGCGTATCGCCCCTGCACGAACTAAACGTATGTGACAGCGGGCGCGGCGTGCAAGCGATTTTAACCTTAGCAGTGGTTAAGCGACGCTGTTACCCATGGTACATTTTCAAATTCATGTTGTTGTAAATTCACGTTTTCAGTACTGCGATCGAACGCAGTTAGTCGGCAAAAATGCGATACATCATCGATGCAATCACAAAGACACTAATGACCGATGGAGTTAGCAGTTTCCCATTCCAAATCAACCCCAAAGTGTTCCAAATATCCCAAAGGTTCCGCTGACGCACCCGATAATAATGCAACGCAGCCTGTTAGTCATTCTAATATTTTATAGGGTTACTTGGTAGCAACCCAGTACAAAAATATCTCGATATTTCGATATACTGGGAGCAGCTGTATCTTTTTCATACTACTAAAAAGTACATAGTTAAAATGACAATTGAAATCAGATCATTAAAAAAAATTAGTAAGAGCGATCTCTACATATTACATTTCCAGGCACACTATTCACGTAATTGAATACGTTTTCGTTAACTTTGAAAAAAAAACAGGTATGACAGGAAATAATAAAAAGCTGCACATTTGGCAATCCTTACTAATATTATAAATGCGAAAGTCCGTTTGTTTGTTTGTTTGTTTGTTTGTTTGTTACGCCTTCACGTCTTTACTACTAAACCGATCGTCATGAAATTTTGCATACACGTTGTCAGGGGTACAGAGAAGGACATAGGCTATCTTTTATCCCGAAAAAAAGTATTGTTCCCGAGGGATAGCAAAAAACTTTTCCACGCAGACGAAGTCGCGGGCGGCCGCTAGTAAAATATAATTTCGGATATGAAAACCTTTTTTTTATTTTTTAACTTCGCCTTACATAGTGTAAAAAAATCATAGAAATTTTATTGTATCGTTCTGTCATTATTGAAAAGTTATTTAGTCACAAAGGGTTTTAGATAATTCTGAAATATTTCAACCCTACACACAATGTTTTATTTTATTTAATACTGTTTATTATAAAATTAGAGGTAACAAATGAGCTATAGATCTCTATAATCAGGTGTTATTCCGACAAAGTGATGACAGACAGTCCAGCCGCAAAGCGTAGTTAGGGCTAATTAGCGACAATTAATTATCGAAGCGACACGTAGAGAATATTCTAACAGCACCGTCGACATTAGGGATAATCCGACCCGTATAGTTAAGTAATTCTGCACCTATGTAAACGTATATTGTGTTTATAGATCAACTTAATGTTGATGTTATGAAATTAATGTCGTGCTTGTAAAATTATTTCAACTAGGAACTTATAAAATTGGAACTCGAACTGCAGACATAGTTAAATGAAAACTTTCTATTATAATAATCGTAGGGACCGGAAAACCCCTTTTTTGGTTAACCCAATTGATAGGGAAACCCTATTAAAAAGCTTACCAGATGATAGGGTTTCCCTTTCGATATGGTTAGTCGACGATATGCTTACCGTATTGATAGGGTTTTTGAAAATAAGTCTATGAAATACCCAATCAAAAACGCTTTTAATGGTAAGCGGATCATGAAATACCCAATGAAAACCCCTTTAACGGTAAGCGGTTCCGGTCCTTCGGTCCAGGTGGGACTAGGTATAAATTGCTTGAACACGTTTTGAAACCCCTTCATAAAGCCTATATAGGGTTTCCCCGATAGGGTTTTCGTGTTCAAGTCTATGAAATACCCAATCAAAAAGCCCTTTAACGGTAAGGGATTCCGGTCCTTGAATAATCGTGATTTCTTGTGACCATACACTAGTCTAATTTTGATTAATATTTTAATTTTTTTACAAAATGAGAACGTGACATTATGGGAAAGTGATAATATGCGAACGTGACATTATACGAACGTGACATTATACGAACGTGACATTATACGAACGTGACATTATGCGAATGTGATATTATGCGAACATGACATTATGCGCCGAGGGGCTTCTAAACTAGATTGTGTGATTCTTAACTAATAATCTGTGATAAGTACTTGTTAAATCTGGCAAAGCAGTTGAGTCCAATCAAACATTTCAAAATTCATCATACTTAACTTTTCTCGTCGAGTTTTAAGCAAGTTTGTTTAGTTTTGAATTGGTAATAACAACGTCAGAGTTCGCACAAGGTTGCGACTGTGGCAAGTTAAGGGAACTTTTAGACTGACACCTGTCACAAACTTTAACGTAGCTCTTAATTAAGAATTGAAATAAACCACTTGAGATCGTGGCAGTATTAAAACAGACATTTAATGGCGTTGCAACGTCTTTTGAACACGATTTCTTACACGTCCATCGCTGGTACGCATTAATTTTAGTCCTTACGTTTGTAAGCACATTGACGTTGAATGTGTCCTATCCTTGATTGTGTTTTATTAAGTTCGTAGGTATGACCTAAGGTCGGGTTGCTCGGCTTCTGCTGGCTACACACGACCAAGGTTTATCGTAGAAATATATCTGTGCAGTCCGTTAGCACAGATTTATCTAGGGTTGCCAACCGTACTATAATATATAGTATTGTACTATATTTCGGGATTGCGTACTATATACTGTTGAAGAAATATATAGTACGCAAAAATACTATATTTTCAACATCTAACTCTAAGAAATAAATCTGTTTTTTTTTTAATTTGTGATCGTGCATTTTGATTGATTCGATAGCGTGTAGATAGATAGATAGATAGATGAACACTTTATTGCACACACACATTATAAAAGAACAATTTACAAACTAAAACTTAAATCTATGGTGGGCAAAGGCGGCCTTATTTCTTCCAGGCAACCTTTGATTTAGGATAGGTAGCTGAGAAGAGATTTGAAGGGCAGTGCTACATATAAAAAATGAAAATGCGATACCTAAATAATCTAAGTTATCAAATTAATAAACTTACATACTATTATACTATTACAAAAAAAAAACTACATAAACCTAAATAGATAAATATATAAATATGTGTTGCAAACTAGGATTTTGCTAAAAGGTAAGCGCGCAATTTAGTCTTGAATACAGCAAGAGATTGTGAGTGTCGAAGCTCAGATGGGAGGTTATTCCATAGGCTAGTCGCCGTAACCGTAAACGACTCCCTGTAATAACCAGAGCCGGGCAGAGGATTTCTAAGGAGATTGTCGGTTTTGCTCCGAAGTTCCCGGTTATGATCCACGCCAAGAGGCTGGAAACGCTCTTTAAGATAGGGAGGAGATCTAGGATCATAAAGGATTTTAAAGAGTAGTGTGAGAACATGCTCCTCCCGACGCAACCTGATAGGAAGCCACCCAAGTTCCTTTCTGTATGCCGACACATGATCGAACTTTCGCAATCCGAAAATGAATCTTATGCACAGATTTTGTAGACGCTGCAGTTTGTCCAAAAGGTCGTCGATAGCGTGTAGTGTATATCGTTTCTGAATTCTGAACGTATCTATCTTATTGCATTCCGATCTTGTCAGTATCAAATTCAAAAGCTTCAATTTTAACGATGGTTTGGTCATTGGTTGGTCTGCTCTATTTTTATTTTGAAATTTAATTTATTGGTAATCATTTGCAAAATTTAAAAGTGTCATTTCTTTGAGAAATATAAGTCTTAGATAAATTATAGGTAGTTATATGGAAAGTGGTAGCGATAACGAATGTGCGTCAATTCAATTCAAGTGCGCTGCTAACGTCGTTTAAAAAACGAAAAATACAAAAGAGACTCCAAAAATATCCAAAACTTGTCGAAAAATGCAAAAAGTTTAAAATATTGCTTTCATAAAAATAATTAAGTAAAAAATATATTTGCCTATTAAATACTATATATTTTTTAAGTGTACTATATTTTTTATAGCTTTATTTGAAAAATACTATATTTCGCCAAAGAAATGTTGGCAACCCTAGATTTATCAAACGTCTGTAAGCCGCTGATTGGTTGTGCAAACGAAATAATCTACAACGATTCGCCATATTCGATAAAACTGTGCAAACAGACTGCACAGATAAATGGCTACGATAAATCGTTGTCGTATATAGCCAGCACTTATTAAACAGCCGGTACCTTGTAGTGATGCTACAGGCAACAATGTATTCTGTTATCGTATTCAAGAAAATAATTTGTTACCTTAAAAATAAACCCAAATCTAATCTGGTAAAAGTAATTGAATAAAACAATAATTTCAAATCCAAAAGTGTTATCCTAAGCTGGAGTACACGTACAAAGTTGCAAATAAATAACTTTTATCGCGAATTCCGTCGGGACGTATCGGGAGTGCATCCAGGCGCCTGGAGGGAAACTTTTCAATACATATTGATTGAGTGGCCCAAGTTAGCAGAACTGGATCGTGACCGTGTGGACATTCAGCTCAGTCATATTTCAAAGGAAGCGCGATAAATGTGGTCTTATTTTATGACATTTGAAAAGATGTTGATCAAAGGGTTTCATAATGCAGGCTTCAATGATTTCTAGTTTACCGCGTTATGGGCGGTCACCGTTACCAATGTTTACGTTACGTTTAACATACTCTAAAGCGACTGTAGTAACCAATTTTGTATGCAATTTGGCACAAAGGACCTATTACAAATAAAACCGGTCAAGGGCGAGTCGGACTCACGCACCGAGAGTTCCGTACCATCATAATAAACACACTGCAGAGTAGAATAATAAAATTATTATTGCAGTTTTAGGTCAGCGCCATCTCTTGGCTGATAGTGAAACTAATGTTAACTTTTTAGAAATTTGATATTTTTTTTAAAAAGTGTGCAATATTGAGACATTGTTTTATTTTTTCTGTAATCTTTATATAATCTGCTATCACATAGAATTATTTCAGATTTTTCTCTTTGCAAACTTCGGAGATAAGGGGGGGGGGGAACGGTATTTTTTTTACATTTTTCATCATAAGTCAAAAACTTTGACTTATGATGAAAAATGTAAAAAAAATATGCGGCCTAAAACAAAAAGAAAAAAAAGATTTAAAACGTGCAAATGGTGCTCTTTCATGCCCTAGTAGCCCCACTCAAATTTTTAAGACCCCTTTTCAGTCCCTGTTGAAAAAAAAATATTTATTTTATTTCTTTCTTATTTGCAAAATAGTTGAGCAAATGTCGTCTTAAACCATTCCAAATTTCAAGTTGATACCATTAGTAGTTCTCGAGATATCCAGCTGTGACAGACAGACAGACAGACTGAGTCACACCATAAGGGTTCCTTTTTTACCATTTTGATACGGAACCCTAAAAAGGATCGCGATAAGCGTACGATGTTCGTCCCACTCCGTGATCACGTATAACAGAGGTGCCGATACGCTCGATCGCGAGGGGTTTTAAGGCCCGTCGCCAAGGGTAACAGATTTGACATTTTGCACACCAATGTAGTTTTATGATATTTGGTAGGTTAAACGGTCAAAATGTCGATCTACTTAAGAAAAAGTATGGGCACCCCTGACGTATAAGATCCAACGTCAAGTAAATCGATCAACGAACATCGTCCGACTATTGTGATTCTTTTTGTAATAGGCCCTCAGAACCTCTGGCGGTAACTTCACTAAATCAAAAGTTATCATACAAATGTTAACTACTTATAGTTGCTATCGAGCTTAAACTCTTTTTAACCCTTTATAAAGCTCAAGTCCGATCTTGCATGGAGTACTGCAGCCACCTTTGGGACGGCTCGGCGAAATATCAACTTGCTGCACTAGACTCGGTGGAACGCAGAGCCAAGAGATTAATAGGCGACGGAAAACTGGTATCAGCTAAGCTTCACAGCTTGGCTCACCGCCGTAACGTTGCTTGCCTATCGGTCACCTATAGATTGTACTTCGGCGAGTGTGCTCAAGAGCTGCATGAGCTCATTCCACCTTCTCCTTTCTTCCATCGGACATCCAGACGCACTGCAGGCTACCATCAGTTCTTGGTTGATATACCTCCTGTGCGTACTAAACGCTACTCATCATCGTTTATAATGCGCACAGCCAAGGAATGGAATTCCCTGCCGGCGTCTGTGTTTCCGAGCACATACAACCTGACTCTTTTCAAGGCCAGAGTGAATAGACACCTTCTGGGCAAGCTCGCTCCATCGTAGACCCCGTCTATACTTTCGGGCTAGACTAGGGTCAAGAGCAAACCCATTATAATTAAAAAAAAAACTAATAATACGCATACCGAGGCACAATACCTTTCGTTAGAAAACTATTTTCTTAGTATCTACATAATTTTAAATTAATAAAATAATGATGTCATCATTGCGTGCCAAGACTAACTTTGACCAATCAGCTGAGAAAAAATAAAAGTAGCGACGTCACAGTTTTTCTAATTTGAATCTGAACGATATTATCACCTGTTGCGATATTTTGGCCACCTTCTAGTGAAAAAACATTAAGACAAGCATGTATATTTAACTTATTAATATCAAATATTCTGTGTAAATCTATCATGACTAACCGTCATAGATCAAGGCCAAAATCTAGACAAAGAATATGGTAGAAAAGTGAAAACAGAACGGATTCTTTTGTTGAATACCTGAGCTGTTGAGAGAGAGAAATTGTGAGTGTGTATTCTGATTGGGGAAATCAGAATTCAAATAAAAGCCAACTCGAATTGCTTGTGCAGATTACCAGTACAACTGGAACGACTTCTTATCGGTTCAAAGTCTCGATAAGAGCCCTACAAAGATCTTCAAATTCGGTACCAATAGGCACTTATTACATCCTTGCTACTCGATCGTTCGAAAGTTGCCCGTTTGCATTGAATTTTCGATACGATATCGAAACACAGCGCTATTCTGACTCTCACATTGGATTTTAATCTGTTCAATCTATCAGGAGATATAAAGAGGTTAGCTGTCATTTGTTGTTCGTATGTGAATTCAAACGACTTCCCAAAACTTTGCCACTCGGAGGGAAAGTACCTTAAATATTGAAGATAGGAAATTTTCCTGAAAGAAGTTTATTTTGTTTTTAAAAATATTAAGAACTATATTCAAAGATTTTTTTAAATCGAATACGATACAAATTGACAAAATACCCACGTTTGCTCTACGACTTTTCCGAAGAAAAAAAACGACTTTTCATGAAAAAAACAATCAGCTGGTCGGACATTAGTTTATATAGTCGATATTTTGTCTTTTTTCGGAAATGTAGAGCAAATGTTGTTTTTTATTATGTTTGTAATCTACTACTGCTTGATGGTGTTTTATAAATAACCCTATAAGACTAGAGAAATAGGATTTTAAACCTTTAAAAAAAACAGTAAGCCAGTACATATAGTAACAGTAGTTTATTAATAAAAAAAGAGAAGTAAAGAAGAGAAGGAATGAGAAAAATTCATGCTCATTCCTTCTCTTCTTTTCTTCTGTGTCTTTCTTCTCATAATATGATATTAAACAATAACAATAAGAATGTAGTTAGGAGATAATTTAAGGCTTTTAATAATGTGGTACTGTTTTACCACGATAGTCGTTAGTAGGTACCGAGCATACAAAAAATTAGTTCTAACTACTTATGTTTTAAAAAAAGCAATTCTTTGGATAAATATGTCTCGATAGTGGAAAATTATTTTTCCAAAGCCAAGTTGAAGTCCGCTGTATGCTTGGTAACATTGCTGGTTGAAAAACATCTGTATTTTTAATGGCAGTAGCTTGAGATTTGTCTGGCATTCCTGGGACCATAAGTTTGGGGATTTCTACGTTTGTTTTCTGAGTAGTGATTAATACACGAATCGGACTCTGTTCTTTGCCAAACAGTTTCTGCATGTTTTCACTATCAAATTCTTCTGAATATCTCAGTGTGCTAGAGCTTCTTTCAGACCCAGGTTTAGAACTAAGTATATCCTTTAAACGAAGGAATTTTTCGTGATTAAATGCAGTGTTCTTTGAATCTGGGAAACTATGTTCTGAATATTTTGGGCCTGGTTCTAGAACCCCGATTAATGAATCAAGGTTGCTTTGACTATCGATGTTATTAAAATTTTTCAAGGTATCCATCGGTGGACTCTCTCCTTCTTCAGAATTCTTAAATATGAGTTTGTTATTGATAGGTTTGAATCTTTGCATGTGTTTATGTATCAGCATTGGTCCAGATAGACGTTTCTTTTTAAACTGTGTTTCTTTATTGTTCGGTTTGAAGTAATCACTGGTTTTACTTTCGATACTGATATTATTGTGTTCAGACCTTAAGATCAAGTCACTACTTGGATTCTTTGGTTGGCTTGATATTGAGTTCTTCTCAAAAATAAGATGTCTCTTGCTTTTTTTGGAAATTAGTAGAGGAAATTTACGTCTTACTTGTAGGTTGAAAGCTTCATTTTCCTGGTCCAGCTTCAGTTGCCTCGTATTTTGCTGGAAATCAGCTGATTTTAATGGCGATCCACCTAACTTTCCCACCATCAAACACATAAAGGTAAGCACCAATTTCACTTGTGGCAAATTATGCCGAAGCATTAGATAGGCTTAGATAGGTCTAATCAAACAGCTGCCTCTAATCTAACGTTGTGTTCCCTAGAAAACGCTTGTTAACCATTGTTAATGCCATTGCATTGTCATATTCAATACAATCATTCACGTATTAACCCGTAACTGCGGTACGAAAATTAAAATGGAGTTTCATATCTTAATGTCGGTGTTTTAACCATACTGCAAAACTTTTTTCCATGCCTGTGCCCTGTTTATCAAAACTTACAAGTCTACAAGAGAAATTTTACAAGTTCATGTAAATTATGTCTTTTTACAAATAATTTATGCAAAACACTTGTAAAAATTGTCAGACGGAATGAAAAGTCGCCGGACAGCCGAAATAATCAGTATTTTCCATTGAGCTATTTACAAGTTTTGATATTTTACTAACGAAATCACTAATATAAAGGTGATTAATATTAGTTAAATAAACAAATACGTTTGCAGCGTTTTATTTAACGTATTTTTAAAAACGGATTTGTGGAATAATTATTTTCATAAGGAAAATGCTTGTTTTTAAAAATTACAAGTCTTGTAAGTTTTAGTAAACAGGGCACTGGTGTTGTACTGTATTATGAATTAAAAAAAAATACAATAGGGCCTTTAAAATGACATGATAAAATGATTGACCTATCCCAATTCTTACTTAAGCATTATAATAATAAGGCAACAGTAGTAATATGTTCAATATAAATTGGATTTGTGCTCACCGATTTACATTTACTTCGACCCAGATCCGGAAATGGTAATTTCATTAGCGAATTTGAATTTCATGATATTACACTAAACGTTGTCACATGAAACTAGCTAATGTTGGGTAGAACAAAGAACAATTTATTCATGAAAAATGCAAATTATTTAGTTTTTAGTTTTGCATTCTGAAAAGGATTGCTAAACTTATTAATGTCCTTGAATATTTATTTTGGTTGCTTTATCTACGTTTACAACCAGTAGCATATTTTAAGAAAGATGCACTTAATAAGTGTGCGTAGTATAATAGTACATTATGAGACAAGTTAGGTTAGGTTGCCTATTGCACACAAGGCTGCGGGTTGCAGCCCGAGCCGCAGGCGAGGGCGTAACTCAGCCGAGTGTGCAATGAGCAAAAGCTCACGAGTTTCATACGACGTTTTTCAACACATTTGCGAGGAAAATACAAAGTAATTTACCACACAGGAACAAATACGACAAAAACAAAATATGATAATTATGGGAAAAGGCGCGTAGGTTTTTTTTTTGAATTTTTCACACGCCCAATGCAAGAATATTTTGCATACAAAGGGGTAAGGGAGCATACAGCCTACTTCAAAATAATAATTTAAATTGATAATTGCAAATATTTAGAATTTTATAGCAAAATATTGTGAATTATGAATAATTTGATAATAATAAATATTCGTTTGACTTAATTAAGGACTTACACATTTATTTATTTCAAAAATGAATATGAATTTTCAGCGGTATAAAACCTCTTTGTTGTTATTAAAAAAAATAACTGTATTACCCGGTTAAATTCGGAATGCTCTGTTTAATCGCATAGAACTTGCAGTAGGGTACTAATTTAACTTTGTAGGGATAATTCTATAACAACCTAGTGTTTTATATATTATTGCACGCGTTTGTTATAGCTCGGTTTATGGCCCTAAAAGCGATATATTAGGGCTCACTTTACGAGCAAGTGTGTTGAAATAATACTAATCGTATGCTATGTTGATATGAATTGTGAAATTAACGATGCTAATCGAACCTTTATAAATGATATAAATATTCTTGAGCCCTGTTACCGTTTAGTAAACATTAACTTGTTGAGCTTTAACATCTTTAATGTTCCAATTAAAATTTTAGTTTTCCCTATCTTTAGTCCATAACCTATCCCAAATAAATAGAGAAAAATCACGAAAGTTATCCCATTTTTAATGACACTAAAATTAATACCAATCATATTAAAAAAAACTGAATTTCTGCTTTCGAAAAACTCTGAATATTAGCCTTATCAGTAACAAAGGGTTAAGTAAGCGCCACATGGCAGAATTGCATTGTAATGCACTTTTACTTTTTGTGCACTAACTTTGATATAAGTCACCTGTATTCGCCTAGACATTACGTAGTACCAGGCTACTTACAACGGTCGTGATGGGCTCGAAATGTGATTTTATAAAATTTGGACTTATAGCTATTATATTGAAATATGTTGGAGCACAGGAAAGATTTGATGGTAAGAAAAACTTTGAAAAACTAATATTAATGATAATATTTTTACATCATATCACTAAAATGCCAAAAATTCGACTCCCACCAGATCATATTCTAAGGCGAGAATCGAACTCAGGATTTAGTATTGCATAAAAATAGCATTAAGAATGCTTAAATCTCAAATTAAAAATTATATAGCTGTTTATATCCGGAAAGACGTTTCATTTGAAGGTTGAAATAATTCCTCACATTGATGAAAAATAACGCTGGCTTACAGCTTGATTACTAGAAAAAATTCGACGATCCCACTTGTGACTCGGTAGCGCAGTTGAAAGAGCATTGGACCGGACTTCTAAAGGTCGCGGTTTCGGTACCCGCCTGAGAATGTGATCTGGTTCAAGTCGAATTTTTTCTAGTGTATTATTTAGTATTGTATAAAAATAAATATAAAACGCTAATGAAGTTTCACAATCTAAACACTATAGAAGCTGTATTACCTAAGATTAGTAGTTATGAAAATTCAATTTCCATTTCCAGCGCCTTTCGTTGTTACAGACCCATACTTCAAACAAAATGCTCACCTCACCGAAATCCCAAAAACATTTGAAGTGAAAGGAGATAACGCAAAAACTGAATTCAAAAAAATCGCAGAAGATATTCAAGCCCTAAGCATTGCCAAGAATGTATCAGTAATATATAAAGTGCACGTGCACTTACAAAAATCATTGAAAAAGAAGAACATAAATAAAAAAATGTATCTACGATCGAAAAAGTATAATGTGCCATTAAAGAAACAAAGTATGAAGCTTTCAAACTTTGAGGTGTTGTTGAGGAAATTAGCAGAAGAGAAAGAACCAAGGATGCAGAATTTAGATCTATTACAGTTCTCTACAAAGACACCAGATAGGCTGTTGACAACGAAGCTGGTAAAGTTAAAGTATAAGCCGATAATAAGCCAGGTGAAAACAAATTTTACTAAAATAATTAGACCAGTCCGAAACAAAGTTATTACTCTTACTGTTTAATCTAGTGATTGGGGAAGGGATGAGATTATAATGATTTAGTTAACTGACCTCATAGCTCCAATTTCATCAAAGATTTGAACGTTACTATTTTTATAATAATTGTATGCAATTTATTGAAAATAAATTTAAAAAAACTTACAATAACTACTTTTCCTATTTTTTTAACTTGATTTTAGTGACGGTAAGGCCGAAAGTGTAAGCACACTACACCCAGAATCCTTACCACTGAGAAACTGCCTATCTTACCTATAACTGCCGGAACACAACAATTTTTTTAATTGTTGTTATGGCGTCCGACTTAAGTAAGATGGTGGTAGCCCAGATTACATAATGGTAGCTAGCCAGGTGGACTTGAAATAAGCCCTACCACCAACCAAAGATTAAAAGTCAAAGTCAAAGTCAAAATTGCTTTATTCAGGTAAACTTAATAATTAAGCACTTTTGAACCAACTACTTGAATCAAATATTACCTAACCTATTCACTTTAACAAAAAAAATTCTTAACTTTATTTAAAAAAAATAAAAAAAGTACCGATTCTTCTGAAATAATAAAACATAGGCGTACAGATGGGTTAAATATTATGGTTCTTCTGTTTAAGAAAACGATTAATATTTGTAGTCTAATTATTCACACGATGATCGAAGAATGTTTTTGTAGTGGACTGAGATTTGTCACGCTATTGTTTAGAACTCAGTATTATTTTGCCATTGTGTAATGTAAGGCAAGCGCCGAATACAAACTTTGAAATTCTTTTAGAGAAGTCGTGTGTATGTTTCGCATTTTAGTTTGAATATTATCAAGTTGTCTTTAAGAATTTGATTTTGCTTACAGTCATCTAGGTAAGTTAATTATATGTGTAATTTAATTATTACCGAAGTTTTATTCTAAATTTTTAATCATTGTATAATTAAATCAACTGTCAGACATTTCAGCATGCGAATGAATGTTTTTGGGTGTATCTTTCTTTTTTAATTCATTGTTTTTTTAATTAATTACTAATTAGCGTAATTTTGTATTGAAAAACTGATTTTGTATGTAATATAATTACTTATTTTTTAATAAACGTTTCAAAGTTAAAGGTTTTTTTTATTCTACACGCTGAAATTTTAATCATTTGGTTCCCGCAGTGGAGTTCGCGATATCAGAGTTGACCTCGTAGTAAAAGATGCTTGTTATCATGAGTGGAACCACCCCACTGCGGGAACCAAATGTTTTAAATTTCACGATGTATATTAGGGTGGGTCACGAATGTATGGAGAAAAAAAAATGTCGCACATACAAACGTAATAGTGATAAAAAGGTGCCATGTTACGTTATTCTTAGACATGCAAAAAATGGTTACGATCAGATATCATCTTCAGCCTCCGGATTGACTTTGAAATTTCAAAAAAAGATAAAATAAAGATTTTTAGTAAATCTCCTCAAAGAATATCTATTTTGGTTTTAAATATTATATTTTGTAATTAAACCTTAGTTTATAGAACATAATTGTTAAATATTAAAAATTAAATGCCGTAGCTAATCTTATCATATCTAATTTATTATTTTTAATTTACCACAAAATCCTTCTTACTATCGAATTTTGGCATATCTTTGCGAAACGCCATCTGGGCACTTATGTAGCCTTTTCTTGCAAATTTGCTACTCAATGTACTTAAGAGCTTCTGTCACAGTCTTGACTGCCTTTTCCACTGCTTGGGTATGATATGGAAGATGTAGCAGAGACAACACACCCTCACCTTTTTGGTCAACAAAAACGGTAAATTTTCGACACTTAATCCCATAAAATTGTTGGTTCGGTGATATTTTTGCTGCCAATCAATCAGATCTATGTAGGAAGATGCATCTAAGTTAATCTGCAGAACTTTAAATAGGCGGATTTAGGTCTGTGTGATGGTGCGAGCTCAGCTAACTCACGAATGGGATCAGTAAGCGTTGCCAATAATAATTTTTCGGGGTGGGCGAAATAACTATTTCTCTGGATCACAGCACAGGGGATCGACCATAGTTTTAAGTTCCGCTGACAGGTACCTAGATGCAGAGATCAGCTTCCACAGGTGTCGTGCTCCATCCTTGCAAGTAGGATGAACGAATCAAGTCCGCGGAGCTATATTAGTTTTTGCATGTAGCACGAGCTCGCTCTCGATGTAATTGGACTCACCAGAATCGGGAGAAGTATAGAGAGCATTTCAAGTGGGACTGAAAGATGTCTTCTTCTATTCTTTTTACGTATTTCCTGATATTTGTGCACAGATTCTTGCTTTTGGAGCTTCTTTTTCAAAAATTCTTTGCTAGACTTGTAGTGGTGATATCAATATTTCCTATGAACATTTTTCTTGAGGTACATCGAGCTATTAAGAAGTTGTGTTCATTTTTAGGTACTCTACTAACTTATAGAGAAATACTATTGCTCAAATCTTTACACCTGCATGAGGAAATTTCGAAAAGAGCTTTGCTACCAAGCCGGAACTCTTTGAGACGTTTGCCTAGGATTTGAGTAATTTTTTGCATTTTAAATGATACGACTGTATCAATCTGGTATGTTAAACGGTCGACATTGATGCTTTTTCTTAGATTTCTTTAATTCCGTACGATACTACACTCGCAATTTCTTGAAATGATGGCTCCTTTTTTGTATCTTGGTCAAATTTTAAACGCCACTCGTCCACTCATAAAACTTCATTATATCTTCATAAGAAAGTAAATATATTATCTTTTAGATCACAAGTTTTACCAAAAAAGGGTCATTTCGTCGAGTTTCGATTGCGTTCAATTGTAAAAACAAGCAAAACACAACCTACCACTTAATTAATTTCAGTGAAAAATTACACGTGAAATGTGTCGCGCTAAGTGCAATCGGTGACCTCCGCCCCTTTACCTCATGCCTCCAATTGCTCCTTGCCGCTAGGGCAAGAGGTTTATTGACCTTATTTAGTAAAATGACAATATATTCTGTCAAATGGCGTTATAAAATATTTAAAATCCTCTGTTTAATTAATAACTATAGGCTCTCAAAGTTACTTCCTAAAACCATATTTTCCGAAACTTTGAAGTAAATCCGGAGGCAGTTAATCATATGCGAAAGTAATAATATTTTACACGTGTCATTTTTAGTCCATATAGCACCCTTTTGTTGCTATTAGAATACAGAAATTAGAAAAAAAATTTTTTGACCCACCCTAATGTATATACTGTACAGGGTGTAAAAAAAAGCTTCCAAAAAAGGCAGGTGGTTGGATAGATAGCATGCATGACACATATTATTTATTTTATTTTTATTTATTTTTATTTTATTTTATTTTATAAACATACATGCAGGCTTACAGACTAGGAAATCCAAAACACCAGCAAGTTAGAAAACATGACAGAATCATACCAAAGCAAAGTAAAATTAAACAACTTATACAATAGACATTATTTACATATAACAAACATAAGAACTTATTATGTATTTAAAGCTTTTTTTTAACATGGTCAGGACAAATATGATACAAATTTATTAATAAGACAAGCTAGGCTATCAGTGAATACATCAGCATCTTCAATCTTCTTTAAAAACGAGTTAATCAGACTGATCGCGCGCGCTGTGGGACCATACATTTTTTGACCTTGATACATTAATTGACCTGAGCATTTCCTTACACCCTGCTTAAGCCCTTTTTTTAGATGCATCCATAAAAAAAATTCACTCTGTTTTTTTTTAAACTTAAGTCAATTACTCTTGAGCACTAAAAATTAATTATTAAAAAACCGGCCAAGTGCAAGTGGGACTCGCGCACTTAGGGTTCCATACCAATAAACGGCAAAAAAATCACGTTTGTTGTATGAGAGCCCCCCTTAAATATTTATTTTATTCTATTTTTAGTATTTGTTATTATAAGGGCAACAAATCTACGTCATCAGTGAAAAAATTCAACTATCTAGCTATCACGGTTCATGAGATACAGCCTGGTGATAGACAGCGGAGTCTTAGTAATAGGGTCCCGTTTTCTTTTGGGTATGGAACCCTAAAAAGAAAAAATAATCTTCGCTATTAAAAGATGCTAAGGGATCAAATCAAATCAAATCAAATCAAATCAAATCAAATCAAATCAAATTTTTGCAACTAAGTGTACAGTGGTGTTACAATAATGAAGTGCATGACTTAGTGACCATTTAGGTATAGCAAATTTTTGACAGTACTATTATGGTACTATTAATTAACATTTACAAATAGGCACTTAAACCAATAAAAATAAAAAATATGTATTTTAAGGCAGATCCTAATATTTTTAATACATTTTATGCATTTATAAACTCTTGTTGACATAGTTTTCGATATCCATCGATTTTCAAATTGTCAAATTCATGAAGGTTCTAAAGTTAAATTCGTTATCTGTCAAATTCATAATGGTTCATTTCATTACCGTTACCTATCGTGTTTATAAATGTGAGTTTGGTTAGGGCTGATTTAGTATGTGCTAATGCGACTATTGTTGCCCCACAAAACGAGCAAACAGTAGTAACGACTTTGAAAACACTAAAAAGCGTAATGTATCACAAGACGAAGTAACAGTTCAACGTTCGTTTTATAGCACCAACGAAAATGGCATAGAAATGCGCTGCCCCATTTATAACAGGGAAAATTGGGTGTAAAGCAATCGGAAACTATTGGAATGATAAGTTGGCGGTATGCCGCTAAATATTTGGGCAATGCAGCGCTTTGTTTTAGTGATTTAACACGGAAGCGGCGGAACTGTATTTAATTTTCAATTGTTTTCTTTATTTTGAGATGTTCCTTGAAAACTATTTTGTGTTGCTTATTTTGGTGTTGAAGTTGCCTAAACGTCGTTTTGATTTGTTTACCCTTGTAGGAGAGACCGCGGTCAGTTTTAACTTTTTACTCTAATTTCCAAATTATTCAATTTCAGACTTAATTTTTGTGATTAATAATGCTCTATTTATTCAGGTATCATGCCATAAGCAAGATCTAACATTAATTGCGTATCGTCTTTGATATTTTTTTTTTTTTAAATGGCACCTATTGATTTTTACTCCATATTTGGTGATAGAATTAACGGCCTATGGCAGGATTTTTTTAGTATGCCACAAAAATAATAATCAAATTTTAAAAGGAAGAGACCATTTTTTTTTATTTAGATTTTTTAATACAACTAAACAAATTCTGAAAAAGACGTAGAAACCTAAATTACCCAAGTTAAAGACATTTAATAACATTAATTTAGAAACTATGCATATTTCTAATTTGTTACAAGTATCTACTAATTTTTCCAAAGTCAGTCTGCTATTGGGAGGGTGCGAAGGTATAATAATCGATCGCAGCGCTCATGGTGGCAAAAAGTAGAAATAATGAAGGCTCTGTAATCTGCTTGAAAACGATATTTAATTTATTACTTGCGATACAGGAATAATGATATATGTTTATTATCACTTAGTAAAATTATTAAAGTATCTTTATCCTCTTGTTTTACAAAATCGACAACTAAAAAAGAAGTAAACAAACCCTGATATAACCAAAATAAAACACTCTTTTTGAATAGATCTTACTTGCCATATTTAATTTAATTCACCAAAAATGATTTCACAACACTTTGTCCACCCAAATCATAGTTATTTTGAAATTAACATTAATAACACAATATGTATAGTATTTATTAACATATTGTCGCAATACCGCCATTACATATCAAAACGTCAAAATGGTCAGGTCAGGACCAACAAAGTTGCAACACGCTAGGTGGCGCTAAAAGCGTGCACGGAGCCACCCTAACTTAGGACATAACATACAATTGTGATACATAGGACATAGGATATGCTTTAGGACATTTGTAGCTCCATACTGCTCTGCACATACATCTTGAAGCATCTTACAATAACTAAATAGGCTTGTTCTAGCGATGTTGCACTCTAGTGCAAATTACTTAGTGATGCATTACGATAGTGTATTACCTCCTTACATGGTAGTGATGGGACATTTCGGCTTATCGATATAAACGGTATGATGGAATATGTTAACAAAAGATCCGCTTTCTCTGTTTTAGGTAAGTACTTTCATAACAATATTCTGATATAAAAAAAGTTTGCATAAATATAATTTTTCACTATTTTGTCACGGAATACATTAAGGGTTTTGTATTTATCAACGGCTCAAATATTTACAATTACAACCCAAACGCGCTGGAATTACATTCTATCAAAAATCATTTTTTTCTTCTTTTAAAATTGTATTCCCATATTCTTCCAACTTCCAAGTATTTTTGCTCATAGTCAACCAAAAGTCTAATGAACGTTAGTCACTGGTTTCTAATAAATTGGTACTTACAGATGTTGCTAAATCCCGTTAAGGGGTATATAACATAAGCTAAATTAAAACAAGCCGTACTTAAAAATATTTACAGAATTTGTAGACATTGCAATATATTTCAGACAAGGTATTTCATTTCAGAGTGTATCTTTATGGAATGTATTTTAGATTCTATTTTAGATTCAAACTGTCCAAATTTTTTTACCCTACCACCCATTTAGGTCAGGAGATATATTTAGCTGACAATAATAATGGGCGGAAGAAACTCATCATCGTTATCAAATCAGAAATAACGACATCTACAAAATG
Source organism: Agriphila geniculea (assembly GCA_943789525.1). NCBI lineage: Eukaryota > Metazoa > Arthropoda > Insecta > Lepidoptera > Crambidae > Agriphila > Agriphila geniculea. The sequence continues at coordinate 2,173,924 of OX038880.1, forward strand.
TATTGAATGTTTAGCATGTTCTTTCCTCTATGATAATCAGATCGGCTCCATCGCCATGTTGTTCCGCAATACAGCTTACTGCATGATGGATCATGATAGGCGCCACTTACTTTTAGTGATGTGCCAATAACTGGGCCTTTTATCGATACTTTTTAATCTTTTTAATTTAATCAAATACAATTGACAAATATTGAATTGAAAGATGGGCGATGGTATTAATGAATAATTTGTCACCACATATTGAAAAAAGATAAACTATGAATTGAAAAAGTGCTATCTTATAAGCAATAGTCTATAGCGATCTAAAATTGAATGTGCTGCATTTAATAAAAAGGGTATGTTTTTATCAATTACCTAATAATTGCATTTTCAGTAACCCAATAAATAATATTTGTTCCTTAAATAGTAGATCTGTCACCTAAATTGAATCACCAACTAATATTAAAACGCTTACCTAAATATTAATTAAGAATTACTTGGAAATAATATCAATCATCTAATAATTATATTGGGTTTCAAAATAATAAAAGTATCACTAAAATTGAATCGCCAAACAATATAAAAATGTTTACCAGAAAAATATTTTTAATCTTTAAATAATTTTATTACTGCACTATTAGATTAGAATGCGTTTCATCCATAGAAATAGAATGTCAAAGAACAACAAAGTCAATAAACAGGTGATCCGAAAACGAATTGTTACATTTTATATGAGATACGTAAAATATGACTTAGATTCATAAAATATGACTATATTATGGCAAAGGAAATTAATAAACTATGTTCCATACTATTTTCTTTGTCGATAAACGAATAAATGTAGCGAAATTTAGTTTTAGAGAAATGTGTGGCAATATCTTATTTACCTGTAAAAAGTGTGATTACTTGGATTGTTTCTTTTAGTCACATCACAATTACTTAGAGTACAAGATACCATAGCTCCACGATACCTTTATTTTAAATTCTAATTAAGATTAAAAAATATTTTAAACAAACTGTGATTGCTCATTTGCTAAGCGGGACGCTAAGGGCTGTTACTGTAAAAAATGTTGGCACATGTCACTTGATCCTTTGTCTCTTTTTTACATAGACCGTGTCCGTATGATGTTAACTTCTCTTTTTCACGCTTTGTTGGTCTTCTTGAGCGCAGCGAAAATTTTTCTATGTCTATGGTTTCATCGGATACCTACTTCCTATTGCGTCATGTTGGCAGGACTGTCATTGTAATCTTATTGCGATGGAATAAGGTTCAAAATTAAATGAATCTACGGGGTACCAACATAACGCCAGAGATAATAACCGATGAAACGCACTCTAGTGCCGGTTTTGATTTAGAGCAGAGGTTCCCAACCTTATACCCTATGCGCCCCCCCTCCCCTAAGCTACCTTCCAAAACTGAATTTTGTATTCGTTAAAGTCGGTCCAAGGATGTCAAAGTGCATAGCCCGCCAATTTGACTCAGCCCCTGTTAGGTAATTTTTCTTTGAATTAAGGAACTGATCTATTTAATAAGTGACAGACCTATTATTTTGATAATTGAACGAATTAAATGATATCAATAGTTTGTTGATTACATTTTAGAGGACGGATCTTTATATTCAGGCTATAGAAAAAAGTGATCAAACTATTATTTAAGATACATATTTATATTAATCTGATGATTTATACTTAGAGACAGTTTTGATGAATAGATGACAAATATATTTCTTGGGGATAGATATTATTATTAGGGTATTGCAGATTATTGACACATCTAAACTTAGGTGACAAAAAATATTGTTCCCTAATAAAAATAAGGAAGATGCAACAACTTTCCTTCATGGATGACCTTCTTTGACGTCTTATAAGTCGTTGGTTATTCAAAATTTGTATCAATCCCATTAAATTGTGTTGTGTTAATTATCGCCTTTGCAAATGTGACATTGGTTGTGTGTGGTTTATGCCGTGTAGTACGACCAGATATGAAAGTATCGACACCAGTGACGTCACTATCTTAAGAGCTACGCCATAAGTGTTGATGCCATCGCTATCGCTCTCGAGGCCAGTGCGGCTAATGTGCACTCTCCTGCGTGTAAGTGTGAACACCGCTTTACAAATCTGCAGGTTACACTCTTTTCATAGAAAAGGTTACTTTTGAGAGCAGTGTGGAGACTGATAACTGGCTGTAGTGTAATACAATATTAAAAAATAATTCATCAAATTAAATTTAGTTAATTATGTTTGACGTTTTTTTAATTTATGCTAATTATTATTTTAAAATAGTCAATTAAAATGTATTTTATTTTTAAATTGATTCTTTGTGCGTATGTGCTGTAGAAAAATTAATGGTTATATCTAATCGGATTTTAAACTGCTTTTTTTATTACTGTGTTAATAGTTACATATTGAATCCCATAAATAATGAATACTTATATTCATCATTTACACCTAAATCCTACGTAAGTACTTGTAAAAAAACTATGTTTAAAAAAGCTTTTTTATTACTATGAAAGCTTGATTGATTATAATTAAGTGAATTCACGTTACCGAATAACAGTGAAGTTTATGCGTGCAATTGGCCGTAAAGCGTTATTTACAACTGCAGCAAGAATGCATTTTAATTTGTGTAACATCAGGAATATTAATGCCGGCGCCGGCTAATGTATGGTGTTTACTTTGTCTTAATAAAAAATATTGCTTTTAATCTCAACAGTGGATATTGCCAGTTACTTTATGGCAAGCTCATTTGGCAGACAGAGTGAACAATGGCAAAAAAGGTTTATAAATTCGTGAGTGTTTTTGTGTGAGTGTTTTCTAGTAGCTATTCAAATTTAAAGTGGTGAAAATGTATATTTAAAAACGAATGGAAAACGTAGTGTGTCGAATTAATAAACTAGGCTTCAAAATACAAATTTTTGGTAAGTAAATATTTGCGTATTTTTATAGTTCAGTTAATAGACTTCATTGCGTTTTAGCAGCCATAACCAATCCATTTATTGATTGCAATTTTGTTTTATGAAAAAAAAAACTATTTTCTGTTGACTATTAATTTTATCGAATTTAAAAATTATGTTAAAAAGACGTTCATGTCATGGGTAAAGGTTTATAAAGTAGACGATTATCTGAAAGACTGAAATGCGTGGAAATGATCTGACACCTTATCTTGTTAGTATAAGTACTTTGATGTTAATAATCCTATTGTATTGTATTTGTTTGTAAATAAATATCAATCGTTAAAGATGATAGGATCCTGTGCCCTTTTTTGTGAGATAAATTTATTAAATTATTATTATTAATAAAATTCATTCAAAAAATGGAACGGGTGTATTATAGCATAGACAATTCAAAAGCGCTTAATTTGTAAGTTTATTTAGATAAAGTTATATTTTGACTTTCAATTTGACTAAATAAAAAGAAAAAACCAGCCAAGTGCGAGTCGGACTCACGCACGTAGGGTTCCGTACCAAAAAACAGCAAAAAAATTACGTTTGTTGTATGGGAGCCCTTTTTAAATATTTATTTTATACTGTTTTAGTATTTGTTGTTAAAGCGGCAACAGAAATACATCATCTGTGAAAAATTTCAACTTTTTAGCTATCACGGTTTATGAGATACAGCCTGGTGATAGACAGACAGACAGACAGCGGAGTCATAGTAATAGGGTCCCGTTTTTACTTTGGGTACGGAACCCTAAAAATCAGGGTAAAATATAAAAAAAAACATGCACTTCATCCACATTTGTAAATTAGGCACTGAATTTCAATTCGCGAGCACCAAGCCCGACCAAAATTGTAAACGCTAGAAATAATCATTAGATAGTTTTAGACAAAACTTTCATCCGGTATCCAAAACGGTTCTGTTTAGCATCAAAGTGGAATCCAAAATCCCTTAAGCCGAGTTAGAAATGTGCAAATTTGTCGCTCCAAGTGAGATAAATCAAGATAATCCTTATTGTTCTCGTAATAAGAGTGTTAATGATGATAAATGGAGTGTGGTTTCACGGCGGATGAGGGCGAGGCGCTGTGAAACTTTATTTTTAGTGCGACAATTGGTCGAGTAGGTTTTGCCAACTAATTGTACCAGATTAAAGTTTGGGACGATCAACACCGCTTGCTTATTTGATTCTAATCTGAATAGGGTTTTCTGAATGGTATTGCTTTGAGACTGAGAAATATTGCTATAGTGTAGAGATTGTTCAATACGTCTTGTAATGTAATCTTTTTAGGGTTCCGTACCCAAAGGGTAAAAACGGGACCCTATTACTAAGACTCCGCTGTCGGTCTGTCTGTCACCAGGCTGTATCACATGAACCGTGATAGCTAGAAAGTTGAAATTTTCACAGATGATATATTTCTATTGCCGCTATAACAACAAATACTAAAAACATAATAAATTAATATTTAAGGGGGGGCTCCCATACAAAAAATGTGATTTTTTTTGGCGTTTTTTGCTCGAGATTAATAACGACAACAGGTAGATAGTTGAAATTTTCACAGATGATGTATTTTTGTTGCCACTATAACAACACATACTAAAAACAGAATAAAATTAATATTTAAGGGGGGCTCCCATACAACAAACGTATTTTTTTGTCTTTTTTGGTTTGGAACCCTTCGTGCGCGAGTTCGATTCGCACTTGGCCGGTTTTATATTATAATTTGTAAAAGTAAAAATGACATACGTCTTTAAAGTTTAATATAGATCACCCATCTCCGTATTTTTATATATGGCTCTATCTTTTTCAACTCCTGAGAAACATTGTTAGAATACTTTTTTAGAATTACCGTTAAAATACTGTTCGGAATGACTACCGAATCACCGATGTGGAAAAGTACTGTCGCGGGGCAGAATGGGTTTCGATTTTAAATGTATTGTGTTTGTATGGGACGGAAAAAGATAAATTTAAAAACTGGTGAAAGGCGGGCCAATGTAATTTAACTTCTACGATCTTTATGGTCGATTGTATATCAGTCGTTAGTGCCCAACAATTCTCATTTTAGTTTTTTCTTGCACCATAAAATATATAGAGTATAGAAAACATAAATTAATAAAAAACTATCACATTTATTTACATCAAGGTTTCCCAACTGAAACTTTCACACACAGCCGAACCAAAGTATAACAAACAACATTTCTCATAAACAAACTAAAGAAGATTCAATGGCGCATACAATTCTATCATTCGTACAAACTTCCCGCGCAATTTCCCTATGATTCCTAGAAAGTTCCGAACGATAAGAGCATAACCAAACAAGTTCACAAATTAAATCGAGAACTTTGCGCGGTATAGAATCAGGCTCCCTTGTTGGAAATATGGATACTATGCCGGAGATCCGTGGGTTCTGGAAAAATATTTCTACTGACGTAATCCTTGTATGGAGTTCGGATTTGAACTTATTTATATACTTACCATGGAATTCACGTTAGACATGAAATAAAACAATTTTTAACGGATACTAGCGCGGTTTTATTGAAAGCACTTTGGTAATTAGTTGGTATTTGGTTTGATTTTTGGTTTTCCCGACGTTTCGGCAACTTTGCAGCTGCCGTGGTCACGGGGGACTGAAGCTACCCGTGAGTCTACCCTCAAGCGATGAATTTTTTTTTTAGACGTTCAGAAATTAAAATTTTAACAAAATTTTTAAATGTTTTATGTTGATTTATAATTTAATTTTATGAATTATTTAGTGCTAAAAAGAGAGAGAATCTACTGAAGCTACCACCATTTCATAAAATTGGGAGGCCCCTCCAAGAAAGAAATGGCGAAAGAAAACTTGGAGAGGAAAACTCTGCAGTGAGTGAACACGCCTTTGAGGGGCCCAACCATTATATTAGATTTGACAAACCCCAAATCCTTGCTAGGGAACGTAGATTTATTCCTAGAATGCTCCGCGAGGCTATCGAAATAAATAAATACCCTAATTTCAATATAGTTGGAAAATTCCACCAGCTTGGGACCCCATCATTCACAAGCTTAAGCCCCTCACACACACTGTAAGATCTAATGATACAGTTAGTTCCTTTTGCAAATAAATAAATTAATATAAAAAATAGTAATATTCATGAATTCAATACAAGAAACAAGGACAAACTTGCTGTTCCAAGACGCAGATTGCATAAAACCGGAAGCTCTTTTTTGTGTAGATGTATTACCTTCTATAACAAGATTCCACAAAAAGTCACAGAACTGCCCTTGGAAAAATTTAAAAATACTGTTAAATCCAATCTTATGAGTAAAGGCTATTACACTGTTGACGATTATTTGAAGGATAATAACGCATGGGCATAGCTTTTGTATTTGTTAATTATTACTCTAATGCCTCAGTATAGATTAGAAAAGTCCGTGGTTCTTTCATAGGTCTAGATAAATAGTTCTTTAAAACTCCAAGTAATTAAAAACGTTGATTTTCTCTTTTAACTATGAATTGTGAAAAGTGTCCTACCTACTTAATAACGTACTACTGGCTTCTTGACTCGACGACTTAATATGGGTAGCTTTAGTATGTCATGCTCACTTTAAACATTTCTGCGGTGGTGTCGTGTGAGGCGGGTCGTTACGTTCCCTCAAATATGGTTGAGCGAAACGATGGCTGGTTCATGCGTCATGCTCGTGAACGGGTGCTGCCAGTGGGAATGGGTCTGCTTCTGTCTGCTTGTATTAAGGGCGTCGTATATAGGAAATCTGTTTTATATTGTCTGTATGTATGGCACTTCTTACTCGAAACGTTTATATCATAATAACTTACCTTGTTTTGATTTATTTAATTGCAATATTTTTGCTTTCTATAGTCAGTATTTGTGTATTATAAAATTCATAAGTGCTGACTATGGAAAGTAAAAAATAAAATACATAAATATTGCCTATGAAAAGCTTTTGGATATTAGTTTTCAATTCGATGCCTTAACATGGGTAGCCTTAGTATGTCATGCTCTCTTTAATCTTTTCTGCGGTGGTGTCGCGTGAGGCGGGTCGTTACGTTCCCTCAAATATGGTTGAGCGAAGCGATGGCTGGTTCATGCGTCATGCTCGTGAACGGGTGCTGCCAGTGGGAATGGGTCTGCTTCTGACTACCTATCTTAACGCATATAGAATTGTAAAGTTTTTTTTTTTTTTCTCTCTTGTAACAGCCTAGACTGAATAATAACTTCAAACTTTGAATTTAGCTTGAAGCCTGTAAATTGATTAAGAAAATTTGTAATTCATTAAGTAATGATCTAATTAAATTTTATTTATTTGTTAATCTTTGTTAAAGTCTGGAAACGATATACATATTTGTAAATATCGTTCCATTTGATAAAGCTGGTAAGTTTTTTGCGCCCGTTTTTCTTGTCAGCTAAAAGACGTCATAATGGGTGGTAGGGCAAAAAAATTGTTTGACGATAATGGTTGGGCCCCTCAAAGGCGTGTTCACTCACTGCAGAGTTTTCCTCTCCAAGTTTTCTTTCGCCATTTCTTTCTTGGAGGGGCCTCCCAATTTTATGAAATGGTGGTAGCTTCAGTAGATTCTCTCTCTTTTTAGCACTAAATAATTCATAAAATTAAATTATAAATCAACATAAAACATTTAAAAATTTTGTTAAAATTTTAATTTCTGGACGTCTAAAAAAAATTCATCGCTTGAGGGTCGACTCACGGGTAGCTTCAGTCCCCCGTGACCACGGCAGCTTCAAAGTTGCCGAAACGTCGGGAAAACCAAAAATCAAACCAAATACCAACTAATTACCAAAGTGCTTTCAATAAAAAATTGTTTAAAAAAACAAAAAACCGACTTCAAAAAACCGACCTCTAAAAAGCAAAAAATAATATTCGTAATAATATAAACACGTCTATTGAAGTCGGGTGGGGCTGGAGTACTAATTCCTTTTTTTTAATTCTTAAAGCCCCACCCGACTTCAATAGACGTGTTTTTATTATTACGAATATTATTTCTTGCTTTTTAGAGGTAGGTTTTTTGAAGTCGGTTTTTTGTTTTTTTAAACAATTTTTTATTTTTTTATTTTTAGTGTAGGTACCTTTTGTAGAAAAATCGGCTCAGCCAAACGTGAGTTAATCGCGGAGAAACATACATACATGCGGGTCAAACTACGAACCTCCTTTTTTAAGTCGGTTAAAGAACTACACTTAAGATATCCCTTTTCAAACAAAAAAATGATTATCTTATTCAGTTCATAAACAAAGAAGTTATACGACTGATCATCGAGGTAGTTCACACAAAAATCATACTATTTTCGTGCTTTTTTCAAGATTACTTGAAAAGTACTGAACCGATTTCAAAATTTTAAAAAATGAGACCAACTTGGAAGTTTACCTAATCTAATAACGTTTGAATCATTTCAATCGGTTCAGCCGTCTTCGAGTAATCGGTGTTCATACAAAAAAAAAAATCGAATTGAGTACCTCCCTCCTTTCTTCTTCTCCTTTTGAAGTCGGTAAAAACCGCGCTAGTATCCGTTAAAAATTGTTTTGTTTCATGTCTAGTGAGCGCGTAAGCTTGAGAAGTGAATATTCACGTTAGAGTCAAGTATTGTAAAACGAGATTTTGAAGCATTTTTATTACACGACTGCCCAAAAAGGAGTGTTCAGGGTTCATGTAAGTATGTTTGTGGGTATGTCAAAGTCAAGTCAAAAATAGCTTTATTCAAATAAACTTAATTATTAAGTACTTTTGAATCGTCTATATTTTCCTACCACCCGTTCAAGACTTTTTTAACTGACAAGAAGAACGGGCGCAAGAAACTTATCAGTTTTAATAGCAATAAGTAACGATATTTACAAACTTAAATATATCGTTACCAGATAATTACAACAGGGTGACAGGATTATTGGCAACAAACATAGACTTATTATATTGGCAACAAAGTACTTATAGTAGTTATGTGTTACATCATTTCCACGCATTTTGATCTTTAAGATAATCGTCTACTTTATAATAACCTTTACCCATGAACGTTTTTTTAACATGGTTTTTAAATTCATGCAAAGGAAGATCAATTACTTGTTGTGGAACTTTATTAATAAATGCTATGCCTTTCCCCCTAAATGAACCTCTAGTTTTTGCAAGCCTAAATCTTGGAACGGCAAGTTTATCTTTATTTCTTGTATTAAACTGGTGAATATTGCTGTTCTTAGCAAATGAATCATAGTGTTTCCTTACATAAACTAAATTTTCATAAATGTATTGGCCTGCCAAAGTTAAAATATTTATTTCTTTGAACAATTCTCTCAAGGTATCTCTTCGCCGTAGATTGTATATGGCGCGAACAGCTCTTTTTTGGAGTACAAAAATATTTTCAATACTGGCAGCTGAGCCCCACAATAGCAGTCCATATGACATTACACTATGAAAATAACTTAAGTATACTAACCTTGCCGTTTCAATATCAGTTAAAAGCCTTATTTTCTTAACAGCGAATGCCGCTGAACTAAGTCTACTTGACAAGGCTTCAATATGTGGATCCCATTGCAGTCGAGAATCTAGTGTGATACCTAGAAATTTTGTACTTTCAATAAACTCGACTTCATCGTCATTCAAATTAATATTTAATTCTGTCTGCTCAACATTAGGCAATGAAAATTTTACACATTTAGTTTTTTTGGGGTTAAGTGCTAAATTATTACTATTAAACCAGTATGAAACTTTAGAGAGGGCACTATTTACTTCGTCCGAACAGTTATTACCTCTGTTTACTTTGAAAACTAAAGAAGTATCATCCGCAAATAGTACTGTCTCACATAAATTATTCGCGTAGTTGGGAAGGTCATTTATATAAATTAGAAACAGCAATGGGCCCAATATTGATCCCTGCGGCACACCCATATTGATGGGGGCTCCAGTAGATTCAGTTTTATTTATCACTACTTTCTGAGTTCTATTGAACAAATACGATTTCATAAGGCTAACTGATTTATTAGAGACACCATAATGTTCTAGCTTCTTTAATAGTGTTTGGTGATCAACGCAATCAAATGCCTTAGAAAGGTCACAGAAAATACCAATTACATCTTGCTTTTCTTCCCAAGCGTCAAGAATATGTTTGAGAAGTGCAATTCCAGCATCAGTAGTATTTTTACCCTTGGAAAATCCAAACTGATTTTTATGAAGTATATTATTGTATGTGAAGTAATCTAATAATTGGGAATATATAATTTTTTCAAATATTTTACTAAGTGCTGGAAGTATTGATATTGGCCTAAAGTTAGCTGGGTCACTTTTATCCCCAGATTTAAAAAGAGGAATCAATTTACTATTTTTCATTAAGTCAGGAAAGACCCCTTCATCAATACATTTGTTAAAAATAAAAGCCAAGTAAGGGGCTAGTATATCAATAATTGATTTAATAATGCTTGTTGACATGCCCCAAAGATCTTCTGTTTTTTTAACATTAATTGTTTTAAAAGCTTTAATGATATCTGCACTATTTATATATTTAAAGGAAAAAGCTTCATTGCACTTATCAACACTAGACTCCAGGAGGGAGACAGCGATGTTGGGACAAGCACTAAGAGTACTGGTAGTTTCTGCTGGTATCCTAGCAAAGAAATCTTCAAAAACTTTGGCGACCTCATTGTCAGACTCAAAAGTTTGATTACCAGATTTTAAACAGAAGGAATTTATATTGGATTTTGATTTGCCCGTTTCTTTATTGATAATATTCCAAGTAGCCTTAATTTTATTATCAGCTAATTTTATTTTATTTGCAAAGTACTTGGACTTTGCTAGGATACAAACCTGTCTGAATGTTTGTGAATACTTCTTGACAAATTCAATGAAGTTAGGATCACAGGAAGTAGCTTTTTCTGCATAAAGTTCGTATAATTTCCTTCTGCTCTTATATATACCGGGTGTGGCCCAGTCACTAAATTTCGTACTATCGTTACATTTGATGACTTTTTGCTTAAAAGTTTTACTAAATTCGGTTTGAACTACGCTAAATAAATGATTATATAAGTTATTGGCTTTAAAATTTGGTTCTGGTAATGTTTCAATTTTACTTGTGACATTGGTTCTGAATTTTTCAATACATTGTTTTTTTATTGGTCTACACATTATTTCCCGTTTAGGCGGAACATGATGGTGCTCAATAGAGGCTAATTGTCCACTGTGGTCGGATTTAATACAATTCAAAATTGATTTTTCAAGAACACGACAGTTACAAAAAATATTATCTAAGCAGGTTGCCGATGTGGGAGTGATTCGCGTTGGTTCATTAAAAGTATGTAGTAAATTAAATGATTTAAATAGGTTTATGAACCTACTCGATAGCTTGGCTAATTTAGGATCTAAGATGTCGACGTTAAAATCTCCACAAATCGCGACTTTTTTATTCTTCCTAAAAGTTATTTTTAACACTTCCTCCATAGTGGACTCAAACTCAGAGTAATTCGCGGTGGGGGGTCTATATACACATACTATAATTATTTGATCAAGTTCCACACAAGACAACTCAATGGTTTGTTCAATTGAGAGGGATACTACATCTTTGCGCTCTTTACAATGTAAACTATTATGTAGAATAATAAGTGAACCCCCTCTTATAGCAGATTTCCTATTAAACGAGCTAGCAACTTTATAATTATCCAAACTTAAAATTAATTCGTGCTTTTTCAACCAATGCTCTGTAACACATAACACATCAATATCTTCAGAATTTAAGAATAAGCTAATTTCTAAATCCTTGCGAGAAAAGCCTTGTATATTTTGATGGACAATTCTTAAACAGTTTGGCTTTCCTATTGTCGGCTTAGCGCTAGAGGATGCCTCTATTGTCTCAAATGGTAATTTAAATGTAATAAATTATTACTAAAATTATTTACAGAATTATTTGGAACGGATTCCAAAGTTGAATTACACATGTCAGACGTTAACTGCTCAATAGAAGCAGATGTTTGTCTAGCCAAATTATTGGCTAGTTGTTTAAAATAAAAAGATAGCGATAATGCTATTTGTCTCGTAAAAGAAGAAGGCAGATAATATTTATCTTTTGTCAAGTAAAAATTGTAAAATAATTTATTAATGTCAATTAAATGCAGCTGTTGGCTATTATAAAATGCCACTGTATTTAAAGATAGATTCAAATTAAATCTTACATTATTTTCCATCTGTGACAGACTTTTGCTGTAGGGAAATGTAAACAATATCACTTTACTAACATTCAGAGAACAGAGGGAATTACAATATGTCATCAATTGATTTTTGTTGACATTACCCCTATTTCCAATTAAAATTATCAAGTTAGTGTTATCACTGAATGATTTTTTTACAACTATATTCATAATGTCATCTAAAGTGGACCCAGGCATACAATAATTAATAACATTTCCCCCTAATTGATTTTGTATCAATTGGCCTAAGTTCTTTCCAATTTCATCACAATACATAATGTATTGTGATGACATTGGTTTACTGCAATCATCTTTTATACATGAACTAGTTTTGCTTGCGCTTAATATACTATTGGAAATATTAGAAACTTCAGGCTGACACACCGAGTAAGTAGTTGTACACTCTGGGGCAGACTGAGTAGATGCTTCTTTTGTTATTAAATCAACATTTCGGTTTAAACAGCTACAGTTCTGTTTTTTGCCGAGGGACTCAAACCGGTCTGTATTAAAATTACACATATCAATCATATCATTTGCAGCTAGCTTTTGGTAAACTAACTGCTTACGAGAAAACTCACTCAAGCTATTATACATTTCCCTAAGAGACAGTTCTAAATTGTCAATTTTTTCACCTAACCGATTATTAACCATTTCACATTCTTTGTTTTTATTACATGTAACCCTATTTATTACATTTAATTGCTCTAACAATGACTTGCGTTCTTTTCTCAACTGTGAATATTTACAATAATAGTTTTGCCTTTTTATCAACTTTTGAGTTTTCCTAATGTATCTATTTAACTTAATGTATTTTTTTATTTTTTTCCCGCTATTCAGTTGACAGTTATTTCTACTCATAATTGATTTATCATCAAGGTTGTTATAAACCAAAATTGACTTATCATATATCGCAGAGTCACACTGCTGTAACTCACTGAACAGACTTTGAGAATGCTTTTCTTCTGTAATATTTTTATTTTCCTGTTCTAACTCTAAGATATTCTTTTGAGCAAGAGACAAACTGATTTCAAGATCTGTGATGCGACTCAATGCCTGCTCATGTGTGTCACTGCACTCTTTAAATGACTGAATAAAGTCTTGCATATGGTTGCACTTTTCAACAATTTCAGAGTACTTTATATGAAGCTCAGCAAGCTCATTCTTGAGTTCGGTGTTCCTAGTAATGGTCTTGAGGATCTCGCATTCACTATCCTCTCTTTCTTGCAGAAGAGTATTGTTAAGCTCTTTAGCAGCTTTTAAGTCCTCCAAGGTGTGCTTGAGTTTGAGCTCCATATCCTTCGCATTTGCCTTACGGGTCAACATCTTGAATTGAAAATTCAAAGCCGCATTCACTGCAAATATACAATAAGAAGTTAGTATAATGTAAACAAAGCAAACTTTTCACTGCTGTCTATATTAAAGAGTTACTAAAATCAGTTTAATTAAAAGTTATAAGTTAAAAAAAAAATGTGGGTAGTGCAATCAGGTGACTGATAGCAAGCAATTTGTTTTGTAAAGTAGGTACAGTTAACCAGATTTAACAATATTTGTGTTAGTTAACTAAGTACTTAATTTTTATTGATTACAAAGTGAATAGGTATCACCATCAGTCTATCATTGAATGAATAAAGTAAGGAATGATAAACTTTCACTAGTATTTTTATATGTACTACAACTACAAGTTAAAAAAAGGAAAGATTTATCAACGTACACTCTGATCGATAAACTTAATTAATTTTAATAAAAGAAAATAGAAGATTAAATAAACACAGATTACTAGTAGGTACTTGGCAAATAGGTATTTATTACAAGTTTTCAGAGTTATCCCTATATTAAATAAATAAATAAGTACAAAGAAAAACAAATTAAGTTATTCAAAGTGAGGTCAGTATATTAAAATATCTGTTTTTTATTTATAATGGATTTGATATGCAATTGACTATATTGACTATAAAAACAGGGTCATAACCTTTTTCTTTTAATGTGTGTCAGTCAGTACCTATGAATTTAGTAAACAAATGTTGGTACCTAACTATACTTAAATGAAGTTAAAACTGAGTGACTGATAGTCTAAAGTGAAAGTTATTTAGTACCAGATCAATGTTATAGGTAACTAATTAATATTGCAAGAAAAGGAGGAGAACGGTTTCCCAAAATTATTGTTTAAAAGTGAAGTTGATCAGATGTGTTTCTGTACAAATATAATGCTTGTAGGTGTAAAAGTATAGTGAATGTCTGTGACAATAGTAGCCACCATCAACTTTTACTTCCACTGTATGTCAAGTAAAGAGAGGTTATAACTGTGCCAGATCGTATTGTGTTGTGAAGTTACTCACTATTAGTGAGTTTTGTAGTAGTGGAGTGGTCAATGTATAAGTTTAAATTGGAAAACAATCCGCCTCTGTGGTTGCTAGGTAGGTTTATGAAAATTCAATTCAGTCACAAAGTTTTAATTTGGTATTTCCCTAATAACCTATACCTTATAGGTACGTATTAATTACTAAAAATTAGGGAACAAATATACTCCCCCGGTTTAAAATGCAGCAGATCACAAATTTGTCCTTTCTTCTACAAAATTATCCGCCTTTTATATCTTCTCCAGTGACATTTGGTTGTCGCCGCGTCGTTACGAATTTGAAATCATATTTTTTCAAATTATACCACACTGATTATAAAGATAACACTTCTACTGGATATTTATAAAGTAAAGAACAATTTAAGCACAACTTATTAAAGAAATTCTAAGTTTAAACAATTTAATTGAATTATAAAATCAGCTGGTTTATTTTGACAAGTGTATCGGTCAGGGTTGCCCGACCAAAAAAACGTTGTTTCTTTATTCCACCATAACTTCTAAATGGTTCAACGTATTTGCATGTATGGGGTATCGTTAGAATTCTTGCATCATTCCAAGTGACACTGGCTATATTTTTTTTTTTTTTAAAGTCAATATGGCGACTTTACGACACCATTTTTACATATGAAAAAAATATTTTTTTCTTCAATTATTACAATATGGGCATCAAATGAAAGGCCTCAATGAGCACATTTCAAAACTATATAATTTGTCACTAAAATGTGGGAAATAAAAATAAATAAATTTAAAAAATATCAAAAACACGACTGCCCTGCCAAAAACGAACTAAAAAGTTAAATAACAAGTGTCATTTCAGTCGGGAGACCTCTTTGATTAAAAATTGAATTATATCATTGTAATATTATTTTTTTTAGTAACATCAACAACGTATATCAAAAATAATATGTTAGTTCTTCGAAACTCGGATGTTAATAATATACTTTATAATGTTACTTGATATACGTGCGTATGCCCGTAGTTACAAAAAAATTAAAATTACTTTTAGCAGTTATTCAAACTGCAAAAACTAATGATCACATCCTACTTGAAGCCTTTTTGGATTTGTTTTATCACAAAACAAATTCAAAAAGGCTGGTTTGTTTTGTGATAAACAAGTAACCAAGTAGGATAGATCAAATTGAAACTCTTAATGTAAAATGATGACCGGCTTAATAAATAGGTACTTAATATATAATTGAACAATCAAATAAACTTACCAAGTGTAGTTCCATTAAAATTAAAAGCCTAGTTGTCTCGTCCTAAGATGATGAAACTAATACTTGTGGAGTCAGTGAGTGTAAAGAAGCGATGCTTAAAAGTAGGAAATTTAATCATAGAGGATGAAACAACCAAGGTGTATAATTACTAGTTTACTCTAACAGAATTCAAAATTTGTCATCATAAAATATTAAATCGACATAACATCAAATTAATTTACTGACCGCAAATCACATTCGACGTAGGTACCATAAAGTTGAGTTCAAAATCAAGCCATATTCACAGCTCAGCACCAAGGGACTGAGTTACAGTCCGATTTCACGGACTCAAGTTTGCCTCGAGTTATGATCCGACGTGACACATCTTAGCTCGATAACTCGGTTACATACAACTTCCTGTATTATGTAGATTCTGATGGAAAAGTTTTTCGGGCACATGCGACCCGCTTAATGGGATATGAACAGTATACATTGCTATAGTTTGTAAAGTAAACTTTCTGCAACAACGGCTAGAAGTCGTAATAACCCTAAGATTATTTGGATGGGTACATTACAATCATAAGTTCCTTTATTTGTCTCGGCACAGTAATGTTTGACCCGTCAGAGATAGAACATAACGTAGTAACTAACTTGTTGACCTACTTACATAAATTTCAAGTACGTAGGTACCTACCTAATTTAAAGGAATATGAATGCGATTGAAATAACTTGATATTGTTTCGCTTGACGCTGACAAACGAACTGCAATGCCTTCTCATGAATCTATTATGATGACCAAAGTGGAATATATAAACTTACATCGAGTCAAATTATGCTTGATATATACTAAAGTACATAATAATCTTGTTTATTTACGGATATAACCCTTTCAACAACAAGTTTAAACTAAGAAAAACCCTTCAACTTAATTGAAGCTAACCATTAGGCCCTTCCATTGTAACGCGAAATAAAATAGTTTTTCAACCCCCGGCCTTTGTAAATACTTCGTAGCGTACGAGTTTGGGGCTCACATGCTCAAGAGTGACTATGAGTAATGTTTGCCTTAGCCCTTTCAAATATTACCCTCGAACGAAATCACTGGGTTAATGCAAAAGTTGAAATCAAATAACCAGCTCTGCAATATTAAAACCAGAATTCATATTTGTAATGTGAAATTAGGATTGCTTCATTGGTAAAATTTTGATATCTAGACATTTGCAAATGCGATATGAATTTGGAATGTGCACTGTGTAAGTAAAAACCGAATAAGGTTAGTTAACGACCAAATTAGTCTAACGTTTAGTGACTCTAACTGCAAATAAATAAATAAATAAAATCTTTATTTCTTCTCTCACATATACGTACATGATAATCATACATTGAACTATAACTATAAGACTTATTCTAAGAAACCATATGATGGTAGTCTATGTGAGAGACTGGCCTCTGTGCTAGGAGAACCTGTGTGACGGATAACCAGCCTCTCCACAACCGGACCAGGTGGAATTAGGTAAGAGGTTGTTTGCAATTATTCAATAATTTGTTGGATGTGGTAGGTAGATATTGAACACTAAAGTAATAAAGATTATAAAACAGTAATTACTAGAAAATTAAAATATTACAGAACATTCGTTTTTGTGTTAATGCTTTAAGTAGGTATTAAAAAAGGATAAAAAAAACAAAAACTTAAAGAATAATACTAATTAAGGTGACTGTGTTATGTGTGAATAGTGTATGTGAATGTGTGAGCGTGTGGTGTGTGTGTGTGTGTGTGTGTGTGTGTGTGTGTGTGTGTGTGTGTGTGTGTGTGTGTGTGTGTGTGTGTGTGTGTGTGTGTGTGGTGTGTGTGTGTGTGTGTGCGTGTGTGTGTGTGTGTGTGTGTGTGTGTGTGTGTGTGTGTGTATTATGTATGTGAACATATGTACGAATGTGAAATGAGCGAGTCTGTCCTAATGTGTTGTGTTGTGATGTAGGTACTTTTATAACAAAATAAATAAATATCTATAAATATATATTTTTTATTATTATTTGTGAATAGGATGGTTATGTTATGAGGGAATAAGCAGTAAATTTTCCGTTTCATCGTAGTCGAGGGATTTTAGCCATGTAGTGGTAATTCTTTTGCATTGGTATTTTGTCAGTGGGTAAATGGTTGCAATTCGAATTTGGGACTTAGCAGATTCTCACTAATATTCCCTTATCGTAACTATGAGGTTCATTCCAATAAAAAACCTACAGACTTTCGTTGTATACGTAATTTTCAAAAGCCAAGAAAAGATAAAACAATCGTGCCCTTATAATACCAAAACCTAATATCAAGTAAACGTAAGGAATTAACGCTGTCCTTGGCAGTATATTTAAATTATTTATTAAAACCTAATTATACAGATAGGTAATCTTGTAACTCCATTCAAACCCAAGATCTGACATGACGATACATATGACCCGACCTATCCATCGATATAAATTAAAGGTCCGGTAGTTGATAACATCATTATTAATATCGACAGCCAATTTCCGAGGACCGGGGAATTTGGACCTCCGTAAACTAAACAGTCGATACATACTATTAAGACTGGGTGATTGGGTGTAGGCTTCCCTACCAAATTTGCTTTCTCGCGGTATCTTTACATAAAATTTGCATTATCGATTCCTGTGTATTGGGGTGTTAGGTAACTTTGGAAGAGATTATATGGGCCTCGGAGATACTTATGCCGTTATAGCTCTATAAATTCTATGCCGTCATCGGAATATTCAGTAGAAGGTGTTTTTCGCCCGATTTTTATGTTCTATGTCCACGGTTTTATGACTGTTTGCTACTTCGTATATTTTTTAGAGAATTCTTTGGGTTTTTTGTGATCCTCGGTTGCTTTTAACATTGAATGTATAATTTAGCAAAGGATTATTTTCCACACTACTCTAGAGTAGTGTTTAAAAATAAAAGACTCTTCGGCACGAAAAAGCCATATATAGAGGAATTTAGTCGCTTTTTACAAGTGTCCTGCCTTTCTATTGTCTAATTTAAAAATCTATCGCAATCGCTTTCAGGATGTAACACATTGAAGCTTCTTTTTGTCACAAATGAAAATTTACCAAAGAAATGCAGCAATGTGTCACATCCATCTGTCAAACGAAAGCGATTGCGATAGATTTCTATAATTAGACAATTAGCCCCCAGGCTAGACTAGTAGACATTGAATTTGGCCAAAAGTCATACCAAATATAGCATGACTAGCTATCGTCTATCTATAATCTTATCTAGGTCTGTCGAAATGTACTTAACAATAAAGTATTTTGAAGTTTGATGTGGTGCTCTGTCTGTTCGTCAGTAGCAAAAAAATCTGGGTGGAATGCCCTTGCACCTTCAACTAGTTTTAGTTGTTTTAGAATCCCATAGCAATGTTCAAAGTTATCTGTGCATTTAAAAAAAATTATGAATTTGTATTCCGAATATTATTATGTTACAATTTTCATTTTCCAATAGGTGTTTTCTGTTTCTAGTCACGTGAACTACAGTTGCAAAGCAAAAGTTCAAAGAAACATGAAATAAGCTACTTGTTAAAGTAAAAAGCACTATTCCACATTTCATGTCGAGAACGTCCACACTAATCTATGTGACCTGGACGGCGGCAACCAGGATTATCCTGGAATTTATCGCTCCTGGACTGTTCCCAGCATTGCTCTGCTGTGGCTGCAGGCTCATTCAGCAGATTAACGTTTGACTAACTGCAGTCAACAACAACTTCGCAAGTAGTATTCAATACCTATTAATCAAGATTAATTTAAATGTAATATGCATATGTATATTTTAAAAATATTATTTTAAAACCCCGTGTGTTAGTGTTAAAGTTCCAGTGGGTAACCATACCTATAAAAAAATGCAAATTCTAGAACAATAGTAGTTTCAAAACTTG
The DNA here is from genome assembly GCA_943789525.1 of Agriphila geniculea. Classification (NCBI taxonomy): domain Eukaryota; kingdom Metazoa; phylum Arthropoda; class Insecta; order Lepidoptera; family Crambidae; genus Agriphila; species Agriphila geniculea. Next base: position 2,193,472 of record OX038880.1, read on the forward strand.
ATCGATGAACAAAGAACAACATTTTTACTTCAGTGTTTTTTAGCAGGCTAGTTATACACCAAAAAAGTGTTTTTCTCCCAAGATCTGGCTCATCGAATTCTATCGATATACCTAAATAGTTATATACATACATATGAAAATATCTTTCAAGACATAATCCTTGGGAGTGAGAGGTTCGTGTCTTGAATACTGGTGTTGATTGATCGTTATTGAGGTGGTCCTTTCGACCTAAACTAACAACGAGCAGCTGCATTTTGCGAGCCTCAGGATTAAATTTGAGGGCAAAGTTTGAAGGGTTAATTCAGGAGAAGTTATTGACGGTCATTCTTGTATTATGCAAACTATACAACATAAGATGTAATTGTGTTGAGTTTAGAGATCGAAACATCCACTTATCATCTTATTTTTCTTTTAAAGCTTAGGACAAAGTTACGTCTGTCCATTTCAATGCATTTGAAGAACAGTTTAAGTCCATGAATAAGATCTTAATTTTTCGCTTGCCCTTTTAAAACTTATACAATTTATTTACAATCAACTTTTCCATGATCATGCACGAGATCCTTCTGTTCAAAGAAACTGATATCTAGAGGAAAATGAAGTAAAAATGGATTAGTGTTGGTGCAATGATATAGAATGTAGATAATAAAAACTAGATACGACTCCGCAACTTTCCACATAAAGTCGGTAGCAGTTAGTGCCCCGCAAATACCGGGATAACTTATTTCTTTAGGAACAGAACATTGGCAAAATAAAAGATTCTTACGAGTAATCCGAGAGCATGTGCCACGAATGGTCAGTGAGATAAGGTGCCTAATTTATAGCGCTTCAATACCTCTGGAAGTTGGTGTCAGAATAAATGGAAGTGGCATCTGATTTGGAACATGTAAATTATAGAAAGGACAAATAATGCAGCAACTGTGTTCGAATCAAGTTTAGTCTAGTCTTGGTATCGATTTATGTATGTACTTCTCAATAAGTAGGGTTGACAGAGTTTTAGTAGGAACTAGGGGAATGAAGTCAAAATAGGCATCAACATCAATGATAAATAAATATCTACAGTAGGTAAATGATATCCTACCGAGCCTTTACTACTGTAACTAAAATAACTGGTGGTGGATCAAATAATGGTCATCAAATACCTACATTTCAAATATTTTTTTTATTTTTTAGACAAGGCGGCACACATTTTGCTTTTACCATAGATCAGATGGGAGAGGGAGCGAGCACAGAGCATGTATTTCTATGCCGTATTTCTAATAATATCACAAAGATTTAATCTGTACTCAGACAGATTAAATCTTTGTGATATTATTTATGTCTGTAACAACGGGTAAGTATTATATAATTATAGTAAAGATATCAATGCCTATGCAAGAAATACTGAACTATCACAGACATTATTATTATTATGCCCATCACAATATTTTTAACCCCCAGATCTTTGATACAGTAGGCAGGATCGCAGCTGCAGTTGCATCAAACGGTCGTTGCAAGTTTTATAAACGTGACTGAAATTTGCTCTTCATATGGCTATTGATGACTTATACATTGTAACTGTCGTCTCAATTCTGGATTCTCGCTAAATATTTCTGCAACAATTATTCACATCTAGAAAATGTATCTCCCGGAGTCAAGAGCTCCACTGTAAGGCCAGCAGATGTTGAGAATTTAGTTTCGTTCGTGTGTTATTCTTCCGTAAGTTATTTGTTCCTGCGACTGGCTGTTCGGACACTTCTGCAGCAATATTGTTCAGTATCACTGGAAATTGTATTAATATTGAATTGAATCGTTTGTATGACAAAATGTGTTGTAATCGTTACCCGGAAAGAAAATTATGTGTGCCATTGAAGCAAGTTAACAATATAAATATTCTACAGAAATACTATAATCATATGCCTAATCACAAATTATATGAATTCACTATATAATAATTATAAGATATTAAATGGTTCTTATCTCAGGGAACAAAATAGTAGTAATATTAAGGTTGACTGCAGTAACATAAATCTTAAAGGGATACCGTCTTCATTACAGTTTCCAACACAATAATAATTGGTCCATAAACTTCGAAACCCAAAACTGACTCTAATATGTAGAATAGTAGTATAATATAGGGCATATAAGAATAAGAATAAGAATAAGAAATCTTTATTTGCACAAAACATGGTATAAAGGTGTTAAGTTGTTTAAAATGGACTCATGTTTTACCAATTTTAATATGGTAAGCAAATGACATTATAATGAAGCTAAAAATAAATCAATTACACAAATAAAATAATTCAAATTAATTCATATTTCGTATTAAAATTATTATCAATACCTACTATTACATTATACAATACCTACTATTAAGTTTATTTTATTTATAGTCAAATATCGTTTTCATACTTATAGTCAAAAACGTCTTTGGTCAAACAACTCATTAACGCTATAAAAATTCTTATTAATAAGCCACTTAAATAATTCCCTTTTAAATGATTCAGGTCTTAATGCTTTGAATTCATTAGGAATTTTATTAAATACTCTGACACTCATGGCCAAACAATTTTTCCCGTAACGAACATATTTATTAATTGCATTCGGAACTAATGTATGAGGGTATCTACGTTGTCTAGAGTTTGAGCAATCGCTAGCTTTTTTAAATAAATGTCTGTTTCTGACCACAAAGTTACAAATTTCTAAAATGTACAGTGAGGGTAGCGGCAATAAACCAAGATCTTTAAACAATGGTTTACACGATTTATCTGGCGGAATTCCCCAGATTGCTCTGATGCATTTTTTTTGAGCTATAAAAGCTCTTTTCCAGTCTGTACTATTGCCCCACAAAATAAGACCGTACCGCAATATCGATTCTACGTAAGCCTGATAGGACATAACCGCCGTCTTTTTATTCGTGACCTTTTTTACTTGATTGAGAGCATAAGCAAATTTGTTTATTCTGTTACATGTGTTATCGATATGGTGCTTCCAATTTAAATATTCGTCAATAGTAACTCCTAAAAATTTTGTATGAGACACTTGTTTGATTTTATTAATGTTTAATTTAAAATTGTATTTAGCGTGCTTTGATTTGTTAAATTGAATAAATACTGATTTACTTAAATTTAAAGTCAAATTGTTTCTTTCTAGCCATTCTTTGATTTTGTCTACCGTTTTATTTATGTCATCTTCATGATTAGCGATTGAATTATTCACATTTTTATTTGATGTCACTATAATTGAGATGTCATCAGCGTACATGATGCACTTATGGTTTGTTACGTCAGTTATATCATTAATATATAGCAAAAATAGTATCGGCCCTAGAATACTTCCCTGAGGAACGCCTTTATTAGTTTCTCGATCTTTTGAAGAAAATGTGACCATTTCGCGTTTAATTACTTTGTCAATAGTGACAAACTGCTTTCTGTTTGATAGATATGACGATATCCATTGATGTGCTACACCTCTTATTCCTACAGCTTCCAGTTTTTTTAATAATAAGCTGTGGGAAACGAAATCGAAAGCTTTAGACAGATCGAAAAATAGTCCTGTAGTTAGTCGGTTGTTATTAAGATTACTAAGTATGGTGTCCAGGAGCGTAAATGAAGCTAAAGTCGTATTTTTTCCCTTCTGAAAGCCATATTGTTCATTGCTTATGATATTATATTTGTCACAAAAGTCAACAAGTCTTCTGTACATACATTTTTCAAATATTTTTGAAAATATTGTAATAAGGGTAATAGGGCGGTAATTATTGATGTCTTTCTTATCACCTTTTTTGTAAAGTGGTTTTACAACCGACAGTTTTAACACGTCAGGAAAAATTCCTGACTTGAAGGACATATTTACCAAATGTGCCAAAATATCTGCTATTTCATTCATGCAAGATTTAATAATTTTTGTCTTAATTCCATCGTATCCCTCTGAATTAGTGTTTTTCAATGTCATTATTTCCCTTTTCATGTCAGATTGCGTCATAGGCCTCAAGAATATTGAATTTTGCATTATGCTATTCTTAATAATCTTACTTCCTACATTCACATTTAAAGTGTCATTCGATGCGTCAATGAAATGGTTATTAAATATTGTAGCTATGTCAATGGGTTTATTTATGTCAATATTATTACAATTTATGGAATAATATAAAATGGAATAAGATAATATGAAATATAAAATGAAATTAGCCTATTGTTATTATTTATATAAATGAATAAGCTCAGCCAAGCCAATAAGATAGCCCATATATACCTTAAAACTAAACATATATAATTTATAAAAAATGTTGTTAGTAAATAACTTAAAAATTGTGTTAGTAAAAAATCACTTTGTCACTTTCTGCGTTGGATCGGTGGCACAAAGCAGCGTCTCTCTGAAGCGCACTGTACACCACGCCCTGCGGCCAGAAGTCCTCCTTCATGAAGAGGTCCAGCCTTGCTGTCGGGATGCGCAACACAAACGCCTTAAAATTGGTATTATGGCGCGACTCCAAAGGCTGAACTCTCAAACAAAAGTTAGCTTTCTTCTTGATATACTCCACCACGTCCTGCGCAGTGGTAGTATGATGCAGGCAGGACAAGCACATTGCCGTGATCGGTATGGCAGCTCGCAGCAAAAAGTCCTGTCGGCAAACATACTATAATTTATTTAACATAATAATTACCTCTGCAGTTGTTGGTTTTTCAACTTTTAATATAAACATGATATAAATAAGTATTTTTTGTAGTTCTGTCCCGGAATTTGATCACCACCGCAGTTTTAACAGTTTGTATGTTATGTGACATAAGTCACTGTCATAGTGAAGTTTTTGAACAACGTATCGTGATCACTCTGCATTAAATGTTTGTACAACCAGATCACTTTTTGTCATAATATAAATCATGCCATATAACTAAACCCCTTAAGGAAATCAATTTCCTTTTTCCTAAGACCATCTTAAGCACTCCATCGTTCTCCATTTTTATTATTTGATTCTTTTTGTATATTCGTCGATGTAAAAATAACCTTATCCATTCTGTCAGTTTTCATTTCATCAAAAATTCCGTCGGCATTTCGGGCCGAGTCTCCTATAATCGAGACGATTTCGAACTAATGTTGACAGACTCTTACGACACCCCGGCAAACACAATTTGCATTCTCAACACCTCCCCGATCCGAAATTTACTCAATATTTAACTTTTCACGTGCCCGTGGATTCGATAAATATCCTTTTTTAGTAAATAAAAGTCATGTTCGTTCTCGGAAATGCAATTATTTTCGTTTACATAACGTAAATCTCGAGAGATGTGTGCTGGGGGAGTGCTTAGCGATTCTGTAATAACATGTAAACCTCAAATTAAATGGGATATTGGTTCAAGGACTTAGATGTAATGCAAACAATGTTATGAAGTAGAATTGATATTATCTTGTTTTGTTTGTCTTTGATAAGTATGTTGTACAAACGGATAACCTATAAGTGTTTCTACCCTAGGATACTCGTACTACATTATGTGGACTACTATGCAAATTTAGATTTACCACATTGTTAATCTAACTTTACAGCGCTCAGAAAGATTTTGGATCATAGCAGTCATGATATGACATTATTATGTTAAAAGTCTTCCAACTTTTTACATTAAAATTATGTCGTATTTTTCGACCCACATCTTTATGTCTTGTAGAAAAGAAACGTACAAAATTAAACACGTATAAATTGTTTCAAATCAGGTAATAAAAATGTATGAGATTTGTAGCGTTATTGTCATAGGCTATAGGGCTTCATCGTATAGAGCCTTCGGACATGCCCCGAATAGAAAACGGGCGATTTTCGGGTTAAAAATATATTTTCGGACGATCGTTTCGCGATTAGGTTGTTGTGATCGCAATATAAATTCGACGATTTAGTGTTAAGTGCTTAAATATGCCTTGTGAATATTAAAATGGGTTGCTTACACCCAATTTATTAAGTGCGTATCAATATTATATTTTCGAAAATAGTTTGATTTTTTACATTTAGTTTTCAAAGAACTTAACATTAATAGAAGCCAACGAAAAAACCTGAACGATATAATATAATATTACCTCTACTAATAATAATAAACCTAATCTTAAATCATTCTCAAGTCAACCTTTTCTTAAATCAAATTTCAATTAAGTAGGTACCCAAGTAACAAAAGTTTATATAACCAAGGGGTTTTATCACCAAACAGTGATATAGTAGGCCTTAAATGGTAACCGTTGTGACTGCTTGTGCTATAAAGGTTTTCCACAGAGCGTTTTGGTTCTATAATATTAAAGAGCATTTTAGTTCTACGGTGCAACTCTTAGAACACTTACAGGACATACAAAAGAATCTTTAAAGTGTTGCACTGTAATAGATATGAAAAAAGCGATTATAGTACTATTTAGTACTATATATGACTTTACTGTCCTTTTTATGTATCTATTTTGCACTAATATTGCGTCAAAATAACTTTTACAGAACTAGTATTGTAGCTGTATCGAAAACACGATTACAGAATCAAAAGTACCATCACAACCATTATGTCACGGTTTAGCTTCTTAAATGCTCCCTCAACATCGCTATGGGGCTAGTTCTGTAAAAGTCATGAAAACTCTTCTATGGTACTAAATAGTATCATAGCGACTTCTGGTGCAGTTGCTAAATAACTTGAACTTTTTGTGTTACTGCTACCTGACTAAAGCGTGAGATAAGAGCACTAAAATGAATAATTAATGGACTAATCTGTTTTCGATGAAAATTTGGCTGCTGTTTATGCCATGATAGCACATTAGTAGCACGGCTGGAGCCAATGTGGACTATAGCAGCCATAGTCGGGACGAGTCCTTATTTTATTAATTTAAATTTAATTAAATCACGAAAATTATGAGGGCGCATTGTCAAATTTGAAATCGGCATAGTGATTTTATCAATACAATTATTTTCGCAAGTGCAAGTTACGGTGGAGTTACGATCAATGGTCGATCAAAGGTGATGTTTTGTAGAATGTCCTTTGTATTACAAATTGTAATAGCGAATGACATTTTGTTTTCTTGGGGAACACCCACGATAACATGAGCACAGCACGAACAAAATGGCGAACAATAGTGTGATAAAAATATCAAAATAGCACTATAAACATGTTTTGGTTTTCAAGTATAGAGCTGATTTATTACCGTGAGAGGCTTTATGTAATGTTTATAGAATTAATCAGTGATAAAACTAGGGCCTATTTGGGGTTCTGTAAAGGTTTACAATACCATTATAGTGCTTATCATGAAACTAATTAGCACATCCTAAAGCGTTCTCAGGACTTTTATAGTACCAAATTTTGTTACTTGGGTATGATCAGCCTACTTATTGTCTAATTTTCAAAATCTATCGCAATCGCTTTCATTTGATAGGTGGATGTGACACATTGCTGCATTTCTTTGGTATGTTTTTATTTGTGCCAAAAAAAATCATCAATGTATCACATTCTGAAAGCGATTGCGATAGATTATGAAATTAGACAAATTAGCCCCCTGGTTCTTAAACACGCCAATACACCTCTAGTCTATAGTTACGTTAGTACTATTATTAATTTTGTGCTATAATCTGAGTTAAGACGCAACCACAGATCCGCAAAAGATAATTAAGTGTGTAGGAAATGAAGCGATCTTTTGTATGGAGACCCCAACATTAAATCCTCAGTCGATGAAACTTTGCAGAAATGTAATATAGTATGAACTAAATCTAAACTAAACCTATGTACAAAAACCCAAAAACAAACAAAAATCGATTTGGATAATTTAAAAAATATGTTTCATTTATGATACTTTATCATACTGTAAAGTTTCGTCTACTGAGGATTTACTGTGGGGGTCCACTACCTTCCTTTCCTACACTTAATAGGCTCAGCGTAAGCCGCTAGTATGCTTTGCAGCGCTATATGTTTAACCGGCGCTTTTCACATTTAAAAAAACCAGCAGAAGCAAGAATTGTTTCTAGCAACCCTGTTGGAATATTTGCCCAAAATTGCTGGCGACTTCTCTCAAATACTTACATCGGTTCATCTTATATTATAGTTACACTAAACGCTGAGACGACATCCTTAGAATATCCTTAGAAAAACAAATCTGAAACCCCAACCTTAGCTTACATTTGGGATAATGCATCCTATTGACTTAGGACCACTTAAAAATATTGTGGTAGTCCATGAAACGATATGGTGGCTCTCAGCGAAACCTTTCAATTTCCACGGTTCTGTGTGCTTAACATATTACATATCTATCTACCCAAACGGGTTTTACTTTAGGGGATACATTTGCGAAATATCTACCTCAAACTTTCCTCGGTATTTCTTTCTAATAAATTATTTAAAAAGGTTTTATCCGATCCGAAATATCAACTCTATAAATCAGTATTCAATACCAGTAATAAGCTCAAGTCCGACCTTTATACACACACATAAAATATTAACAGAAAATTAATTTTGTGAGATCAAATGGCTGTTGGTTGTATAGGAAGTGATATCTATGTATGATCAGTCCTTACTAATATTATAAATGCGAAAGTCCGTTTGTTTGTTTGTTTGTTTGTTACGCCTTCACGTCTTAACTATTGAACCGATCATCATGAAATTTTGCATACACGTAGTCAGAGGTACAGAAAAGGACATAGGGTACTTTTTATCCCGAAAAAAAGTATTGTTCCCGAGGGATTGCAAAAAAACCTTTCCACGCAGACGAAGTCGCGGGTGGCCGCTAGTTACATATAATTCCAGATACTGGTTAGTATATGATGAACGAATAGAGATCAGAAAATGTTCCAAAGAATGCACTCCTCTTTGTTCGAAGCGTTCATGAAAGAGATACTTAGTGAATGAAGTGAAACATCTACATGATTCATGGTACCTACATACATGAACTTATGAGAAATTGTCAGTAATTTTGTTTGCTTTTCAACTCTTTTCTACCAATTACTTTTTTTGATGACGTCTTTGTATTTTGGTAGTATAGAATAATAACGCGTTAAGTTGAAGTTAGAAACAATATAATAGCCTGATAGTGAGTTACATTGAATCGCAGTAGTTAGATTAAATGCCAGCGACCGAGGCCAGTAAACTAAGTTCGGAGTTGGCTCGGCCCATTAGCTATAGATTGTTGCTCACTGTTCAATTTAAATTTATTTCAATTTGCAACTTCGCTACGCGGATATTTTGGAGGTAGATATGTTTATAAATTTCAACAAAATGTTTCGTAATTTGGTCGTATATTTTCGTATATTCTCATATATTTTCTGACTACATATATCACATTTTGGGGAGGCTTTTGTTTATGCGGCAAAAAAAGTATATTGCATGTGTGAAGCTACTGCCGATGTTTCTGAGAGGATGCCGTTGAGATTCAGATATTAGAGGACATGTTTCATTTTCACGTTTTATTTCATTTAGATTTGTCTCCAAGGTATAAAATCCTCCGGGAGCTTAAATAAAAATGACAGTAACAATATATTTTCTTAACATCACTTTATTTACCCCTCAAGATTTGGGTTTAGATAAAGCTTATCCGTTGATAGCGTATTATACCGCCAAACTGAAAATAATTGTCATTCATTTGTCTGTCACATTTTTAGAATTACTTTTAGCGTAACCGCTCACGGGCGACTTTTTGTAGCTGCGATAATCGCGACGTTAATCGCGGTGATAATCGCCCGCGCAATGACACGACAAAAGTTTTACTTAGCCAGTGACAAAAAAGCGCCGCAATTATCGCCGGGATTAACGCCGCGTTTATCGCAGCTACAAAAAGTAGCTCGTGGGCGTTTACGTACAGAACTCCATATTATGTTCTATTCTCAGCGACAAAAAATCGCTCAGCGATTAATAGCCCGTCAGCGGGGACGCTTATTTTTAGTTAATTTAACAGGCTAATATCTGAAGATTGAAAAATCTGCTCCAAGTCATTTATACAACAAGTTATTTCCTTAACGTTTAACCACAACTCGACATCCTCCGTTGGAAAATTTTAACAGTAGCCATCTGCCAACAAAGTTAGCCACTACAAAGTTCTGTGCCACTAAATTTAGTTGGGAACTAAAAGCTAGACAATCGCTCTCAGTTATAATGGTTATATTGAATTTGGTCTCGCAAGTGGTCTTGTGGAGCACTGTTAGTGAGCTAGGCCGCGGCTGACTTCTCCACATCAGCGACAACAATGCTAGGAAATATCACCCTTACTGACAAAATACCGATATATTGTAATATCGCGAGATATATTGTAATCCAAGTTTATACAATTTTCCGGGGTCATATAACAAGGGTCTGCTATTTTAGTGTCTTAATCGTGTTTCAATTGTGTATCGGTTTTGGGTTTAAGAAATGGTTAGGTGGCTACTGGTCCAGTATGAACCAAAACCTATGTACAAATATCTAAAAACAAAAATAAAAACGATTTCGATAATTTAAAAAATATGTTTCATTTATGATACATTATCATACTGTAAAGTTTCGTCTACTGAGGATTTACTGTGGGGGTCCAATACCTTCCCTTTCTACACTTAATTTGTCCCGGGAACTTTTTGTTTCATATACCGGGTGAATGAAACAATCACCACAAACCTGTGGTACTGGTAGGTTACAGGTAATGATGTTTTTCAAACAAAACTATTCACATATCTCCCTATATTTCGGTAGACATTATTATACCCTTGGAATCTAGGTACTCAATGTTCATTACCAGCTTCTCAACTTTGCATCATCCTTGCCCTCTTTCCAAACTTAAGTTTCTCCATCTAAAAAATTGATGCGGGATTTTTTAAAGATTCCACACACGCGCCCGCACTGAACCGCACCTTGTCGAGCGACGTCGCATCGTAAAATTATTACTGCCGACTGTCAACGACGATATTGGAAGTTGTGTCGACTGCTTCTTCAGTTTATGGCCCGATTTTTTCTCGTTCGCTTGCTGCAAATTGAATTGTGTTTTGTCTACGGAGGTACGAGTAAATAGGTTGATTGAAATAGGTTTATGTGCCTTTTTATTTAGGGGAGGATATAACTTGGGATGGATAATTTTGTCAATGTTCTTGTGTAGGTTTATTTTGATTGTCTGTTTCGGAAATACATCTATTAAAATATATTTTCATTGTCCTACTTTTTCTTCCTAATACATGCCGCTGTTGCTAATTCAACATGTTACGGTGAGCGTTTTGACTACACAAGGAAGTGAGGACTCACTCACAGCTTGGGTTACCGGATGAAAAAATCAAAAGTCCGGAGAAAAGGCCCGATATCCATTGAAAAGTCCTGAGATTCGTAGCAGTTTGAGAACAACGTACGGGGGGGGGGAGGTTAGTCGGCAGCGGCAAACTGATTAAAATAATAGAAAGCTTATTTATCCTTCTATTAAATGTAATTTGTATTAAATGTACTGAATTTTATTGAAAATCCAAAAAATCCTGAGATTCCCTCAGATTTTCCAAATCCGGCCGCAATCCTGAGCAAAGGCCAAAAATCCTGAGATATGGTAACCCTACTCACAGCGCCCCGCCGCCGCCCGCCCAGTCGCTCTATTGTGAAAAATATCGCGTGATAAGCGCTCATTGCTGAACTTGACAGACTATCGTACTCGATCACGTTTGTTAAGCAACGCCGGTCGGTCCGGTCAGGTGTTGGATGGGTGACCGTTAAAGTGGCATTACAACTGAGTGCTTCCGTGCTTCGGAGGGTACATTAAACCATCGGTCCCGGCTGCAATCATCTGATAACACTCGTTAAGCCAAGTCAGAGGCCTTACAGGCGGCTTGATAAACTCTAACACCAGAGGTGGCCACTAATCCTCATTCGATAAGAAGAAGAAGATCACGTGATAAAGCGTTTTATCGACACTAAACTGTCAAAATCCAATATCATTTGACAGTTAAAAGTGATAAATCGCTATATCATATCGCGTTTGGACCCAACTAGCAAAAAAATCGTATAATCAATTACTCTCACGACTATGGATCGTAAAACACTCGCATTAAAGATCCTATCATTTCAAAAAGCAGTATACTCGTAAAAGCAGCTTTCTGGATCATTTAGCTTTCAATGCTTTTTGGCCATATAAACATGTCTAGTAAACGTAGTCTCGACGAATTCATATCGCATTTACTCGACAATTGTATAATGATATCTTTCGATCGCATTCAAACAACCGTTAGTCCTATGACAGCTCTTTAAAAACAATCGGATTGCTAATTTGTCGTCAAACTAGCTTTTATAGCACTATCTTTCGTCACTTAATTTTAACAGCTTTATTGTGGAGTAAAACTGTTCTGTTTATCCTACAAAATAGCATCCCAGTTACTATAACAGCATCTAATGTCATATTATAGCTTTCTGCAAGGCTTTAATTCGACTTAACTATTGAAGTTGAGAAAACGCTATCAAATGATCTACTACAGGTCTAAAGGTGCCCAAAGGTAATTTTGGAAGCTATCATACAGCGTAATAGTGGTATGAAAGTTAAATAAAATCTTATACATCCCTTTGGAAAATGAACTATAATCGGTGGAAAAAAATTAAAAGAAGTGAGGGTTCCGACGGAAAGTTAAAAGATGTTGTTGTTAAAGTGCGGGTTCCGTAGGAATTATTACACGCTAATACAGATTATGTTTGTGAACCGTATACTAGTCATAGTAGCGATTATACCAATCACACAAAGATCAGAGTCTAAAGAATTTTCTATCATTTGATAGATTGATGATTTAGCATTTTGCGCTAAGGAACCCTAAACTAACTGCAATGGCGCTCTTAAAAGTCGTAAAATGGAAACCTCATTTCTATTTTTCGGCTTAGAGCTGAGTGAATGTTTTGTAATGATAATTGAGTTGCTATTAATGGCGAATTAATTTTATCTATTAGACTAATATTATTTGTGATTCATTATTTAAACGAAATCTTGCGGCCCATGAAAATATTAACTATAAATGTAAGGATTATATACGATAAAAATAATTCCGCATATGAAAGTAAGACTTATGAGCTAACTTTAAGCCTTACCTTTAAGATTACCTTTACTGTCATTATGGCTGTAAAATCGTAAGGTATAGCATAATATGGCAACATATGTTTATTTTTATTTCTTTCCTTTGTTTACACGATCACAACACGCGCTAATAATAATTTTCAGATAAAACGGTCTTTGAGTGCTGCTTGGTTGCATTCACACTATCAAAGTGTCGAGTAATTGCAACCGCACTGCAATATTACCACTAATAACCCGAATTAAAGAGGTTCTACTGACTTAGGAGAAGCTGATGTGTGGAATAATGGCATACTGATGTCTATTATAGTACTAGTAACACTCGAGTTGCGATTACTCTACATTCTTTCAACTAAAACGCAATTCAGACGATAATCTTACGATATTTACAGCATTTAAAGCAGAGAGAAGTGCGCCCAAATCGCGTTGAGAGAACGTTCACAGATCGTTTACTCAACATTTTGTGAATCCGCTTCACCACTATAAGCTGAAATAGAAACGTGCTGTTGACTTTTTTACGACATAGATTGCTAGTTGGATGGTCATGCTAGAGAGATGTTGTCCCTTTCTGAGAAAGAACCTATAACTCCATAAGTTTAAATCGAATGCATTACGAACAAGGCCAAAATCAAAAGTTATTCATTCGATTTTGGCCTTGTTCGCCATTATTTCTTCTTTAATCCCCGATTTGTACACACCAAATATTTGAACATTTACAATGAAAGTACTTAATTTCAACTATAAAGTCCTTTTTCCAAGAATGATCTAAATGTTCGTTTATTTAGCACCAGCAATCAAACTAACCGCCCGCCCTGTCCATTTGACGAGCTCCATTCAATGCTCAAATTGAAAGTAATCAGTGAAATTGAACTTTTTCGGCTTTGTTCATTGGGCCGAATATAATCTATTTTAAACAAACGCACCAATAGCGTCGGGTTAATTGGAAACTGATGAATTTCATCAGCTTTGTCTCGATTCGGCAGGTGGACCCATATTTATGACGACAGTTCGCTTGTGCGTGGAAACAATTGGTTTTGGCTTTATTCATTGATTTGTTCAGTTATCCGGATTATACGCTTTAATGAGTTTAGGTCGACGTCAACGAAGTTTATATTTTCAGATACTAAATCAATAGTTATTAATCTCAAATCTACTACGGCTCATAGTATTTAGTTATGTAGTGTTTTGTATTTATTTTATATAAATGCTGCTCATGCCTTTATTGTTATCAGAAAGAAAGTTAAACATTGTAAGTTCTATACAAGGTTATTTGTAAAACACCAACAACCTCGCGGGATTAGATTACTAACATCATAAACAACAACATTTCGCACCTTTGCGACGACAACGTGACATTTTTGAATCCGTAACCTTCCAAGAGGCTATTTCCAAATGGTGAAAAAACGCTTTCAGAGAGATGTCACGTTGTCATCGCAAAGAGGCATCGCTTCTTTGCGATGACAACGTGACATCTTGCTAAAAGCGTTCTTCTTTATTATTTGGAGTAAGCGCTCTGAAAGATTGCGGTTTCAGGAATGTCACGTTGTCGTCACAAAGGTGCGATTTATACTACAACTTTTCCGAAAACAGACAAAAAAATTCGACTCTCCATACAAATGTCGGACCTGCTGATCGAGTTTTGTATGAAAAGTCGATTTTTTTTTGTCTCTTTTTGGAAAAGTTGTAGAACAAATGTTGTTGAATATGATGTTACTAATGCTACTCCTGCGAAGTGTTGTTGGTGTTTTACAAATAACCCTGAAGATAATATCCTTTAAAGTCATTTTAATGCATGGGTACAAATCACATTTTACGCTATTGCGGTTATTTTTTTAAATTGGCCTAATTCTCCAACAAGTTCTGGGTTGGCTGTAAGTGATCTGGGTGAGATAAGCCCACCTTTGCTCTCATTTTTTTGTAACTTGTTTGTATAACTGTTTTTTTGTGCAATAAAGAGTATATAATTTATATTTTTGAATAAGTAATTATTATTATAATGACATTAAAAAAATAGGTACCAATAATTTCGTGGAGAACCTAACTCACGAGAGCAACAGCAAGAAATTTTTATCTAAAAATCTAACTGTAAACTTTAGATTTCAGTATTACACGAAGGAAAATTCTCAGAATCGGTTGCCTTCTTATAGAGATATATAGTCCTTGAGGATTCCGGGAGAAGTGCTTTCCACCTTCTTGACTTAACATCAGTTAAGATGAAGGTCAAAAGCTTCTGAATTATGGAGTTAAATTTACTAGGTTTCAAAGTCAACATATTCTTTATTCAAATAAACCTAAAAATTAAGCGCCTTTGAATCGTAATTTCGTCTCTATTACCCATTTACGAATTAATATCAGAAAACCAATAAACCATTCTAAATAATGTTATAATAACACCTGAATTAAAAATAATCTGTAAAATGTGTTTTATTTCTAATAAACTGTACGCTTGGAAGTGTATACCAAGATGGATAGTGTCACAGAGGTAGGTACTTACCTAAAAAAAAATGTTCGGCGAAGATTTAGTACAACTGCTTAGTCTAATATTCCTGTGCTAGTATATAGTAAAGAATCAAGAACAATCATATAAAAACATCACATAACTCATAAGTTGTATGTAATAAATTGTTCCACAAAATATCCACTTTCTCCATCCAGTTTTGTCTATCTAATGTTACAAGTCCAGGGGAATTTGTACCGAATATAAAATATACAGATCATATCTTTGGAAAGGCCCGGAATAAAACTATCTTCCCTATGATGATATTAGGGTCTTCGCACATCGCAGCATGCGTCCGGAATTTCTATTAGGTACCTAACAACGCGTTTTGCTTTATGTTCTTGTAAGAGAACATACTGATAGGAATTTGACAGAGCGTGTCTAGAAATTGAACATAATTATACTTTTTAAATTTGATATTTTAGCATTCACATTTTTATTTTTATACAATTCTAAATAATATATGTACTAGAAAAAATTCGACTCGCACCAGGGGGCTAATTGTCTAATTCAAAAAATCTATCGCAATCGCTTTCGTTTGACAGATGGATGTGACACATTGCTGCATTTCTTTGGTCAGTTTTTGTGGGAATCGAACCCGAAGTGGGAATCGAACCCGCGACCATTGGAAGTCCGGCAGTCAGCATGTTCCAATCCATAGCTATTCGCATTATAAAAGTTTTAGCAAAATGCTCTAAGCGGATGGTTGGAATAACAACAACATAAGAGATGTCAGAATCAATCATCAATCAATGTGAGGAATAACCTCGACATCCAAATTGAAACATCTTTCCAGATAATATTTTCCATAATTGTACTCTGTGTAACATGCATTTAGTTAATGATTTTAAACGTTACGGATTTTGTGCTACGTTACGGATTTTTAACGTTACGTTTCATTATTTGCGTCTTCCATTATAGAGTTTTCCGGACAAGTTACAATTTACACTCTATCATTCATTATAGAATCATTACCACAGTTTTCACTAATTTCATAACTCGATCGGACGAAAAGAGGCGGTCGTCTGCACAGGCTCTTAGTAAGTTAATATTTTATGTGAAAAGAGCTCGGGAAATTTCTCTCCCGTGTACGTTAAGTCGGATCTCATCCTAGATCAGAGTGAGCCGTGGACACGCAATATGAGATGAAAGGGATTCTTGGCTCTGCCGAGCAGCGGCCGTCATTACGTATTTATGGAAAAATGTATTTACGCTGTTCTCGTTACGAGTATGTGTAAAAAATATATCATGTTAAAAATGGACGAAAATTGTGGACCGTATATTCTCTTTGAGATGAGGTGTTTTGGTCAAGCAATTTTGTAACCTTCGTCTTTTGAATTGTTTTTAAATTGGAAGTTTATTAGATTCTCCATCTTTTATTGATGACTAGACACATTTAAGAAAATGTACACAGGGTTGAAAGCGAACTTAAAAATTACAATTTAGCTTTGATGTACTTTCAGGATTTTAATAATATTTTTCTGAATTATTTGATCAATCAAGCTATGTTTCTACGTAGTGGGATCATGGTGGAACTTGACAGACTGATCGTACTCGATCACGTTTGTTAAGCTACCTCGGTGCGGTCAGGTGACGGATGGGTGACCGTTAAAATGGCATTACAACTGAGCGCTTCCGTGCTTCGGAGGGCACGTTAAACCGTCGGTCCCGGCTGTTGTCATCTGATAACAGTCGTTAAGCCAAGTTAGAGGCCTTACAGGCGGCTTGATAAACTCTAGCACCAGAGGTGGCCACTAATCCTCATTCGATAAGAAGAAGAAGAAGACGTACGATGAAAATGGGCCACGAGAAATTAAACGACCACGTCTTTTTGGTGAGGCTGTGTTTTATCAACTATTTAGATTTTGCTTAGAATTTGAAAGGTAGACCAAAGAGAAATCCAAAGATGCCGTAGCGTTGCAGGTCGGTAACACATTGTTCCTTTAACGTGTTTCAAATCAACGCACTACGACAAACACGAGAATTGATTTCAGCCATCGTTCCTACTAGGAGACTAATACGCCCATTATGGAGACAAATCTGCAGCTATCCAGCGGCGACGAATCGTATGTTTCTACATCGTTCGCGAATTAGCGATAATGAGGATAGTTTGTGGCGGGTGATGGATGGCCCGCCATTTTGTTTCGGTTGTGCGCCATTTTGTGAAGCCGTCTCGTTTTGAAACGATTAGTCTGCTAATTAGTAAAGATTTGATGCTTTAAGTAAGATGTTTCGAAATAGAGATAATAAAGAAGTAGATTAATATATAAAGCCCGCCGGTAACGATCAATTGCGATTGTCAATTTTTTCGTCAATGCCATTGTTGGAGCAATTGACAATCGCTTCAATTGCACGCGTAAACGATCAATTTTCGCATCAATGGGCGTCAATGACGTAAAAATTGACAATCGCAAATGATCGTTACCGGAGCGCTTAACAATCTTGCCCAATTTTTACATTTGAAAAAGTATTGAAAACAATCCAAATCCAAACCTATCAAACCATTCCATTTTCTATTTTTTTGAAAAAAAAAACAATGTCATCAAGATATGAAAATTTCAAACATAGCATAGGCATTTTTAGAAGAAAAATATTTTGATAATATAATGCTACGGTTCCACCTGCGTCTTAACGCGTAAATTAACACGTTAAACTAGGCGTTACGCAGATGTGGCCAACATTTTCACGTGTTAATTTACAAGCGACATTACTAAATATTTAGAACGCATAGCTAACGCGTAGTTGGACACACAGGTGGAGCCATAGCATAAATGAAATCCCACTAAGTTTACATTGACTGAAACCAAAAACCTACACATTAAGTGAAGTTTAAACTGCAAATTCAGTTTCCATATTTCGAATTGTCACAAGAAGCTTCTAATAATATCTCGAATTCGGCAGATAGACCTGACACGAATCCGACACGTATTAGTTTGCCAAATTCGCTTATCAATATCGGTGTCAAATTCGTATTTCATTGAAATATGGATCCGGGCTTTGGAAGCGACCTGCTCAAATTTAGAGGCTAAAAGCCACAATTCGATTTGGATAAGGCGATTTTGACCTTGTCTCGTCGTAATTAAATTGATTTTAGTTAAGTCATCAATTTGATCTGTCCGTCTACAATTTGATATTATAATAATACGTATTATTTTACTAGTCATAAAATAGATAAACTACCTGTTTCAATATTATTTGTGTCATGTCAAGTACTTGTAGCTCCTTCACTGTTTCACTAGTTATAATATTATGATCAAAAGAATGCTACATATTATCATATCGTTATCAGAGAAACAAACAACACTACCTGCAGAATCTTAGAAACAAATTGTCGATGCATTTGTGTCAAACCTTCTTTTGAAAGGAAGAGAAAAGTTTTATATTCCAGTGGCCAAAATTTCAGTATGCATTCATTTGAACACGCAGACAATCCATTGATTATTCTTGCACACTTTATTGGGTGCACTTCAGCCGATTTATATTCTTACTGAAGACAGCAACCGGAAGTGGGAGGCTACTTTTGGTGCTTTATTATCGCCGGCCGGAAGTAAGGTCAGTAAAGAAGTGAATTACTGGATTTTGTTGGAATCGGAATAAACATGTTTCTATATCTATTTAAAGAAATGCAGAGGGGTGCTCTAACTCTGAGAGATTTATTTAAATGCGTTGCCAATATTTGTTTCAAATAGGATTTAACTTACACAAAATGCAAACTAACATTAAGATACAAAAATTTACTGTCTTAGGCACAGGAAGCCTTTAAGTCCATGCAATAAAAAGAAGGCAATTTATGCCAGTCAAAAGCTAGCTTTTATAGCTAGGATCAACATTATAATCTAGATCAAAATCTATTTCTCTTTACACAAGTATGTACAGCTCGCGCAACAGTTTCATGGTTTGGTTCAAGTTATTGAACCAAACCATAGACAATGAAGCTTGCGCAGTAGCAATTTTCAGTACAAAAATTGTAGTACGCAGTGTACTAAAAATTAGGTCAAGTTATGTTGCGTAAGCTGTACATAACAGGGAAATAATCAAGTTAGTTCCCGACTTATTTTTGGTTTGTTGATAAGTACTTGCAAATTAGTTCTACAGTAAAAGCTCAATTTTCACCTTTTTGTAAGAGTGTCCACATATCTTCGGTAACCTTTCACCTCTGTAAATATCCATAAGCATTATTTCAAAAAACGTAATGGCTTTACGACCCAAAATTCCTCTATGCTCTCATCGGCACATTACCTAACGTGTAAATAATAGAACAGAGACAGAGAGAAAATGTTCTACGATAATGTCTCCCCCAAGGATTGTCCCCATGGCACGATGATCAGTCCTGCGATGTCCGCATGTGTCCTAACTATATCGAGGTGATAAGACTTCTTTCCTTCGTCTTGAATTTGAAAATCACTTACCTCTATCTGCTTGGCCTCTTCATTTGTAAAGATTATAAAAAGTATAGTATGTACTATATAAAGTAGTATCCGTGACTATTATAATATAAGATTATATATTATAATAGTCACGGAATCACTTTTTATAATTTATATCACAATAGATTGAAAGTGAAATAAGGCAGTCTGTGATCCCCTACAAAACGAGCTACGATAACCAAACGCTGGCCAACCTGACATCTGTGCACATGGTAATCGCCTATCACCGGCGCGTGCCGTTTGGTTCATTTAGGTCAGTGTTTCCCAATTAGTGGTACGCGTACCACCAGGGGTAAGCGAGGTTGCATCAAGGGGCATACGCGCAGCAATCTTTTCGATTTCATTTTTATATTATCATTCCTGCAATGAGGGGTATGCATACGCAAGTTACCTAGAGGTATTAGATTACAAACACAGGTATTAAACGCGTTTATAAACTAAACATAGGTGTTGAACAACTACCTTTTCCCGACGTTTCGACCGAGTTACATTGACCTGCTGAGGAGCTCGATGGCGCAGTGGTTTAGCACTTGGCCCTGCGATTACGTAGGTTAAGCAACTTTCGCAAGGGTCGGTCATGGGATGGGATATTGTGTTATCTTGAGCTTCTCGGTGCTTCGGAAGGCACGTTAAGTGGTTGGTCCTAGGTGTATTTGCAGCCTTTAACACCTAAGAATCCGCATTGGGCCCGCGAGATAGGTTATGGCTCATTCTCCTCATCCACCTATAAGAAAGGCCTGCCCCAGCAGTGGGGACATTAAAAATGGCTGATGGTCAACATCGACCGTGGTCACGGGCTGACTGGAGCTGCGGTGTTACGCCTCCTCCTCTGTGGTGGATTCTTCATCCACCGTCGAATAGTTTAATCTAATAAAATGCAATAAAAGTGTGTATAGTAGTTTAATCTAATAAATGCAATAAAAGTGTGTATATACCTAAAGGTATTTGTTGGAGTGGTATGTAGAAAAACTAATTGGGAACCACTGATTTAGGCGGAAAATGACTGAACTTAACTCATTTGCGGTGCAGTGTGAGATCAACCTAAGAACTGCCTAAGGCTACCCGCAAACAACACTTATGTGCCTATACCGTCTCTGTCCGAATCGTCTCCCCTGCGACATTATTCCCTACTCGTATAATAAATTCACCCGGCGCTACTCGGGTCTAGAGGCTTTACTTTTAATGAGTTCAAGGATTCCGAAGCGTGTACACACGCCTTGTATTTATGACGCTGGAAGATTTTAAGCTTACTATAATGCCCTATTTAAAGTTCCTGTGATGAGAATCTAGTAATAAGGACAAGGGACTATTTGGGTTAATCACTGGTGCTGTAATTGTGATTAAATTTTAAAACTGCCGAAGCGTTTGCTATTTTTTTACTGGAGAAGTGAGTGAAAATTTAATTAATGAAGATTCAGGGATCCTATGTTGTTCTGCTACAGTGACAACTTTGGGATCCGTCATCAGAAAGGGTGAGCAACACGCCAATTTTGTTTAAAAAAACACCCCAAATTTGTCGGAGAAATAAAAAAAAGTTTAATGCATGACAATGTACCTACTACACTGCACTGATAAACATGCATTAATCAAACACCTTTAAGAGGATTTTTGAGTCACCACACCATATCTATCTTATTCGATAAAGACACCAAAAATTTTTTTATAAGCTGACTGACACTTAAAAGTATTTTAACCATCTCTGTAGTCTAGTGGTTCGCCCACCCGTATAAGAAGGGGTCCCAGGTTCGATTCCCAAGGGGGATACAATTTGTACTCGGTTTGGTTGGTGGTAGGGCTTATTTTAAGTCCGCCTGGCTAGCTACCACCATCTTACCTAAGTCTGACGCCATAACAACAATTTAAAAAAAATGATGTGTTCCTGCAATTAGAGGTAAGATAGCTAGTTCCTCAGTGGTGAGGATTTCGGGTGTAGTGCGCTTCCACCTTCGGTCTTATCGTCACTTAACATCAGGTGAGATGAAGGCCAAGAACTACAATGTTATGCTTAAAAAGAATAGTCCACAACTCATGCTAAACGTGACATCATGAACACAAGAAATAATTAACAGAATTAACCCCATAAAACCTGTAGCAACATTATCAAGGGACGATCTGGGGCGAGCAATTACACCCTCTGATAACACTTTATAACGCTCATAAAAATTCCAATAAAACTCTCAGCATGGCGACGTAAGTGATTACCTTGAACTCTACATAGACATAAAACCTCCTTGATTAACAGATAAGTCTTATTTCAGAAATAAAGCTATCAAAGCTATCGTCAACATAAAATCACACCTTTTTTCACGACCAAGGAGGTTTATATAGGGAGTGAGTACTATAGCAAAATTCTCCCTGTTCGTTTAAAAGATATTCAACTTTATTGCCTTTGTCATAGAGTTGAAATTTTATCGATGACATTGACTGAAGACTCTACTGTGTGAATGAAACAACACTAGGTGGAGGTCGGTGTCTCGTTCGCACAATTGCCATTACTAAACAATAATACCACGATAGTAGGAAAAAAAAATGTACGTTACCAATCACGTAGTGTATCAAAGTTAAGGATTCGGAGTGGAATATTGAAAATATACTACTT
Source organism: Agriphila geniculea (assembly GCA_943789525.1). Lineage (NCBI taxonomy): Eukaryota > Metazoa > Arthropoda > Insecta > Lepidoptera > Crambidae > Agriphila > Agriphila geniculea. The sequence continues at coordinate 2,215,961 of OX038880.1, forward strand.
AAATATTAATTTAGAGAAACACATAGTAATTGTAAAATAAAACTGAACTTACTCTTTTGATTTAATTAGATTTCTACAATAATGCTAATCAGCATTGTTATAGTTGTGTAAATTCAAGTGTCAATCCTGGCAACTCCGATCCGATTTTGACTTTAGCGCCGAATTTCAATTTTAGAATTTCAATATTCAGGAAATATTCCTTTACAAAACTAGGGTGACCATAAATACTACACCATTTCAGATTTCCCAAAAACGAAATTGTTCTATCAATTGAAATAACTGGAAGTCGCAGGCGAGGGGTAAAGTTAATATTAATAATCAAATTCATGTTTATGCGCCGATTTCGATGAAACTCGGTTTATGGTACTATTTCGACAAGAAAATAATAACGCAGTGTTAAAAATATTCAAAATCCAAGATGGCGGTCAACTTTTTTGTTTTTAGGCCGATTTCAATGAAACTCGGTTTTTGGTACTATTTTGATAAGGAAATAATAACGCTATGTTAAAATATTAAAAAATCCAAGATGGCGGCTAACTTTTTTGTTTGTGGGCCGATTTCGATGAAATTCGGTTTTTGGTACTATTTTGAGAAAAAACTAACAACGCATTTTTAAAATATTAAAAAATTCAAGATGGCGGCCAACTTTTTTGTTTATGGGCCGATTTCGATGAAACTCGGTTTTTGGCACTATTTTGATAAGAAAATAACAACGCATTTTTTAAATATTAAAAAATTCAAGATGGCGGCCAACTTTTTTGTTTATGGGCCGATTTCGATGAAACTCGGTTTTTGGCACTATTTTGATAAGAAAACAACAACGCATTTTTTAAATATTAAAAAATTCAAGATGGCGGCCAACTTTTTTGTTTATGGGCCGATTTCGATGAAACTCGGTTTTTGGCACTATTTTGATAAGAAAACAACAACGCATTTTTTTTAAATTAAAAAATTCAAGATGGCGGTCAACTTTTTTGTTTATGGGCCGATTTCGATGAAACTCGGTTTTTGGCACTATTTTGACAAGAAAATAACAAACCAATGTTAAAAATATTAAAAATCCAAGATGGCGGCCAACTTTTTTGTTTTTAGGCCGATTTCAATGAAACTCGGTTTTTGGTACTATTTTGATAAGAAAATAATAATGCTATGTTAAAATATTAAAAAATCCAAGATGGCGGCTAACTTTTTTGTTAATGGGCCAATTTCGATGAAACTCGGGTTTTGGCACTATTTTGATAAGAAAACAACAACACTTTTTTTAAATATTAAAAAATTCAAGATGGCGGTCAACTTTTTTGTTTATGGGCCGATTTCGATGAAACTCGGTTTTTGGCACTATTTTGACAAGACAATAACAACGCAATGTTAAAAATATTAAAAATTCAAGATGGCGGTCAACTTTTTTGTTTTTAGGCCGATTTCAATGAAACTCGGTTTTTGGTACTATTTTGATAAGAAAATAACAACGCATTTTTAAAATATTAAAAAATTCAAGATGGCGGCCAACTTTTTTGTTTATGGGCCGATTTCGATGAAACTCGGTTTTTGGCACTATTTTGATAAGAAAACAACAACGCATTTTTTAAATATTAAAAAATTCAAGATGGCGGCCAACTTTTTTTGTTTTTGGGCCGATTTCGATGAAACTTGGTTTTCGGAACTATTTTGACAAGAAAATAACAACGCAATTTTTAAAAAACTTAAAATCCAAGATGGCGGCTAACTTTTTTGTTTTTGGGCCGATTTCGATGAAACTTGGTTTTTGGAACTATTTTGACAAGAAAATAACAACGCAATTTTTAAAAAACTAAAAATCCAAGATGGCGGCCAACTTTTTTGTTTATGGGCCGATTTTGATGAAACTCGGTTTTTGGTACGATTTTGACAAGAAAATAACAACGCTATCTTCCGGCTCCATCATCAGACTCTTGGATACTATTACCCAACAGAGCACTCGTCAAGACGATTCAAACGAGCCCAAACTCGATGGGGTTGCATGATTTCAATATTGAGTTCCTATGGCATGGAATCCAGACTTCATCATCCCACCCTGAACCTCGTCTCCCGTCAGAGTACTTGTCAAGACAATTCTAATAAGCCCAAACACGATGGGGTTGTATAGTTTCATTTATCATAGAGTTCCTGTGGCGTTCTTCCGGCTCCATTATCAGATCACCTCAATGACACTGTAATATTGCATTTCCTTCCATTTCTGACCTGTGTTCAAAGTTTCAAGTCTCTAGCTCATCGAGAATTTAGTATGAAATCGTTTGCAAAATTTGTGCTCAAACAAACAAAAGAGCAAGCAACCTAATAAAAACGCAGTAAAAAGTGTTAATTATAAATAACGAACTACCTAGGTATTTAAGTTTATATTAAACAGTTTAAAGTATTATGTATGTCTCCGGCCAACCATACGGTTTGGTCACCCTAATGAAGAAAAGGACACATACATCTACTTGACCTCTCTGTCGGCTCGTTTTGGGGCGAAGCACTCAATCCGGTTTATAGTACTATTTCCATGTTCACGACATATCTCAAGAGTATAAGTTGGCATCGTCATACAAAGGTGTCAAACGCAAATGAAAGTGCGAAATGTTGGACTGACGGCTTTGACTGTTGAAATGACACCAGGAAATGAAGTACAGGATCGAGGTGTACGTGTTAGTCGAATAGGTAAGAGGTATCCATAGCACACGTGAATGTTCGTATGTGTGTAAAAACCTGAGATTTAGCGAGTTGAAAAACTTAGAAATACTTCCAACCTCGCCTTTAACTGAATTTGTGTCACTGTATTTAGGAAGATAATTTAACATCATCATCATACACTCATTGCCAAGGATCGGTCCTGCGCTGCCCGCAACCAGCGGCTTCTCGCGACCAACCCAAATTGATCGTCAAGTCAGCCTTGTCGGCGCTTACCAACCTTTCCGCCCTTACGAATATATCTCATCTTTTAATAAAATTGATAAACTATTAACTAGTTGTCTGATATTGGGAGGGTGCGAAGGTATAATAATCGATCGCAGCGCTCATGGTGGCAAAAAGTAGAAATAATGAAGGCTCTGTAATCTGATTGAAAACGATATTTAATTTATTACTAGCGATACAGGAATAATTATATATGTTTATTATCACTTAGTAAAATTATTAAAGTAGCTTTATCCTCTTGTTTTACAAAATCTACAACTAAAAAAGAAGTAAACAAATCCTGATATAACCAAAATAAAACACTCATTTTGAATAGATCTTACTTGCCATATTTAATTTAAATGACCAAAAATGATTTCACAACACTTTGTCCACCCAAATCACAGTCATTTTGAAATTTACATTAATAACACAATATGTATAGTATTTTTTAATATTTTGTCACAAGCCGCCATTACATATCAAAACGTCAAAACGGTCAGGTCAGAGCCAACAAAGTTGCAACACGCTAGGTGGCGCTAAAAGCGTGCACGGAGCCAATACGACGTGTTACAAAAACCCCTTATGCCGAATATGATAGATGGGATCATCAAACTAAATCAAATCAAACATGTTTATAGTAAACAAACGATGTTAACCTTTAGGCTGCGTTCAAACGATAACACACGACTCGCCCTCAACCCAAACTCAACTCAAACTCACCTCAACCACAGCCCACCTTGAAATACATCGCTTACAATTTTGAGTCTTATGACACATTAATAAGCTCTTGTGTAATGTTCAGGTGAGTTTGAGGTGAGTTCGGCACCCTGATTATCTAAATAGAAACTATTTAGCGACCGGTTGCATTTGACATACATTGCTTCTTTTCTTTGGTGTGTTTTTTTTACCCCAAAAAGAAGTAGCAATGTATTACATTCATCTATCAAATGAGACCGGTCGCTAGGTGGTTTCTAATTAGATAATCAGCCTGCGGATTGAGTTTGAGTTGAGTTCGGGTCGTTTTTGGGTTGAGTTTGAGTTGAGTTCGGGTTGATGGTGAGGCGTGTGCAGTTGCATCGACAAAATATAACGGAGCTTAATGTGTTATAAAACTCAAAATAAGCGCTTTATTTCAAGGAGTGGGCTCCGGTTGAGTTGAGTTCGAGTTGAGTTTGAGTTGAGTTTGGGTTGAGGGCGAGTCGTGCGCTATCGTTTGAACGCAGCCTTACAGGCGCTTTTCTAACTTAACAACTTTTACTAAGGATTGGTCCCTTGTTGCATACATTTTGATATTCTCGTTATTTTTGTATGAAGCAGTTGATTTTTTTCCGCGTTTTCAGAGTTGGTCTCATAGTAAAAGTTGTTCCGTTTTTGATGGTCCTTAACTCCTTATCTTATTTGGCATTCGGGTTTTTTGGAACACGTTGTATTGTATATTTACATATATGTAGGTATTTATAATAATGAAAGATGAGCTATTTGTTTTGATATTCACATTTGATTCTGTGGTTGGGGACCGCGGTTTTCTCTTACGAGTTTCAGGGTTCGTTTAATTACAGACGATATTAATACGGGTCCTTAATATTTGTTTTAATGCTGAATAGAATCAAAAGCCTTTGAAAAGTTAGGTTTGACGTACTGTACGTATTACAGATAGGAATATATTATGAAGCTTGGTAAATAAGTTTTAGGAGAGGTCATTTGCTTATTCGTTTTGAAGTATTCGACCTTAAGGGTATTGACTCAGGGTAGAATTTCAGATGAAATTTGAGTGTATTCTTTCAAGTGGGATATTTGTAAATTGAGTTTGAAGAACTTGGTAAAATGAAAAGTTGATTAACATTTTTTTTTACAACCTGAAATAAAATTTAAACTTACTGCTTGGGTCTCACTATAGAGTACTCTCTCAGGGTATATACCTACTCAGGGCAATTGGGTGAATCATTTTTTTGTTGTTTTGTGGCATTTCCTAAAATATCAGAAATCAGAAATCAGAAATCAGAATATTTATTTGCACAATATTGTGTACATTACATTGAGATCGATGACAATGTTCCTAATAAAATTTCAACAATATTCTGCCTTAAATCTGTAGGCATGCAAATGTTAGTAAGTGTAAGTGTGTAAGCTATCTATAATGAATATTATTACTACTAAGTATTACTGATGTCAATTATAATTACAAAATTGTCAATAGAAATCTCATATTCAAAATTAAATGTCAGCTATGCAAAATTATCCTTAATACTATGTCAGATTGAGTAGAGATGTCATTTATTTTCCAAATATTCTTTGATCGAATAGAAACTGTGCTGTAGGAGCCAATTAAATAATTTATTCTTGAAAATATTTTTCTCTATTGGTTGATTAATAATGTCCAGCGGTAGCTTATTAAATATTTTGATAGCCATACAATATACATTCTTTCGAAATATAGCTAGATTGGATTTAGGTATTGCTAGTTTATTCTTTCTCGATGCTCGTAAATTATCGTTTTTTTCACTACATTTTAAAAAGTATTCGGGGTGCTTTTTAACCAACAAGCATAGTTCTAATATATATATACATGGTAGAGGTAATATTCTATGTTTTTGAAATAGGGGCTTACATGATTCTCTTTGTTTTATCTCGCATAAGGCACGAATGCACTTCTTTTGTGCTCTAAAAACTCTGTCTACATCTACACTGTTGCCCCATATTATTATGCCGTAACGCAGTAGAGAAGAGACGTATCCGTGGTACGCCTGTAAGGCTACTTGAAAAGACGTTATATTTTTGATTCTATTTAGTGCAAATACAAATTTATTTAGTTTAGTGCAGAGACCGTCTATATGTTTTTTCCAACTGCAATGTTTATCTAGATTTATACCTAAAAATACTGTGCTATCTACGATGTCAATTTTATTGTTATTATAGTGTATGTCAATGTTAAGTTTTTTCGCTTTATATGTATGGAATTGAATTGCCTTCGTTTTCGATATATTAATTTTAAGGTCATTTTTATTCATCCAATTAATTATGTCAAATAGAGTATCATTAATGTCATGTTCAAGTTCGTCAATATTTTTATTTTGAAATAGAAGTGTACAGTCATCTGCAAATAAGAAACAATTATTGGTAGTTATATCGGGAAGATCGTTTATGTACACTATAAAGAGTAAAGGTCCCAAGATACTGCCTTGAGGTACGCCGTTACTTATTAGGCGATATTTTGATCTGACATTTACTTTTGTTGGAATTTGACAACTTGGCGACTCGGACGGAAGCGTTCGCGTTGTTTCGGTACATTGTTGACGATTTGCCAAGTAACTAGCGAACCATTTGTGGGCGATTCCCCTTACACCATAGTCATGAAGTTTCAGTAACAGTATTTCGTGATTTACGTGGTCAAAAGCTTTTGACATGTCAAGAAATACTGCTACGGTTGGTACTTTTTCATTGATACCTTCTATAATTTTTTTTACTAAAGAAAAGCAGGCTAGTGCAGTTGATTTTCCTTCCTGAAAACCGTACTGTTGTTTGTTAATAATTTTGTGCTTGGTGATAAAAGAGTAGAGACGTATAGCCATCACTTTTTCAAATATTTTTGATATTACAGGTATAAGTGTGATGGGCCTGTAATTTCCCATATCACTATCGTCTCCCTTTTTAAATAGAGGCTTAACTACGGACAATTTAAGCTTATCTGGAAAAATGCCGCTCTCCATAGAAAGATTTATTATATGTGCCAAAGGCACGCATATTTTCGGCGCACACATTTTTAGAATATCAGTGCTTATTTCGTCATAACCTACTGATTTAGTGTTTTTCAAGCCCATAATGATTTTTTTGTACCTCAGTTTCAGATGTAGGGTACAAAAATATACTGTTATTTAATTTATTTTTATTTGTATTTGATAGCGTATTACCTGTGTTTTTAGCTATATCTATAAAATAATCATTAAATAATTCCGAAATGTCATTTATATTATTAATTATGTCATTTTTATGTTTAATAGATTTTATTTCATTTTTATTAAGATTTTTATTTATATTATTATTTATTATTTTCCAGGATGCCTTACATTTATTTTTTGCATTTAGTATGTATTTCGAATTATTAATCTTTTGTGCAGCGTTCATACATTTGTGTAGTAATTTAGTGTAGTTTTGATAATTTATTTTATTGTTTTCCCTATTCTTATTGTTTCCATATATATAGTTGTAGTAAAGTTTTCGTTTTTTTACACAGCTTTTTTTTGTTCCTTTTGTTACCCACTTTAGTTTCTTAAAATTATGCTTTTTTTTAATTCTTTTAATAGGGAAGCAAAGATAATAGAGAAGAGAAAAAATATCATGAAATTCGTTGTAGGCTTCATTTGCATCTGTATGCTCTACTACATTATTAAATGTCAAAGAGTTAATGTGTTCTAAGAACTGTTTTTTGTTTTCCATGCTTATGAACGTGAACCATTTTTATATGAAGTTAATCTGTAGTTGCAAACACTCTCAGCTAATTATCTTATAAGGAAATTTACAAGACATGAAAATTTTTACGTGGTTTTAAAGAAAAACATAGGTGACCCAGGAGACAACTCCTATTTTTCATATAAAAGCTGGGGACAACATTGTCCCCTGGGTCACCCATGTTTTTCTTTAAACTATTGATTATTTTTGTACAAAACTAAGTATGTTATATTGGCTATGAATCTAAATATCGTAAAATAGAGATTTTTTACAAAAGAATTATCTAGTTTTGTTTTAATTTATAAAAATTTACACATAAGTCGATTTTTTCCTGACATTAAAAAGTTGGTTCACCCAATTGGTGTTTTTAACCGCCTCTGTGGTCTTGTGGTTCGTCCACCCGTGTAAGACGCAGGGATCCCGGGTTCGATTCCCAGGGGGGTACAATTTGTACTCGGTTTGGTTGAAGGTAGAGCTTATTTCAAGTCCGCCTGTCTAGCTTACCAAAGTCTGACGCCATAACAACAATTAAAAAAAAAGGTTGTGTTTCGATAGTTAGAGGTAAAGATAGCCAGTTCCTCAGTGATGAGGATGCGGGTGTAATGCGCTTTCACCTTCGGTCTTATCGTCACATAATATCAGGTAGGTGAAAGCCAAGCACTATCCCATTGTGCATAAAAAAACATGGCTGAGAAATGTTATATATTTTTTATGTAATGCAAAATTACAACCCTAGCTAGACTAGACTCAATCATAGTAGTCTATTTGTATTCGATAATTGGGCAAAAGCAAAACACAATTTCGGTCAAGGGTTGCCATTAAGCACTTTATAATATTTTTTTAAGTGGTGGTTTCTACCATATACGGCTTTATAAGGCTACTAGCGACCGCCCGCGACTTCGTCTGCGTGGAAAGTTTTTTGTTATCCCTCGGAAACAATATTTTTTTCGGTATGGAAGGTACCCTGTCCTTCTTTGTACCCCTGGCAACGTCCATGTAAAATTTCCTGACGATTGGTTCAGTAGTGACGTGAAGGCGTAAAAAACAAACAAATCAAAAAATAGAAACGGACTTTCGCATTTATAATATTATTATTAGTAAGGTAGTAACATCTTGTATTTCAGTGCACTGATATGAAGTAAAAGAGACCAAATCATCAATTAAGTTGTGTAAACTTACATTAAGCACAAAATGAAGTGCTTGCAACTAAAGCATGCAGAATAATGGCAGAGTCGACATCGTTGCCAGTAAACAGAATTAGTGATGGTCTGCCTGCAATAAACATAGCCCTAAACCACAGTATAATGGGAGAAAGAAGGTTATAACAAAACTGAAGAGAGAAATGTTGATTATGAGTCTCACCTTTCGGATTTACTAATTACCTGTATTCTTCTCTTCTATGCTTTATGATATGATGATTGATGTTAAGTTACATCAATCATCATTTACTCTTTTAAATCTTAAACGAAAACGAACTAAAAAGTAAAAAATATTGTTTTAAAAGAAGCTATAGCTAAAGTGCCACTCGGGAAGATGTAAGGATTCTAATGATACCCCACACATCCAAATCTGTTCAGGAATTTAGAAGTTATCGTGGAATAAAGAAACTCACATACATATAAACATACATGAGCCCTGAAATAAATAAATAAAATACACTCCTTTTTTGAGCAGTTACTCAGTGAGCATCAGATGAAAAAAAATTGTGTCTTTTAGGCAGAAAAAAACCAGTGAAATATTTTTCAATTTCAACAAAATAATGTGCCGCAGAAAACGCTGGATATACTCGCTACATGCTACCCGCACCACCCCGCCGATTTCTATTATAAGACTTTACAAACTGACTGTCAGTTAACTGGGTCAAATATATTGTTTCTAATGGATTGGGACCCCTATCAAATGGGGAACGTGGACTATAATACTGAAGTTGAACTTATATACAGGGGGTCTTTTTGTTTGAGTTTCACAAGGTTCAATTCCGTAGTTCGTACATTGTTAATTTTTAGTTGAAAATTATAAGGTAAGTGTGAGTGAATGACGAAGTCTTATCATAATTATTATGCGAGAGATAAAGATAGAGAGATTTATTGACATTTACAGAGAGAAAAACATTTAAAATTATCACTGACCTGCATATATTTACACTGGACAGGCTTATGTCAAACTGTTTTTGTGCCTATTTGATTTCCGCCATTTTGGCGCTGTAGGACGTAGTGTGAGCATAGCGTGAGGGACATGGTACTAAAGTTTGAAGTTTGGAGAGACCATCACGGCAACCATTTTCATATTGTACGTCAAAATTAGTTCTTTAGACGCACGCTAGTGGCGTTTCACATAGGCACAAAAACTTAGCTGTCAAATCATACAGACAGCCAGTCCAGTTAAATAAAAAAAAATTTTTTCATGTCAGTGAAAATTATAGATTAAAACCTGAGAAGAAGAAAACATGACAAAATAAAATAACGTCTATCTGGACCATGTCTCAGACCCCAGCTTGTGTTTCTTATGTATTCTGTGACAAATCTTTGTTCTGTGGTGTTATACTACAACACGAGATGTCAATGCTCCTATTAAATAATATTATAGCAACTCTGGTATTCCGACTTTATATGGACTTTGCCGCTCCGTGGGTAGGCCCCCGATAAGGTGGACCGACGTGAGAGTGAAGGTCGCAGTGCACCGCTGGCTGCGGGCAGCGCGGACCGAGCGTCGTGGAAATCCTTGAGGGAAGGCCTATACCCAGCAGTGGGTGTCATGCCGCTGATATGATGATGATCGACTTTGTCTAATTGTACACGTAGAAAAAAATGGAAATATAAATCCGCATCATTTGACTTTTTACTGTTAATTACAAATTTTTTTAGCAGTCAAGTTTCTTAAAGAAGTTAGCTTTTCGTAGCTATTTTTCTAATTAGACACAAAGCCCTCGAGGCTAACCAAAAATGAAAAATGAAATGAGAAACGAAGTTTCAATTAATTATTTAAATAGATCGTCTCGAGAATTCTTTTAAGCCAAACTTTAGTAAGTTTGAGAAAATTTATAGGGTCATATTATTTTTCATTCGGTTATTTTACAGGGTTATAAATTGTAAAATACCAACAACTTCGCAGGAGTAGATTAATATCATAAACCACAACTACGATACGACGACTTTTCCGAAAAACGTAAAAAATCGACTTTTCATGAAATGTCTGTACAGCTAATCGAATTTGATTTTTTGTTAGTCGTTGAACAAACGTGGTTGTTTATGAAGTTAGTAGATAATCTACTTATGCAAGGTTGAAGGTGTTTACAAATAACCTAGTAGGTATAACTAGCCTCAATGACTGCTGCTCGCACACTATTTTTGGCAATTTTGGCACTCTGTGACTTTAAACTTTTGTCAATCTCATGAAATGTTTACTTTAGTTACCTATATTATGTTTATATAAATAGCCGACCTTCTTTTGTTCTCTTCTGATGCTGTTTCCCTTGCTTCCTTTTTTCTTTTAAATAAAGGTCTTTTAAATGAAGGCCTATCGGTCTTCTATAGATTGTACTTCGGCGAGTGTACTCAAGAGCTGCATGAGCTCATTCCACCTTCTCCTTTCTTCCATCGGAAATCCAGACGCACTGCAGGCTACCATCCGTTCTTGGTTGATATATCTCCTATGCGTACTAAACGCTACTCATCATCGTTTATAATGCGCACAGCCAAGGAATGGGATTCCCTGCCGGCGTCTGTGTTTCCGAGCGCATTCAACCTGTCTTTTTTCAAGGCCAGAGTGAATAGGCACCTTCTGGGCAAGCTCGCTCCATCGTAGACCCTGTCTATACTTTCGGGCTAGACTAGGGTCAAGAGCAAACCCATTATAATAAAAAAAAATGAACTCATATTGTTTGTTATTATGAATTAATGAATTTCAACTTTCATTATTATCAATAGTGCTTATTTTAATTATTACTGGATAATATAGGTAATTAAAGTTACCGTGACATAAATATCATATTTTTGCGCAGTATTTTATTAATAATAAAATAAGACACTCAATGTTAACTTTTAAGCAAGTTGGTAGGTAGGTAATTGAAAAATAGAAACATTTTCATTAGTTAGGTCCGGTGCATCATTAGCCCGTAGTCTAGTATTTTCAGACGGTATCATTACATTCCCTCGTAGTCACTGCTAGAAGTAGATAACAAAGCTGCTAAAAGTGGCCGTTTTTGACACATTTGCTATCTACTTCTACGAATGACTACGACGGAATGTAGTGATACCTTCTAAAAATACTAGACCATGCACTCTAAAAATTCCACATAGTTTTATTAAAATAATTTTATTTCAACAGCTTATTAAGTAAAAACCTTTGAGGGCGCCACTTTCAGTGGTATACACCTTAAGAAAAAAAATAGCTTTATTTTTTCTTCAATCGAGTTCCACTTGTTTTTGCAACAACAACAATTGCTTACAAATAGAAGCGTGTACATGTTTGGATTGGCGCGGCGAACTCATGTTTGTTGCCGATCCAGTCAAGTGTGGAACTAGCTTTATGTAATGATAACATTTCCCTGACATCTTCTAGGGGCCCTCCACAACTGTGGAGGCCGTGCCTTTTCTTATACACGTAGAGATTTGGCCGGAAGGTCGCGAGAGGCCCGAGCCTCTCCGTAGGAGCGTGCAGGCTGGGCCTGTGCATATGGGGGGCCTATAACTCGACTACGTTTGTTCGAATACTCGACTAAAAGAGTTACCTAGGTACTTAGTCTTTTATTATGGGTATTCTTTATTATGATGGTATGGCAATTTGATATTTAAACCTAACAACATGATAATAAGATTAACACATGAAGTAAACATAAGTTTTATGAAATTTTCGGTCACTTCTTAAAAGGGGAAATATCAAGAACCCGTGAAAGAGGAAATAAATCTTTAAAAACACGAATGTTTTAAGTGGAAAAGTAAAGAAAATAGTAGGTACATAATAATTTTAACCCTCGATGTAAAAAGAAGGGTGTTAAGCAGCGAACTAAAATCTATGGAACAACCATTGCGCTCGAAAAATGGCACCACACGAAAAATACAACAAAGTGGATGGAGCTAAAAATGCTGGCATTATGCAGCACAAAACGTCTGAGCACTGGTTGCTTATTAGTGACCATAATTTGTTTACTCATAGATATTTTCTATACTTAAACGAAAAAATATGATAAGTTATTTCTGCATATTTTTACTAGCTTTTTTGCGTTTTTACACCATTTGTCTACACAGTACATCATTTCTAATAAACTTTCTATTTCTCTCTTAGAGATAAGTCTCTACCTCTACAATACAAACTTCAATTATTGTAAAGGCCCGACTAAAGCGGGTTGTACTTTTTCGGCCCCCGTGGTGCCATTTTTAAAGCAGTTATCAATATTTGTTTGCAATTACACTTCCATAGATTTTAGTTAGCTGATGTTAAGTATAAGTTTGACGTGTGTGTATAATGTAAGTTAACCTTCTTGTGTAGCCACTGACATGAAACATTTTTTTTTCTTATTAACTGGACTGGCTGTCTGTATGATTTGACAGCAAAGTTCTTGTACCTATTTGAAACGTCACTAGCGTTAGTCTAAAGAACTAATTTTGACGTGTACAATGAAAATGGTTGCCGTGATGGTCTCTCCAGACTTCAGACTTCAGTACCATGTCCCTCACGCTATGCTCACGCTACGTCCTACAGCGCCAAAATGGCGGAAATCAAATAGGCACAAGAGCAGTTTGACAGCAGCTAGTCCAGTGTAAAAATATAGAGGTCAATATGTGTAGCCGTCCCATGTTTAGTAACAGTTATAAACGGTAACAAAACGACTTTTCATTCGAATGAAGAATCGTCCCACTTCGATTTGAGAGTCAAAACAAAATAGGATCTGTCCATCAAACGAACCACTAACTTCTTTTGTTTCATCCGTGAATGGCAACAGGAATAGACGAAGGCAATTTTTGTAAAGCTAATTGTTCGACGTAAGCGATTCCCAACCTTATATTCAATCAAATTAAGCCGATGTTCACCGAAAAATATCTTTGCCGCGGTCCCAAACGAAATCATTGGATTGAACATTACTATAACGGAGGGTCCCGTATTTGATTGCTTTACTGTAATCTGTATAAGGGACCGTATTAATAATATATTGAGGTGTTTTGTCGTGGATTGGATGGTAGATAATATATTATAGAATAAATACTACATACATATAGAATGGATATTTATCCTTCCTTAATGTGTCGATTCAAACTCGATCCGGAAAGAAGGTTTCTTCTTTGATTACGTTCATTCGTAGACAGAATTGAGTATATTATAAATAATTACTTATAATAACAGTTGTAGCTAATAGCTAGTAGGCATAGTTAGCGCATTTGTATTGATAAATGGCGCCATTAAACCCTGAAATATAACATTTACGCGAAAAAAACACCAACCCATATCAAAAATAATAACCCTGAAACGAAAACCTATAATAGAGCTCCTTAACCCTTAACAATAAATCCAAAATTCCAATTTAACGCAACAAACAATGTATTTTCACGAATTTTTCCGGGTCCGGGATAATCCGCACACACGCGTGTCGGACACGGCCGAAAAAACAAAAATGGCCGCCAAACGGCGTTAAACGTTTATTTAGGTGGGTTACACATTTTTGTCGTATTATTGTTTCCAACGTAAATAAGGTAGTTTGCCTTTTCAGACCTCATTTGTTAATATAAATAGTGTGTTTTTAGCAAGCAACACGTTAAACAACTTATTAAGTAACTCAAAGACATTTTCCAGGTTTAATAATTTATTGATGCTTTCGCAACCTATAATACAATATGTAATTTTAATCTATACTCGAGGCATCGACTTTAGCGAAGCTTATTAATTTACAGTAATAATTTCTTGGTAATTTTAATAGCGTGAATTTTAATATATGGGGGTAAATAAATTATGATATACGGAAATCAGAAAGATTTTTTTTCAAAAGTTCATCTTTTAAAACCAATAATCTTTAATAATTATATTTTCAACACACTTGCTCGTAAAGTGAGTCCTAATACATCGCTATTAGGGCCATAAACCGAGCTATAACAAACGCGTGCAATAATATATGATACACTAGGTTGTTATAGAATTATCCCTACAAAGTTAAATTAGTACCTTACTGCAAGCTCTATGCGAGTAAACAAAGCATTCCCAATTTAACCGGGTAATACAGTTATTTTTTTAGTAACAACAAAGAGGTTTTATGCCGTTGAAAATTCGTATTCATTTTTGAAGTAAATAAATGTGTAAGTCCTTAATTAAGTCAAACAAATATTTATTATTATCAAATTATTCATAATTCACAATATTGTGTTATAGAATATTAAAATATTTGCATTTTATCACCTAAAATTATAATTTTGAAGTAGGCTGTATGCTCACTCACCCCTATGTTCGCAAAATATTCTTGCATTGGGCATGTGAAACAAGCAAAAAAAAACCTACGCGCCTTTTCCCATCATTGTTATATTTTGTTTTTGTCGTATTTGTTGCTGTGTGGTAAATTACTTTGTATTTTCCTCGCAAATGTGTTGAAAAACGTCGTATGAAACTCAGCTGAGTTACGCCCTCGCCTGCGGCTCGGGCTGCAACCCACAGCCTTGTGTGCAATGTGCAACCTAAGCTAACTTGTCTCATAATGTACTATTTCAACACACTTGCTCGTAAAGTGAGCCCTAATACTTTTAGGGCCATAAACCGAGCTATAAAAAACACCGTGCAATCCTACTAATAATTATAAATGTGAAAGTTTGTGGGGATGGAAGTTTGTTCCTCAATCACGCAAAAACGACTGAACAGATTTGAATGAAATTTGTTACAAATATACTTTATAGCTTGGATTAAAACATAGGATACTTTTTATCCAGGTTCCCTAGAGATTTTCTGAATAACCACGCGGACGAAGTCGCGGGTGGAAGCTAGTAATATATAAAACACTAGTACGTTATGGAATTATCCCTACAAAGTTAAATTAGTACCTTACTGCAAGTTCTATGCGAGTAAACAGAGCATTTCCAACTTAACCGGGTAATAGAGTTATTTTTTTTTAGTAACAACAAAGAGGATTTATGCCGCTGAAAATTAATATACTTTTTGGAATAAATATATATGTAAGTGCTTAATTAAGTCAAACAAATATTTATTATTATCAAATTATTCATAATTCACTATGTATATTGTTATATAATATTAAAATATTTGCATTTTATCACCTAAAATTGTAATTTAGAAGTAGGCTGTATGCTCAGCTCACTCACCCCTTCGCAAAATATTCTTGCATTGGGCGTGTAAAAAAAATCTGCGCGCTTTTTCCCATAAATTTCATATTATTTTGTCGTATTTGTTGCTGTGTGGTAAATTACTTTGTTATTTCCTCGCAAATGTGTTGAAAAACATCGTATGAAACTCGTGAGCTCTTGCTTATTGCACACGGCTGAGTTACACCCTCGTCTACGGCTCGGGCCGGGCTCGGCAACCCACAGCCTCGTGTGCAATGAGCAACCTAAGCTAACTTGTCTCATAATGTACTATTACTGAATTAAAAAAAAAGTTAAGTCTTTGTCTGAAACGGTAGGTATTATATAAAGGACGTATCCAAAGTATCATTAAAATTAAAAGCTAAACAGCAATTATGACTGTGTGCCAAAACTTCTGAAGTAACCACGACTTTTGTTATGTTTACTCACCAACAACCTTTATATACAAAACTATTTCTTTTTGTATCATATTAATACAAAACTATTATAATTAAATTCAGACTTGTATACCTCTTAGTCCCAACAAAACCTTCTTAGAATAGAAAATTCCCGACATGAAGAGACAGTGAGTAGAGGTAACTTCATCAATAATATTACATTTAGCTACCTACTTAGAGCTCGGAAGGCAACTCAATTTGCCAATTACTAGAGGACAGGGGGCAGGGACTAACAAGGTTAGACAAGTCGCGGAGCGACTGTCAACCGCGTTGTCTTAGGTCTCACTAATTTATTCTGTAGTGGCATATAGAATTGAAAATGTAATATTGTTTCTACTATTATCATTTTATGCAGGGGTGTTAAGGAGCTCCGTAACCGTAACTGAAACTATCGGATATCCGAAATAAAATTATATCTGTAACCGCAAACGAATCCGATAGTTTCGGATAAGGGCGGAGTTTAAATAAACCATGTTCTGACAGGTTTTTTTTTTGCCTTGCCGAGCCGACTTGGGAGGCTACTCACTCACATACTAAAAATCTCACACACTTTTGAGTTGCCACCAAACCCGATTTGTAATGGTTGTTTCACTCAGTTTTATGAGAATTGTCTTCTCGTATATTTCTGATGTGGTTAAATCACACTGATCAATAAAAATTAAATATAAACAGAATTAAATATTAATTTGAATGACGATGAAGTCGAGTTTATTGAAAGTACAAAATTTCTAGGTAAGTACAAAATCACTAGATTCTCGACTTCAATGGGATCCACATATCGAAGCCTTGTCAAGTAGACTTAGTTCAGCAGCATTCGCTGTTAAGAAAATAAGGCTTTTAACTGATATTGAAACGGCAAGGTTAGTATATTTTAGTTATTTTCATAGTGTAATGTCTTATGGACTGCTATTGTGGGGCTCAGCTGCCAGTATTAAAAATATTTTTGTACTCCAAAAAAGAGCTGTTCGCGGCATATACAATATTCGGCGGAGAGATACCTTGACAGAACTGTTTAAAGAAATAAATATTTTAACTTTGGCAGGCCAATACATATATGAAAATTTAGTTTATGTAAGAAAACACTATGATTCATTTGCTAAGAACAGCAATAATCACCAGTTTAATACAAGAAATAAAGATAAACTTGCCGTTCCAAGATTTAGGCTTGCAAAAACTAGAGGTTCATTTATGGGGAAAGGCATAGCCTTTATTAATAAAGTTCCACAACAAGTAATTGATCTTCCTTTGCATGAATTTAAAAACCATGTTAAAAAAACGCTCATGGGTAAAGGTTATTATAAAGTAGACGATTATCTTAAAGATCAAAATGCGTGGAAATGATGTAACACATAACTACTATAAGTACTTTGTTGCCAATATAATAAGTCTATGTTTGTTGCCAATAATCCTGTCACCCTGTTGTAATTATCTGGTAACGATATATTTAAGTTTGTAAATATCGTTACTTATTGCTATTAAAACTGATAAGTTTCTTGCGCCCGTTCTTCTTGTCAGTTAAAAAAGTCTTGAACGGGTGGTAGGAAAATATAGACGATTCAAAAGTACTTAATAATTAAGTTTTTTTTGAATAAAGCTATTTTTGACTTGACTTGACTTGAAAATAATCAGATTTATGTGATTGTTTTATTTGATAATTGTTTTTAATAATCATGTTAGACATTGCGACACCAACGACACACTAGTTTACTTTTACAATTTCTTAAAAATCTAATATTCGTAACCGAAACTATCCGAAATAAATTATTATCCGTAACAGTATCCGAAACCGGAATAATATAATTTATTATCCGTATCCGTATCCGAAATTTCATATTCATATCCAGGTCACTCCTGTTTTTATGTAATTACATCAAATTTTTAGCTCAAAGAAGAGCTGGTGGAGCATGGAAGTATCATCCATTCCACCACCATCATCAGCAGCCATTTAAATTATAATTTATTAATTTGAATAAAATATGTAGAAGTTCACTCTGGTTTCGCTTATGGATACAAGGAATTAGTTCGGACTTATTCCGATGTCGACTGGCCGTCTTTTTATGAGAATAGCACCTTTTTGTTCGCTTTATAAGTTTCAGTTTTTCCTTGTTTTGATTTAAGAGGCTATCACGCTTAATTATTTTTCAAGTACTTTTCTCCATTACAAGAGCAAGAACGAAGTCTTCTTCTTTAATCTCAAGTCGCTAATCGCTATGCATTTGCTTGGGATTCGAATTCATTTAAATCACCTTTCGATAATATCATATCAATATTTTCTACGTACAGTAATTCGTTTATGGATATTAATTCGCTTATTATTTTTCAATCCAAAATCCATCTAACAACGTCATGAACAAGCTTTCAATTATAACTAAAATATCAAAAAGATCTTAAGCGGTTAAATAAACCGCTTATTCGGCGTAGAAGGCATTCAAATTAATCGCCTTCCACGACACTTCTAATTGTGTATGATTGATTACACTAAAATCACACTATTATATCAGAATCAGGTATAATATTAAACTCAAAGCAAGAAATTTGATACCATTAAAAAAGATTTGTTTGTTCGCAAACTTTTGAAATAGAAACTCAACTCTGTTGAAGATCTAATTTCGCCACCAAGGTTGTACAAAAAAACAAATTTCCCCTTTCCAAACTAATCAAGGCGCAGTTTAAATTATAACAATCACGTTCACCGCCCGGTGAATCGTACAAAATTGGATTTCGTTCGACGCGACAATCAGTGCCTATTCACCATCTCCATTGTTTTAGGTAACAAAGGGAGGCTCCGAGTCAATTTGTTTGTGTGGTGAAACATTATAAACATCATTACGGTGTTCAGGAGCTCTGTAATGTTCGCGAAGCAAACACGCGCAACGCGAAATGAGTAATTGGAACGGTATTGTGTTTCGTTTTGTAAGTTGCTAACAAACAATTGAATGGAAGCCTTTAATTGATACGGTCAAGGACGTCGTTTTAGACGGGATTGTCAGGAAGCCAATATGTTTTTGACATGGTATAAATCACTTTATTGGAGACTACTGTCCAAATCATCATCGGGTCCTTACCCGTAGATGCCAATACCGATTGGGGTAGATCTATGCCTAACCGGTTGGAGAGTTCCCATAAATGACCAACACCACGCTTGGTGGGTAGGTTAGCGGTCGGTAGTCGCAGGAATTATGAGTTTCCATCGACAATAAGACAACCGCGACTTTCCTGTCAGCAACCGATCGTCCAGACAGAATTTGATTTCATACCAAAAAGACCAAATTAGGAAAAAATCTTCAAGCCCCGGTAAATGAGACACAATAGATTTTCCATTGTCGGGCCGCTCGGGCGTCAATAAAATTTATTTACTTCAAGTCAACGGTTTCGTTGCAGAAGCGCTTTTTAATAAAAGTTTCCACTGACACGTAAATAAAATAACATACAATTTTAAAAGAACGTCTATCATCTCAATTAAGGTAAACTTCATTCAAACATGGTTGATTCGAAGATTGGTAATGATATGCCGACAATGTCAACACTTAGTACCAAGTCAGTTACTGCAATCACTTCAATAAATGAAAGTCTCATGAAACACGACTATTTGATGCCGTTTCAATCCGGTAAGAGATTCCTCTAAACATCGATCAGCATGAATATTTCATGGGGACGATAGTTACCCCACATTACGTTGCCGATCGTACTCAACGCGCCGATCCATACCGTTCAAACGTTGCTAGATTGGAATACGTCTCTTTTGCATACTGTACAAGTGTGGAGATACTATTGGCTCCGTGCACGCTTTTAGCGCCACCTGGCGTGTTGCAACTTTGTTGGCTCTGACCTGACCGTTTTGACGTTTTATATGTAATGGCGGCATTGTGACAAAATGTTAAAAAATACTATACATATTGTGTTATTAATGTAAATTTCAAAATTACTGTGATTTAAGTGGACAAAGTGTTGTGAAATCATTTTTGGTCATTTAAATTAAATATGGCAAGTAAGATCTATTCAAAAAGAGTGTTTTATTTTGGTTATATCAGGGTTTGTTTCATTATTTTTAGTTGTAGATTTTGTAAAAGAAGAGGATAAAGCTACTTTAATAATTTTACTATGTGATAATAAACATATATAATTATTCCTGTATCGCTAATAATAAATTAAATATCGTTTTCAAACAGATTACAGAGCCTTCATTATTTCTACTTTTTGCCACCATGAGCGCTGCGATCGATTATTATACCTTCGCACTCTCCCAATACCAGCGATGTCGATTAGCTCGTGATTGTGATCAAAAAGCTCATCTGATTGGTAAACTATTTTGTCTGTCAATCGTGTTGTCTGTCAAAGTTTCGCTTGTCCAATCCATACTTCTTTTATTTTAAAAGCAAAACGATGGCAAAGATATTTTGTAAATGTAACTTCTTAAATGGCATTAACGAAATCGAGTTCACTTTAAGATCGAAAAAAAGTCAAAAATCTGTTATTTTGGTACATTTAAAACGGTTTCCACTGTACCGTTTTGAAGTTTACTTGATACCGGTTCGATATCAGATTCTCGATCGCGTTCGGGAGTAACCCCCCTTAGGTTAAAAAATATAAAGCACTCTTCAGCTTATAACTCAAACCACCGATCTGTGTAGTCACGATGCACCACTAAATCGGCGTGCATTTGTCCCTGTAACGCCGCTATTTATTTTAGAAAGAACGCCACTTGCCCTGATCGGATCCGAGATGTCCGTTTGAGTGCCGAGTTTAAGTTTCAAACTTTAAATTGTCAGCCCCAAGACTACTTGCAGGTATTCGACTCTGAAAATAAGGAGTTTCGCACAAAGTTTATGCGGTGCTTTCAGGTACAAATTTAGAGACGGTTTTAGAAATTCTGGAATTAAAAATTTTGCTTTGCTTAATAGTTAATAGACACACAATACTATCTTTTAGAAGGTTATGAGCTGAACTATCCAGACCCAGAACTATAATATTCTAGGTATCGTTCAGTGCACCTAAGTAGCTACCTAATTCAAAGTTTTTTTTTTATATTAAGGGGATTGTACTGATTAATCGCAATTCATCAGCGTACTTACAAAATTAATAATAATAGTACTATAAATCGGAATAAAAAACAGACTCATAATTACTGCATAATTTTCTAGTTATTCAGATGATCCAAGCAATATACCTGTAAATAAAAAAGGTGTCTTGCGTAGGAACTCAGTAAAAAAAAATCTGCACCTGGATATCAAAATTATTTAATTGTGGAAATCTTTAATACTTAGAATAATAAACAACCTGTAAATGTATAAAAAACACATATTGTGTACTTTTGGAAAATATATTTCCTGAAGTTGATTTAACTTTAAATACTTACATGTATACGTATTTAGTATATTTTCAATTTAACCGCTTACCATAAAGTATACAATTGGTTAATATCTACTTAACACAAATCATGATGACTGATATGAAGATGGATCAGCTTTAGGATCATATTCATTATCATCATCATCATCATCATATCAGCCGCACGCCCTACTGATGGGCATAGGCCTCCCCCAAGGATCTCTACAACGATCGGTCCTGCGCTGCCCGCATCCAGCAGCATCCCGCGACCTTCACCCTCACGTGGGTCCATCTCGTCGGGGGCCTACCCACGGAGCGTCGTCCGGTGCGCGGTCGCCATTCCAAAAAAGGTGAAAATATAGGTAAAAATGTAGGCAGTCCCCTATGTAGAGGATGCCTG
Source organism: Agriphila geniculea (assembly GCA_943789525.1). Lineage (NCBI taxonomy): Eukaryota > Metazoa > Arthropoda > Insecta > Lepidoptera > Crambidae > Agriphila > Agriphila geniculea. Next base: position 2,237,782 of record OX038880.1, read on the forward strand.
GATGCAGAGGAAACAGCCGCCCACGTGATCCTGGAGTGCGTGGGTTTGGCCACACACCGGGCAGAAATCCTCAAAGTCGTGAGGTCGCTCCTAGAAGCCTGTGAACGCCCCAGGAAGCTTCTGCGCTTCTGGAAGGAGCTGGGATGGCTTGACTAGCCACACCATGCTGTGTTCACGCATAACGGATCAAATGGGAGTTCTAAATGCAGAGAAAAGAGCCCATTACCAATACCAATACCAAAAAGGTGAAAATATTAAGCAAACCTTGATTTGCTCAATATTTTCACCCTCATACTTATTACGAAGAATCTAATGAAAGTTATACTTTTGGCGGGCTCTCGAGAACTTCCTAGTAAGCCTCTCGAAAAGAAAGGAGGTGAAGTTTGGAATAAGTTAAAAGTAAACTCAAACAAATCGTCCCGCCCTCGTTCTGAAGTCGTCAGGTCTACCAGTGGCCAATTTGAGAGCAAACTTATGTTACTTGGTGGAAGGAACAAAGTCGATTTTGCCGACGAGGCTAATTTTCATCTCTTTACCTTCATTTGCAGCTTTCGAATATAATTCAATATTCTACGGCAACTAACTGGAGTATTTTAAACGGAAGACGAATTTACGAACCTTTGGATCTTGATGGATGCTTATAAAATACTTAGTTTGAATATTATTTTCTCCGCAGATGTATTATTATAATGTCGGGAGCAGGTGGTAGATTAAAAACATGCTTATGGCCTGATGTCTTGGATGAATCTTGATGTCCATTTAATTTGTGTTAAAATACAATTATAATTCAAGTAAATCAAAAATGCTAACTTGCTAATCTTACGCTTTTGCTCGCTGACTAATAGTCGTATCGCGAAATGGTCACTGTGAGATATAGACTAAACGCATATTTGAAATGACGTTAAGGCATAACGCGACTTAGGCACACTGCGTTATAGGTAGTCAGCGAGCAAAGGATCTTACGTAGGTACCTAATACGTCATTTGCGATGTCACATAATCATGGTTTTTGTAACTCTTTGTGTACTGCAAGTTTTAAAATAAATTTATTATTTATTTAAAGCAGTATTAAGAAAAAACTAATAATACAATAAAACTTTCTAGGCACTAAGGAAAGGATCAGAATGAAAGTTGCCATTTTTACTAAGCATAGCCATTCTATAAAATGCCGGTACCAAATCATGACTTTATCCTTTCTGAAAATTATGAGTTTACGAAAGACTGGTTACGTTATTTCTTTAGTAAGGTCAGAAAATGATTTATAAATCCGAAAGCGGATTTGAGGTATCCAAGGTTTTTAAGGTTTTTATTATCACAATCCTTCTTTGAATTACGAAATCAAATCACACCCTTAGATTAAGACCACATATTTTTAAGTTATTCGACAAAAAAATCAAGCCGCAATTTCATAAGTTCATTAGATTTATGCGCATTTTTCGACGTCTCTGACAAGCCAACACAAAAAACATATTTGTTGTTATAGCCGCAACAGAAATACCTCATTGTGAAAATTTATGTGCTATCACGGTTCATGAGATAGAGCCTGGTGACAGACAGACAGACAGACGGACAGGGAGTCTTAGTAATAGGGTCCAGTGCTTACCCTTTGGTTACGGAACCCTAAAAAATTGAGAATTCAATTCGTGTAAATGCAATAAAACGCGTCAGAAAAGCGTAAAAGTGTTTCAATTCCAATGAATGAGGCGGGGAAATCTAAAAAGACAATCTTCATACCTTTTATGCCTACTTCAACAATAAATCTAAGCTTATACTCCGGGCAAGGAAAAGTACTTTGTTCGAAAAAATCACAATAAATCCTACAGAGGTGATTTTTGGAAAAATGATTAAAATAAGTTTGTCAATGATAAATTTCAAGTTTTCCCCAAAATATCTGGGGTGCTTTTTTTACAACGGTGGTTTAAATATTGTTTTTGTCTTAAAACATCGAGAATAAATCGTACACAAAGGGAATTTCCTTTATGAATTTCTTAAAACCATTAGAAATGAAACCTCAAAAATCACCACTTACATTTCAGAGGAATTTGCAAAAAAGGCTAATAAATAAAAAAAAATCATAACTCAGAAACAAATATTAAAAAATCAGTGATTTTGCAGTATAAAGTTTCTTATAATTAACTATACTAAAAACAAAATTTTCACTCGGGTGACTAATATAGTTTTTTTTTAATGCGTTTTATTCATTTTTAAATATGAAGCATAAATTCTACAGTCGTAAAAGTTCAATAATATATAGTGTAATAATTAATAACATCTTAAAATTAAGTAATCCCTCAATTCTAAGTAGAGGATTTCTCTAAATTTACGAAAATATCAGCAAGACGGAGCGTAATATAGAGTGGTGAGCGAGCACGAATGGCAGGCACTCTGTACCTACGAGCGACGATGACGCGACGGCGCGCGGCGTGTCATGAGTCTCCGGGCAATGAAAAATACTTTGTTCGAGAAAATCACATTATATCCTACAGAGGTGATTTTTGAAAACTTGATTAAAATAAACTTGTCAATGATAAATTTCAAGTTTTCCCCAAAATATCTAGGTTGTTTTTTTTTACAAAGGCGGTTTAAAGACTGTTTTTATTTTATAACATCGAGATTAAATCGTACATGAAGGGAATTTTCTAATGAATTTCTTAAAACCATTAGAAACTAAACCTTACAAAATCACCACTTACATTTCAGAGGATTTTTTCATAAAGGCCAATAAAAAATAAAATATCCTAACTCAGAAACAAATATTATTAAATAAGTGATTTTGTAGCATAAGATTCCCTATAATTACTACAATAATAGCAAAAGTTTTCACTCAAGTGACTATTATAGTTTTTTTTAATGCGTTTTATTAATTTTTATATAGGAAGCATTAATTCTACAGTCGTAAAAGTTAAATATTAAATAAGTATTTACTTTTAAAAATTAAGTAAACCCCCAATTATTCCCAAAGGATTTCTAGAAATGTACGAAAATAAATATCAACGCGGTAGTGCACGGAAGGACGGACTCGCGTAAGGTAGGTAATCGGCGCGCGGCGGTGGGTGGCGCACAGTGACGCGAGCCGGTACAAAAGGTTATGAATATTACGATTATTTCGGTAACTTTTCAACATTTGTATAAGTGATCAAAAAATTGTTTCGATGATCTATCGGAACAAAATCAGGGTTACTCAAAGTGGCACCATTTTCGCGACAAGATATAATTACCTATAGTAAATAAACAAAAAAAAAAAAAGGTTTATTTACGTTGAGTTTGGTCAACGAAAGATGAGACTCGATTGGAAATGGAACTAATTTTGCGCCTTATTTTAAGGTCAATTTCCAATGACTTAACCTCTAAACGTTAATTAAACAGGGAAAGTGGCGCCACCATTTCAATCTCATCTTTCGTCGACGTAATCTATAGGAAAAAAAAAACGAATTTTCGAAATTATTTTTAGATGAAAAAACCCATCAAGTGCAACACGGACTTCTCGGACTCGACGCGAGTACTGAGTAGGGTGACTTGCCCAATACCTGGCCCCTATTTTACATACAGGACAATTGTAAATTACAATGACAATTTTATGTTCGTTGTGGTATCTGTGCGTTATGTAGTTTGGTCAGTATATTTTCTAAATTCAAATTAGCTGACGCCATGGACAGCAAATTGTCATTGTCACTTACAATTGTCACGTCTGTGAAATAGGGACCTGGCCTTTTAAGGAAGTAATTGACCATGACAACGAAGTGATCCTAAGATAAGAGTAGGTATCTGTTTTTCCTTTTGAGGTACCCTAAAAACAAGTAATTGAGGTAAGCCGTTGTTAGGGCAGTAGGGGTAAGGGTAAGACAAGGTACCTAACAAAGTAATTTAAAAACCTTTTATTGAAATTACCTCACATTAGTTATGTAATTTAAGATAAACTAGTGGCTAAGTGAGCTGTAGTGTAGACCTTGCATTGAAAAGTAAATTGTTAAAAAAATATAGATCTCGCCCTCTCGCCACGAGGTTTTCAAGCATATAGTGGGGTTCATGCTGTTTGGTATATTAAGTATTTGGTATATTCGCAGCTAGATGGCGCTTCTAATTTTGTATTTTCGAAATGTGTAAATTATTTATTTTTTTAGGTTCAGTTTTTCGAACTGTATCCAATATTTCAAAAAACTGGCCTGACAAAAAGCCTATATAATTTTCAAACCTGCTCACAAAATTTCACGAGAATCGGTTGAGAAATGAGATCTGTAGAGGAGAACAAACCGCGCCGAAAAACAGGGCAGAAATACGTTTTTTTTTACATATCTCGGCCATTTTTAAGAAATCAAAAACTAGCTTGACGATAAAATTATATATATTTTTTAAATCTGGTTACAAAATTTCACGAGAATCGGTTGTGAAATGCGACTTGTAGAGGAGACGTTCGAGAAAATCCTTAGGGAACCTTTAACCAGGATGAAAGTATTCTATGTTTTAACGTCCTGCTTCGCTACGCAGTACGCTTGGTGTAGACGAACCGCGCAAGGCAGGGCGTTTGCCGCTTGCGTTGTGGCAGGCCTCGCGCTCGACATCGCACTCACTCTCACCCGAGGCCTGCCATGCGTGAGGTACGTTCACACCAAGCGCGCTGCCTAGCGAGGCAGGACGTTAAAACATAGAATACTTTTATCCTGGTTAAAGGTTCCCGAAGGATTTTCTCGAATGTCCTTGCGAACGAAGTCACGGGCGGAAGCTAGTAGAAAATCAAAACAAATCAAAAATGTTTATTTTGTTCACAAAACATTGGTTTTCAAAACAGCAGGTTGGGACTGCCTAGTGAGTATTACAATACTTGTGACAGACAGCCCCGCTCCATCGTAACACTTACATACTATGTATGAATATGAACAACTAATTAGTTAAGTTATATAAATATAATCAAAATTATTTTTTAAATTATATATGTTAGTGTGTGTGTTTAAAAATAATATAATAGAAAGCGGGCTTTGATTTTACTGCATGCATGTGCATTTTGTTTCTGAGAAATTACAATAGACCCAAAACTCCACACGTTTTTGTTTACTCTTAGCCATTGACCATTATTCTGTGCCAGATGTGGATACACCAGCTGGTCGGTTTTTCTAACAGTATAATTCCCGAAGATATTATTACAACAAAAATTCATCGTAAATTTTAAATTAGTTCAACTTTTGATTCAGTGAACCAATTGCGATGAAATAAAGATTTCATTATTTTGCAAGATACACCATATATTTGTATGTAAACATTATTTAGTATTAAGTTAGCGCTTTTTACATTTTTAGCGCACCAACATACAGACAAACACACAAAAATTAAAAAAATGTTATAAATGGGTGCTACTGGTAATTATTAAACACTCCAATCACTTTTTTTCAAAATATTTCCTTTGTACAGACTCAACTTTTCTACAGATTTATTATATGTATAGATTAAGAATTGTAAAAATGGCAGTAAGCAGTCATATGGTTTGCACTCAGTAACGATCTGACCAGTGACCTACGTTGTTGTGCCACGCACTGTACCATTTTGGTGTCAAATTCTAGTTACGAGCAAGTTCTGGGAAATACATTTTTAAATACTTTTACTATTTAAATACTTACTGATTTCTCAATCCATTGGCATTTATGTGATAAAACCTTAACCAAAGAATGATTTGAAGTGATATTTTTTCATATATATATATTAGTTAATTAATAAAAGCTTGTTCAAAATCAGGATTCAAAAAACCGGCCAAGTGCGAGTCGGACTCGCGCACGAAGGTTTCCGTACCAGAAAACAGCAAAAACACGTTTGTTGTATAGGAGCCCCCCTTAAATATTTATTTTATTCTGTTTTCAGTATTTGTTGTTAAAGCGGCAACAGAAATACATCATTTGTGAACATTTCAATTGTCTACCTGTTGTCGTTATTAATATCGAGCAGAAAACGGCAAGAAACTCACGTTTGTTGTATGGGAGCCCCCCTCAAATATTTATTTATTCTGTTTTTAGTATTTATTGTTATAGCGGCAACAGAAATACATCATCTGTGAAAATTTCAATTGTCTAGCTATCACGGTTCATGAGATACAGCCTGATGACAGACAAACAGACAGACAGACGGACAGCGGAGTCTTAGTAATAGGGTCCCGTTTTTAACCTTTGGGTACGGAACCCTAAAAACTAGTCAAAAATCTAAATTCGGCCGTTTTTGAAAGTGTGGCTAAAAATAGAATAAATATGATCTTATATTCGGACAACGGTCAAACTTAATAAAAGTCTTATATAATTATTTTTATGATTAATAATAATTATTATTAAAATTATTGAAAATACAAATAATAATACTAATAATATAAAATGATTTAAATTTAACTCAGATCTCATATAGGGTAGGTGCACCAGTGAATGAACCCTTAAGGCGATTTGAAACTTTAAAAATTACGATTACCTATTTCTGGATGACTTTGCTATAATAATGGCACTACATACTATTCAGAATTTATTAATGTTCAATATAATATCTTCAGTATTTCTGAAATGCTTATAGTTATTTAGATAATCCGAATTTTACACAAAAGTACCCAACCCAAATCACCAGTGAATGAACGGCAAAATCCAGTTAACGAATGTTTGAAATCCGATAAATGAACTACTAGTTTCATAAGGTGGATGTAAACAGAAATTGTTAATTTATGTCTGTACTCGATATTTTATAGCATAACAAACTGGTAAAACATATAAAATTTCAAAAGAAATCTAAATTCTAAATGGCGCACGATACCCAACCCACTGGCATATGCCTCTCTTGAGGCTTGCCTATTTTCCTTTCTGGAATCCTCCGGATGCTCCTGGGGCTCTGTATGACCTGTATCCTCACTTCATGTCTCTGTTTCATGAGTTGAAGAGTCAGGTCGAAGAGTTTATTTAACTTAGGACAGCCAATATTAAAAAAATTAGACCTAAGTATTTACCACCATATTGCTTTATAGTTCACATCAGCTATGTTATTCTAATTGTTTTAGAAGTGGTCTTAAATATAAAACAAAAAAATAATTAATGTAACAATTAAGAAATGTATAGTTCATTTACTAGTTTTTTAATAATCAGTAAATGAACTAGGCATTTACTATAGAAGAATCTTAAAATTTTAAAAACTAATGAATGAAAACCCTAGTTCAAAGACTGGTCCAAAGATTGACAATGATTTACTATAGCTATCCCCTAAATATGAACAAACTCCTTTAAAAGTAAGACACAAAATAAGCCTAAACCAAAAAATACGTTAGATCCTATGAATGAACACCTGGTTCATTAACTAATTATTTCTCAATTTTTTAATCCAGTACTCGAACACCCCTATATTTTGTTTAAAATAATGAAATTCTTTACAATCTGCTTTCTATTAGACGAAATAATCATTATTACATCTAAGAAACTAATTTTCTTTGTAGAATGAATCATATATCAAATTAAAAGCTATTATCAAAATATGTTGTCGCACCATAGTTCTTAGTATTGGTCCATAGAAACAGGAACACTACACAACGTGTCTACTTTGAGCAATCACCATTTAGAAAGTACGGAACACACATAGTCGTCTGTGCAGCCAGTTAAGGTAATAAAGTATAATTTTCATTAAAAAAAATCTGTTGCGTGTAGAAAACAAAAGATTTCTTATTTTATAGAAAAATAACACATTTGTTCCTTCACTGGGGGGGTGTTTATTCACTGGTGCACCTACCCTACTTATCTTTTTCTATAATAGATTACTGCAAAAGAAATTTATAAAACAAATATTATAAATATTGCTGACATCCAATCTTATAAAATTCTTATTACAATACTTATAGATCTAAATGAAAAAACTTTCCACTCCAAAAAAGAACTTAATTATTTATAATATAAAAAAAAATATCCTTAATAAAATAATTTACGTGTAGTTAATAATGACACTTCCTCCGATTGGTCACGCTTATCAGCTGGTGTACCGCAAGGCAGCGTTCTTTCTCCTTTACTATTCTCTATATTCATTAACAAAATCTCTAGTGTTATATCTTCTCCCTTCCATCTCTATGCTGATGACCTTCAAATCTACCGACATTTTTCTACTGCTGAGGTTGCAGAAGCGATTGGATGCCTGAATCGGGATCTAGACTCTATTCGGGACTGGGCCACTTCGTTTGGTTTAGTTGTGAACCCAAACAAATGTCAGGCCATGATTGTTGGCAGCAGCCGGCTTAGGGCCAAACTAGACTGGGAATCTGTTCCCCCTCTTTATCTACAATAACTTGAAAATCCCACTTACTGAAAAAGTTAAAAATCTAGGACTTATTATGGACTGCACCTTATCTTGGTCTCCGCATATTAGTGAAGTAAGCAAAAAGATCCATTATTCTTCTCACTCCCTCAAGCGACTTCAATACTTCCTACCTTTCAAAACTAAAATTATGTTAGCCCAATCTCTTCTTCTTCCCCTTCTCGACTACGCCGATGTCTGTTATCTGGATGTGACCGAGGAACAGCTGAACAAGTTGGAACGCTTACAAAATCGGGCCATTCGATTCATTTTCGGTCTGCGCAAGTACGATCATGTCTCAATCTTTCGCCAACATTTAAAATGGCTTCCCATTCGCTTTCGCCGTGATATGCACATCCTCTCTACCTTATTCAAAATTCTCAAAGACCCTAACTCACCCAAGTACCTTTCTTCCCGCTTCCAGATGCTTCCTCCTCCCTCTCGCTCCAGGCGACCTTGCATCACTACAATGCTTGAGCTGCCTTGGAGCAACACCAAATTCTTTCATAATTCCTTCTCTGCCAGCGCAGTACGGCTTTGGAATAAACTCCCGAGTAATATTCAGGACTCCCCAAGCATCCACTCATTTAAATCCAAAGTTAAGTCGCACTTTTTATCACAATTAACCCAATCAGACTCATGAGACACTTAGTTAACACCATCTCTCATTTATTTATTTATATGTATGTATATTTATAATGCAGGTTTAATATGTATGTATGTATGTTTAAGTATGTATGTGTATGTATGTACAAGTTAGGTATGTATATGTATTTATTACTATATTTTAGATACCCACTATATTTTGGACTTCTATTATCAGTTTTTCTTATTTAATTTTCGCACTTTATGTCACCCGCTTAATATTAAAATCACAAACACGTCTCAGGTTGGCTGGAAGAGATCTCTTCTAGAGATAAGTCCTCCTTTGTGTACATATCTCAATTTATTTATGTGTAACTGTTTTTATAAGTGCAATAAAGAGTATAATAATAATTTTTTATTTAAGCTTATTTTTCGTAGATTTTTGTTATGCCTAATATGATTAATGTTGATCGGAATAATAATTATGTTAATTATTTTATTTGAATGTCAATAAAAACAATTGAAGTTCCTAATTAACATGCTTATTTCACCTTAGCCGAATTTAGGGAAAAATGGGTCGAATGAAGGGCATACGCGTCAGATTTTAGGAAAATTGGGTCACTCGTCATATATTATTTTTTCTTAATTTTACTATTATTGCTTCCTTGATTTTCTTACAATTATTATAAAGAACAATCATGTAGCAATCGTAAATAACAAAAATTACAATGCTGTAGTTCAATTTTAATATAAATATTTTAGATTTAATCTCTAAAATTGCTGACGTGGCCGAATTTAGGGCATTTCACACTAGGAATGAAAGAGAGCACCAAACAGGCGAACCGACCCCAGTCGGTGAGGGAGCGGGTGTAAGTAAATGAGACAACTACATACACGTCCGTTGGTGCGTAATGAGGCCCCGGTTAATCACTACGGTTTCGAGAATACCTGTGGCCCTACCATGAGTTGATGCAAACTGTTTACGTTACAGTGAACTGTCGGATATACTGCTCACAGTCAATACGAGTGAAAGAGAGAAAACGATAGTTTACTGTAACGTAAACAGTTTGCAACAACTCAAACTTGCACCGGTCTGCGCGAGCTCATACTAGTGATACTCGATCGTCGTATTTATGCCGCTGTTTCTTAGCGGACCTTAACTTATCTACTAACCCGAACTTCTCGCAACTCGATGCGAACAGTTGAAACCAATTTAGTGTGAAAAACGATCAAGTGGTAGGAGTGGCACACAATAAAACTTAAGAAACCCGCCAAGCGATAAAACCATTATGTATTGGGGACGAAATGATATTTTCGATCTGTCACTTGACTCCGTCCGATTGATGCGCAATTCAACTACAGCTATTAATGGCTAAAACTTCGTATGCTACTCATAAAAGCTGGTGATTTTTTTTATGAGGGTTTATTGCAAGGGTAGAAACGAAGACGAGATAAAATATTTGGTGTAGGATTTTTTGTTGGCTAAAATAAATGGCAAAAATCACGTAAAAACATAAAAATCACTAGATATATTAAAGTCACTGGAGTGAAAACTTAAAGATGCTCCTGGATTAAGCTTAAAAACATATTATAAAAAAATCACCTTGTGTACGATTTATTAAAATACATTACTATACTTTCTCCAAAAATATGATTGTAACGCACCCTATCTCCTTAACCTTAAACATAAAATCAGTGATTATTTTTTGATTAAATATTAAGTATGTAAATAAGCAAACACATCATAAATCTCCACTGTAGAATTTTATGAACATTACTTTCCAGAAGTTAGGTATTTTTTACCTATATCTCATAACGCTTATGGTGGAGAGGAAAAGCAGCCATAGTACGATGTTATAATAACCCTAATCCTTATTTAGAAAAACGAAAATGAACTGTAGGATTTAATGTGATCAAAATTTTATTTTGCCTTGACTATTAGTAATAGAGTATGAAAAGGTGTGTTTATTGATAATATATTTACTCCCATGTTTTGTGTGTATTTAGGCGTTTATGTACTAAGTGTAGGCGTCTCGAGCCGCTCTATGGGGGAATGTGTCCTTAATAATCCTCGCGCCTGAAATTACCTAACGGCCCAGCCACGGACAGCGCGGCAGGAGGCGAGGCAGGCGGCGCGGCAAGCGAATTCAATAATCACTGCGCGCTATCCCGATGGCGGCCTCTCAGCTCGTCGTCACGACCGCGCAGTGGTTACCGAATTCGCTTGCCGCGCCGCCTGCCTCGCCTCCTGCCGCGTTTTCCGTGGCCGGGCCGTAAAACGTATTCATTCTAGAATTTTCTAAAACTTCCTCGCTTACGGCAACAACATAATTTGACATTTCAGGCGCGAGGATTATGCTATGGTTTATGGTTATAGTGAAGAGAATTCAACGATTTTTCGTTAGATTTTTGCAGGAATAGATTACCTAACATCACAAACAACAACATTTGCTCTACGAGTTTTCCGAAAACAGACAAAAAATTACTTTCCATCAAACGTCCGAACAGCAGCGTGAGTTTTGTATGAAAAGACTTTTTTGTGGTTTTTAGGGTTCCGTACCAAAATGGTAAAAAAGGAACCCTTATGGTGTGACTCAGTCTGTCTGTCTGTCTGTCTGTCTGTCTGTCTGTCTGTCTCTCACAGCTGGATATCTCGAGAACTACTAATGGTATCAACTTGAAATTTGGAATAGTTTAAGATGACATTTGTCCAACTATTTCGCAAATAAGAAATAAATAAAAAAATAAATATCTTTTTTACAACAGGGACTGAAAATGGGTCTTAAAAATTTTAAGTGGGGCAACTAGGGCATGTGGAGTATCATATGAAAGAACGTCGTTTGCACGTTTTTAAACATTTTTTCTTTTTTTTTAGGCTGCATAGTTTTCGACTTATGGTGAAAATTGTAAAAAAAAATACCGTTCCCCCCCCTTATCTCCGAAGTTTGCAGAGAGAAAAATCTGAAATAATTCTATGTGATAGTAGTTTATGTAAAAATTACAGGAAAAATAAAACGATGTCTCAATATAACACACTTTTTAAGAAATTCAAAAAACAATCAATTTTTTTTTAGTTTTACTACCAGTCAACAGATGGCGCTGTCCTAAGCATGCTAACCTAAGGAAAAATATAGTTCCACTATCGGTCAAGAGATGGCGCAACCTAACACTACAATAATAAATTGGTGGCTGGTTCTAAAATAATTACCTACTATTTGCCGTACGAATAAACGAAGAATAAGTTCCTACTTGGTAATATAAACAGTTTGCAATCCCAACTAGCAAAAAGATCGTTTAAGCAATTACTCTCACGACTATGGATCGTGAAACACTCGTATGAAAGATCCTATCATTTCAAAAAGCAGTATAAAAGCAGCTTTCTAGATCTTTCAGCATTCAATGCTTTTTGGCTCTATAAATATGTCTAGTAAACGTGGACTCGACGAATTCATATCGCATTTACTCAACAATTGTATAAAGATATCTCTCAATCGCATTCAGACAACCTTTAGTCTTATGACAGGTCTTTAAAAGCAACCAAATTGCTAATTTGTCGTAAAACTAGCTTTTATAGCACCGTCTTTCGTCACCTAGTTTTTACAGCAATATTGTGGAGTAAAAGCTGTTCATTCAACGAAATAGCTTCTCAGTTACTATTACAGCATCTAATGTCATATCACAGCTTTTGGCAAGGCTTTAATTCGACTTTACTATTAAAGTTGAGAAAACGCTATCAAATGATCTACTACAGGTCCAAAGGTGCACAAAGATAATTTTGGGAGCCATCATGCAGCCTTAGATTATTTATATGTCAAATAATCTAAGCATGCAGCATAATAGTGGTATGAAAGTTAAATAAAATCTTTTACAGCAGTGTGGAAAATGGACAATAATCGGTGGAAAAAAACTTAAAAGAAGTGAGGGTTCCGACGGAAAGTTAATAAGATGTTGAAACAATTGAAACAATCAACATCAACCAACGGATGAAGCACAAATACTTAATATTAGTGCGGATTCAGTAGGAAATATTACGCTACTACAGATTGTTTGTAAACCGTATGATAGATTGACGATTTAACATTGCGCTAAGGAACCCTAAACTAACTGCAATGGCGCTCTTAGAAGTCGTAAAATAGAAACCTCATGTCTATTTTTCGGCTAAGAGCTGAGTGAATGCTTTGTGATGATAATTGAAATGCTATTAATGGCGAATTTATTTTATCTATTATATTAATATTATTTGCGATCTATTATTTACTAGAAATTTTGTGGCCCATGAAAATATTAAATACAAATGTAAGGATTATAGACGAAAAAATTAATTCCGCATATGAAAGTAAGACTTATGAGCTAACTTTAATAGCTTACCTTTATTGTCATTATGGCTGTAAAATCGTAAAGGTATACTTAGCATGACCATAATATTGCAACATACATTTATTTTTATTTCCTTCGTTTACGCGAACACAACAGTGACAACACGCACTGCCTATGAGTGCTGCTTGGTTGCATTCACACGATCAAAGTGTCGAGTGATTGTAACCGCACTCCTATTATTACCACTAATAAGTCGAATGAAAGAGGTTCTACTGACTATTATAGCACCAGTAGCACTTGAGTTGCGATTACTCTACATTCTTTCAATTAAAACGCAATTCAGACGATAATCTTACGATATTTACAGCATTTAAAGCAGAGAAAAGTGCGCCCAAATCGCGTTGAGAGAACGTTCACAGATCGTTTACTCAACATTTTGTAAATCCATCTCACTACTAATAGCTGAAATAGAAACGTGCTGCTGATTTTTTTACGACATATTTTGCTAGTTGGGATGTGGAGTGGCCGAAACGTTTTTCAGTCACCATAAGCAGCTGTGGTTAAGATTTGTAAATTAACTGTCCGCCTGTTCGCCCTTCCAACTGTCTGCCGTTTATCCTACTTTTTTAAAGACTGTACTAAAGTAACATATCCAAATATATTTATGATTGTACGGAACCCTCGGTGCGCGAGTCCGACTCGCTCTTGACCGGTTTTTTTTACAATGCTTGTAATCCACTTCTGCGAGATTGTTGGTATTTTACAAAAAACCCTGTATAAGATTCCCTCATATTTACAACAGCAATTTCCTAAGCGACATACAAATCCAAGTACAATACTAATTAATGCCTCCTTTTCTTCTCTTCCTAATATAATTACAGAGGGTGAAAGTTGACTTGAGCTCATTTACCTTAATTAATTGACTAGATGTGTATCATCTCATTCAGGATACAGACAGAGCCGCTTCAATACGTGTTTAATTAATATTCCTGTTAAGCGATCATGTATTAACACTCAATTATTTTTTTAATTCATATTACTCCTAACACCATAGATAATATACAGGGTGTTTGTTAATAGCCTTATAAAGCCGAATATGGTAGATAAGGACCATCAAACCGAACAGCTTTTAGTGAGGGACCAACTCTGAAATCAAATAAAACAGCTGTTTCATACAAACAAGTACATAAACTCTTTACAAAGCGCAAGTCCGGTCGTGCATGGAATATTGCTGCCACCTGTGGGATGGGTCCGCAAAGTACCAGCTAGCCGCACTCGACTCGGTTGAACGCAGAGCCAGAAAACTCATAGGGGATAGTGCGCTATTAAAAACCAAGCTTCACAGTCTTTCCCACCGCCGTGAAGTGGCTTGTCTGGCGGTGTTCTACAGACTATATTTCGGAGAGTGTGCTCTTGAGCTGCATGAGCTCATTCCGCCATCCCCGTTCTACCATCGGACATCCAGACGCACGGCGGGGTTTCACCCCTATTTGGTTGACATTCCATGCATGCGCACGAAGCGTTTTTCATCTTCCTTCTTAATGCGCACAGCCAAGGAGTGGAATTCCCTGCCTGCGTCTGTATTCCCGAAAGAATATAACCCAGCGATATTTAAGGCACGAGTGAATAGGCTTCTTCTGGGCAAGCTCGCTTCATCTTCGGCCTCTTCTTAGCCTTATGGTTCTCGAATGTGGCCAAGAGTAAGCCCATTTAATGTAAAAAAAAAAAAAATACCTCACTATAATAGTGAAAATGAAACCTCAAAGTTATTAGCATACAGTTCATTAGAACTAAAATACTTTTTAGGGATTACAGCGCGTATATTAATAATTCAGGTGCTATTTTAGAATTATTAAGTTTGGATTTATTAGTTTCTTGATTTGTCCACGTTACGACACATTTCCAGGGGCTGTGGTCACGGGATGACTAAAGCTAAAAGGCTGCTCATAATTTTATGAAAAGCGGCTAATTTCATGAAATTATGAAGAGCGTTTTCGCTTTGTTTTAGGCATATTAACAATACTACTTAAATATACTAAAAAATACGATTAACATCAGATCAATTCTCGGACTGGAATTATATATCAGGAATTGCGAGTCGTATTTTTAGGGTTCCCTTATTTGTAGTTGGTATATTATTTTAGTATTGTATAAAAATAGCATTGTGAATGCAAAAAACTCAATTTTAAATGCTTAAAACAAAGACATGTGAATGATAATACTAAAATAATTAATTTTAATTACAATTATTATAAATTAATTGATTTAAGATCCTATAAAAAAAGGAATAGGTATTTATTTTTTACTATAACCCATCATACAAGTTACAAAGAAATTAAACCATATAAAAAAAACCGGACAAGTGCGAGTCGGGCTCGCCCACCGAGGGTTCCGTACAGACCTACATCTATACATAAAATAAAGCTAATAGAAAAGTTGTGTCGGTACAAAGGAAATATTTTGAAAAAAAGTGGTTGGTAGTTATTAGTTTTTTATATGAAAACTGTACAACGGAGAGTTCAAGCTTCATCCTAGGTTCTGCCTACCGGAATTATGTGAAAAATTGCTTAGATTATAAGTTGGACTCCAAGCTACCAAAAAAAAAATACCATCAAAATCCGTTCAGCAGTTTTTAAGTGATTCGCGCAAAAACATTTAGAATTGACCGCTATATATAGATAACCATTTGAAATCCTTTGTCGCCACGTAGAAAATAACCCTTCCAGGGATTACGACAAAGAATTGACCACGGGCGAAGGTTTGAAATGGAATAGTACATTACTGCAGCGGCACTCAAGACAGGCATTGAAGAACATACGTGAGTCCATCAATGCCTAGTTGCGGCCAAGGCTTGTATAGTATACTTTTCTCAAATAATGCGCGGAAATTCAAACCAAGTAGCTTATAAAGTTTTAACTTTTTAGTTTTAAAAGTTTTAAGCTTTTTATTTTTATTTTAAATTACAGTAATTGAAAAACAGAAAATGGAAAGATTTTTTTAATCTTTTTGGAATGTGCACATAAAGGCCTTTCATTTGATACCCATATTGAAAAAAAAAATCTGGTTTTTTCATTTATTTCCAGTTTTTCAAATTGTTTTTTCAGTTTTTTGGAAAGTGCTCATCACGGCTTTTCATTTGATACCCATACTGCAAAAAAAAAATTTCTTTCGTTTTTAATTTTTTTTTTCAGTTTTTTGGAATGTGCACATAAAGGCCTTTCATTTGACACCCATATTGAAAAAAAATAATTCTGGTTTTTTTTCATTTATTTCCAGTTTTTCAATTTTTTTTCAGTTTTTTGGAAAGTGCTCTTCAAGGCCTTTCATTTGATACCCATACTGCAAAAAAAAATTTCATTCGTTTTTAATTTTTTTTTTTCATCTTTTTGGAATGCGCTCATCAAGGCCTTTCATTTGATACCCATATTGCACCAAAACATTTTTTTTTTCGTTTTATTTTCAGTTTTTTTGAATGTGCTCATCAAGGCCTTTCACGTGATACCAGTATACCGAATATTAAAAAAATTTTTTTTGGAATGTTCTCGCTCATCAAGGCGACATTTGATACCTATAAGTATTTGTGTTTCATTGAAAAGTTCGCTCCATATCTGAATTACACGTGTGTAATGAGCTTTAATAGAAACATTGCCAGACAGACGCCGGCAATTTTTGTATGAAAATCCATTATTACACGTAAGTAATGGATTCTCATACAAACATTGACGGCGCGGTTTAGGTCTGTCCGTAAACTCCGATTTAGCACGAAGAAGTTTGTCAAAATAATGTTTGAATTTCCAAGCATGTTTGAGAAAAAAAAAAATAATTACAAACCCACCGCATCTGTATAAAATACAAGTACTGCTAATTGTCAACAGATGGCGCTGTATATCAATAGTACACTGTATAATGTTCTGTGAAATGGTGTTATATATCGCAATGTTATTAGAAAAAATGGGTGTATTCCAACAAGACCCTTGCTCCGAAAGTCTGTTTCCATCCCGTTCGAGTCACGTCATATCGGTGTGAAAAACGCGCTGATTGTTATATACCTACTCTGTGGTGATAGCTATTGGTCTGCTGGAATGCACTCCGTTGATTTTTTTACTCTTTGACCCCCTGTCATGCAGCGTGACCAAGAAGCTTATACTCCCAATGGAGATTGCACGGCTAGTGTCATATTGAAGATAGAAAAAATATCCTTGAGTAACGTAACGGCTTATTGCTATCTCTTTCTTTAGTGTTACATTACGTGTTCGTTGTTCATCGTTCGTTCGTTCGTGAGAAATGAAACCGTATTGTCACGCTAAAGAAAGAGATAGCAATAAGCCATAACGTCACTCAAGGTAATTTTTTCTATCTTCACTATGACACTAGCCGGTGCAATCTCCATTGGGGGTATAAGCTTCTTGAGCGTGACATACCGCCATGTTGCGAAAATATTTAGAGCCAAATTTATTACTTTTTTATTTTATTTTTAAAAGTAATTAACTATAACAATATTTGAAAGGATTTGAATAATTAATAATAATAAATATTGATATTTTAAAAATAATTAGTGGCGCGATTATTACAAACGTAATTAGAAGTTAAACTATGACCGCGCATACCGTTGTTTCACCAAGATGATTAATAATTACGTATTTTAATGACCATATTTTTTTATGATTTCATTACAAATATACAGTTTTCAGATTTATTCCTGTAAGTGTAGTATAAGACGCTATTACCTGCCAAATTTCATAGTCCTAGGTCAACGGGAAGTATCCTATGAATTTTGATTCCTTTGAGAGTATCGAAAATGCGTTTTTTGCGCCCTAAACGGCAGTATCTTTTTTTTACGCTAACTTAGAAGTTTGATTTTTTTACAGCTTCAAGGGACCTTAGACCTATGTATATGGTTTAAATTTCAACTCGATACCTCCACGCGTTCCCGAGATAAAGGGTCTTGACAGACAGACGGACGGATGGACAGACAGACAGACGGACAACAAAGTGATCCTATAAGGGTTCCGTTTTTTCCTTTTGAGGTACGGAACCCTAAAAACTGGCCAAGTGCGTGTCGGGCCACGCGCCATAGGGTTCCGTAGTCACCTTATACCATACCATATTTAATACCACCTATCATTTTTCGATTGCAAAAATAACTTTGTTTTTCACAGTGTTGGTATGAATGACAAAGTTATATTTGCGGTTTTGGAAAATGTGCTATATCTCAAAAACTAATTACTATATCTCGTTCAAACCAATTTTGGTTGAAAGTGTTTATTAAGATCTACAGCATACATTTTTTTTAGATTTTTCACTCTCTTATTTCAAAAGTTAAAGGGGGGGACACACATTTTACCACTTTGGCGGTGAATATCTTTCAAACAGTTGACTTTGAGAAAAAGTTGTCTTAGGAACCTCAATGTCATTTTTAAAGAGCTATCTATAGACACCCAACACGTGTTGGTTTGAAGAAAAAAAAATTTTCTTATTTTTGTATTAAATTCGTTAAGCGGTTAACAGAATACATCTACCTACCAAGTTTCAACTGTGTAGTCTTAATACTTTCGGAATAAAGTGGCTGTGACATACGGACAGACAGACAGACAGACATGACGAATCTATAAGGGTTCCGATTTTGCCATTTAGGCTACGGAACCCTAAAAAGGTGTCCAATATTCAGATACAAAAATGTTGCGCACATATCAATAAAGTTTATTTCACCCGTGCAATCTATTGAACTGCACTGATGAACTCTATTGCTAGATTACGCTCGGAAAGGGGCGATAAAAATTTAAAAAATAAACGAGACGATTTTAAAAAACTACCAATATTCACTAAAAAATTTCATGCGGCTGCAAAATTTGGAAAACGAATTTTCGTCGCTTTGAAATGAGTTCAAAATATAATTTTCAAGTAAACACTTAGACAGCATTAGTAGCGGTTTGAATTTTATTTTATTTTATTTTACGTTGTTATTTGCTAATTATAAAAAGGTTTAAGTAATTAAAATTAATAAGTGAACGAGAAACATTATCACGATTCTTAATTTCAATAGAAGGCCCTCGGATTTATGCATCGATCGTGGCTGTCATTAAAAACCGGCCAAATGCGTGTCGGGCCACGCGCAGTGGGGTTCCGTAGTTACCTTAAGAATAAGAATAAGAATGTTTATTTGCATAATACCATGTACAGACAGAGTTAGAGGGTATTTTTAATGTGGATCAATAGTTTTATACCTTATGAATGTAGGCATGCAAATAGTTTTAGTGCTAGTATTTATTACAAATTATCAAGAGCGCAAAATAACAATAAAAAAATAATTGATGTCAAATAAGTGATTAATAGTACGTACAAAATTATTAAAAACAATAATATGAATGTCATAGTTCTTTGGATTCTAGATACTCCTTGATTGAATAAAAGTTCTTATCAAGGAGCCAACGCAGTAAGTTATTCTTAAATTTATTTTTGTCAATTGGTAAATCTCTTATGTGTGATGGTAGCTTATTATACAATTTTATTGCCATACAGTATGCATTTTCCCTAAAAAAATGCCAGATTACTTTTTGGTATAACTATTTTGTTTTTTCTAGAATCCCGAGCATTTGTCTTAACTTGGCTGACCTTTGTGAAGTTGTTAGCGTGATTTTTTACAAATAAGCACATCTCCGCTATATATATACATGGTAGATTTGGGATTTTTTGATTTTGATATAGTGGTTTACATGACTCCCTGCTACTAATTCCACATAACGCCCTTATGCAGCTTATTTGTGCTTTAAATGCTCTTGATTGTTAATCTAAAGTGATATACGTTATGTTTCTTCTTTTGATAACCTTTTATTGGCATTGAGTTCAAAACAAAATATTAAATGAATGCTTTATATATTTATATTCTATAATATACAGTTTCTCTAGACAGTACCGAATTACATATGAATGTAGCCGTCATTCTTGCGAATTGTACACACAGCTTTCTACTACCAAATGTCTAATTTGACCCTTCTAATAAACATACCTAGGTTTAAAATTCGTAGGAGAAAGTAGTTATAGTTTACCCTTTATGTGTATGTAGTAGATATATAGGAGTAACTATAAAGACAAGTTATAAGGTTTAATTAAAGTGCCATGGCCGAGAGCGACACAAACATTGTCGGCTTTAGCCATTTGATTGTCTGTAACCATTTAATTTCAAGTGCTTTGTAGCTACGTTTCTGAGCTAGCTTCTCTTAATCTTCACTTGGAGGTCAACTTAAGTAGGTAAATTTTAGTTCAAATTTTTATCTTAAATTCACCGTAGAATTTTTTATCAAGCACATATATGCTATGTTTTTAACGGCTTTAATTAATTCAGGCGTTATTTTCAAAAACAGCCTATATCGAAAACATTGACTTTTTAGGACACAGTAAAAACAGTTTTGGAATTTGGCTCTTTTTGTAAAAAACCACCACACCAATATAGATTATGTGTACTGTAGGCTGTTTTTGTCAAAACCAATAATACAGCTTAAAAGACAGCAATCCCAAGTGTTGCTAACAGTCAAAAAGTAAAAGAGTCAAAAATGGTCAAAGGCCGTTTTTGAAACGCCTCAATTGAAAGCCGTTAAAATAGTATTAATTAGCAAGTAGTTAAATTTATTATTAATGGAAAGTTTTAATTTAAATGGTTTGCAAAAAAATCAGCAGTTTAATTAATTGGCCAGCAAACAAATATCTTGTTCGCATTAGATTAAAATCGGCCAGCAAACCTTGAGCAGTCCAATATAACATTAATTGCTGATTCATTTAGAAATATTTGCTAGTCAAAAGTTGCTGACAAACTAACCATTTTAGTTGACCCAAAATATTTTTCTACTCACCGAAATACGAATATTTTGCTAACCATTTAAACCACACCCATTATCACGCGTCATTAGTTATATGAATTTTATTACAATTTTATTAGTTACTGAGTAACGAGGGCACAGAATACATAGGTAATTTAGTACTTAACGAGGTACTAACGATTTATTTCGTTAGGCTCAGGAAATATGGAGTAAATTAAGCGATGTAACGTGTAAGTCGCGATATTCGCGAAACCGTGAAAAGATCACAAAATATGATCTAATTGTATGTTACTGTAAATCATAATCATAATGTAATCGGTCAAACGCAACATAGTGCTGTTCTGCAATGTAAACATTTCATATCTCATCTTCTTGCTCAAAAATATTTAAAACACACTGGGACAGAGGAAATGTGCGAGCTCCGGAAGAAGAGAGTATTCATAAACATTCTTTATGTTACCAAATGTAGAACTTGTGAACCGTACTCGGCACAATTCAACATACGCAAAAAAGTAACTGCGATTTTTTAAAGCTGACGTTATAGCTTTTAGTGCGATGAAAAATTATATTAATGTGTTTTCGGAACGAGATTTCAATGACAATCTGTAATTTCGTGTGCATTGAGTTACATCAGAATACATCTCGTTGGTGATTGTGAAGCATAGATATAGAAATCTTTGTTGTGAAGACTTTTTTATGACATTTTACTAAGCATTGAAGATTCTCCTCTCTCTTTTTAGGGTTCCGTAGCCTAAATGGCAAAAAACGGAACCCTTATAGATTCGTCATGTCTGTCTGTCTGTCTGTCTGTCTGTCTGTCTGTCTGTATGTCACAGCCACTTTATTCCGAAAGTATTAAGACTACACAGTTGAAACTTGGTACGTAGATGTATTCTGTTAACCGCTTAACGAATTTAATACAAAAATAAGAAAAATAAAAGATTAAGGGGGGCTCCCCATACATGGAACGGAAACTAAAAAAAAATTTTTCTTCAAACCAACACGTGTTGGGTGTCTATAGATAGGTCTTTAAAAATGACGTTGAGGTTTCTAAGACAACTTTTTCTCAAAGTCAACCATTTGAAAGATATACACCGCCAAAGTGGTAAAATATGTGTCCCCCCCCCCCCCTTTAACTTTTGAAATAAGAGAGTGAAAAATCTAAAAAAAATATATGCTGTAGATCTTAATAAATACTTTCAACCAAAATTGGTTTGAACGAGATGTAGTAATTAGTTTTCGAGATATAGCATATTTTCCAAAACCGCAAATATAACTTTGTCATTCATACCAACACTGTGAAAAACAAAGTAATTTTTGCAGACGAAAAATGATAGGTGGTATTAAATATGGTATGGTATAAGGTAACTACGGAACCCTATGGCGCGTGGCCCGACATGCACTTGGCCGGTTTTTTAACGACAGATGTCAATACTGTTGAATATTTCAAATATGTTACGTTGGACGTAAAGCTTACGTTAGTGTATCTTTGCATTGCAAATAGTATTAACGAAACTGTGAAATGAAATGATATTCACATCTGAATGATTTAAAACCTGTCCACAGTATTAGGGGGACGGGAGCGGGACGTAAACGGGACGGTAGCGGGACGTGCGCCGTTAAGTCGGCTAATGCGACCCGTTTCTATTAGGCCGGGCTTGTGGGAAACCACTATTTTTGCAGGCTTTATTAGGAACCTTCTAATAAAGAGAATTTATTTGAACCCTAGCTGGACCTGCTCTGGCCGAATTTTGTTGATTGAGGGTATACCTAGTTCCCAATGAATATTCTCTTTTCAAATGGGAGCATTTAAAAAGAAATAAGGAACGATTTTTTAGTAGGTGCCTACATTATTTAGTATTGTAGAAACTAGGAAGTTGGTTTTCTTTCAATTTAATGTTCCTTGTTATCTTGGGTCTAATTGAATTTTCAGTTTTTTCCAAAAATAGTTACATTATTAGATTTTTTATAATAATTAATTAGGCTGCTGCGTTGACTTTTTCTCTGTCTTTCTTTTTCGTGTTATTTTTACTCGTATTTGCGTAAGTATACGCATAACATCATTTATTTTCCTCTGTTTCCCAAAATATTGAGGAGTTCAAAATAAATCTAATGACTTCCCTTAACGAAAAATTATTTCACCGATAACCGATATAAATAAGCTACATCGTTGCCTACATCGCTACAGTCCTACAATAAATCAACAAATCTATACCTTAATATCATATCAATTCCCTAAATACAATGATTATGTCCCATTTTTCAGTTCCGTGTTACATCACTATATATAATTTACAGATAACAACGTCACTTCAACCAGTCTGAAGCTCAGTATTCTCCATTACCAACCGCTCCTGAACGCTCTGTGAGCGCGAAATAATTAAACTCGTCATACTGCATTGTCTGGGTCGTGGCTGTGACATGCGGATGTGGCGAAGGTCTGGGACAGACTGGCAACCAAACTCATTTATAAATTAAAAAAAAATAGAAACACTATCTGATATTTTAGCGTCATCAAAAACGTGAAATAATTAAACTCGTCATACTGCATTGTCTGGGTCGTGGCTGTGACATGCGAATGTGGCGAAGGTCTGGGACAGACTGGCAACCAAACTCATATATAAATTAAAAAAAATAGAAACACTATCTGATATTTAAGTGTTATCAAAAACGTGAAATAATTAAACTCTTCATACTGGATTGTCTGGGTCGTGGCTGTGACATGCGAATGCAGCGAAGGTCTGGGACAGACTGGCAACCAAACTCATTTATAAATTAAAAAAAATAGAAACAATATCTGATATTAAAGCGTCATCAAAAACGTGAAACAATTAAACACGTCATACTGCATTGTCTGGGCCGGGCTGTGACATGCGGATGCAGCGAAGGTCTGGGACAGACTGGCAACCAAACTCATATATAAATTAAAAAAAATAGAAACACTATCTGATATTTATTTAAGCGTCATCAAAAACGTGAAATAATTGAACTCGTCATACTGCATTGTCTGGGTCGTGGCTGTGACATGCAGATGCGACGAAGGTCTGGGACAGACTGGCAACCAATCTCATTTATAAATAAAAATAATAGAAACAATATCTGATATTTAAGCGGCATCAAAACGTGAAACAATTAAACTCGTCATACTGCATTGTTTGGGCCGTGGCTGTGACATGCGGATGCGGCGAAGGTTTGGGACAGACTGGCAACCAAACTCATTTATAAATTAAAAAAATAGAAACACTATCCGATATTTAAGCGTCTTCAAAAACGTGAAATAATTAAACTCTTCATACTGCATTGTCTGGGTCGTGGATGTGACAAGCGGATGCGGCGAAGGTCTGGGGCAGACTGGCAACCAAACTCATTTATAAATTAAAAAAATTAGAAACACTCTCTTATATATATTAAGCGTCATCAAAAACGTGAAATAATTAAACTCGTCATACTGCATTGTTCGGCTCGTGGCTGTGACATGCAGATTCGGAGAAGGTCTGGGACAGAATGGCAACCAAACTCATTTATAAATTTAAAAAATAGAAACACTATCCGATATTTAAGCGTCTTCAAAAACGTGAAATAATTAAACTCTTCATACTGCATTGTCTGGGTCGTGGATGTGACAAGCGGATGCGGTGAAGGTCTGGGGCAGACTGGCAACCAAACTCATTTATAAATTAAAAAAATTAGAAACACTCTCTTATATATATTAAGCGTCATCAAAAACGTGAAATAATTAAACTCGTCATACTGCATTGTTCGGCTCGTGGCTGTGACATGCAGATTCGGAGAAGGTCTGGGACAGAATGGCAACCAAACTCATTTATAAATTAAAAAAATAGAAACACTATCCGATATTTAAGCGTCTTCAAAAACGTGAAATAATTAAACTTTTCATACTGCATTGTCTGGGTCGTGGATGTGACAAGCGGATGCGGCGAAGGTCTGGGACAGACTGGCAACCAAACTCATTTATAAATTAAAAAAATTAGAAACACTCTCTTATATATATTAAGCGTCATCAAAAACGTGAAATAATTAAACTCGTCATACTGCATTGTTCGGCTCGTGGCTGTGACATGCGGATGCGGCGAAGGTTTGGGACAGACTGGCAACCAAACTCATTTATAAATTAAAAAAATAGAAACACTATCCGATATTTAAGCGTCTTCAAAAACGTGAAATAATTAAACTCTTCATACTGCATTGTCTGGGTCGTGGATGTGACAAGCGGATGCGGTGAAGGTCTGGGGCAGACTGGCAACCAAACTCATTTATAAATTAAAAAATTTAGAAACACACTCTTATATATTAAGCGTCATCAAAAACGTGAAATAATTAAACTCGTCATACTGCATTGTCTAGACCGTGGCTGTGACATGCGGATGTGGCAAGGGTCTGGGACAGACTGGTCACTGAATTCATGCAACTTTTTTGTTTTACAGGATACCTAAGTTCATTAACAAAAGCATGAGCTTTCGAAAACATAAAGTAGGTAATTAAAATAATCGTCATATTTCCGGGCCGTGGCTGTGCTGTGACATGCATGCTATGGCAAAGGTCTGAGATAGGCCGAATATGTGTAAAATTATACTTAATGTAACAAAATAACATTACTGGTCAGTTCTCTTTGTACTTGTAACAAGTAAAAACCATTGCACACATTTATTTTTTGCTATTTTTCGATTTCCGGCATCGTCATCGTGTATATGAATGCACCTTAATGTTATTCTACAATATGCTTACACAGTAAGATGCAACTTGAGACGTGCAGAGCCACGTCTACAACGCTAGCCTCACTAACGCAAACATTCATCTAACTCCCGCTTATTGCAACTATATCTACTGCTATAATTAGAACCTTCACGAATCTCGAAATACAGCTATTCGTTAGTCGTTACGTAAATTTCCTTCCCAATTACCTACACATAATTGGGACTTCACAATGTTTGGCTAAAAGTGGGGTTAAGGTATCCCCTTAATCGTCAGACATATTTCTTCTCCTTTTAATTCGAAGACTGGGTTCCGAAAAAACAAATGAAAACAAAAATATCTGTATAATGCAAAAACAAAAGGCTATCGTTTCGTACTCTTGCGCGAACCCGCACGATCAACTTCCTCAAAATATACCGAAACAGCTGTACCCAAAGACGGCAAATCAAAGAGCAGCGTTGCCGAAACTACTCTTTAGTATTCACGGGCGAAGAAGGCCAATAAAAATTCAGCTACCGCGATGTGCGAACTCCCGTGGATCACATAAAGCAAGGGTTTATGGCTGAACCGAGAGCCAAATACAAAGTAGTCACTCCATCGGTTACGAATAATGTTTGCGAGTGACTCAAGATTCGAGTTCCTGAGATGATAACACGTACGATAGAATCCTAATATATACTAACTATAACTATACTAACACTGTTGAACATTACTACTGTACATGGGCGTACCCAGGTTCTGGGTCAGGGAGGGGGGGGGGGGGGGGGGGGCAAATCAGATTTTTCATAACCACCTAGTCAAATAAATAAACATAAATTAAAATTGGTATTTTTTATTTAAATGAACTTTATTCCCATACATTCTCTAGTAGGGTTCGACAGTTTTCACTGTCGATTACCGCGTGCTAATAATTATTTTATAGACAACTTTCGAAAAAGCTATTAGTCGGGAGATTTTTAAATTTGTTGGGAGTCGGGATTGCTTGCAGCGCTGCCGATAGCGAGTAGAATGGGCGCGCCGCACGATTTTTAAAAGTTATTTTGTATTGCAAATAAAGAACTGACAACAGTAGATATTTAATTGAGAGGTAAACAAAATCCAGGGGGGCAGCTGCCCCTCCCTTCCCTCCCACCCCTCAGTACGCCCATGTTACTGTATTATACTTGTCAATAACGCTTGATAATTCAATCATGGTTTATCATAACCAACAATCGAGAAATAAAAAAAATTTTAAAGTGTTCAACTTAGTTACCAGTCTATTATATCGTTATTTGATAAAGTGTTGGCTTGACATTCACCTTGGACGAAGCATTGATAAAAATACTCAATCGGTCATTGAGTTTATTTTAATCTATACTTATAATAAAACTGTAACAGGTCCAATTCGGTACATTGAAGATATTTTGAAATATACACATCAACTTTGTCTAGGGATACAGGTGTTATTTTTATACAAACGAGGTAACTTTGAAGCCTTGGGTTTCTGCCAGGGATGTACCGTGCTGTAATCTGATGATGACCATCCAATGACTGAATGGAGTAGATTCAGATCGCTATACACACCCAACTGATCTGATCAGCATTCTAAAAGATTCATGGGTTAGAGTTCTCAGTTTGAGGATTTCCATACATTTTCATACTATTTTCGCGGTTTTTTTAAACATGTCCATTACGTTTCTAGAATGCTGGTCAGACCAGTTGGGTGTGTATAGAGATCTGAATCTTCTCCAATCACTCCCTGGATAGCCGTCATCAGATCACAGCACAGTACATCCCTGGCAGAAAACCAAGGCTTCAAAGTTACCTCGTTTCTATGAAAATAACACCTGGTATCCCTAGACAAAGTTGATGTGTGTAGAAAAAATCGAGTGAGTCTATTTTTTCTAATATTTTTTAATTATATTAATAATCTTCATATAAAAATAGCATTAAATCTAAAAGTTTAAAAAATACCTGAGATGTTGTTCCCGTAAGAAGAGCGTCTCAAGTATGATCTCAGAATAGCTCTCAACGTTGAGAGCGGGTTATAAATACGGTCCTAGGACGTAGGTACCTTAATCACTTTACTCTTTTATGTTTACTTTTCTTTGAACCCTTTGAATAAGCCATCTAAAAATCAATCACCAAAAAATAAAATTAAAATACCTATCTACTCATTTTGTTGTTCACCCGTACCCCGTACCACCAAACTCAGGTGCATCATCCCTTCGCGCTGGTATAATCCATACAGATTGCTTGTTTTAGCTAACGACAAGAAGAACTCCCAATACAGTCATTGTATGTAGCCCCCCTTCACGCTATCAATTCTACTTGTATGTACACCATCACTTGATGTCTTTGTGGGATAATCCTGTAATAATAGGCTAGTTGACAAAATTTGGAAAATAGTTTAAAAATAAAGATTTGTATATATTTTACCCCAAAAATATATTATTTAATAAATATAAGTCATTTTACCTATGAATTTTGCGTTTTAAGGAATGAACTCAAAATGACACCGAAAAAGGCCAAAACTGTCATGGCGTCTTGAATGACGTCACGCCTCGCGAAACATTCGTGTTTGTTAATGACCGTCATTGTTCACACACACACACACACACACACACACACACACTGTTCACTTATCGAAAATGACAGCAACAACAAATGTTTCGCGAGGCGTGACGTCACGCGTCTCTGATTGTTGTTCAATGTCACGTGATTAAATGGCCAATTTTGCCGATTTTATTTTCCGTAAATATTGGTAATCTTTATTTATATTAATGAAAAAAGTGTTTTTTTGGTTACTATTTAACATGATTAATCATAGAAACCTTATTTTATTCTTAGTGGAAACAAGCCTATTCTTTGATTAGTCCATGTTTATGTTTTAATTAAACCTTATTTTTACACGACTGCCCAAAAAGGAGTGTATTGTGTTGAGGGTTCTTGTATGTATGTATGTGAGTTTCTTTATTCCTTAAAAAAATTGGATATGTGGGGTATCGTTAGAATTTTGATACCTAGATATTTTGATAAAATCAAAATGGCGGCTGCATAATACCATTTTGTAATGTAAAAAAATTCTTTAATGATTACAAAATGGGTAATAGAGTAGGAGCCCCCTTTAAATATGAATTTTATTCTGTTTTTAGTATTTGTTGTTATAGCGGCAACAGTAATACATCATCTGTGAAAATTTCAACTGTCTAGCTATCACGGTTTATGAGATACAGCCTGGTGATAGACAGACGGTCAGCGGAGTCTTAGTAATAGGGTCCAGGTTTTATACCCTTTGGGTACGGAACCCTAAAAATAACAAGTCTTATTGCAGTCGGGGGACTTTTCTATGGATCACTTTCTAATAGGTCCCCCGACTGCAATGTCGTTTGTAAGTTCGCTTTTTGCAGGGCAGGCTTATTTTGTAATATTTTTTTTAAAAGCCCTCCGGTAACGATCATTTGAGATTGTCAATTTTTCCGTCAATTCCATTGTTGGAGCAATTGACAATCGCTTCAATTGCACGCGTAAACGATCAATTTTTCCGTCAATGGGCGTCAATTGCGGAAAAATTGACAATCGCAATTGATCGTTACCGGTGGGCTAAATATTTTTCAAGAGTCACGACAACATTACAAGAGTGCACTCTTATACTTTGTTTTTCTCAAGTTTAGAGATAAAACATTTATTAATCAAACACTATCTCATTGACAATTGCCCTATTACATTGATATAAAAACGAGGTCACAGCAAAAAACTCCGTCATTCTTCAAAGAGCGAGCGATCCGTGTGTGCGATGGCCAAGAAATTACATTATTTTAACCTAAATGGACTCGGGGAGTCAATCCGGTATATTCTTCATTATGGAGGTCATAAGTTTGAAGATGTAAGATACGAGCTTTCGGAATGGCCTGTTCAAACTGTTAAAGAATGTAAGTAGACGCTGATTTTGTACGAGTTGGTACTACAATAATACTAGCGGCAGCAAATTACTTCGCGCGTGTGCAATTCGTCTTGCCGTTGTTTTCGTGCTTTTTTGTTCGTGCTCACCTAAAACTAGTGGCTCCGTGAGCTGTAGACCACGCGATAAAATAAAATAAAATGTCGCCATGAAGTTTTTAAAGCACACAGTAGGTATGTGAGTTCGCAGTTAGATGGTGCTTCTAATTTTGATCATTTTTCAAAATGGGTGAATATTTTTTTAAATATTTTAGAAAAATTGGCTTGACTAAACAGTTATATATAATTATCGAACCTACTCACAAAATTTCACCAGAATCGGTTGAGAAATGCGACCTGTAGAGGAGATCAAACAGCCGGAAAGCTGAACTGAAATATGGTTTTTTACATATCTCCGTCATTTTAATAAATTTCGAAAAACTGTCTTGACAAAAATATTCTATACTAGCGGCCGCCCGTGGTTTCACCCGCGTAGTTCCCGTTCCCGTGGGAATATCGGACAAAAAGTATTCTGTTTTAATCAAGGCTATCTGTGTGCCAAATTTCAACCAAATCCGTTCAGTAGTTTTTGCGTGATTGAGGAACAAACATCCAAACATCCAAACCCACAAACTCACATTTATAATATTAGTAGGATATTTATCAAACCTGCTCACAAAATTTCACCGGGATCGGTTGAGAAATACGACCTGTAGAGGAGAACGACAGCCCCGGAAATCCGGACTGAAATATATTTTTTTACATTATCTCCGCCATTTAAAAAACAATTGAAAAACTGGCTTGACATAAAAATCTATACAATTTTCAAACCCGCTTACAAAATTTCACGAGAATCTGTTGAGAAATGCGACCTGTAGAGGAAAACAGACAGCATTGGAAAGCCGGACTGAAATTATGTATTTTTAACATTTCTCCGTCATTTTAAAAAATTTCAAAAAAGTGGCATGATAAAAAAAACTATATTATTTTCGAACCTGCTCACAAAATTTCACGAGAATCGGTTGAGAAATACGACCTGTAGAGGAGAACAGACAGCGCTGGAAAACCGGACTGAAATCTGTTTTTTTAACATATCTCTGCCATTTTGAAAAATTTCAAAAAACTGGCATGACAAAAAAAAGTATATCATTTTCAAACCAGCTTACAAATATTCACGAGAATCGGTTGAAAAATGCGATCTGTGGAGGAAAACAGGTACAGCTGGAAAGCGGACTGGAATCTGTTTTTTTAACATATCTCCGCCATTTTAAAAAAATTCAAAAAACTGGCTCGTCAAATAAATTCCATATAATTTTTGAACCTGCACACAAAATTTCACAAGAATCGGTTGAGAAATGCGACCTCTATGCTGGAACAGACAGCCGGACATACGAAAGAATTTTTGCCCAAGCTGAAGCAGAGACGCTTCACTCGCACTTCTTGTTCGCTCGGTCAATCACGACAAATTGAATTCCGTACTTGTACACTACAACAGTGAAAGTGTAACATGACACTGGTATTGGACGAAGTTCAATCGAAACCGGACTGGAGTCGTACCGGCTGAGAAATTCGGCTAGTTACTTTACTGACCTGACGATATAATTATGCGATGATATTGAATTTCATCCTTAGAAAGAATTCAATATTATCGCGTAATTATATGCATCTTAATGCATTATCATTCTCTTGCCATCATTCCAATTTATTTGGGGTCGGCGCAGCACGTCCTTTTCTTCTTTACATCTCTCTCTCCTCACGACTCACTCGTTATCTCTGTAACCTTTCTAGCCATATCGTCTTTTATACAGTCCATCTATCATTTCTTCGGCCTTTCTCTAACCGTATATACTTACACACTCATGCTTGTAAGATTCATTCATTACATTACGATTCATTTTTGTTTCAGCACTTCCGTATGGCCAGTTGCCTCTTTACGAGGAGGGTGAAAAGACTCTGAACCAATCCCTGGCCATCGCGCGCTACGTGGCCAGCAAGTCTGGTCTGCTACCCTCAGACCCATGGCAGCAGGCGGTTTTGGATGCTGTAGTACATAATATCTATGACTTTTGGTCTAAGACAAGTAAGATCAATTAGTATTATGGATTGAAATAGAAGAATAAAATTTTTCCTACTTCTTTCCCCATACCTAACTAGAGGTTTACGAAAATTGCATAATATTCATAGGAAACAGCGTCGCTTAACCACTCCTAAGGTTAAAATCACTTGCTCGCCGCGCAACATACGTCTAGTTCGTGCAGGGGCGATACGCGCGCGCACACGAATTATGTTGCTAACTGGTTAAGAGACGCTGTTGCCCTTAGCACCTACTAGGGGTACTATCGTTATTTCTAAAGCACCTACAGTACTTTATTTCTAGTCGAAATTATGTAAGTTGTTTTATAGGGCCTTTGGAGTACCTCCATGCTGACCCAGAGAAGAAAGCCGCCATGAAGAAGGAAATCTTTGAAGAGCTCATCCCATTCTACTTCTCCAGATTTGAAAACGAACTCAAGCTGAACAATGGATACTTTAGTGGAAAGGTAAAGCATATTTTATTGCCGAGGCATATCGAATAAGTATTAATCCATTGTATTCTGTCCTGTGATTATCGAAAATCAAGAGTATTATCTTATCATTCAAACCTCTTATCATACCAATGACTATCAATAGACGATAATCATATCGTACCTATTTCATAACTATTTCAAATATGGATTAAGAAATTGAGAATATAACCATGCATACCAACTTCTTAACACATTCCTGGACGCAAGAACCAAGTGATACACTATTTCATTGACCTCTTATCTTTTCAGCTGACTTGGGCTGAATTCATTCTGGTTGGAATTATTGAGACTGCCAATCTTTTCTACAATGACTTTGTTGAAAAGAACTACCCTACTGTCGCATCTCTTGTCAAGACTGTGCAAAATCTTCCCAAAGTAAAGGAATACATCGCTAGTAGGAAACCTTATAAATTATAAATAAATATTTTGAAGTGATTACTGTATTTTTTTTATAATATAAAGCTATTATCTTTACGAACAAATAGACAGGTTACCATGAAAGTAAATGGTATCTAAGTAATAGTCATATCTCGGTATAGTGGTTGGCCTTCACCTCACCGAAGGTTGTATCGCACTACACCCTGGATCCTCATCACTGAGGAGGTTTTAAGTTTAAGTATGGGTACAAACCCCTAAATAAAAAAAAGGATAGAGTTTAGCTTCTTTTTTTTATTCACGAGGAGTTGACTGTTTGAGCTCAGACACTGAACTGAAGAAATTATTAGGGTTTGAGATTGAGAAAAAAAATTAAATCCGAGCTCATTACTAATGACACTTATGTTTCTATTTCTAGGTTTTTTTATAAAATACATACAAACTAAAATGTAAAGAAAAACAAGAGTATCAATGCAACCGCGACCGTTTTGTGGAACGATTTTTATTCTAAAAGGTCATTACTAATGACAATTTTTTTACTTTTTTGTTTTTTTTATTAGTAGGCGTGTTTTTTTAGCTTGTGCGTCACGGGACGTAATAAACAAACGTTTATTTATTTGCGAATGAGCTGGAAGTGCCAAAATATGTTATCGTAAAATGTAAATATGCACACAAAACAAATTATGATATATAATCATTAAATCTTCACCATTATTATTTTCAAAACACCCTATTTTGGCATGTTTACTACAATAAACATCCGAAAAATTTTATGCAATGTTTGTAACAGTAGATATTTTATATAAAATTACATGCAAGGTGCATGTATGTTTTTCTGAAAATTACTTCGGAACAATAACAATCTCATAAAACTTTCTTGTTAAAAGTAAAAAGATACACATATTTTTCCGGCGTTATGAATGCAAAATATCATGAGAAAATAAACGGAATGACGTAGAATCTTCCCACTCAGAAAAAGTCGGCAATATCTTTGGCGAAGGAAGGACTTTCATAAGTTTCGGTTAAGGAATTCTTTAGGGCTGCTACAAGGAAAATACCTCTCTGACTATAGAAATAGATATTCTGAACCCACCTGAATGACGCGGGTTGTGGTAAACATAACTACACTATTAAAAGTAATACTAGAGTAGTTCAGTAGGAAGTAAAATTATGTATTAAAGTAGGCATATTTACATAATACCATCATGTTTGTCCCTTTTAAAAATGTTCATAATATAACAATCTCCAGGCTGATAGACATGATATTACTTATATAATTATCAGTACCTACATATTGTCGCAGTTTTACGATCCAACTGTGCCATTGTCCTGTAACTCCGGCCGCTCTGACTACACCAATTGAAACAAAAAAGCCAGGGTCACACATCAGTGAAGTCTCAGTTCCGCCACAGTTCCGGCACAGTACCGCCACCGTGATAATTATTCTTTCATACTTACATTATCTATGAACGTGTGCGTCCACACTTATCAGTGTCAGTGACGAGACAATACTCTCAGTGTCAGTGAAGGCGTGTTTATAGAAAATGTGGGAAAGAATAATTATCACGGTGGCGGAACTATGACGGAACTGTGACTTCACTGATATGTGTGAATTCGGCTTGGTTATCCTAACTCTACTATAATTATGTGTGTACGTTTGTGTTTGTTTAGGGTTGTGCACAGTCATTGATGTATCACCTGGGATCCCTTGTTTTCGCATAATTGTTTTATACCTAATTTAATTTGGCATAACGGATTTGGCATAATCTTTTTTGTCATAATAATACTTTCGCATAATTGTTTTTTGGCATACTATTTATATTAGCATAATTATCATTTAGACTAATTTGTTTTCGCATAATGTTATTAGGCATATTTTCTATTCGCCTAATATTATTTAGACATAAAAATAAAAAACAATAAGAATAAATATTGTTACGCACTCATTTATTTTCATGCAAATGGGGTAGGTATTGTATTAAAATGCCAAAAACTCATAACATATACGACCTAAATATCGACTCATAAAACACCTATTTTTAAAATACCGAAAATCCTTAATGTCGATATCCAATAGAAAGAAACTTGAAAGATTTATTATTAAATGACTGATGATAGTTCGAAACCCTGAAAGTTAAAATGCCGATAGTTAAAAGTCCCGAAAATCTGTTTAGGTCTATTAGGTGCGACGACGAGCGAGCGTAGCGAGCGAGGAGGAGGTTAGGCTCTATTGCGACCAACAACACACGAGCCGAGCGAGCGAAGCGAGCGTGCCACGGCAGCGGCCGGCGAAGTGCCAGAACCGACCTGCTGGCATGTAACCCTCAATTAACCTTCGGTTTTTTAAGCTTCGGGATTTTGTATTTTAGGAAAAATGTTCTTTCGTGATTTTAAACGTCGTGATTTTTTTGTTTATAAAAATATGCGTAAATAACATTATGCGTGTTTAAATTTATGCTTAAGAATATTATGATTAAACATGATTATGCTTAAAGTAGTTATGCTTAAAAAAATTATGCATAAGCTGTTATGACTAAATAATATTATGCGTAAACATCATTCGGCGAAATCATATTATGCTATGACATATTATGCCTTAAAATTTTATGCAAATACATAGGGAACCGTATCACCTACATCAGACTTGATGGGCTGAACTTAAGTACCGGTACCAACGTAATTTTTTCTGCACCTACATTTTCTTTTATAATTATTTAAGTAATTCAGAAATGGTATGCTCCTTTTTCCTGAATTTAACCACGAATTACGCGTTTTTGAAATATATTCGTAGCATAGGTAGGTATATTATCTACTAAAGCATATTTTTGAGTATATTGGGTTAGGGACTGTTTAATAGAAGTTTTATTGTGCCATTGATGATGCTGTCAACTTTTTTGAATTTATTATCCTTATAGGTAAGTAGTACATAATTTTCAGTGCCTGTATTATGAGTTAAGAATAGTTAAACATGAGCATAAACTCATATCTAATACGTGTACAGAATATGGTATGCAATCACATCCGAAAATATCAATCAAGGACTTGCAAAGACAAATAAAATATACTAAGACATTCTTCCAATATAGAACTAGAGCTTAAGTTCTAAAAATAGCATCATTTTAATGGGATTATATTCATCTTAAAGTTCCTGTTGAATTATTTTAGTAAACAACCTTTGTAATTTATGTCCTGTCTTGGAATTCTAGGAAAATAATTTAATTCCAAGAAATAGGTATCTGTAATTCTCTGTTTCAAATTGCTCTGCTTCAGAAAAATCTTTATATATTCTTAGGTACGCTATTTCATTTACTAAAGGCAACTATTTGTATATTTTTCTCATAAAAGATCTTTATGTGACGTTGACAAAACGTTTTCGTGTACCTAATATTACTTTTCTAAGAACTAAATACTAGCAAACAACCTAATTAACGCTTTTGCCTTATTATGATTGGGTAAACAATTAATAACTTTATCACTAAGTGAGTAAGTAAAATATATTGTAATAACATTTCTTCTATTAAATAATTGCCCAAAATTTCAGAGTATGTTACACTCCGACACACTTGACTTGTTGACTGTAAAAGAATGCCAAATAGAATTAAGTCCTCCATTTACTCTATCTTTAACAATAAAGTTTGAATTTGATATTTTTTGTCAGACTACAGTACTGTAGTTTGACATAAGTCAACGATATAAAATTCATCCATTTATTTTCAAGGTTATTTGGCCACACTTTGTAAGTGAGAGTAACTTAAATATTCCGCGATATCGAGCCTACTTATTTTTCTAAGTAAGTAAGTAATAAATATTCAAAGATTTATATCTCCGTAGTCCTATCCAATTTCGGAATATTGGTTACCCTGGCTGGAGTATTGGGCCCCAAGGATTGACGCCGCCGTCAATATATAAGTCACTGTGAGCAAGAAACTTTTTTCTTATGTTACGATTTTCATTTCCAGATGTGATACCATCGCACCTGCTATTAATGGTTTTCCGTGTTACATCTCGATAGAAAATCGATGCCATTAACACAGACTAACTATTTTGTGCCATTAGGTTAGTATATTATGGCTTCAGAAAGCTAAGTTATAGATGATTATTGTTCAGTCTGTGTTTAGATTACGAGACGACACGATATAATGCATCGTGCGTTTTTTGTGCCATTAGATAGTAAATATGGCAGAGTGACAGTATATAAGTTACAGAAGATTATTGTTCACTCTGTGGTTAGACAGATCCATGCAATCATGCTATGCTGCATCATGCGTTATTTATTATGGCTGACTGACAGTAAGTTACAGAAGGTAATTGTTTACTCTGTGGTTAAACAGAATATACTCCATGCAATCATGCCATAGCATGTAGCGCTTTTTGTGCCATCAGATAGTAAATATGGCAGTGACAGTAAGTTACAGAAGGTGTTTACTCTGTGGTTAGACAGATACTGCCAGCCATGCAATCATGCTATGCTGCATCATGCATTTTTTAAGTTGGGCAAAAATGCCAAGTTTGTAAACAAATCACACACGGTTGTAAGTGTTGTAACACACCAAAACGTATGATTTTTCCAATCTTCTTATCGTATGAGGATAAATGGACTATTGTATGAGGATTAGTGGCCTGGCCACTTCTGGTGTCAGAGTTTGTCAAACCGCCTGTAAGGCCTCTGACTTGGCTTAATGACAACAGCCGGGACCGATGGCTTAACGTGCCCTCCAAAGCACAGAAGTGCTCAGTTGTAATGCCACTTAACGGTCACCCATCCGACACCTGGCCGGACCGAGCGTTGCTTAAAAAACGTGATCGAGTACGATCAGTCTGTCAAGCTCCGCCATGAGCGCTTTATATTGCGCATTTGTATAAACCAGAGGCCCAAGATTATTGTCAATGATTCAATGCACATGTTAGCGTATTTAAAATTCTAATAATTATTTACAAATTCCTCAGCTGCTGTAGGGCCTGTAGGGGGCATCCATAAATTACGTCACATGAATTTTATGATTTTTGACCCCCTCCCCTGTCCTTGTCACAGCTGGTCACATTTGAGAGACCCCGAAGTGTGACGTCACATATTTTAAAAATTGAATACTTTCACGACCTTCTGGTACATTGAAAATGAATTTAATTAATTACCTTAAACAAAATTTATTCGTAAACATTTTTTATTATTATTAAACCTATGTAAATACAATAACTAAAACATCTTAGAATTTCAACAAAAAATACCTAATAAAAAATTCTAATCAAAATCAAATGTAGTCTCGCGCTGATTTCATCATCATTTGAATATGTGCGATAACAAACTATGTTTATCTAGGTACCCATACAGCCATTTTTGGTCACAGATTTTCAACAGATGTAACAAGTCGCTACAGTTTCGTAACTGATACGACACATTGCGACTATTTGCGACTGTGTGGGGTTTTGCTTAAAGGTGTTGTAACAGTTCAGTAACAATGTTACGGAAACTAGTTTCAGTAACTTTGTGTTGTCGCTGTGTCGACATAATTCACAATGATCTGTGTCCATACATTCTATACACTTTGTGATCAGTTTGCAACTAGAGTACAAAGTTGTAACAATGTGTGGTAACGGGATGGTAACGTTACAACAAATTGTGTTGTGACGTTACGACAATGTTCCAGGATACCAGATAACCTCACTTATACAAATGAGCGTCACCAAATCCAGTCACTCTCAAATATGCCTTTGTTTTCTGCCCCCTAGCATGCCTACCGAAACACGATATAATATAGCGATTTATCACGTGTAACTGTCAAAAGACAATGTATTTCGACAGTCGAATGTTGATAAAACGCTATATCACGCTATTTTATCATGTTTCGATGGACATGCTACTGGGGCGAGGCTAAAGTTTGATCATGCCGATCAAACCAACTATAGGTATTGACTTATTAGCATAACAACATTGGGGTTAGTTGTGAAATGAGAAGCTTTAAGAAAAAAGTATAATATTTATTTCAGTATAAATAAACAGCCCCTTTTCCTAATAAAATAGGTTATGCAATCTGTTCAGTTTAATAGGTTCGAGTACATCTCACGAGTTGAAATAGCCAATATTCCACTTTTATAAGTAGCATAATTTATTTTACTTTGTTCTGACTGCGACCGCCTGTTCTAGAAATATTGGATTTTTTTTGACCCTGCAACAAATATCGAAACTTTGAGAAACGCTGGAAGCAAAAAAATTGAGAAACCATTTTTGAATTCCCGTTACTTTGTGACGACTTTACGTAACCATGTCGACACATTATAGTTACTTTGTGACTAGTTG
This sequence comes from Agriphila geniculea, assembly GCA_943789525.1. NCBI lineage: Eukaryota > Metazoa > Arthropoda > Insecta > Lepidoptera > Crambidae > Agriphila > Agriphila geniculea. The sequence continues at coordinate 2,276,651 of OX038880.1, forward strand.
TGACGAGAATATTTTCACCTAACAAAAATGCTTTTCTTTAGTATTTATCAATTTTACTGTGTAATATTGCTAAAATATTTTTTTTTTTGTTTTAATATTAACTATTATGAATAATTAAAAGCATTTGAGCACTCGCTGTGTACAAATAAATAATGTTTACTTATCACCAAAATACTAAAATTGAGATAATATTGTGGCGCGTTAGTAAATTTCATTCTATTTGATGAAATTACACAGTCAAATTTTTTTCCCATTACGATTTGAGCATTAATGAAAACAATATTGAACAAAATCTGTTTATAAATATTACTTGCCTGGAAAAAGATGGCGCTACCTTATATTTTAATTAATAGTTCATGTCACCATATTTGTCACTTCATGAGTCAAAGGAATTGCTGAACGAATGAATGAATGAATTCCTGAAAGAAGTGAGCACAAATACGTCGCGATGTGACTACGCGGCGACAGCGCAGTGCGACTAAAAGTTACTGTTACCAAATTTACAAATCGTCCCCACTTTTTGAAACGGCGACGGAACAACGGTCGACACGGCTACTCATTGTGACGGAACAAAGTTACTGAAAAAATATGTTTCGACACAAATGTGTGCACTCTAAGTCGTAAGCGCTACCAGAATGGCTGTATGGGTATCATCTTCACATTCTCATTTAGAGACCGTTGTAAAAATTCATTTGGAATCGTAGCGTACTAAGAAAAAATCGGCCAAGTGCGAGTCGGACTCGCGCACTAGAAATAATTATTGAATTAAAAAAACCGTTCCAAAATTTGATTTATTTCAATTTTAATGATTTTGACTGTGACGTCACGAAATTTAGAACCCCTCCCACCCATCACCCCCTTGTCACACAATGTCACACTTCGTCGACCCCCTCCCTCCCCTTAACATGTGACGTAATTTATGGATGACCCCTAGGTACTGTAGGTAGTTGTGTTGGGTTGGGAGATCTTAAAGGCCCAAATATTTTCTTTTCCGTGAAATCAACTAAGAGAGAAACAAATACAGCGGGTTTGCTTAATATAAACATTTTCAGAATATTTCTTTGAACGTTTCGTGAGCACCGCGGATTCCAAGATTCTTTATCAAAACTTATGAAAAGAATACATATTTTTCGTTTTTTCGGGTTCTCCAAATGCAGATAAAAACCTGTTAGAACCAACATTTATATAGGTATTTTTGTGAATACTACATTCAAAAATACCTAGTTTAACAAAACTTCGGAAACTCGCCGGAAACAACGTCGGAAAACACGGATCAAACGCCAGTTCAGCTTGAATTTACAACGTGTTACAAAATAACTCTTAATGCCGAATATGGTAGATAGGGACCATCAAACTGAACAACTTTTACAATGGGACCAACTATGAAATCGCGAAAAAAATCAGCTGTTTCATGCATTTTGATATTTTCTTTATTATTTTTTGTATGAAACAGCTAAATTTTTTCGCGATTTCAGAGTTGGTCCCGTAGTAAAAGTTGTTCAGTTTGATGGTTCCTATCTACCTTATTCGGCATTATGGGTTATTTTGTAACACGATTTATTTTTGTTTACACCTCTATGATTTTATAATATTCGTGATTTATTTGTTTAGGTTTAGTAAAGGTTTAAAATTAGCATTTTAAAATAGTCATCAGTCTGTTTTTAGGGTTCCGTAGCCTAAATGGCAAAAAACGGAACCCTTATAGATTCGTCATGTTTGTCTGTCTGTCTGTCTGTCCGTATGTCACAGCCACTTTATTCCGAAAGTATTAAGACTACACAGTTGAAACTTGGTACGTAGATGTATTCTGTTAACCGCTTAACGAATTTAATACAAAAATAAGAAAAATAAAAGATTAAGGGGGGCTCCCCATACATGGAACGGAAACTGAAAAAAATTTTTTTCTTCAAACCAACACGTGTTGGATGTCTATAGATAGGTCTTTAAAAATGACGTTGAGGTTTCTAAGACAACTTTTTCTCAAAGTCAACCGTTTGAAAGATATACACAGCCAAAGTGGTAAAATGTGTGTCCCCCCCCCCCCCCCTTTAACTTTTGAAATAAGAGAGTGAAAAATCTAAAAAAAATATATGCTGTAGATCTTAATAAACGAGATGTAGTAATTAGTTTTCGAGATATAGCACATTTTCCAAAACCGCAAATATAACTTTGTCATTCATACCAACACTGTGAAAAACAAAGTTATTTTTGCAGACGAAAAATGATAGGTGGTATTAAATATGGTATGGTATAAGGTAACTACGGAACCCTATCAAATCAAATAGTTTATTGAATATGAATAATGAAAATACAATTTGCATACCATAGAACAAACTTATTTAAATTACCAGCAAAATAATGTGGAACAGGGGGTAATCTGACAATTTTTACAATAATATCGGTCGCTCGCTGCCGCAAACTTGTACTACAACACGCCACGGGCACACTCACACAACGCTGTTGGTGGCCACTAACAGTGGCCAGCGCGGCGTACGCAGAAAAGTGAGCGCTAATAATTGCATCGTACTGGTCATAATAGTGTGCGGCAGTGATTGACAGGATACATGAACCACTAAAACTTGGAACTTAACACAGTTTGGTAAGTATGATGCTGATTATTACTTATTAACGAGTAGGTAGTATACAATGTACTGATACCTAAACTAGGCCGAGCCTGTATTATAAGTATCAGTTTCCTTCGTAATGACTTAATTGTTGTATTTTTTTTTTTTAATTTGTTTTGTTAATTAGTTAGTACTTTTACATTTTTTTTTCATGTTACGCCAGAAATGCATATAATATGTGTACTAAGAATCTTAATGAATAAATATTATTATTACTTATAATTACTAGATTAAATCGTATAATATTATTATTGTCCACTCTTTTTTTTGTAGTTTAATAATTTAAAAATTAAATAAAGTGTATTATTTGTGTCTGTGTTTGTGTGTGTGTGTGTGTGTGTGTGTGTGTGTGTGTGTGTGCGACACGCACTTGGCCAGTTTTTTAATTTTATTATTGTGTTAAGACTGGTTTCATAAGTTTTGAATAAGTTATCAATAACCACTGATATTTTTATAAAAAATCTATTTATTTATTTATTTATGAAACAGACTTATAGTTCAAAGTCAAAGTCAAATAAGCTTTATTCAAATAAACTTAATAATTAAGTACTGTTGAATCGTCTATATTTTCCTACCACCCGTTCCAGACTTTTTTAGCTGACAAGAAGAACGGGCGCAAGAAACTTATCAGCTGTAACCTCCTTGTTGCTTCAAAGGTGACAAAATATTCAAAAGATTACGTAACTTATTAGGATGTCGTCAAGGACATTGTAAGTACCTACGTACAACTACGTTGTACGAAGTACTTACAATTTCCTTGGATGTCGATTATTGTCTTCTCCACTTCCCAGTAAAAAAATAAATAGGTAATGAGGTAAGGGCAAACTTCGTATTTGGTCAAAAACATGACTCGAAAAAGCATAAGATTCCACATTCGGTAAAGATACTTTTTTTTATGCTCAACGGGATAGGGCTTGGACTTCACGTCACCTTATGTTAAGTGACGATAAGGCCGAAGGTGGAAGTGCACTACACCCGGAATCCTTAATCACTGAGGAACTTTCTATCTTAACTCCTCAGACCAAATAAAAAAGGGAAGACGTAGTCCTCTGAACAAAGCAGTGAAGCCGATAAAACTACGCCTTGGCGTGTACATACACAGTTACACGCACACACATGTAACGAAACTACGCCTTTTCTTAACAGCCAGCGTGCGAAGCGGACGTACCAGGACGTACTAATAAATTATAAATTTCACCAAAGAAAATGCCGAATTGTGTAGTGAAAAGGTGTAAAAACCAATTTTCGACACATAAAAAGCAGGATGGAGTCACATTTCACACGTAAGTAAAATTGGAAACTAATATTTTCACTAATTCAAAATAAACATTAAGGTATTACTTGAAACACAAAACCTCAACACAAGTGTTGCCATGCCAAACGTTCTATTTTAAACCCGTTATTGGGTAACATGGAAAGTAACGTAACTTCTAAACTTCTTGTTTAAAATAACGCGTTAATTATTTCTGTTTCTGGACTGTTTTTACCCACGACGGACGGAACGGAATGGAGGCGGTATATGCGTTTGGGGTTAGAATACTGTGATCCATCAGTATTTAATCAGGGGCTTATTTCATAAAAGATAAGTAAATTTACTATAACAATTTACCATTATTGTTATTGGGGTAGAACTGTTTCTTAATAATTATAAAACATAATTTCTACTCCATTAAACTACTACAATGGTAAATTACTATACTTTTTCATACTTTTATGAAATAGACCTCTGATTAAATACTGATGATCTCAGTATTTACCACGCGTGTAGCCGTCGCCTCAGAGGTTGTTTGTTTGTTTGTCTGTCTGTTACCATTTTCCTCGGAAACTACCTACTGGGCTGATTTTAATGCAGTTTTTGTCGTTTTTTCAAAAATTACTAAACCGATTTCGCTACGGCTTTCTGTAATGGTTTTTGGCGATGCTTCTTAGATAAGTGTTATAGTATTTAGCCGCTAGGGAGTGCTGCAGCATCATGTTCTCATTTATCTCCATAACGGTTTGACCGATTTAGATGCTGTTTTTACCCGACTGCAAGAGGGTTATGTTTTTCGCGCGTATCTTCTATCTTGTATGTATGTAATATTCTTTGTTACCTCATATCTTTTAAAAATAAATTATATAATTAAAAAACCCGCCTGCATAAAAAGACAAGTCAACTGAAAATATGGAAACAAGATTAAATATTAAAGGCAACATAATAACATGCAGTCGGAGGTGTATAATTCAAATAATTCATAATGTCACTTTCTTTATGCATGCCTCTGACAGTATGTTATTATGTTGCCTTTAATATTTAATCTTGTTTCCATCTTTTCAGTTGACTTGTCTTTTTATGCAGGCGGGTATGAATTCTTTAAAAAAATTAAAATGAAAAGCAAAATTTAAAACTTTGAAAAAACCCACGTCACTTAAAACAGTTATTTTTAATCCTGCAATCCCTGATAGAAATGGAATATTGTGTCTCATTTTCCGGGCTTAAAGGATTAAGTGAAAAAAATAGGTATTATTAACAAAGGTAAAATAAGTAGTTTTACGAAAATATCTCCCAACTTAAATTAATTTAGGTAGGGTACTATACATATTGAAGGAAGGATGTCATGAGTTTGACTGATTGACTGATGGAAAGAACAAATCACATCATGCAACCATCAGTCACTACATTACACGGTAGGTTAATCGTCAGTCACAGCCCGTGACTGTGGTTAAACTGTGGCAAAACCTACCGTGAAATGGATGCCTAACATGTCAGGACAAACATCTTGCCTTAAATACTTTTTCCTATTTCCTTCCTTCACAGCCCTGCATGCAGGGCTTTGAAAAGCTCACTTTTTATATCTATCATTAGGCGACGGCTACACGTGTGGTAAATACTGTGATCCATCAGTATTAATTATTATTTATCAGGGATCTATTTAATAAGAGAATGAAAAAGTACAGTAATTTACCATAGTAATAGTTTATTAGGGTAGAATTATGTTTTATAATTAACTAGCGGCCGCCCGCGACTTCGTCTGCGTGGAAAGTTTTTTTGCTCTTCCTCGGGAACAATACTTTAAAAGGTACCCTATGTCCTTCTCTGTACCCCTGACAACGTGTATGCAAAATTTCATGATGATCGGTTCAGTAGTTGAGACGTGAAGGCGTAACAAACAAACAAACAAACAAACGGACTTTCGCATTTATAATATTAGTAAGGATAAGAAACATAATGCCACCCCAATAATAACTGTGGTAAATTATTATAGTAAATTTACTAATCTTTTATAAAATAGGCCCCTGATTAAATACGATGGATCACAGTACCAGTCGTGTAGCCGTCGCCTCACACCCGAGTCAGAATGGCTGAATGCCTATCATAGTCTGCGTCTCTTTCATTACTAATAAATAAAAGAGACGCTTTGATAGCCATTAAGAAAACTGACAAGTTTTAAGAGCTTGCAAACCCCCCTTGGGACCGTATTATGATCTCTTGAATCCAGGCAGTTTTTTGTTTTGATTCTGATATGTGATAAATAACGTTATTATTTCATAACGCGTTATTTTTATAACATTGGGGTAATATGAATTACTATGGCAACACCGGCTCACACACTAATGCATGAAAAAATTGGCTTCAGTCCCTTGCTTGGAAGACTCCGTCTTCCCTTTTTTATTTGGTCTGAGCTTAACTCTAGCTACCGGAACACAACAATTTTTAAAATGTTATTATGGCATCAGACTTAGGTAAAAGATGGCGGTAACTAGCCAGTCGGAATTGAAATAAGCCCTACCACCAAGCAAACCGAGTCCAAATTGTAACCCCCTTCCTGGAAATCGAACCCGGGACCCCTGCGACTTACACGGGTGGGCGAACCACTAGACCACAGAGGCGGTAGAAACGGTACTTACATCATAACACTAAGAACTCGAGTTTACCCCAGTCACCGTAAACACAGAAATCGCGTTAGGTCGCAAAAAATTGCAAGGTTCTGAATTTTTGGGATGTTGTTAGGATAGATACTAATAGTGTAAAACCAAATTTGCAACCCTGAAAGACTTGTGCTAACCTTGTGGTGCTCGAAAAACCTCGAAATGTTCAGACTTTTTTCAGTTTTTGGCTTACAACTTCTAAAAAATGCATTCTACGGCAAAGTCGTCTATTTCACTTTTAAAGAAAATAAAATTACCTATAATTTGAACGTAATCTGTATGTCATATATATGTAGAGGTACAACACTTCAAAAATAGGCCATTTTATCCAAAAAGTAAAAAAAAATGTAGTAAGATAGTCTTTCGAACAAAATATCGTCTAAAATACTCATTCTACGAGGAAAGTTTTAAGAAATAAAGTTGAAGAACAGTTATTTAGCTTTAATTTAAGATTAAGAAAAAAGCTTTGGGGCTAATAATTTTCTAGTTATCAGTTTAAAAACAAAATTATAAAAAGTAATTTTCAAGAAATAGATCTTTGAATGTAATTGTAAATATTGTTATAGCACAGGTCTTTCAGGGTTGCAAATTTGGTTTTACACTATTGGTTTTTATCCTAACAATATCCCAAAAATTCAGAACCTTGCAATTTTTTGCAACCTAAATGTTTAACCCGGCGTCATTGATGCAGGGTCAACATGACCCTGCATGTTTTGCATATGAAAAAATGCTTAGAAATATTTGCCACACACAACTGTCTGTCTCAGTAGCTGCAGCTAAGGATCACCCCTCCCCGCCACGTACTTCACTTCATTCGTCCATCACCCGCGCAAGGAGCAAAACGTGTGTAAACCTGCGACAGGGTAATTATGACCCAGCTCAACGGTGACGTTGCTGTTTTGGTGCCATATACTTTTTTATATATTTTATATAAAGATTATGTTAGTGTTCGTAATCTTCTAATGATAGAGAGGTTAGGTAGTATAAATTTGATTTAAGTATCATTTTTGTTAGAAACGATATTGTTTTTTGTTGATAAAAGAAAATTAAGAAAAGAGTTACAGTTTTGTTGTATAATTAACAGTCTATAGGAAAAATTAAAAATAAAAATTATTTCACTCATTACCAATGTGTTTTATTGCTGCTACTGATTATAAATACAGTATTTATAATAAATATAAAATGTTTAAAATAAAAAATTATTTTATACTATGCCAAATTTTAACAATTGTAACCAGGGTCATAATGACCCCCCTCAACGTTAGTGTAACTTTTTTCCGCCACAATGACGCCGGGTTAAGACGACTGGCCTAAGTTGTGAACATTTCGCGCTTGACCCGTTTTTGGCAGCGATGCAGTGCCCCTATCTCGGAGATAAAACGCTACAATTTTGCAAGCTTCAGTTAACTTATTGCACCCATTTTTAACCCGGCCTCCAAACCGAAAGTATCCTACTATTCTGGAACTAGTATTTTTTTAGTACCTAACCTTCTTACCTAATAGCTATGGATATTAGTTCCTTTTTATTTGTGTTCGAAAACATTTGTGTGTTGTTTGCATCTTTTGATGTGAAAAAAACCATAACGATAGGTTGACTTGTTCAGGATTCTGGGTTTTATTTCGGTATTTTTCAAATTTTTGCTTTTCAAATCAACCACGTTTAGGTAAAATTATTGTTTAATATTTCGGTTTTTTTATCAATGAAGTAAAAAAATGTAGCTTTGTTATCTTGCGTTCGTTCAAAACTGTGGATATAATTTTACGAGATTATGAAGACTGGAGATAGACCTATGTCATCATACAAGCAAACAACAAACGCTTTTGCTATTGTTGCTGTCGCATTAATTGTGATATATGTATTCCCGTTGATACTAGTTCACCCAAATTTTAATAACTTGTCAAATTATTTGGCCGTTGAATCCCATCTATACATTTATTTACGAGAAGAAACAGCTATCCACATTGTCATAAATAACGATTTAAAACGAGCATAATCCCGAACAATTCCATAGACAAAAGAGTTATGGGCCATGCAAGTTTCCCGGTCCATTCCACAACTTTGTTGCAAACTCGACCGATGCATACCAACAAACTTGTATCTCGTAACAAAACGTTCCAAAAACAGCTCTACACCCGTATTTCTAAAAGCTAACTTGATGCGCGTTTGTGATTTTGGTAATTTCTGAAACGATATCACGTTTATTATTGAAACGGGGAATTTTGAACTCTACGGTTTATGGATTATGGTGTCAGCGAGTGTTGTTGCTTGTCCGGATTGTGACGCACAGATGAAATGGTTCGAATAGCCATTCAAGCTATCGTCACGTTTTGTGGCTCGAAAGTAATGTGTCTGTTTCGCTTTAGACACGAATCGTTATTTGGACTAACAAGGATGCTTTTGTTTGTAGGTCAAAAAAGGTAGATATATTATATACCAACAATATCCACAAACCAAAATGTATAATATAATGTGCAGCACATTTCTATTGGATGCAAAAAACGATAATATTTTTAACAGTATCTTCCAAACAACAGATGATAAAACTTCGCACCGTTCGCCCGCCCACAAATAAATACACACATGCACATAAAAGCAGAAACGACTCACCGACTTCAAACAACCTTAAGCATGTTCCAGACGGATGTAATCACGCCGGTAACCTATCTTACTTTCGAAACTTTTCTGTACGAATTTCAATTGTTCTAAAACGGTACGTCGACGTTTTAAATACCAGATTAGTTATTTAACATAATTTTGTTAGAGCATAGACTTATTTTACTAATGTTTCACTTTTCACTTATTTTTCTTTAGACAGATGTTTTTCTTACCATAATTTTCTTTACTAGAAATTACTAAAGATCGAAGTAACTTTTGATAGAATTTCGTGTTTCATAATATTTAATTGATTTAGAAAATTCGAGTGTATTTTTAACCCAAATATTATTGTCTTGCTATAAAGAAAAACTTTTAATGCAAAGACCATTAGGTTAGGTTAGGTTAGTGTTTTGACCACGCGCAGTGGAACGAGCAAAACGAGCGGAGCTCCTTAATGCTTGCATGCATGTTGCATGCTTGCTTGCAATGCTGCATGCTTACTTGAATGCTCCATGCTTGCTTGCATGCTTGCTTGCATACTGCTTGCTAAATGCTTGCCGGGGGGTGCAGGGGGGCTGGCTGGGTTATAGCGGGGGGCCTGAGGCCCCCCGCTATAAAGAAAAACTTTTGATGCAAAGACTATTAGGTTAGGTTAGTGTTTTGACCACGCGCAGCGGAGCGAGCGAAGCGAGCGGAGCTCCATAATGCTTGCATGCATGTTGCATGCTTGCTGGCATGCTGCATGCTTGCATGCTTGCTTGCATGCTGCATGCTTACTTGCATGCTATGCTGCATGCTTGCTTGCATGCTGCATGCTTGCTTGCATGCTGCATGCTTGCTTGCAAAACCATTAGGTTAGGTTAGTGTTTAGACCAAGCGCAGCGGAGCGAGCGGAGCTATCTAAGATTATAATGTAACTATCTGAGATTGCAATAATATTTTCTTAGATGTTTAGTACCTATTTCTTATTTTTAATTTCGAATTCAAGATAGGTATAAGATTCTTTGTCAGATAAAGTGATGTATTTTAATAATATTGTTGACGTTTTTATGGATACTAAATCATCTTACAATAATAGTTTCGGCCAAATGTTGAGTGGGATGTCAAAATATATGGAATTTGAAAAAAAATATAAGTGAAATTCGGAGCTTCAATAATTTGTCAATTGTGTTTTCGGTAAAATGAAATTTATGGAAAACAAAAAAAAGGAAATCGATTTCGGTAAACTAACATTCGAACAGAGACATTTCTAATTTTAGATACGTGTAGGATTCTAATTATTTGTCAGATAGTGTGTTGTAATTTAACAATATTGGAGACGTTTTTCTGGATACTAAATCATCTATCGATAATAGTTTCAGCCAAACGTTGAGTGGGTTGTCATAACATATGGAATTTGAAAAAAAATATAAGTGAAATTCGGAGTTTCGATAATTTGTCAATAGTGTTTTCGTTAAAATGAAAATTATAGAAAACAAAAAAGAGTGCAACGATTTCGGCAAACCAAAATTCGCACAGAGAAATTTCAAATTTAAGATAGGTAACCAATCACGCCTCCCATCAGAGGTCACCTTGGTGGAAGCTTGGTTGGAGCGTGATTTCCATCCGTGGATTGTGTTGCGGCTACACGAGTTTCCATCCAAGCGCCAAGACGGTCGCCCTTCATTGTAAATCGCGCTCGCGTAGCAAAATCACGTGCCATATTGTAATAAAAAATTGTTTTAAAAAGCAAAAAACCGACTTCAAAACCCCACTCTACCTCTATAAAAAGCAATAATCACTAGATACGCATTATCATTGTAATAAAACATGTCTATTGAAGTCGGGTGGGGCTGGAAGACATTTTTTTTTATTTATTCTAACAGCCCCACCCGACTTCAATAGACGAGTTTTATTACAATGATAATGCGTATCTAGTGATTTCAATATTATTTATTGCTTTTTAGAGGTAGGGTTCAAAATCAGTTCAAAGTCAGTGTTTTGTTTACAAAACAAATTTTTCTTTTTTTCTTTTTAGTGTAAGTACCTTCTTGTATTAGATATATTATCTATGTAGATAGAAAAATTGGTTTGGCCAAACGTGAGAAAATCGCGGACAACCATGCATACTGGTCAAACTGAGAAGAGAACCTCCTTTTTTGAAGTTGGTTAAAAACCTTGTCCTAAGTGTGACAAATACGTTTCTGAAAACCGCATCAAAATTAATTAATCTTAACGGGAGGTAATCGCGGACAAACATAAATACTTACATACGAGTCAAACTCAGACCCTAAGAGTAGTAAAGACATACTAAAAAGTAAAGAAAAAATTAAATCTAAAAAATTTAAACCGAAAACCATGGGGCGCAGTTTGTAAAATTTATTATCCATATTGTGTATAGCATGCGCCCCACGTTTTTAGGTTTAAATTTTTTTGATTTATAATTTCTGTAGGTATATTAGGGTTATAAAATATTTACAGAAGAATTTATTTTATAATTTTTAGTTTGTTTTTACTAGTCCATTTGAATGTTTTTAGTCTGATTTTTTTTTGTTTTAATTTAGTCCGTTAAAAACGGGTTTTAAAAAAAATCAGTAAATTATTATTTTTTGCTTTTTAGTTACCGAACTTGGTCTTAACCAATCAATCTATATCACCTCCTATCGGAGCACTCGTCAAGATGATTCAAACTAACCCAAACTCGATGGGTTAGCATGGTTTTGTTATAGAGTTCCTATGGCCTTCCTCCGGCTCCATCTTCAGACCCTCGGACACTATTTCCCATTAAAGTACTTGTCAAGATGATTCAAACGAGCCCAAACTCGATGGGGTTGCACATGGTTTAATTACCGAGTTCCAATGGCCTTCTTCGGGCTCTATCATCAGACCCGGATCACTATTTTCCAACAAAGTACTCGTCAAGACGATTCAAACGAGCCCAATCCCGATGGGGTGGCGTGGTTTTATTAAAGAGTTCCTGTGTCCTTCTTCTGGCTCCATCATCAGACCCTGGAAACTATTTCCCAACAAAGAACTCGTCAACACGATTTAAACAAACCCAAATTGGATGGGGTTGCACTGCACGGTTTCAATATTGAGTTCCTATGGCATGGCCTTTCAGCTTAATCATCAGACCCTGGATCTCGTCTTCCATTAGAGTACTCGTCAAGACGATTGTAACGAGCCCAAACACTATGGGTTTGTAAGGTTTCATCCTAGAGATCCTGTAGCCTTCTTCCGGATCCATCATCAGATCAGCTCAATGACTCCATAATATTGCATCGCTTTCCAGTTCTGACCTATGTTCAAAGTTTCAAATTTCTAGCTCATCGGGAAGCTAGTACAAAATCGTTAACAAACTTTGCAGAGAAACAAACGAACACACAAACGAGAAAGCAACCTAATAAAACCGGCCAAGTGCGAGTCGGACTCGCGCACGAAGGGTTCCGTACCAAAAACGGCAAGAAAATCATGTTTGTTGTATGGGAGCCCCCCTTAAATATTAATTTTATTCTGGTTTTAGTATTTGTTGTTATAGCGGCAACAGAAATACATCATCTGTGAAAATTTCACTTGTCTAGCTATCACGGTTCATGAGATACAGCCTGGTGACAGACAGACAGACAGACGGACAGCGGAGGCTTAGTAATAGGGTCCCGTTTTTACCCTTTGGGTACGGAACCCTAAAAACGTGTTAAAATGAAACGAAAGTGGATCACTCCATCTTCGGATGGAATTCGCGCCCTTCCTCCAAGGACGTTGAAGGTCATTTGGATTGAATAGAGAAATTTGGATTACATCTGCCGTCTAGATGGATGGCATCAAGCAAGGTCACCTCTGATGGGAGGCGTGATTACATCCGTCTGGAACATGCTTTACAAAGAAAAAGAATCTTATGTTTTACAACCACATAAACAAAGTTACGTTTTGATCACCAAAGAGTTTTCCAATCCCAAACCTCGCGCAAACCGGACCGAATACGAACTTTTATACCCCATCAAATACTATTACCACTAAGTCTGGTATAATAGCTAACTTATTTATATTTATCGTAACTTTGACAATAAACGTAGGCCCCGGAGAATAATAGCATTTATTACAGTAGCATCATAAAAAGGGATTTTTATGTAATTTTAAGTACTTATCTTTTTACTACCGATCGTTGTTGCGTAAATTTTAAACTTTTAACATTGAAAATGTTTTTTTTGAGGCATCTGTATAGGCCCGATTTTCAGCCAAAGTGAGATTTCACCCTGGTGTCGTAGATATCAAAGCTACGTAAATGATTGAGATATCAAATGACGCGTCTAATCAAGGGCTATAAACTGATAAAAATGTTTTTTTTTAATCTCAAATTTTTTTTTTAAAGTCGCAAAAATTTGAAAAATTTTGTCGGTTTTCGACCGGTTTCGGCGAGAAAAAAATCATATCTCGTAAACGAAACGCGATATCGGGTCGATTTTAAAAACACCTCGAGATATAACATTGGTCTACTTTAAAAAAAAATTGAGGTAAATAACATAAAAGGATAATTCTGTAGCTTAACCTTTATGAAGTAAAGTTTGCGCGGAGCGTGTGAGTGAGCGCTGAGCGCAGTAGTGTACGTACGTACCTAGTCATATCAACGCTAATGGTCTGAAAGACAAATGTTTGTTTATAGTTATATTTTGAGTTGTAAATGTAATAAAATGTTATTTTCTTATTATAAAAAAATCGGATAGGTAATGAAAGTGTTTTTAAAAGCAAAACAAAAATATATTTTTAATTTATTGATACTTATGTAAAATTCTTTAATCAAGTAAAATTAGATTAAATGAGATTATGTTTGTATTAAATGTTGTTAATGTGATTTTTTAATAATTATTTATTTATGACTTTTAATGGTTAGGTGTCAAATCTGACGTAAAACAACTAAGTTAAATAAACACCATTAGTATTACCCATACGAAGAACAAGATATCATTTATTTATTAACCCTATTATACTTATGCAAAAGGCCGGGCTTTGCCTTGCAGTTGCACGTGAGCATCGAAAAAACTATTTCGGCGCATCTGTTTCTATTGTTTTGGCCTATATTTCCTCACCATTGCCTGCACCCCACCGTAGGATTTCGTGATACCCGGCACTTTTTTGTATAGGCAAACGAATAAACGAATCTTGAGCGAAGGTTGAATAGAAGAGAGTTTGTAGTTTCCACACTTAGTAGTAAATACAGAAAAGCATTTGCACTAATTGGTTAGAATTTTTAAGATAAATTACACTCAAAACGTGTAAAAAGTGAAATAAATAGGTACCTATGTCAATGTTAAAGATATTGCTATATACGTGGGTTGCTGTTATTTCAATTTTGAGATTTAAAATAACTCGATCGGGCATGTCTCATGTTTATCTTAGTACGCTACGATTCCCAATGATTTTTTACAACGGTCTCTAAATGAGAGTGTGAAGATGATGCCTAGATAAACATTGTTATCGCACATATTCAAATGATGATGAAATCAGCGCGAGACTGCATTTGATTTTGATTAGAATTTTTTATTAGGTATTTTTTTTAGAAATTCTAAGATGTTTTTAGTTATAGTACTTACATAGGTATATTTAATAATAAAAAAATGTTTACGAATAAATTTTTTTTTAGTTAATTCATTAAATTCATTTTCAATGTACCAGAAGGTCGTGAAAGGCAGGAGATCTGTGAATTTTTTTATCCTTTAGAAAAATGCTTATAGATACCTACCTAATTTTAATAACGTATTTTTAAAATGGGTTTGACTTTTTCCAAATTAAAACATTTCCATTAAAATATTTTACTCGGCATTCACTTCTCACTAATTAGAGGACGTGAAACAAACTTTATAACATGGTTCCGATAAAATACGTGACGGTAAAACAATACAGAAACTATAACGGTCAGCTACGATCGTACAAAATAATGATTTTCAATAAAACAACAGTGTAGTCAACCACGCAGTCATTGTAGCTTTGACAGGGTTGTGTCTATCGACTTTTTATTGGGAATTAATTAATTAGGTGACTGGAAACAAATAAAGGCGACTGTTAATGGGATACTTAAATACTAAACCTGGCAGTGTTTTATTTTTGAGCGACAAAATAACTAAACGGGCGGCAAACCGCCGGTACCTGATTAAATACTATTTACCCCTTTTTATTTAGTTTTTATAGTAAGTACAAGATAGGGCCCGGCCGCCAGACACATAATTTTTGATAAACAAAATTATGTTTTAGTAGTTTTTTTTTCAAATCAATTATTGGTAAGTATAGCTAATTTGAGATTTTCATGGGCAAGAAAAGTGCATCAATGCTAGGGGCTCCTTATAAATAAAATACAAAACAATAGGGATGTTGACTTATGAATAAAATAACGAAATACTAATAAAAATCGTAAACATATCAAACTTTTGGAGTAGCTTGTATACCTCTTGGTTTTATATAAGGAGCCCCGTAATTAGTGTCAAATATTTTCAGGGCTAAACATACAAGTCATAATGCATAGGTCAGCAAAAAATGAGGTACTATTTGCAGGTTAGTTTGCGAGATAATAAGGTAAACAACTCGGTTACATAATCACAAAAAACATCAGCCTTTACAGCTGGGCAACAACTACATTCAAACAATTTACACACACTAGCCTACTGAACACATGCGCCGGGCCATCGACCGCGGACGCGGGCGCCGGCCGCCGGGTGGGAATGCATTATAATGCCGAAAATTCTACGACCGAAATATCGATGCATAAAACACCTATTTTCAAAATACCGAACATACTAAAAATGTTGAAATCCGATAGACCGAAACTTAAAAGATCGATTGTCAAATGACCGAAAGTTCGAAATCCCGAAAGTTTAAAACCACGTAAGTTAAAATGTTGATACTTATCACTTACTCTACCTACACAAACACATACATTTATGAAAGTAGGCGATGCGGTTAATTTGTTTTACTCAAAAATGCTTATAAAATGGGCATTATTTTGACAAAATCCACCAATCGAGTTTGAAATAGTTTTTTTCTGGCGCTTCGCTGGCCGCTGCCACGGCACGCTCGCTTCGCTCGCTCGACTTGCGCGCTGGGTTCATGTCAATCTAACATGCTCGTCGCTACGCTCCTCGCACAGTCGCACCTACCTCGTGAACTACGGTCTACGGTTTAGACTCATTTCCGGCAGCTAAATTTGCTATAAGCATTTCAAGTGAAGCCCAAAGACACCTCCACAGCCTCAATTAACCTCAAAGAAGGCGACTCGTTTTAAGATCCAACCCAATTCAAATAAATAATTGTGAATTTATTTGAATTTTTACCCCTTTTGTAATTATTTACAACTTGTTGTTTTTGACTAACTCGTTAATTCGGTATTAAATAGTTCGGGGTATAAAACATAGGTATTTAACTTAGGTTTTTTAAGCTTCGGGATTTAGTATTTTCGGTAAAATGTCATTTCATGATTTTAAACGTATGGCCAAACAACCATTTGACCTTTTGATTTTCGGTCTTTCGTCCATGATGGGTCTTGTAAAATTCGGTCTTTCCTACTTCGGCATTGTAATACATCCCCGCCGGGCAGCGCGGCGCTTTCAAAGCAGCGCGCTGCCACGCGCCTGTTGTCTACACACCAACCCACACGCACACACAAACGTCGAAGCGCGGGTTATTCCTGTTTCACTAAAATTTTATGTCGTAGGTATGTTAAAAAGTATTAATAATAATAATAATAAATCTTTATTTATTTCTTCACAAATAGTAAGTAGTAACAAGCAACAGTAAATATAAACAATATCAGTCTTAGATTACTAGTTGTGAAGACTGGTGCTTGAAATGGGTTGGGTTGCAACCTGGAGTACAAGACACCAGGTCCTCACTTCCCGGATTGAGCTATAGCTTTTAATACAAGTACAAAGTTTATGTTGCTGTTAGTGGAGTTAATAAAGTATGTAAAAGAAATAAATTATTGAAAAAGTTGAATATTAGACTGTTAAGAGGTTACGCATGCAAATAATTGTTTTATGTGGAGAAGTGTGTGTGTGTGTGTGTGTGTGTGTGTGTGTGTGTGTGTGTGTGTGTGTGTGTGTGTGTGTGTGTGTGTGTGTGTGTGTGTGTGTGTGTGTGTGTGTGTGTGTGTGTGTGAGAGAGAGAGTGTGTGCGTGAGTGTTTATATGAGTGGGTATATGTTTAGTGTAGTACGTGTATGTATGTATACCTATAGTTTTGGATCTATGTGAGGGTTTATGTGAGAATGTGTCTTGATTTTACATTATTGGAGTATGAAGGCGTTGAACTTCCTCATTACTCAATTTAAACAGGTGATTAAATAAAGGTTCTTTTATTTGTCTGTTTGAATAAGATCTTAGGTTTAATTTATTTTGTAACATATTATATGCTCTAGGAGCCAAAAAATTGTATGACCTCTTTGCAAATCTAGTATTGAAAGAGGGAACATGACAAAGTTTCAATCTAGAGTTGGAAACCGGAATGATGGGTACTGACTTTTGGTGAAATCTGCGAATAATCTGATACAGAAACAATTTTCGAACACTTAGTGTTTTAGTTTTATCGTAAAGCATTGAGGTTGGGTAACGGAAGGGTAAGGCCATGAGGATTTTTAGGACTGCCCTTTGAGCTCTCTCAAGTTGGAGAAGGTGTACATCAGCCGCTCCTCCCCAAGCACAAATGCAATAACATAGTAAAGATTCACCTAATGCCTTATAAATATTAATCAATAGTGAAAAGTTTGCTACTGTACGCAGATTTTTAAATACAAACATTAATTTCCTAATTCGACCAGAGATCAGAGACAAGTGAGGCTGCCATGTTAATTGATCATCAATTATTACACCTAGATACTTAATAGTACTAGTGCGGTTTAAATCAGAGCAATTACAACGTTTTGGAGCGTTCTCATTACGGTTGCATGGATAGGTGTGAATAGACAGAGAAAAGGTATTATCGGGTTTACCAGGGCTCAAGATGCTGAAGCAGATATAATTGGTTTTGCTTATGTTGAGGGATAGTAAGCTGTTTTCAAGCCAGGCTGTCACTTTAGATAATCCTGTTTCTGCTATTTGACGGACATTTTCCCATGTAGATCCACTAAATATAAGGGCAGTATCATCTGCAAACATAAACAGTTCACCATTGTGCAGTTGCATATTACAAAGTTCATTAATATAAACTAAGAATAGCGTTGGGCCCAGGATACTACCTTGAGGAACTCCATAAATACAGGGTGCAGTATCACTCAGTAGTCCCTCAACACGAACTTTTTGGCTGCGGTTGCAAAGATAATCCGAAAACCACTTAAGAGCGACTCCCCTTATTCCCATATTCTCTAGACGTGAAATCAGTATTGGTATTGAAACTGTATCAAATGCTTTTTGAAGATCTAGGAATATTCCTATGCATTTTTGTTTGTCATCGAGTAATTTGTATATTTTAGTAGTTAAATCTAGAACTGCATCCTCTGTAGAAATTTTGGATCTAAAGCCATATTGATTAGACGCAAGTAGTTTTTTTGATTCAAGATAGCTAGTGAGCCGTTTAGCTGCTAGTTTTTCAATTATTTTTGACAAGGATGTTAATAAAGAGATTGGTCTAAAATTAGAGGGATTAGTGGTGTTACCAGTTTTATGAATGGGGGAGACTAATGCTTCCTTACAGATATCCGGAAAAATCCCGGTCTCGAAACTAATATTGCATAAATGTGCAATGGGTTTGCTTAAAATGGTTTTAAGATTTTTATAGAGTTCATTAGAGATGTTATCATAGCCTGGGGCACTATTCGTTTTAAGATTGTTTATTTCTGTGATGACCTCGATAGGATCTGTTAAATAGAGGGACATGGAATCGCAAGGGGCAGAAGTAGTTCTAGATTTCACTGCCAGAACAGCCTCACTTGTATCGAGTTTTCTGAGTGTTACATTTGCCAAATCATAGCCAATAGAAGTAAAATAATTATTAACATCATTAAGTGATTCAGTCGGATTGTTCCTGATACCAAGTAAATCAGAGGCGGATTGATTTTTATTGTTTAGGTTTCCCACTTCCTTGACAATTTTCCAGGTCTCTTTTGCATTGTTAGAATTTTTTGTCAGTTGTGTTCTATAGTACTGTTGCCTAAGAGTTTTCACTATTCTAGTACACCAATTTCGGTAGTTATCATACACAGATTTCAAATTGTCACTGTAGCATTTTTTTAAAGATCTGTGTATTCTGTCTCTTTTACGTAGTGACCTAATTACACCTGCAGTTATCCAAGGCTTAAGAGGCATCTGCTTATTTGTCATCTTTATGGAGATAGAGAAGTTTTGTACTGAAAATTGTAATCTCTCAGTCAATAATTTTGCGCACCAGTTGACATCATAGCTTGCATAATATTCATCCCAGGGAGCATTTTCCAAGTATTCTCTAATTGCGTCATAATTCAGTTTTACTTTCATTCTTGGTTTGTGCGGATTATGCGTGATGTTAACATTGTTTGTATAGAAAAGAACAGGGTAGTGATCTGTAGTTGTCATTTCCTCGAAAACAGCCGTCTCCCACGTAGACTGACTCTTGGCCATAAAATGGTCTAGACATGTCTTGGAAGACGGTCTAGTGACCCTTGTGATACCCTGAATTAACCCATTTGATGCTATTAGCTCAAGATATTCAGTAGTATCACTATCACCAGTATTGAGTGTATCGATATTTATGTCTCCAGTGAGAATTATAGTCTTGGTATTAATTTTACGTAATATTTTGTCCAAAAAGTAGAAAAAGCTTGTAAGGTTTTTAAAGCTGGGAGGTCGATAAATGCAAATAATTGTTACATTCGTGTCTAATTCAACTATAAGACAGTTACAATCAGTAACGCCTTCCGGTTCATAAACATTTGATTTGAGATGATCTGCGACGTACACAACCACTTCATCGTTCTGGTTATGATTTAATTTTGTGTGGAATGGTTTATAATTGGCAACTGATGGAAGATTGGAATCCTTATCGGTCCAACATTCACTTAAGACAAAAACATCAATCTGTAAGTCAACGCATGATGAAAAAAGCAGAAAGTCATCCAAATTTTTGTTAATACTTCTAACGTTATAGCTTAGTATACACAGTGATTTGTCATTAGGAGCTAATTTTGGCGTAAGAACTTGTAGACAACTACTAGGATTCAATATTTGGTGACATTTTACTAATTCAGTCTCGTCAATAATATCAGTAACTATTTTATTCAATGTACCCATATTTGGTTTAATAAAATGACAGTAAGCGAGAAACGGTGTACAATAATTACGTTTTGAAGTGGCAATAGATGGTGTTTTTTGATATTGAGAGAACATCCAATAATCGAGAGTATTTCAATATCTACTTTATGTTTTATGAAACCGTCTAATAATATATATGCATGTAATATAAACCTGTTAGTTTTGGTGAGTAAAAGGAAATGTGAAAGTGTACATAAGTGTGTAAGATTAAGTGTTGAGTATTGATGTGCAGGTATGTGTGTGTGTGTAGTACATAGCGTTAACAATAATAATGTATAGAAAGTAACAATGATATAATAATATGAAAAATGTAAACTATAGTAGGCTGATTCCGTTTCATATAGTCACTTCAGCGTTGACTCTTCTTTTTTGAGGTCATCTTCGGAAGTAATTTTCAGGGCTCTTGAGCCTTCTTTCTGTCTAAGGTATACAGTACCGTGGGAAGTCCAACAGAAACGATATTTCTTCTCAGCTGCATAGTCCCTCGCCATACGAAACAGTCTTTTTGTTTTAAAAGTAAGCGATTCGGAAACAAAAATACGATGTTCTGGTCCATGAATTAGTAATTGATTTGTGTTTAATTTATTCGAAGGATGCTGTGCGTTGTAGTGTTTATATCCAGAAAGTAATTTTTCTTTACATGAAGCGCTTACAAAATCAATCACTATTGGTTTATTCGATTCTACTTTTGTATTAACTCTGTGAATCTCCTTTATTTCCCCATCGCTTATGTTCACCCCAATTTTATTACACATGTTCTGAAATAAATTGCGTAAATTATCACTTGATTCCGGACCAGCAGTCTTAGGGATGTTTCGTATTTCCACTTCGTTTGATCTTGAACGCCGCTCTAATTGTTCGATTTTGTTTTCGAGTGAATCAATATATTTTCTAGTAACGATTTGGTCTTTTTTAAAATTGTCGATTTCGTCTCGCATCTCATCATATTTTTGGCTCAGAAAGTTGAGTGATTGAATCATTTCGTCATTTTGGTCTTTAATTGCTGTTACTGAGCTTTGTATTGTACTAAGTTTTTTATCTTGGGCGTCAGTAAAATTACAAAACATCTTTTTCATCTCCTCCATAAACGTGCGCATTGAAACCTCTTCGTCCGAGACGAACTTGCGTTTAGTACGTGTGGTTATCGTGTCGAGCGCAGAGTCTGATCCCGCATGTTGCAGGGACATCATTGGGGCGGCGAGCGCGGGGCCTGAGGCGGCGGGGGGTATCGATGCGCTCGAGGTATTCGGTGGGGAGTTCCAAATTGACATCGTACAAAGCTACTAGGATTGCAGAGCAAGAATGAAAGTTGTAGCAGAGACTAAGTTGGAGGTCTTGTTATGTTGGTCGGTATCGACACTTTCATACAGTTTTCCTTTCCGTCTAGTATAAGTTGACCCCTCCGTATTCGCCTAGCGAGTGCAAGTAGGAAGAATAGATGTTAGTGACTTACGCAGTTTCCAGCGCCTTTGTCATGCGTCACGTTGTAGTTGTTGTTGTTATGAGAGTGCAGATTGCTTATGTGTGCTGCTCCAAGTTAACTTGCGGTCCGTCAACTCCTGCGCGTTATTCACTCCTATTTATTGCCTCGAATTTTTAATTAACTTTATAGCAAAAACAAGATAAAATAATACGGTAGTCGTTATGAAACACGTCCGACGCAGCCGGAATCCGGGAGGGGAGAGGATTAAATTGGTATCAATAAAATTTGAGTTTAACTTGGATTTTTTTATATCAAAAACTATGCCCATTTAAAATTAAGCTACTTATTAGAAAAAGCGCCTTTGTTTAGAATAAGACTAGCTTTTTACAACATGGCTTAAGATCAACAGTGGACTTATTTTTGGACTTTGCCCGACAGTGAATACGAAAAGCGCTTCCGTAGTTGGTAGGTACATACTCAATACTTGACCTGATGTTCAGCAGTGGATTAACTTTTTAATAAATGTCTAACTCAACCTTCTTTTAACAACTAAAACAAAAAGGAAGGTAAATAACTAGGTCTAGACTTATTAAATTTAAGCCTATGCGGTCCGACCGATATTATCGCATCGTCAGATAAAAACACGCCTGTGGGTGAGTGTCTTTAAGTTCATTCACGCACACAACGACAGTGGTGTAATTGTGTGAAATGAATGCTATGCGTGCGTAGTCTTAAGATAGTGTGAGTGTACATGTACAGCATGAGCTTATTTTATAAAAATAAGGGCATTATTTTTTTGTTTGAAAAATTAAATTCTGAACCAACGTGTAGATTTTCGAAATATTTTTTATATGTGATCTATATGACTTATATGTTCAGCCCTAAAAATATTTGACACTAATTACAAGGCATCTTATATATTGCGTATTATTTGTTTTATGACCCTTCAAAGTTGGGTGGACAAGTCCATTTAAAAAGTATAAAATTTGTTAAAATAAATAATACATTTAATTAGTCCGTAAAATTTATAGCAAATTTGTCAAAGAAACGATTTTGATAAACACAATATTTTATATAGCTGCCGAATAAATTTCCTACGCGTTGCATTCAACGTAGGAAGGCGTGACGTCATAACTTGGTGGCCGTTAGTATGGAGCGTTTTCGGGTGAGTCCAATTTTGTGCATTTCAAACTGTGATATCTCGGGCAGTTTTCATGCTAGCGTAATAATTCTTATCCAAATGTTTCTTTTTTTTAGAGGTAATTTATGTAACATAAAATAAGAAATAGTCAACATGCCTATTACGACACTCTAGTGTCTTAATAAAAATATTTTTCTAGATTCTAATCCAGAAAAAGATTTTTAGTGAAACAATTGCATAGTTTGCGTTTAGCAACCCAGTGCTATATTTTAGCTGTCGGTTTCTGTACCTACTCTTCATAACATGGCAGCAGTTTAAGCTCCCAGCTTACACGAAGTCCCTCCATTTTGTATGACGGCCGACAACTTAGCCGATTGTTTAATGCAGGGTAAGGAAGCATTTAGTATAGGATTATGGTTCTTATTGTTATAACACAAAGGAGGTTAGTGTAGAGTGGACTATTTTCCTGCGAAAATCTTGACAATGAAGACTGCACTGTATCCGAAAAAGTGGAGTCTAAAAAATCGCTAATTGCCTAGTGACTGTAAATGATATCAATCTGCCTGATCTCAGTGGCTTGGAAAAAAATAGTTGTTTCTTACAAAAATTTATAACGAGAATATCAAAATGTATGAAAACAGCTGATTATTTTTTTTTCGCGATTTCAGAGTTAATCCCAAAGTAAAAGTTGTTCAGTTTGATTGTCCCTGTCTACCTCAACATTAAGGATTATTTTGTAACATGTTGTATAATATGTGCCCCGGCCCTATGCATTTGTCATGTAATAAATTACAATATTTCACAATTAATTTTACCAACCCTATTGACCAGACTTCAAATCTAACAGGGACTTATTCAAATTCATCCATTGAGCTCATCTCCCAAATAATACAGTTCATTATTCAAGTTGAAATTAAACTCGAAACACAAACAAAGGATGACAGGTCAATACAAAACATTAGGTCGCCAGTCATTCCAGCGGCATTATAATATTAATTTGTCAAAACAAATTATCAATGTACCAATTTAAACGTAGGTATATATTATTTTGTATACTTACCACAACTGTTTTGTGATAATTGAGTTCATATTTTTCGTATTTTTGCGATCTTTTTGTCAAAATATCTGTAAAACGTTACGTTTTAGACCCTTAAAACTACAATACTTAACATTTTTTGTTCGTTTATTCTATACAAACGTCCACAAACTAAATATATGTAAGATCATAGTGCAACGCGACTTTTAAAAGTTCGGACCAAGACAATGCCACACTGCATACAAAAATGTACAAACTCCTTTAAGTAGGTATTGTATTTTTAGATAAACCTGGGTACTTACTTACCTACTTATTTATTAGTAGGATTAGGAACCGTAGTTAGTAGGTACCTACGTCACCTATTAACAATCCAATATTTGTTAGTTTTATTTTCTGTTTACAGAAAAGGCATAGAACAGCCTCGCTCTATAATATACTTAATAGGTACTAATGAATAAAAAGCCGTAAAAGAAAAATCGAAAGAGCTTTGGGAATCGAGACACGTCACAAATGACGGAACAGAAACAAGCAAGATATGATTCGGAACGATATCAATAGGGGAGGGAGCGCCTATTCAGTCGGCCGTATTTAGGTCTCGGTAGGGATTCCAAACGGTCCCTCGAGACAGCGAGCAGTCAAACTTCTTAAAAGATGTTAGGTAAATATACAGTAGCAACTCCTTACTATCAAACCTAATAAAAAAAACCAAAGAAGATGTACGTATACCAATGAGGTTAGACCAGTTACACCAAGGGAAGGGCGTCGCCAGCCCATGGGCCTTGGCCCAAGGGGGCACGTTTGGCCAAACCGATTTTTCTACCTAGATAATATATCTAAAACAGAAGGTAGATTCTTACACTAAGAATAAAAAATGGTTAAAAAAAACAAAAACCGTCTTCAAAAGCCTACGCTACCTCTAAAAAGCAAGAAATAATATTCAAATCACTAGATACGCATTATCATTGTAATAAAACACGTCTATTGAAGTCGGGTGGGGCTGGAGGACAACTTTTTTTATTCTAAAAGCCCCACCCGACTTCAATAGATGTGTTTTATTACAATGATAATGCGTATCTAGTGATTTGAACATTATTTCTTTCTTTTTAAAGGTAGGTTTTTTGAAGTCGGTTTTTTGTTTTTTAAACATTTTTTTTATTTTTTTATTCTTAGTGTAAGAACCTACCTTCTGTGTTAGATATAATATTATCTAGGTAGAAAAATTGGTTTGGCCAAACGAGATAATCGTAGAGAAAACATGCATACGGGTCAAACTGAGAATAGAACCTCCTCTTTTGGAGTCGGTTAAAATACCACCTTTTCTCAAATGTAACAAAACCGCATTAAAATCGGTTCAGTCAAACGCGAGATAATCGTGGACATACAGACTGACATAATACACACATACAGGTCAAACTGAGAATCTCCTTTTTTGTTTTTTTGAAGTCAGTTAAAAGGTGCAGCGAGGGGCAGCAGCCCCCCCCCCCCCCCCCCCCCTAACATTTTCATAATTTATTCAACAACCATAAACACAAGTGTTTAAACACAAAAATTATTATGCAATTACCTATATATGTGCATATAAGTATATTTTTGCTGCTTTTGTTTAATTTTTTCACATGAAAATATATAGTAGTTTTGCCTACTATATTTTTTGCAAAAAATATAGTAGGCGACCCCTCAATATAGTACTAGGGTTGGCAACCCTAGTCGCTGGTAAACTGTAATTCTGACGAGCTTCATAGCTTGCGACGCCTCTTATAAGACCTAAGAAACTAATATGAATATGAATGAATATCTATCAGACAGTCAGTCATGATATCTATGATATCTCGAACTAACTTATCCAAAACCTGTGACACTGACCAGAGGAACTAGCAAGTGTCACAAAGCTTGGTTACCCTATTCGAGCTGAGTCAGTGCAACAGGGGTATCGGGGACAAAACGTTTCTTTATTTCATTAGAATGCATTCAGAAGGCGGCATTGTGTGTGAAATAAAGGTTCCTGTTCCTAGCCTATGCATTTCAGGTGATATTTTCATACAAACGAGGTAACTTTGAAGGTTTCCTGCCAGGGATGTACTGTGCTGTGATCTGATGACGGCTATCCAAGGAGTGAATGGGAAAGATTCAGATCGCTATACACACCCAACTGATCTGACCAGCATTCTAAAAACGTAATGGACATGTTTAAAAAAACCGCGAAAATAGCATGAAAATGTATGGAAATCCTCAAACTGAGAACTCTGACCCATTAATCTTTTAGAATGCTAAACAGCAGGCTGATTGTCTAACTTTGTTGCAATCAACACTGACAGAAATCGCAGTGACATTGCTGCTTTAGTAAGAACCAATGTGACAATTATCTTACTTAAAGCAGCAATGCAACTGCGATTTCAATCGATTTCAATCGAGACTTTTTAGCAACAGCTTTACGTAATTCGGGGTCTGATCAGTTGGGTGTGTATAGCGATCTGAATCTACTCCATTCACTCCCTGGATGACCATAATTAGATTACAGCACGGTACATCCCTGGCAGAAAACCAAGGCTTCAAAGATACCTCGTTTGTATGAAAATAACACCTGTATACCTAGACAAAGTTGATGTGTATATTTTTAAAGTTAGATCATCACGCAAACAAAACATGCCCCTAACAGAATCCGAACCGGGCGCAACCTTTCCAAAGTCCCTCCCGGGACTTATTTAGCTATTTATTAGCTAAGCTCAAAAATCAGGAATGTTGCCATTCCGCCAAACTTTCGTCTCATTATTAGTTCTTACCATAGACTTAGAAAAATTTTCGCTGCGCGTTTTTACCAAATAGTATAATAAACAGTAGAAAACCACTGACATGAATTTTTTTTTTTTATTTAACTGGACTGGCTCAAACTTTAGTACCATGTCCCGCACGCTATGCTCACGCTACGTCCTACAGCGCCAAAATGGCGGAAATCAAATAGGCACAAAAACAGTTTGACATAAGCCTGTCCAGTGTAAATATATGCAGGTCAGTGGTAGAAAACACACACTTAACAAAACGCTTCGTATAAAAATTTCCTTAAAGGCAGTCCGCGTGAACGAAACGCAAACGTCACTGTCAATGTCAAATCTGAATTACGCAAAATGTCATCATATGAAAATGTGTTGTTTTGGGAAAAATAATATTATTCTGCCATTTAATTCTATATTGTGATTTGTTTGTGCCTAAATCAAGATAATTTATCTGATATTTTATAATAAATACAAGAGTAGAACGATAATTCCAAGTTATTACGCTTTGACATTGGTGTTCCCTAATTAAAGTTGATTTGCCTTTATTTCGTGGTGTTATTATAGAATCCTTTGTCTAAAAATGGATTATGTTACCACCCTGAAGATTCTTGTGATCGGTGAAAGCGGTGTTGGGAAGTCTAGGTAAGGTTAAAATCAAGAATCAAAGAATAAAACATGCATTTAAGTTGAGTACAGAAAACAATTTCTGTGGCTATTAATGCAATAACTATCTGCATATTTGTACTATTTAGTAATTTAACCAACAAATTTATTAGATACTATTATTCTAAAAAAGATAATACATGATTACATAGCATAATACTACCAAAACCTTTGTAAAAATACAATAACATCAGGACTATATGACGTAGTCATTCGTAGCTAATTAACCAAATATTACTTAAGTAGGTACCTTTATGTAAGTAGAAATGTGTTCAGAATGTATGTAAATGAAGTAATTGATTTGTTGTTTGTTACTGATAACCTCGGTTGGGTTAAAAGTTGATCAAAATGTAATATTTATAAGTTATTGAAGAGCTTGGTGGCGCAGTGGTCTAGCGCCTGGCCCAGCGATTGCGCAGGTTAAGCAAAGTTCGCAAGGGTCGGTCATGGGATGGGTGACCAAAAATTTATTATCTGGAGCTCCTCCGTGCCTCGGAAGGCACGTTAAGCCATTGGTCCCGGCTGCATTTGCAGTCATGTAAATTGGCAAATTTGTTGTAATTTGGCAAATGTTAATAAATAGTTTAGTGACAAATCTCAGAAGTGGCAAATCTTTGCACCACAATATCGTATCATAGCTACGTACAATACAATGAAACTAGCAACATGTCAACACGCAATGGTAAGAAGTATGTTGAATGTAAAGAAATTGGATAGACTACACAACCAACATATTAGAAACAGGACTAAAGTTCAAGATATCACCTATAAAATAAGAAGGCTCAAGTGGCGATGGGCAGGCCATATGATGAGAGGTAGGGATAAATGGAGTAAACTCATTACACAGTGGTACCCCAGAGAGGGCTACAGAAGGAAAGGTTGACCACAAAAGAGGTGGGACGACGACATCAGAAAAGTAGCAGGAGTTACCTGGAACAGAGTGGCGGAGAACCGGTGGGAGTGGAAAAGGTTGGAGGAGGCCTTTGCCGATTGGCAATCAGACCTACAATATGTAAACAAAGCCAAAATACTTGAATAACAAAGAATGTCTGATGCAAGAGGCTAATAATAAAAAACCTACGTACAGATTTTTCAATAATTTATTGTTAGAGGTATTTCTTAGCAATATTAATACCTGAACCACATTATTTAGACACTAAATGAAATTGTTTTTTTAGCATCATCTTGGCATTCACCACTGGAGCTTATAATTCATCATTCCCGGCCACAATCGGAGTGGACTACAAATGCAAGGTGATGGAGGTGAACGGACTCAAAGTGAAACTTGGTATCTGGGACACAGCTGGTCAGGAGCGGTATAGGACGCTAACTTCAAGTTTTTACAGGTGTGTGCTACTTTTACATGGCAAAACAAGTAAAAAAATAATAGCTATGCCTACTTAAGCATTTACTTAAGTATTTAAAAAAATTATAAAGTGTGTTTTTATAATCCTTTCAAGATTTATTGCATTCTTTATTATAAAGCATTAATAAAAGAAAATGCATGCAGTATTATTTATTTGTTTTTGATTTTAAAACGGTACCTAACCACCAGTGGTGAGGAGTCAAAATATGGCAAAGGTAAGCCGAACCAATAATTTCACTAAACATTCTCTTAACTGTATGGTGGATTGTTGGGGTGGGATATCTAAAAGAGAAGCCGATAGGAATCGACATGTATAAACCCTTCGCCACTGCTAACCACTTATTCATAAACAATTTGTAATCACTGCTTTGTAAAAAGATCTTTTATTTTTTATTTTATTTCAATTGGTTTCTTTCAATTTTCCTTTTTTAGGCTTCTGTACCCATGGGTAAAAACGGGTCCATATTACTAAAACTCCACTGTCCGTTTGTCTGTCTGGCTGTCACCAGGCTGTATCTCATGAACTGTGATAGCTAGACAGTTGAAATTTTCACAGATGATGTATTTCTGTTGCCGCTATAACAAATAAATATTTAAGTGAGGTACATGTGTTTTTTGGTACGAAACGCTTCGTGCGCGAGTCTGACTCACAGTTAAATCAAATCTGGGAACCAAACCTGCAACCCCTATCAATTCCTTCTGGTTCTGCTATTATAAATTTTAGTTCTGTAAAATGACAAGATTACTTTGTTACAGAGAAGCACACGGAGCAATATTAGTATACGACATATCAGAACCTAGAAGTTTAGAGAAATTGCAAGAATGGGTGGACGAATTACAAGTTTACTCAACGAAGAAAAACATTGTATGCTTAGTGGTCGGGAATAAACTTGATAAGGTGAGTCTGAAACAACACCCCGGACACTCCATACAACCGCTCCGTTATAACTACCTCTTATGTTATGCCGGGTCCATAGCGCATGTTTTGTCCTACACATTCAACAAAAACATCTCAACATTCAACAAATTCGTCTACACAAAACATTGTTTCGTGAAACATTTTTGTGTCGAGAAACAATGTTTTTGCTTTCCATGCCCGCTGGAAAACACGTACACAAAACATTTTGCGCGGGTCGAGGTTCAGGGTAATGTCATAGTCATCTGTCATTTTGACAACTCGCTAGCGTTTTGTGCGCCAAGCTTTAATGAAAGTAATTCTTTGAAATTTGATTCGGAGCAGCGAAAAAATTTCCTATACTAAATCGATTTTATATTTTTAATTCTTGAATAAAAGTTAAGATTTCGTAACTATAAATAGGGTTTAACTTCTAAGCGACGCTTTTATCTATTGTTAACATAAAATGCTAAATTGGCAACACTAAAGGTTTGTCTACACAAGCCACTCAATCGCTGTGGACGGCGTGTGTAGAGAAACATGTTTCAGAAACAAAGTTTTGTGTATGTGTTTTTGTTGAATGTTTTCGAAAAAACTTCGCTATGGACCCGCCATTAGTTACACAGACACTAGACAGATGACGTTTTGTACGGGAATCGTGTCGCCTCACAATTCACATACACAAATAAACATAATGGTTCTTCACCATTTTAACAATAAATATGTATTTACCGGTGTTACAAGAAATGTTTCCATGAGTGATATTAAATGTTTTACTTCGCTTTTTGCAACTTGAATTCACGCCGCCATGGCCAAAGTTGACAGTTGTTGACATACGCGACTAAACGAGAACGCGATTCGGCACATGAACTATGTGCCGAATCGCGTACTAGGGTACGCGGGGTGGGGTGAGGTAATTGATTCTAGGGCGTGGCGGGGAGTGTCCTTTCTGTACATAGTACTTGTATCTATTCTGTGCTGAAGCTTAACCTGTAGTTTTTGAGGTGTGTGCACAATGGCAACAATTTTTGCTGACAATGACTAGCAATATCGGAAATATACGCGGCGAATTAAAACTCTCCTCCGTCTTTTGAAGGCAGTTTAAAAGTTAATAAAAGACTGGGTGAGAATTTAAGTAATGATGTGAATCACTAGTTGATTAATCTACAGTTAATCCTTACTTCCTTACTAATATTATAAATGCGAAAGTCCGTTTGTTTGTTTGTTTCTTACGCCTTCGCGTCCTAACTACTGAACCGATCATCGTGAAATTTTACATACCTACACGTTGTCAGGGGTACAGAAAAGGACATAGGGTACTTTTCATCCCGAAACAAATATTGTTCTTGAGTAGGGTTGCCAGATGACAGCAATTTTCCTGACATGTCAGGAATTTAATGCATCTGTTAGGAAAACCAGGAAAAACTGTAGTTGTCAGGGATTTTTGAAATCCCCAAAAGTGTAGTACTAAAT
The DNA here is from genome assembly GCA_943789525.1 of Agriphila geniculea. Taxonomy (NCBI): domain Eukaryota; kingdom Metazoa; phylum Arthropoda; class Insecta; order Lepidoptera; family Crambidae; genus Agriphila; species Agriphila geniculea. Next base: position 2,307,791 of record OX038880.1, read on the forward strand.
GAAAACACATATTTGTTAATCATTTTGGTCAGAAAAAGATATCAAACGTCAACTAAATTAAGAATGTAGATGTGGTAGGTTTACAAAATGTCAGGAAATTTCCTGAAAAGTCAAGGAAAAAGTCAGAAAATCTCATTATTAGATCTGGTAACCCTATTTCCCGAAGGATAGCAAAAAAAGACTTCCCACGCAGACGAAGTCGGGTGGCCGCTAGTAGTAATATAAAAATAAAATCAAAATAAATTTATGTCACACATAACACATCAAGCCAAACAGTTGAACATCGTATCGTAGTGTATCTATATTTATATGTTAGTGACTAGCTTTTGCCAGCGACTTCGTCTGTTGTAAAAAAAACGTTTTTTTCTACTGTGTCTCGTATTTTAGCCTCGCGCGGTGCCTCGAGAACGTGGGCAAGCGTTCGCACAGAAACACAGAATGCTCTTCATAGAGAGTAGCGCAAAAACGCAAGAGGGTATTGAGTTGGCCTTCGAAGAACTTGTCCAGAAAGTAAGTGTAAATCAGTTTATGTACACCACTACAGTACGAGGCAAACATCTTGAAATCGGGTGGGGATGGCGCAGAACGCGTATTTTGGGTACCTATGCATAGCTAACAAGTGCGCATGCGCGAACTTGTCCCCACTCGTCGAGAAATTAAAATTCATCATTTCAATTTCTGCCCGGCCGGGAATCGAACCCGGGACCTCTTGCGTGGTAGACCGGCATGTTAACCATTGCACCACTCAGGTCGTTAATTAGGTAATCGTCGGTATTAGGTCTATAAATACTTTTTTATAGTTACTTCAGTGTGTGAACCCATCTATTCAGGCTTAGTATCACCATAAGGACGTAGTTTCACTTGAGCTAAGCTACGCTACGTTTCTGAGTATGTGTCTAATTTCTACCATTAGGATTGATTGATGAGTTCTGAAAATAAAGCAATCCTATTGGTGTAAATCAGACAAATCCTTAGCAACGTGGCATTTACCTCTTGACGCACCCTAAACTTCGATCAAAAATACCCTAGATGTCCGGTCAGGGTCTCAAAAATGTCACCTCAAAATTTAATTTAATAATAATAATAATTTTATTTCCCAGTACAAATTACAAAATAGCACAGTACAAACAGTTCAAGTAGGTATATCCAAATGTAATGTTATATATTCTGATCATCTGCGTCTGAACTAAGTCGAAAAACCTGTATCTCAGACTACAGCGCTCATCCCTAGGATAATTCCAACATTTTATAAAATAGCATCCCACTTACAAACTGGGTGCTTATTTTGTACAAAGTAAGTGATAAAAGATATGATTTTGTACAAAATAAGCTTATTTTGTACAAAATAAATGATATTAGATGTGAGTTTGTACAAAATAATATGTGATTATGTAAAAATAAGCGCCCAGTTTGTAAGCGGGACGCTATTTCGAGGTGCCGTTTTCGCGTGCTGTTTTAGTTTGTAAAGCGTTATCTAGGATATTTTTGATCGATGACCCTAAAGCATAAAAACCGGCATTTAATATATACAATATCTCCTTAGATCATTGAGACTCCCGGCCTATGGGAGACGGGCGGCGCCTCTTCCAACATCCGCATATCTAACCAGGATCGGAGACAGGAGCAGTCCTCCTGCTACGACTATACTTGTTCCATATAAATAAACTGTATTTATTGGCCTTGCATTCTAGTGTTTGTAAATGTATCTTTTATTGGTTTTTAGTTGTTTCCATTGCTCTTGGGTTGGTTCTTTCAGACATGATACGATGTTGTTTGGATCCCATGAGAGTGCTTTAAGAGTGACGATCTTAACACTTTCACTTAAGTAGTACAATATCACACGTCATTATTTTGTCATTCGTCGTCAGTTGGTTAAGTAAATAAGAGGGCCAATTTGTATTTTTATATTGAAAACACATTTTTAGTACCTACCTACTTCTAATGTTTTTCTCACGATTTTAAATCGAATTCAATCAATTTTATGCAAAGCTATTAAGGTTCAAAATAAATTACAGATTTTACCTACTCCATTGGGCTATAGTCAGGCGTCCGTCACTCGCTCAAGGCCACGCGTTATATACCTACCGTTCGGCGTATCGTCCACGATACAACTGGCAGAGGGCCGCACGCCCGCCTGAGCGCGACCACCGCGCACGTTTCCCGCGCTTACTCGTCATTTTGTCATAAATAATATAGTAAAGTGGTAAGAAGAATGCTTGTCTACTTTACTTATAGGTAGATAGGTACCTAGTTTATATACTTATAGTCCGTTTATTCTTAGGTAGGTACCTACTAGTCTTATTTGCTAAACAATCTTCACCCAACTATTTATTGAAATAATAATTTATAGATTAGGTAGGTACTTACTCACCGACTTACGAAATAAAGTTAATTATCATGATAATTTGATTTCGTAACAAAAGCATATTTTTTTAATAGGTGTTGCATACAACACACAAACAAAACAACAACAAAAACAATTGTCAATTAAAATCAATAGTATCTGCAGTCTGTACTTTAGGATAGGTACCTTCCTACCTACCAAAAGTTGACTTTTGCTATCTTTATGTCTCGCATATTTACGTACTAAGTACCTACTTAGATTATTAAATATCATAGTAATGTTCAAATATTATTGTAACATTTTCTTTAACCATATTATGTAAAATCGCTTTCCTTTTATGATATAATGCTACGCAGATCATTTACAAGTAGACAACCCTAACGGCGTCAGAAGAGATGAGAGCTACGCGATAGAAAGAGAGAAAGCTTCTAGGTGAATATAACTGTAGGCGCTGTAGCGATGTGCGATCTGAATTGCGCCTTATTGAGTCGTAGCAAGAGTCACTATTTCATTAAATGATGTTGCAGAATGCGGCTTCTGTACTTGTACTATTATGTATTCTGTGCTATAGTGGAGTTATTTTGAGGGAAGCAGAATCATACAAAACTGTTATGCTAACTTAAACGATAAAATTTAGCACACGACCATATACCTACTACTAAAGTACTACCTATATTGTAATTTGAACCAAAACTTATTTTTAATGATCCGCCATCTTATTGTGATTGTTTCAAAATGGCGGATGGTGTTGTTAGTTTAATTAATTTCTTCTTTCATAAAGAGTCAAGAGGTTATCGGTATTTCAGTCAAAGTGATGTGTTAATTTTTACACATAATCAGTTTAGTTAATTAAGTACTTATATTCCAAATTAATTCACAATCAAAAACTAAGTTGCCAAGAGCCATGACGCACACAAAGATGTGAAAACATTATCTATTGTATAATAAAAAGGGATGTAATGTAAGCCAACGTAATATGGATGGCTAAATTAATGTGATATATCTAAATGTGGGTTTTCTTATGTAAATATCTACCAATGTTTGATGAAAGCAATGATATTTTGTGTATACTTGTAAAATAATGAGTTGATAATAATATATTAGTGAAATTATAACTTGAGTTTTATTAAGCACTATCTAAGTTTGTCAACTTTGTCTAGGGATACAGGTGTTATTTTCATACAAACGAGGTAAATTTGAAGCCTTGGTTTTCTGCCAGGGATGTACCGTGCTGTGATGTGATGATGGCCATCTAGAGATTTAATGGAGGAGATTCAGATCGTTATACACACCCAACTGATCTGATCAGCATTCTAAAAGATTAATGGGTCAGAGTTCTCAGTTTGAGGATTTCCATACATTTTCATGCTATTTCCGCGGCTTTTTTAAACATGTTCTTTACGTTTTAAGAATGCTGGTCGGATCAGTTGGGTGTGTATAGCGATCTGAACTTCCTCCGTTCACTCCCTGGATAGCCGTCATCAGATCACAGCACAGTACATACCTGGCAGGAAACCAAGGCTTCAAAGTTACCTCGTTTGTATGAAAATAACATCAGTATCCCTAGACAAAGTTGATGTGTGTATTACCATTTGATGTCTATCTGTAATTTAATAGTTTTAGATAACAAAATATGATTGATACCCAATCATTCCTTTGGCCATAACGCTGAAGTAGGTACTTCTATGTTAAAATGAGGTGCAGTGTGTTGAATTATTTAATATAAAAACAGTTTCCTTTTCGGAACATATTTTTCCCTATAGCGAGGGGCTTAGCAAAAAATAACCCATAATAAGTAACAACAATACTATAAAAATTATGTCTCTCCACTCAGTAATTTTCCCATTCACAGAAATACATTTCGAAGCTTGAAAATACCAATTTGCCATCAACGTTTCCAACACAAATCAATGGTAAAAGCCTCTCAAAAGATACGCATTCAACTAATAGATAAATTATGTACCCATCTATAGGATATCGACAAAAAATCGCATCAATAACCATTCATAACATCGTATTCGTTAAGGTAAAACTCTTGGTAAACCGACCTTTATTTAATGGTGACATAAGGTACAGAATGCGCCGAATTGATTTTGCGCACCAAAATAAAATTCTCATATGAGAAAACATACGAGAATTAATACTAACAATTAGCCTATGGCAATAATCCTTTATAAATTAAGTATTATGCAGGTACCTAATACCTACCTACCTCTAACATAATATCGCCATTCATAATTATTGCAATTTGTTCAATGTCAAATTGTCAATAGTTTCTATGTCAAATTTCTAACAAAATAAAATAATCTAGATTATTTATGGAGATTTTTATTATTCACATTAAACAGAACAAACTGGTTAGAAAACATTAGTTAAAAACATTTTGGTGTCTAAAAATATTTTTTCCAGTAGGTAGGTGCTGTTTTTTACTCTCCTGTAAACTTGTCATTTTTGACATAGAACAAATTGCAATAGGAACGACGATATAATTGTGAGTACAAGTACATTAAAATACCTGCTATGGGTTCGGACCGGTTCGGTAATGCATAGCATAGTATAATTTAAATTAGGTAACTGATCAGTAAGTAAATGTACCATTGCCTACTAAGTATGTACTATAATAATAGTGGGCTATAAATCTACCTATCTTTAATTGCAGATAGATAATTATTGGGAACAATAATTGTTAGTGAAAGGGCAGACATTAATAACATTAATATTAACATTAACAGACGACAAACTGTGGATAACAAAAAATACGTAAAACGAGCAACTACATGAGGGAGAAATAATTGAATTAACAGTGAAAATTCTAAATGAGTGATAAAAATACTAAGTGGGCATCTATATAACTGATTTAAGCTGCCCAAAATGGTATAAATATATTGTATACTTACCTAATTCACATGCTAAAGAACACAGAAATAAAACTATAAAGCTTGTTGAGTAAAAACGTGCCTTCCTACTCTACTTATTTTTGAAAAATATTTTTCCGCCAGTATTTTTTTATTCTGACATTATTTAGCTGAAGACTTTAACCATGAATAAAAATTAAGCGATTCTTGAATTCTCCTGAGTCTTCTCAATACCCGAAACGGGCGCGTTCCGTTTTCCCCACCGTATGTTTCTATCCGATACATAACCGACTCTTTTCGATGTAGTCTGTTAATTCCACTGGCCGGGACACTCCCATTTATCACTGGCCCCGAGGACAAATAAGCCCTAAGGAGGCTGTCCTCAATGGGCCCAAGATGGAGTCTCACATTAATGAGCACCATCATTCAGATGGATAAACGTTGACAAATATATAAAGGAACCACTCATAATGATTTGTAGATATGCGTTAAGATGTTAAATGAGCTGTTCTAATGGGTACTTAGCGCCGTAACTGGAGTTTTCCGAGAGATTTCCACTTGCTCATGTTTGCATAATGTCATATGTGACAGTAATGTTCTTGTCCATTTCGGACTTATCCTATACGCCTTATAAATATATTTTGAGGAGAAAACGTGAGCCAAATAGTTATGGTTTCTTATTCGTTCATTACCAGGATATGTAGGTATTAGGAACAGAATTAGGTAAATCCAAAACAGAGGTATTAAAATTAATAAACAAGCTGAGCTGTACAATTCTTGACAGACCCGTAGTAACAGCGTCTTACCACACCAGTGTGACTACGGGGATTTTTTTATCCGTAGTTACACCGGTGTGACTACGGGTAGGTAATTTATCCCGACCCATGGTCACTCACACCAAATACTATAGAACAGAGTTAGAGTTTCTATATGCTCACACCAACACACCCTTAACCAAATTTGCTTCTATAACACTGATAGTGATTATAAGCACACACTCACCTAACACTACATAATGAACCAAAAGTAATCAATCACTAAACATTTTATAGAGTAAATACACTTACTCGTACTTATCCGAAATAACAAAATTACGCCCATAAAATCAAATAAGTAGGTAAGTACCAACTTTGTCATAATAAAAAATAAATCCTCAATAAAAAGAATTCTATTCCCACGGAATCAATCTAAATTTTACACATTTGCGGGAAAGCAAACGACGATTGACCCAGAATTGGCTCCCAATCAATTTTGGCGAAGGGCGACAAGGGAGCCTATCAGGGGTATGTGTATTTAGGGCTCGGAGAGATTCCCGTTCGATGATCTCGGAATTAGAAAAAAATATAAGTATTTTACTTTATTTGGTAGGTACACCAGCAGAACCAACAACAATTACCTACAAATAAATACGATACTTAGAAGTGCCCCATTAAGTATAGGTGACACAGCATTTAAGAGGAATCAAGTAACAAAACAAAGCTAGAAGGAACTAAAATAAGAAACCAAAAAAACAGTGCTCAAAATTACAGTAAGTACTTATATTTTTTCATCTTGAAATAGGTAAATGTTTTTGACATTTTTTGTTTTCATTTACCTGCCTAACAAGCTATAATTCCGCTTAAAATTCTGCATGAAATCCATGTTTTATTTTATAATTTCTTCTCATATAAGTACTTAAAATAACTTAACCAAGGGTACTTAAATCCTAATTACCCCTGGCACATACTGTACATGATTAGTGCTTTCTCAAAAAATTTGAACTCTGATGAATTCGAGAACGACAATTCCACTGAAAACCTGCATTAAATTAATGTTTTTATTTTATAATTTCTTCTCATATAAGTGTAGTACTTTACCAAGGGTACTTTAATCATAATTACGTTTGGCACATACACATGATTCTTGCTATCTCGAAAGATTTGAACTCTGATGAATTCGAGAGCGACCGTCTGGAAAATCGATTAACTTCGGTTACCTACTTCCTTGTAACCCCAACAAAGATGATGATGTTATCTACTTACGATGTTTGTTCATGAGAAGTTTTTCGTATTATTTTAATGTCTACAGTCTGTATTTATAATGTTTATTAAAAGTATTTTTTTTGCGTTTTACCATTATTTAATACCCTGATAAGAACACAGTTATAAGTCACAATAAAAAGAAAACCAGAAACAAACTATCAGGCTTAATCAAATCTTTATTGCACTATCGTTTACAAAGATGTTATACAGAGCATCGAACTAAAGCTATTGAAAATACGCCGTCAAAAAACTAAGTAGGTAGTTCCTAAAAGAAATCAATAAAGCCCTCATTTCCTCCAAAGATTTTTATTGCCGCTGACGTTGATAAAATAACATAAAACGAAAGTCCTTGAACAAATTTAATCAATGTCACATTCTATTCCTCCTCTGGCGTTGACGTGGGATTATACTTTGAGGCTTCACGCTTCAATGCCTTTGCTTTTATTTTACTGCGAAACATTAAAACGAGATTCGTTAAGAAAAACCTTTTTTTAACATTTCTCTTTTAGGTATTTAGTCTATCAATTTATTAGTGGGATAAAGTAAGGTTTGTTTTAAGGTTTTTACAATTAATTTAGATAACGATAATGACTAGTTGAGCTCGCCTAAGATTTAAAAAATCCCACAAAATAAATTATCGAGCATAACACAACTAAGCTACGCTTCGACTTTGTCTGTGGATTAATACAGAATAGTAGGTATGTCAGACTCCTGCCCTAATCTTGAGATTTGTGTTTGATAATACTGAACAAACTTTTAGGTTCTGCAATTTGAAATAAGTTGTAAGCACGTCTTCTGTTCTGATCAGTCCAAAAGTTTTCAAACAAATAAGTTCTCACTTTGAAAAATACAAAAAAATATATATTTTGTAAGTAATATTAGGGCTGTAAAATGTAGGTACTTACTTATAGTTATATTTCCATGGACGTCAAGATTTTCCACTGGAAATCTAGAAATTGACAGAACATTACTTCGCTTACTAGTAGTCCTAGTTTCAAACAGGCAAATAAAAAGTTACTGACACCTACGCAAATTTTTGCACACAGTCACATCAATGGACTTGTTTTCCTGAAAATCCAACTTCTCAGTAGGACAATAGATTAGCACAAAACATTTGAACTTATAAATATCCAATGAGATCAGCTATTATTGTATTTTCATTCGAAACATCCACTAGAACATGACGCTGTATTCTAAGGAATAGAAATATGAAATAAAACAATTTTTAACGGATACTAGCGCAAGTAACTTTTTGCTTGCCTGTTGTAAGATCTTGGCGCTCCCTCGTATGTCATGTTTTGGAGAAATCCTGACACAGTGCGGGATGAGATCTTGATCACGGCATCTCTTCAAGAAGTTTAATGATGTTATTCTTCTTGCGCGCTTCGTCATAAGATCTTCCAACCGACGAAATTTGTTTGCAACATCCAGTCCGTACTGGTTGACATATTCACTTCTCAAGCTTACGCGCTCACTAGACATGAAATAAACCGCGCTAGTATCCGTTAAAAATTGTTTTATTTCATGTCTAGTGAGCGCGTAAGATTGAGAAGTGAATAGAAATTATGTAAATTGTACTTAAGTATACTTATAAATTGAATGTGTCAGAGATATCAAATTTTTCACGTCTAAACCAATCAATCTAAATCTTTACCATTTCGTTCATGCTTACGGAAAAATAGTTTTAATCTCTATTAAAACTTAATTCAATTGAGCACAGGATGCCATGAGGCAACGAAATTGTTTGAGTTTTTTGGTTTTTCATTTTTCATAAACAACTATAATGACAACGTTTCAACTTTACCTTTAACGCCTTTGTTATGTGAAAAAATATTGCAAAACCACATTAAAAAATTCAGTAAGTACCTATTAAAACTCGCAAAAAAATTAAAACAAGCCGTACCTGCCATAGGTAGTACCATAATCTTGTCCCTTCTACATGTTGCCTGTTTCAGCAAAAATCAAGCTAGCTCATTTTCCGGGGGTTTTAATAGCACTATAACAAGCCCAAGGATTCAGGCCGAGTCGTAAACTGGCGCTAGTAAAGAAATAAGTGCGACCTTCACAAAGAACCTTTGTCAACCTGCCTTGAAGCTTACAGTGAAACCTTAAATTGTGTTGCCGAGTGAATGGCTAAATAAAACCTTTTTGAATTTGATGATGCCTTTTCGGCCTTTCCAAGGCTTAAGTGAGGCTGTTTCTAGGTGAGCATGCTCTATCATTCTCTTAAGTCCACATCATCCATCACTTTACACCGGCGCTTACAACAATCTTACCACTACTTGATGCCATTAGGGCCTAAGCAATCCACGCCTGTGGATTGCTTAGGCTGGATGATGTGGACTCTTAAGTCCACATCATCCATCACTTTACACCGGCGCTTACAACAATCTTACCACTACTTGATGCCATTAGGGCCTAAGCAATCCACGCCTGTGGGCTTCCCTAGGTATCCACTGGTAAACTAGTGATCATCAGTATATTAATCTACATAGTATCGGTATTTTTAACATATTTATTACAAGCATGGATTACAGCGCGTATTATTTATATACCTAGTCTAGCCATAAGTTCTGTTACTTAGGTAAAATTTCAAATTTAGAATGCAAGCCGAAAAAAATATTGTGGGATTTGTGGGTATTCGAAATTTGAACATTTAAAGAAAATAAAAACATATAGTTTCTGGAATTTTCTTCATTTTCTAAAATGGAGGGGACGCTCAAAAAAGACAAAGTCGTAGTAATTTCATTGCATCGTTGCGGTCTAGCGCCAACTGAGATTTTCACACTGCTGAAAAGTTTGAAAATTCCACTGCGATTTATTTATCGTACTATCAAACGATTCAGAGAAGATTCAAGATTAGAAGATAATCAGAGGAACGGTCAACCTCATTCTGTTCGGACTTCAGCGGTCATCAAAGCAGTGAAAGCGCAAATCTAACGAAATCCTGTCCGTAAGTGAAAGTGAAAGTGAAAGTGAAAAAATTTATTCAGCACACTTGTTTACAGTACATGTGATTACAAAAAGTACATATTACTATTTATAACACAATTTATTTAAAAAAAAAAAAGTAGTTAGCCGAAATGGTCTCCAACCTCAGCTATTGTCACAGCCTGTGCGACACTGATTTTCAGGTGGAGCCAAATGTGTTTAAAGCAACAACACTCGCCAAACAATGCAATGATATAATAAATCAATTTATGCAAACTCAACAACAGTTCACATTAGAACGGTAATGATATAGATGAGTATCGTTATATAAAACAAATATTAAGCTTATACAATAGAATTAAACATATTCAAAAATGCCCAATTATAAGTTTATTTTAATTAAATAAATTTTGACATTGACATAATATTAATATAGAGGTTCCGAAAAAAAATATATATATACATAATATAATAGGTCAAACAGTATTCACTAGGTAGCGCTATTTATCTGTTCATGCCGAATCAACTCTTTTATTTTTACCCGAAAAGAAGTCGCAGAAGTAAGGCGACGCAGGGGAGGTGGTATGTCGTTCCATATTTTGGTTGCAGCATATTTAAAGCTACCCCTAAAAGCAGCGGTTTGGTGGATAGGTACGTTAAGCAAAGCTAAGCGGGTACGAGTAGACCATACGAGTTTCTCATACAAGTAAAGCGGCTTACGATTTTTCACTATACCAAACAAAAGCAGAGCTAAGTGTACATCCCGTCTAGACTGCATATTCAGTGTGTTAGTACCATTAATATAGGGGGATACATGGCTTCTAGGCGGAATATTATAACAAAATCTGGCACAAGCATTCTGCACCCTCTGTATTAAATTTTTCGTTTTTGACAACAATCTAGGGCCATACACTACATCCATATAATTAAACTTTGATAGCACCAAAGATTCTACCAAAATTTGTCTTGTTTTGGTGCATAAAAAATTACGAATTCGATAGAGGACTTTCAGTCGGTAGAAACAATTACGGACTGTTTCCTTTATATGTGATTCGAACCTCAACTCTGAATCCATAACAAGACCTAAATTACGCGTTTCCCGTGTAAGACAAATGGTTTAGTTGCTTATTTTAATAATTGGATTAGCGGAAACAATTTTCTGTACCTGATTTTTGGAGCCCAAAACCATACATTTAGATTTGGATGGGTTTAACATTAAACAGTTATCAGTTGACCACTTAGTGATACTTTCCAAATCTTCATTAATCTTTTGTACTGCACTTTGGACATCGTTTGGGTGACAAGGCAAATAAAGCTGAAGGTCATCAGCGTATAAGTGGTAGTTACAGTTTACAATATTTTTGATAATGTCTGTTGTGTATAGAATGAAAAGTATAGGACCCAAAATGGAACCCTGAGGCACACCTCGGGTTAAAAAATTTTGGCTCTGCAGATGGGACTAAGCAAAATCACTGTTAAAAGGGTGTTGAATGAAGACCTAGGACTGCATGCTTACAGAAAAAAACAGCACATCTTCTTAACGCATGGCTGAAGAAAATCATATTCGAAAGATGCCGGGTTTTGTTAATGTGGTACGCGGGAAAAAAAATTCGTGAAATTAATTTTTTGGGCGAAAAAATTTTTAATATTTTGTAGAGTTTCAACAAACTAAATGATAAAGTGTATACACACTCTAGTGAAGAAGCAAGCACACGTGTGCCACGTGTTCAGCCTGATCATCACCCTTCAGAATTCATGGTTTGGTTTGGGGTCTCCTATTTGGGTCCAACGGAGGTGTTTTTTTGTGAAAAAGGAGTGAAAACCAGTGCCCTCATATACCAAAACACAATCCTAACAAACATTGTGGAACCTCTTTCACAAACAAGGTTCGAAAACGGACACTGGGTTTTCCAGCAAGATTCTGCGCTCGCTCATAAGGCGAAAAGTACCCAAAACTTGCTCAGGGCCCGAGAAATCGACTTTATCAGGCATGAGGATTGGCCCTCCTCCAGTCCAGACTTGAATCCCTTAGATTACAAAATATGGCAGTACTTAGAGGAGAAGGTCTGCGCTAAACCCCATCGCAACTTGGCGTCACTTAAAACATCCCTGATTAAAGCAGTCGCCGCTATTGATATGAACGTCGTGCGTGTTTCGATTGATGACTGGCCTCGCAGATTGAAGGCTTGTATCCAAGCAAGAGGAGGACATTTCGAATAATTTTAATGTGGTTTAAATCTGTATATTACACCCTTTCATTTGATACATATATGGTTGTAGTGCGTAACTCACTGAGTCACTTATTTAACTTTCCATATGTAACAAAATTTATGGCCAGACTAGGTAGTTTTGATTTGTTGGTTTTTAGGGTTCCGTACCCAAAGGGTAAAAACGGGACCCTATTACTAAGACTCCGCTGTCTGTCTGTCACCAGGCTGGAGTGGTTTTTGCTGTGGTGGTTTTTGCTCGCTATTAATAACGACGGCAGGTAGACAGTTAAAATTTTCACAGATGATGTATTTCTATTGCTGCTATAACAACAAATACTAAAAACAGAAAAAAATAAATTTTTAGAGTTCCGTACCCAAAGGGTAAAAACGGGACCCTATTACTAAGACTTCGCTGTCCGTCTGTCTGTCTGTCTGTCTGTCACCAGGCTGTATCTCATGAACCGTGATAGCTAGAAAGTAGAAATTTTCACAGATGATTTATTTCTGTTGCCGCTATAACAACAAATACTAAAAACAGAATAAAATTAATATTTAAGGGGGGCGCCCATACAACAAACGTGATTTTTTTGCTGTTTTTTGCTCGATATTAATAACAAGTTATTTGACTGACAGGAAACAGTGTGTACAGATAACAACTCTTTCAGGCAATGTGAGAGAAAATCATTCTTCCGATTATTGCTTTAATCGATGCGGTGTCCCACAAGGTAGTGTGTTGGGGCCTTTGTTATTTTTACTTTACATTAACGACCTTCCGAATGTAATAGACCAGAAGTGTATCTTGTTTGCGGACGATACAACAATTATTATAAAGGCTAAAAATAAACAAGAATTGGCGGATGTAGCCAACACAACCTTAAATAATATTATAAAATGGCTGGAGTGCAATAATTTGCATATTAATATAATAAAACAAAATACATACATTTTCAGACCCGTAACACATTAGATATAAATCATGATATTCATTATAACGGTAATAAAATAGACAATGTCAATAATACAAAATTTTTAGGAGTGCATATTGATGAAAATTGCAATTGGAAAGCTCACATAGAAATGCTAGTTAAGAAAATTGATAGGTATGTATACGTCTTAAACAGGATTAGACAAGTAGCCTCTAGAGAAGCAGCCCTCTTAGCGTACCATGGATATGTTTCAAGTATGATACAATATGGGCTTATACTTTGGGGCAACTCTGTTGATGTGCAAAGAGCTTTCAAGATTCAAAAGAAATGTGTAAGATGTATATGTGGTGCAGATTATTTAGATAGTTGTAAGCCCTTATTTAAAACATTAGAAATATTATCTTTACCCTGTCTTTACATCTTTGAAATAAGTTTATTTGTAAAAAAAATATGACAACTTATTTACCACTATTGGCATCCACAATATAGAGGTAGACAAGGAAATAAGTTGCTAATACCCAATAAAAGGCTTGGACTATATTCGAAGAATGCGTATTGTATGGCAATTACCATTTATAATAAATTGCCTAACAAAATGACTCAATTGCCGTTTAATAAATTTAAATCAAGTCTATTTAATTTTTTGCTAGAAAAAACATATTATTCTGTTAAGGAATTCTTAGAAGATAAATTGACAACATAATTGATGACATCCCTAAGTTTTATAGTAAAATTGTTTGAATTTAATAATTATTATATAATTTCACTTCTTGACATCCTTATAGTAATATTTATCTTTATTTGACATTAATACTACCTATTTTTTGAGATTGCATTGTATTGACATTTAAATTAAGTATGCATAATAATTCTGTTTGACATTTTAATAATTATGATTATACGTGTTTGACAATATTTAATAACTTGATTCATGGATGATAAATATTTGCACGTCGACAATCTCGACAAGTCATGCTGTACTATTATTTAATTTGTTACCTGTATTTTACCATGTCTTGGCAAATAAATAAATAATAATAATTATTATTATTATTAACAGCAACAGGTAGACAGTTGAAATTTCACAGATGATGTATTTTTGTTGCCGCTATAACAACAAATACTAAAAACAGAATAAAACTAATATTAAAGGGGGGCTCCCATACAACAAACGTAATTTTTTATTGCCGTTTTTTGGTACGGAACCCTTTGTGCGCGAGTCCGACTCGCACTTGGCTGGTTTTTTTTATGTGATTTCAATGATGTTAGTCTTCGCGTATTTTAGAAAATGTATGAACTGTGATTACGCTTCTCTCTGCAGATTTAAATTGCATTTCCCGGAGCTACGATCACAAAAAGAGCAATCTTTGAAATATCTCCTTTCTTGTTCGTCAGCAAATTGTTACGCTGACATAAAGTATTTGCAATGCAAATAAGCTTTGCCCCCATAATTCAAGATAAGGAGAAATCGTAAAAATACTGTAAAACATGAGATATTTCAACCAAGCTATTGTCTCATCTTTAGATCGCTTTTATGGCTTAGCGGCTCTACCATCAATATGGCCAAATTGCCAATATTTCGATACATATATTTCGGGTCAATACCTTGGTGAGCTACCCTCATTCCAAGTTTGGTATTAAAGAAATAACATCAACTTATGTCCATCCATTAATACTAGCAACCATCATCGTTATCATTAAATATTTCTCTTTTACTTAAAGTAATGTTTATACTGTTCCTGGTCTAAAAAATGTTTTTATACTGAAGGATCCATACATAGTTAATAGAGATTCATTCTTTTTCGTACCGACACGGTAAAGTGAACGAAGCGCAGACGACCTCGCGCGAAAGGGACCCGCTACAGTTTACAGTTTTTGTCCGCCCGCCTCATACTATGGCTCAAACTGTAGCTTAATTCAATCCCGAGATCAAATTTTTCCGTATTTTGAATAGCGAGCCCAAAAAAGTTACTGGGACCTCCTTTATATTCATCCTAGCCTGGTACTTACTTTTCAACAGACTGATTGTCCTGTTAGATCTTGTCTACAGCAGTTAAGACTTCTGCGTTGAGAGCTGTGGGGAAAGTGCTGACCAGATCTGATAAACGGGTACTTTGATTAGCTCCTGGTAAATAGTTAATATGAATTCATTCTTTATTGTGCTGACTAACGGAGCGCAGCCTGACCTCGCGCGAAGGGGACACTACATCCTACACTAGTTTTTGTCCGCCCGCCTCCTAAGATGGCTCAAACTGCAGCTTAATTCAATGCCGAGATCTTTTTTTTTCGTTTCTTGAATAAAGAGCCCAAAAGAAAAATATTTGTATATTCACGGTCCAAGTCGGCGAAACCATTTTGAAATTTTGACAAATTTCGGAAAATCTCTAGAAGTTACCGACCGATTTAAGAAATTCAAATTTGCTCTTTGAAGCCCTCTGGCAGACGCACATTTTGACATATGGTTCATCCGCGTACCTTTCTTAACTGCGAAACTAAACTACAGGCAAATTTCACAATTTCATAAATCGTGGCAATATACTCGATCACGAAAACAAATATTTTCAATGTTAAAGTATGTTAAAGTAAAAAAATCGCTTTTATCTACAAAAGTGGTTTATTTCAATGGTCCATACCTACCTGTTTCTTCTTAAAATAAATAATTTAATCAATAAAATATGATCAAAATTAAAAACGGTAGCTTTTATTAAAACTCAACTTAATAAAAAAATATAACACCGTTTCAACATCCGCTCTACCAATAAATAAAGTGAGTGGTTCCAAAAATGATGGATGGCGTGGAATAAAAACGAGTGCCAGTTGAAACGTTTTCCAAGAGTAAGCTTAGCTGACTTGATTGATTATGCGGTCAGTTAAGTAACCCAACTCGAATAGTGTTAAATCAAGACTTTAAGTGTGATGTTCTTTACCTATTTAACTACTTACGTTTAATACCGGGTTAACAATAACAGAGGATAATGCTTAGGGTAACCAAAAATAAATTGTTAAGCAATTTATTTCTCGCCTTTAAATGTCTTAAATTATTAACTACTTATTTATATTCCTAAAGAAAGTTTTTGGTGATGGCAAGTATAAACTTATTCTTGAGTCGAAAGGGACGGTTCGATTATGGGATGGGTGACCAAATATTTATATATACTGCGTGCTTCGAAAATCACAAGTAAAACTAAGCTAGGTAGCATTTGCAATTCACGTTGGCCCCGCGTTATGGCCCATCCTTTCCTATAGAATGCCGGTGCCCCAGCAGTGGGGGCAAGTTCGAGTCCCGTCTAAGAAGCTACGGGTGAGTCGATTGTTTCTAGTATTATTTAACATAATATTTTGTAATTCCGTGATAATCTGACTATATACAGGGTGGAATTTCTTAATGCCACCTGGAGGGAAAGTACTCTAAACAATGGAGATAGCTAATTTCACTCAAGGGAAACATTCCTTTATTTTTAAAAAGAAACAAAACTGCATTCAAAGTTTTTTAAAAATACGCTTCTCACACCCAGGAATCGAACCGGCCAAAATTCGAAAAAACAATACCCTGTAATTTTATGTAATTCAATCGTTAGGGTCAAACATAAGGATCAAATCTCTCTAACAAACATGGTATATTAAATGAAAGGAAAACCATGAAAGACAAGATTAGACTTTTACTTTTACTTAAGACTCTATTATGTTAGTTAGTTCACAATAAATTATCTATGTAGAACTATTTCGATAAGATGTTCATAATCAGACTATTACGCATCCATTGCATGCAAATGACTTCCTTAAAATAATAATTTTATGTATCCAGCAACATGGGGCCAATTTCGAACAACTAATTAGTTAAGCTTTTTTCTCGTTCAATTAAAATAAGTTTAGATTTAATGATTTTCCTTTCATTTAATTAACCATGTTTGTTAGAGAGATTTGAACCTTATGTTTGACCTTAACGATTGATAACATAAAAGCACAGGGTGTTGTTTTTTCGAATTTTAGTTGGTTCGATTCCTGGGTGTGGGAAGCATATGTTTAAAAATCTTTGAATGCAGTTTGTTTTGTTTTCAAAAATAAAGGAATGCTTCCTTTGAAAGAAATTTGCTATCTCTATTATTTAGAGTACTTTCCCTCCAGGTGGCATTAAGAAATTCCACCCTATTTCCTGTTGAAAGCTGGCTAACAAATATTACTTAATCGATCACAAGTCGTTTAAGTGACTTCCCAACCCAATTATATGTTAACAAATTATACGTTAAGTATGACTTGCAAAGTGGATTAATTTCCGGCTGTATAATTGCTCTGAAAGCGGGGCAACATTACCATAATGCAACTCATTTTGTTATGAATATCATCACCTGTTTAATTTTTTTTTTTTTGATCGATTCCGGATAAAAATGTTTATTTGAAAAAAAATCTACTTTTTATACAAAATTTGATCATCTGTTCGGAGATTTGCATGGATTGTCGTTCTTTTTTCCTTTTTCGGAAAAGTCGTGGAACAAACTTTGTTGTTTATGATGTTAGTAATCCACTCCTGCGAAGTTGTTGGTGTGATACAAATAACCCTGTATCAGAGTTTTACAATCTATAAAACTGTGCCTGTATACAGGGTGCCAACGCAATGACACACAAATGAAAATTACATGTGCTAGATACTTGTAAGACGCGCTTCTGTTCGAGACACAACAGGATATCAAGTTACCATAAAATGATAAAATTAAATGTATTTTCAAACTTAGTTTGATATGTGCTGCTAAATACAGGGTGTTTGGTAATAGCCTTATAAAACCGAATATAGTAGATAAGGACCATCAAACTGAACAACTTTTACTATGGGACCAATTCTGAAATCGCGAAAAAAAATCAGCTGTTTCATACATTTTTATATTTTCATTATTAATTTTTGTATGAAACAGCTGATTTTTGTTTCGCGATTTCAGAGTTTGTTCCATAGCAAAAGTTGTTCAATTATGGTCCTTATCCACCACATTAGGCTTTCTAAGGCTATTGCCAAACACCTTTTATACTTAGGTACCTAAATTATGTAGCAATATCTCAATATTCGTAAAATCGACTTCTAACATTATGATGTGCACAAAATTATTTCATCATATCAACCGAAAAATAATCCACTTTGACATATCCGCATGATTAAACTTAACAATTTAAATGAAATTTTTGATTACTATCTGATGGCGAAAACTTGCGCATAATTAAAACTGAAGCTGTATTAACTGATCATCTGAACGAAAGCTTAACGTGGATAATTTTTATTAAAAATATGACACTATCAGAAAAAACCGGCCAAGTGCGTGTCGGGCCACGCGCAGTATGGTTCCGTAGGTACATTATACCATACCATATTTTAATACTGCTATCATTTTTCGTCTGAAAAAATAACTTTGTTTTTCACAGTGTTTGTATGAATGACAAAGTTATATATGCGGTTTTGGAAAATGTACTATATCTTGAAAACTAATGTACTATATCTCGTTCAAACCAATTTTTGTTGAAAGTGTTTATTAAGATCTATAGCTTATATTTTTTTTAGATTTTTCACCCTCTTACTTTAAAAGTTAAAGGGGGGGGGGGACACACATTTTACCACTTTGGAGGCATATATCTTTCAAACGGTTGACTTTGAAAAAAAATAGTCTTAGGAACCTCAATGTCATTTTTAAAGACCTATCTATAGACACCCCACAAGTATTGGTGTGATGAAAAAAAATATTTTCAGTTTCATTTCCATGTATGGGGAGCCCCCCCTTAATCTTTTATTTTTTTATTTTTGTGTAAAAATCGTAAAGCGGTTCACAGAATACACCTACCTACCAAGTTTCAACTATGTAGTCCTAATACTTTTGGAATAAAGTGGCTGTGACATACGGACGGACAGACAGACAGACAGACAGACAGACAGACAGACATGACGAATCTATAAGGTTTCCGTCTTTTGCCATTTTGGCTACGGAACCCTAAAAAACATTAATTAAAAGTTACCTAGTAGTATGGAGATGAACTAGAGATGTTGCGAATATTCGCATTCGCATATGCGAATGGTTCGCATCGTTTAAAACATTCGTATCGACATTCGCATTCGCATCAATCAATGCGAATGTTATGCGAATGCGAATGTGTGCATAACTTAATTAATTCGACCAATAAAAAGCGTTTATTTCACGCGGGTAGTTTGTGAATTGTGATCGCTTGTTGATGTGCTCACTCCAACGAAATAAGAACTATGGAAATGTAATTCTGCTAAAAAAATAGCACCACGCAAACTACAACCGAGTGGGCGGGGCTAAAAAAGTACAACCGAAGCACTATTTAGTCATGTCTGCCAAGCGCTCGGTGACAGTCATTAGCGTTCTTATAAAAAAGTTAGCATAAAAGTGGTAAAAAATGACGTCATGTGTGGTCAAGTGGTGTAAAAAGACCATCAGAAGGCAGCAAAAAAAATACGGACATATCATATCATTGGCAAGTAAAATATTTTTCGTTATTTAGAAATATCTATGAGCGTTTAAATACAAACTATGGTCGCTATTATGCAACAAGTGTTCAGTCGCTTTGTGGGGGAGTCAAATCTTCACATTCACTGCTATCACACACTTTTAAACAAGTATAAAACTATCCCATTAAAAATCGCCATATCATATAGTGTTTCGGTGGTCATGCTAGGGGGCTGAGACACAGGCCGCTTTCCGATTTACGCCAATAGTGCTCACGATAGGTACTAGGCATTGATTCGGACCGTTTGTGAGAGCACTAACACCGCTAACGTTGGATGATTTTTGACAACGTTATTACGTTACCTCAAAAAGGGGTAATCTTGGTAAAGTAAATTTTTATGAATCAAGTTCCTACACTCTGACCAATTATTTACCTACCTACCAATTTATAAACCGTCAAAGCTTAAAAATAGGTAGGTACTTAACTAAATAGGTAGATTCAATATTTTTATTGCTTTTATAAGTGAAAAATAAAAATAAAACGACGTATTAATACGTTGTTCTTTATCAGTCACACCACACCTCTAGAAGACATATTAAGACGTTGCTCGTACAAATATGTTAATTATCTACATAATATGATATATAGGTAGGTACTTACATGTTTGAAACAATATCTATCTAGAATACATTGTCTTTTATTAAGCTTACCTATTTTATTTCAATAGCTTACCTAATTTAAATCCTTCTTGAAATGAAGTATCTTACCTATTTGTGACAAAATATATGATCATCATTCATCAATATCATCATTTAATATTTTTTATAAAATAATATACCTAACAATAAAATCATCACAGCCGAAAGACGTCTACTGCTGACATAGGTCTCCTTTAGTTTTCCAGAGCGACTAATTACAGACGAATTACACCCAGCGTATTCGATCGGTCTTTAGCAAGTTGTCTGTCTACCTAATAAAACAAGCATTATACCTAACTAATAATAATGTACTAGCCATCAAATTTCATAAAATAATTAAATGATGCCACCCGCCGCCGGCCGTAGTGCCCGTAGTAGGTTCGGTGTACTGACTGGATTCTACATTACACCGTCCTTGCTTCAATGACAAAGGCACGACAACGGCCCAATGAGTGACACCACGCGAGCCAAATATCCAATCATGTTTGATCTGCGTACAAACCCCAGCCAATAGGAAACAGTATATGCGTCAGAATACAACCTAATACCGATTATGCGTGGATTGTAATAAGGTTTGTTTTTGCTTGTTTATTTTTGAGTTTGCGGCCTTTTGTGTTCCAGAGTATGGTGTAGGTGCCATTTTTTAAGCAATATTTGTTAGGAGTTAGGCTTCCTTAGTTCTTATTTCGTTGGCTCACTCTGTAGCTTGGTTTGTTGAGTGTTTTGTTTTAGTTGCCAGTCTGCTGTAATTCCTATTTTGGTAAACAAATAATTCATTGTGTTTTAAAGTATTTTGTGGTAATTAGACAGATTTTCCTTATGGTACCGGGAAATAAAAGTGATATATGGCGATTTCTTATTCAACTTTATTGAACTTCGACTATTACAATAATATTAAAGTGCACATGTGCATTAAAGAAGCATGCAATTTTTTACAAATTTAATTCACTAATGGATGCCATGTATGTATTATATCATTATTATTATTTTGTATATGTTTTTCCCGTTGTAGTTATAAAAATGATTTATTTATTAATTTATATGGTTTTTGTAATACTTGATGTCTTAACATTCGCATTCGCACATTCGCAACCTAAATATTCGCATTCGCATTCGCATTCGCATTCGCATTCGCATTTGCATTCGCGAATGTGTAAAATTTGACATTCGTAACATCTCTGAGATGAACGTACCGTGTGTATTGTTCATTTAGTGCATTTTAAGTGGCAATGGGCGGGACACATAGCAAAAAGAACTGATGGCCGTTGAGGCGGAAAGGTTCTGGAATGGCGACCGCGCACCGGACGATGCTCCTTATGTAAGGCCCCCGACAAGGTAGATCGAAGATCTGGTGAAGGTCGCGGGAAGCCACTGGATGCGGGAAGCCACTGGATGCGGGCAGCGCAGAACCGATCGTCGTGGAGATCCTTATCCTTAGATCGTGGGGAGGGCCTATACCCAGCAGGGGTGTCGTACGGCTGATATGATGATGGTGATGAATTGTAAATTGCAGTTTTATTGAATAAGGTTCAGGGTATATCCATCTAATGACTGCCGCAAGGATACAGGCTTAAAAAGAACGCGACGCGAGCCGTCGACGCTTCGCTCGCTCACGAAATAAAAGCAGTTCGAGCGAAATGCCGCTAATTACGCTCAACCCGTATAATAAATAGCTTTCGTATTTTTCTAATACTGCAATATTAATGAATATTTTACTACTGTTTCTGAAAGTACTTTCAGAGTTAATAACATTCGATGTATAATTATAATCCTTTCTCTAAAATTACATTATATTCTATTCGGCTCTTTCCTCGAAATCGAAATATATTTCAGGAAAACAGCGCAAATATCCATTACCTGCTCTGTTTTTAGAAGAGACTTGGAAATTTAATTTAGATTCAACGTTACTTTTTTCGAATCTGATACCGTGGAAAATGCATTCTGCATTTCCAAACCATTTGAGCTCGTGCGGAATTAAAAAATCAACCGCAAAGTGGACTTTCCGCAAAGCTGGATGTTCGAAAACAATTGGAAAGCTTAGTTTTCTTGGGAAACTCCCGATGAATATCAAACACAAGGAGATTTTTTTTATAATTCAAATGTAAAAAAAACTGCTGCTACTAAAAGGAAACCTGAAAAATTTTCGCAAGTTGGATGACTTTTGCGTAGGTATCATTTGCGTATTTTTAAAAAATAATATTCATCTTTCTAAAACACTTATCAAATTACTGCAATGCACTTTACATATTATATACCTATGATCAGAGTTTTCCAAAAGGGCTATTTCCCTATACATTTTCTATTGATTTTTGTGTACCTAAATAATTTGCAAAATAATTTATACCGTCAAAGAGCGAAACGTAGCTGTTAAAATTCTGTGTCTCTTTGGCGTCGATTTTTCGTGTTTCGAGTTCGATTATGCCAAAGGCTGATATGTTTAGCTTGAAAATGACGATGTCTGCTTCTGCCAAAGAGACACACACATAATTAATACAACACAAGCCAAACTGGTGAATCAAAAAACAATTGAACATTTATAAGTCTCAACTCTTTCATCATGGGAACTCGATCGTCACCACGATAGCGAGAAACTTGCGAGGAAACATAAGTAAGACTATAATGCCTATCAGGGCCCGTGCCCAGCGGTTAGCACCCCATCGGCTGGGCGGGCGGGCCCTATAAATTGCTGATAAAATACCACTTTCAATCACTGCCCTTTACTCTTGGTAGGAACTTTTTTGTTCGCCTTTTTCGGGGAAATAATTATTGAGGTTGACGTGTCGTCGGTTTTCGGTGCCGAGTTTGCTGTTTTTCTGGAACGATTAATTTCGTGTCAGAGTGCGTTGATTGTGCTTATTTCCCGAGGCGGTTTTACTGTTTTTTTCCGTTTAAGCGATTTTAAGTTACTGTTTTCGTACGTATTGGCAAATAAATAATAACTTATTATGAATAACTTATGTATCACTATTGACTTTAAATCAAAATGTACCCAACTGTGCACTTACTATTAGATTTGTTTTTAAAGTTGGTACAAATAACTTGACCCATATTTTATTACCACGTGACTCGCGTAATAGCAACTTTAGGTACAAACATTTTTAGTACGTAAGCCTCATTGCCGATTGTTAAGTTCAAGTGATAGGCTATTTACATGGGTAGATTTTGGTCACCTAGCAAGTAAATACCCCATAATATATTGCACGAACGAACTTATGTAATTAAGTATGTGAAATAAATAAGATTTTTATATAATAACTAGCATCTTTATGGTTACCTAGACCCGAAACATTATTTTATTGAAGCGTTATATATTCTTATTAGCGTTGTTCTTCTTATTATGTCTGAGAATAAAATAAATTACTTTGAATTATTATCCGTATAACCAAAACGGCGTACTACAAAACGTTTATCCTCCAATGCCAGATTGTAACACCATTTTTTCAGAGCCTCTATTCCAGACTCCATTCTATTTACAGGAAGGATGATCCCGGCTTTCTTTAATTTTATTATTTTATGACCGAGATCAATATGCCTTAGCTTAGAGTATCCCCGTTAAGCATAGTGCTTCGTCTTTTAAATTGCTTTTGTAAGGGAATACTACCTGATATTCTGTTTTACCGTTATTATGAGCTACGGAAAGTTTACTTAATCAGCCAGAACGATATCGAATTACTTTGGATCGAGTTTCATATAAAACCCTTTTACAGGAGTAGAATTGATGTGGTTAACAGGATAATTATTTATTTTTTATTTATTTATTTACAACATACTCAATCTTTACAGGTAAATAAACCTAATGCGATAGTGTAGAGTCTTCTGGCAACTCACAAATTTTTGAATATAGAATGTTATGTTTTTAAACTTTAGAACTCATTCATGAAATCAAAATAAAAATTGACCGGAAGTTGCGAGTCATTTGTTTTTTATCACAAAGCGAAGTGCGTCGCCCGTAGCAAAAATAAAATTTACGCGAAAAGATTTTGGGATGAAATTTTTGTATGATTTTGAAACTTCGCTTTCTTCGATAGTTTTCACTGCTTCACTTCTAATCTGTTAATGTTACAATTTCTTTATTAATCTAGAACTTTAAGATACGATGAGAAAATTTCACATTTAAGGGGAAAGAGGAAGCCGTGATAGTGTATAAAAAACATGCCCTCAGACAAATGATGCTTATGTTATAAGTAATAGTAATAGAATTAAAAACGTTTTAAAATGTAATGGAGAATACTGTGACACGCAATAAATACATAAGTTTTCATATAATATATTGTTTTATTTACGAGTTGTGCAAAACTTTCAGTGTGGCCATCGCTCGTATAAAAAGATAATCTGTTGAGCTAACTCAGCGGACACGAAATTAAATCAACTCGCTCAGCCATAGCGTTGATCTCTCATCTATGTCCATGTTACTAAAACTATAAGTATTCTAAACCTTATACAAGGTCATTTTTGCACTTTTGTTGGCAGATTAGAATAGCAACATTAAACGCAGACCGAAAGTGGCGCCGCTGTGAATTTTATATTCAATACGAGCGGCCGCCTGCAACTTCTGCGTGAACAGTTATTTCTATATGCCTCGGGATCATTACTTTTTTCGGGATGTAAGGTACCCTACGTCCTTCTCTATACCTCTGACAACGTGTATGCAAAATTTTATGATGATCGCTATTGGTTGAGTATTTAAGACGTGAAGGTGTAATAAACAGACAAAAATATATAATTGACTGAGCGAGCACGAAGTGCGAGCGAAGCGTCTCTGCTTGAGCTTGGGCAAAAATTCTTTCTGTCTGTTCTAACCTACAGGTCGCATTTCTCAACCGATTCTCGTGAAATTTTGTGAGTAGGTTCGAAAATTATAGAGTTTTTTTTTGTCGAGCCAGTTTTTTGAAATTTTTCAAAACGACGGAGATATGTTAAAAAACGTATTTAAGTCCGACATTCCAGCTCTGCCTGTTTCCCTCTACAGGTCGTATTTCTTAACCGATTCTCGTGAAATTTTGTAGGCAGGTTTGAAAATGATGTAGATTTTTTTTGATAAGCCAGTTTTTGAAATTTTTCAAAATGGCAGAGATATGTTAAAAAAACATATTTCAGTCCCGCTTTTCAGCGCTGTCTGTTCTCCTCTACAGGTCGCATTTCTCAACCGATTCTCGTAAAATTTTGTAAGCAGGTTTGAAAATAATATAGAATTATTTTGTCACGTCTGTTTTTTGAAAATTTTCAAAATGACGGAGAAATGCTAAAAAAAACATATTTCAGATCGGCTTTCCAGCGCTGTCTGTTCTCCTCTACAGGCCGCATTTTTCAACCGATTCCTGTGAAATTTTGTAAGCAGATTTGAAAATAGTATAAATTTTTTTGCCAAGCCAGTTTTTATTTTGTTTTTAAATGGCGGAAATATGTAAAAAAAACATATTTCAGTCTGGTTTTCTGGCGCTGGCTGTTCTCCTCTACAAGTCGCATTTCTCAACTAATCCCGGTGAAATTTTGTGAGCAGGTTTGATAAGTATACAGAATTTTTTTGTCGAGACAGTTTTTCGAAATTTATAAAAATGAACGAGATATGTAAAAAACACGTATTTCGGTCCGGCTTTTCGGCTGTATGTTCTTCTCTACAGGTCGCATTTCTCAACCGATTTTAGTGAAGTTTGTGAGCAGGTTCGAATATAGCCAAGCAAGTTTTTCCAAATTTAGCTAAAAAAAAAAATTTTTACTCATTTCGAAAAATGATTAAAATTAGAAGCACCATCTACTTGGCTGTGAATACTCACTTTTTATCGTGAGGTCTACAGCTCACGGAGCCACTAGTATTAGTTAGGATTGTAATAATACCATAACTTTAATAAAACTTAACGTGGAATTTTTAAGGCCCATAGTCTAGTATTTTTATTAGAAAGTATCATTACATTCTCTCGTAGTAGTTTCTAGAAGTACCTAGACAGCAAAACTGCTAAAAGTGGTAGTTTTTAACACATTATCTACTTCTACGGATGACTACGCGTGGATGTAATGATACCTTAAGTTAAGTTAGTTTAAAAGTTAAGTTTAGTTTTATTAATGCTTTTCTATTAAACACTTATCAAATAAAAACCAATGAGATTTTTTTCTATAGAGAAAAGTTTTAGCTATCTTGTTTCTGCCAATCACATAACGTACTTTTATCTACTCTCATATCGTAAAATTCGAATTATGAATTTCAAAACGAATTTATATTGACATACTTTATTCACGCAATACCGAAAAAAAAATAAAAAGTTATTTTATGACATACCTTCGCTATACTAAGCAATGTTATAAAATAACTTTTTTTCTCATTACGATACAGGGCAAATCCAAGAAGAAGGCAGTGCCGCGATATTAAAAAAAACAATGATATTCCCATATACTTTCCATGATTAAAACGTACTCTATGGTGATCGATGACTTAGCGTAACGATTAGTCTACTGGAATGCACTTATAATACGCGCCATTAAAAGATTTTAATTTTTACTTTTGCTTAAAATATCATAGTAGTGAGTGAGTGTAGTGAGTGAAAATTTGACTCCACCCGATATTTTAGATGCGGCGACGGAAAAAACGTCTTACTTAACCTTGGTAAGTACTGCCGACCTACCGAACTCTTTTTTATCATTGATATTTTATTTTGTAGGTTCAATCACAAAATTGTATGAGAGTAGATAAAGTAGTGTATGAAACTGTACATAACTAGGTATTAAAACACTCGTGTGATACTATTAAAAACCTCGCCTACGGCTCGGTTTTTAAACACACACTCATGTTTTAATACCTTTCATTATGCATCAGTTTCATAAACTACTATTATCTACTCTCATATCGTAAAATTCGAATTATGAATTTCAAAACGAATTTATATTGACATACTTTATACACGCAATACCGAAAAAATATTAAAAAGTTATTTTATAACATACCTTCGTTAGCTAAAGTATGCTATAAAATAACTTTTTTTCTCATTACGATACAGGGCAAATCCAAGAAGATGGCAGTGCCGCGATATTAAAAAAAAACAATGAAATTCTCACATACTTTCCATGATTAAAATGTACTCTATGGTGATCGATGACTTATAGTAACGATTACTCTGCTGGAATGCAGTCATCTCATTATTATTTTTTCTAATAGAAAACGCGCCATTTTTTAAATTTTAATTTTTACTTTTGCTTAAAAATATCTGATAGTAGTGAGTGAGTAGATATTTTAGATGCGGCGACAGAATAACGTAATACTTAACCAAGGTAAGTACGTAGAGTTTCGAAGTGTTTGGTACAACCTACCTACCTAAAGCAAAGTCGAGAAACTACCTACTCTTTTTATCATTGATATTTTATTTTGTAGGTTCAATCACAATAATTGTATGAGAGTAGATAAAGTAGTGTATGAAACTGTACATAACTAGGTATTAAAACACTCGTGTGATACTATTAAAAACCGAGCCGTAGGCGAGGTTTTTAAACACACACTCATGTTTTAATACCCTTCATTATGCATCAGTTTCATAAACTACTATTATAATAGTAACCTACATAATTTTTTGGGCCTGATAAATCAAGTAATACTGTGAAATCGTTGCTCAATTATGTGTAGGTACTAGACGTTGTATGGCCCCTTAAGACTTTTTGTAACTACAAAAATATTTATTACCATACGTCTCATGAAAATTTTGAACTCCTAGCTCTGATATTGACCTGAAAATCAGTAGGAAACAACCGTTCAAAGTAAATACTTCTTAGTTACAAAGGACCCGTAACTACGGAGGGCCTAAATATTACGTGAGTGAATTATGGGAGAAACTCCAATCCAGAAATAGAAACTTTTCCTTCTCGAAAAATGTCTACGTGAAAAAAACGTAATAACCTCTTAAGACGTCTGTGAACTTTTTTAATAAGACTTTGGGACCATTGATGATATATTTTTGCTCAAAACTTGTATGTTTCGAAGTTCGTGTGGGATTATCAAATAGCGTTCTAAAAGCCGGTTTGAATTGAGTTTCAGGAGATTCTAACATTTTTGACATTTCGTATAATTTCAGCTGCCTACATCCAAAGCTAATTTTAGATTAAAAAGCTTTAGTAATATTATTGAAAATAAGTGTAATTGGCTATTAAGGAAGAACCGTCATTTTATTCTGTTTAAATCGATAAGTTATAGTCTTCTAAACTTCAGAACTTATCTGATTAGACACTAAAAACTTGTTTAATACCTACAACTTTTTTTTATGAATTATTAAAAAAAGCGTATTTGTTTAACATTTTGGTAGTTACTTGATTTATTTTTGACGGGTGCATATTTATAACTCTAGGATAGTTATTATTTTTGAAGTTCGTAATAGCTAACTTTAAAAGTCCTGCTATTTAAAGTGGGAAGCAGCAGTATAAAAAACTACATAAGTACATTGTGTTTTGTCTTTTTAACCGACTTCAAAAAAAGGAGGAGGTTCTCAAGTCGACGGTATATTTTTTTTTAATTTTTTTTATGTATGTTTTACCATAACTTCGTCAGTTGTTATCGATTTATACAGTTATTTTTTTATCTCAAAGAACATAGTTCGTGTGTAATCCCATAAAAAATTTACATAGATCTGGCTGGTAGTTTTTTCATAAACCAGAAAAATTACAGTTATTTAGCTTGCCAATGTGTTTTTACGGATTTTCAGACATGACGTCTTTGTTTATGTACCGATTTAGATGATTCTTTTTTTGTTTGAAAGGGTATACTTCAAGAATGGTCACATTTTCAATTTCAATTTCAATTTCAGCGGTATTGGACTTTGAACCTCGAAGATACACAAGGGAACTCCTCAAATTCAAATAGTACATGTAAAGAGATTTGGATTTTGGTAGGTTTATGACAATCCAAAACAAACTAAACCCTGGTCTGCGATGCAAGATTCTGGACTAGACTTGGACTACGAAGACACAAAGGAACTCCTCAAAAACAAACAGCGTAAATTTGGAAATTGAGTTGAGGGCATTTTACCATTGAAAATATTTTAAAAAGTTAAAAAATATTTACATGCTGCTTACATACCTACCACTAAAAAGTTGAAAATAAAAAACTTTTTTAACAAAAAAGAAAAACCTCCTTCAAAAAACCTGAAACAAAAACAGCTTCAAAATTAAATACCTCTAAAAAGCGAGAAATAATATTCAAATCATTAGTTACACATAACATTATTAATAAAAAACCTCTAATAAAAAACCTTCTGCTATGGGCAGAACAATTACTTATTAACAAGGGGCGTAAAGGATTTTATATACCTGCCCTTAAAACATGAACTACATTTACTACAGTTTTAGGGATAGTTTTTCCTATGAGCCTTAAACACAAGGATATACGGAATATAACCTTTTCACTGCTGACATAAAAGACGTGTCTTTTAATGGCTGACAAGACCCCGAAGGCAAGAGTTGCTGGTTGAATATCAAGCAGGCGCTGAACAAATTCTGCCTCAATTTATGACGGAAGGTGTTAGGTTGCTGTCGTATTGATGCCTTTTATGACAGCTGAGCTGTTCTGCAAGAATACAAAGTCGGTTTGTCCAAGTGAGTTGTGGTAGGCGAAATATTCCGCCTTTTTAGTGTTATTCGGTAACCCAACTAAACAGGCCATGTTCGAATATGATGTTTAGAGACCGGATTATATGCAAATGCATATTTCACCCCACTTCAGTGGTAGTTGCATATTTTGGCAAAAGAAAAATGAAATCATGCATATTTAAGCTCGATATCGTTCATCGTTCAGATGTCTAACATGTCCAAACAATGGCACTCAAATTTAAATTCTGCCCAGTCACCTCAGTGCATGCCTCCGTGGACGCAGAAGGGTGCTTTCCGCTTACAAAAATATATTAAGTGATCATAGACACGATTTGTCTTTAGAATATTTGTAACAGTACTTAGTGGTATACATGTTTAAAGGTAAATTTCAATGTCAAATAAATTTTTTAATTGATATTTTTGCAAATACGGTTGTTATCGTTGAGTAATAATATAAAAAAACCTCAAAAAACGTCTTTTTATTATTTCATGTTGCATATTTTGGCCCTTTTTATGGGTTTTCGTGCATGTTTTTGCTATTTTTCTTGCATATTTGCATGGATATTTTGAGCTTTTTAATGTTGCATATAGGGATGGGTCCAGTGAAAATTTCAATGAAATGAAAATTAAATTTATATGAAATTTATGAAATCTTTCAAAACGGGTTGAAATATTTCACTTTTGAGTGAAATTTATTTCCAGTACTAGAAATCCCTTATTTTCTGAATTAGTTTACTATTTTAACGTATTAAATGAAATTTAAAGGCTTAGGTAATTAACCGAGCGAGCGCGAAACGCGAGCGAAGCGTCTCTGCTTCAGCTTGGGCAACAATTCTTTCGTATGTCCTTCCTGCTGTCCGTTTGTTCTCCTTTATAGGTGACAGGTCGCATTTCTCAACCGATTCTCGTGAAATTTTGTGAACAGGTTTGGAAATTATATAGAATTTTATGGTCGAGCGAGTTTTTCGAAATTTTTCAAAATGGCGGAGATGTGTAAAAAAACATATTTCAGTCCGGCTTTCCGGCGCTGTTGTTCTCCTGTACAGGTCGCATTTCTCAGACGATTCTTGTTAAATTTTGTGAGCAGGGTTGAAAATTATATAAACCTAGGAGTGGCTGAGTTTCGGCGTTTGCCTATAACATAAAAAAAAATTTTTGTAGCCTGTTTTTCGATTTTTTTCTAAATGGTGGAGATATGTAAAATAAACATATTTCAGTCCAGTTTTCCGGCGCTGTTTGTTCTCTACAAGTCACATTTCTCAACCGATTCCCGTGAAATTTTATGGGCAGGTTCGAAAATTATATAGAATTTTTTTGTCGAGCCTGTTTTTCGGAATTATTCATGGCAGAGATATGTAAAAGAAACATTTCAGCACGCCATTCCAGCACTGTTTGTTCTCCTCTACAGGCGCATTTCTAAACTGATTCTCGTCAAATTTTGTGGACAGGTTCGAAAATTATATAAAATTTTACTGTCGAGCCAGTTTTTTTTTTAATTTTTCAAAATGGCGGAGATATATACATATACATATTTTAGTCTGGCTTTCTAGCTGTCTGTTCTCCTCTACAGGTCCCATTTCTCAACCGATTCTCGTGAAATTTTGCGAGCAGTTCGATAATATTATAGATTTTTTAAGTCGAGCTAGTTGAAATTTATCAAAAATATCACCCATTTCCAAAAATAAGTATTCAAAATTAGAAGCGCCATCTAGCTGCGCAGAGCTACTAAATATTATACCAAACAGCACGTAACCAAATAATATATCTAACCTACTATGTGCTTTGAAAGACCTCGTGAGCAGTCAGGAAAAAGGGGTTTCGATCCATTTCTGGACATAGGCCTCTCCCAAATTCTTCCACTGTGTCCGGTTTTGCGCCTCCGTCATCCAGTTGTGTCCCGCTTGTCCTTTGATATCGTCAACCCATCGTATTGGAGGGCAGCCTCGTGGTCTTTTGTCTTCCCATGGTCTCCATTCAAGGATCTTTCTCGCCCATCGTCCTTGATCTATGCGAGCTACGTGACCCGCCCAACTTCACTTACGCTCGGAAATTACTTGCACCACGTCTCTCACTCCCGTTTTTCGCCGATTCCATTCATTCCTTTTCCTGTCGCGCAAAGTTATTCCCAGCATAGCCCTTTCCATTGCTCTTTGCGCGACTCTTAAACTTTTCCGCTGATCGTTCAGTGAGAGACATTGTTTCCGAGATGTGAAGACCGGCATGATGCATTCTTCAAATACTTTTGCCTTGAGTTTTATCGGCAGTTTACTCCGCAGTATCTTCTTATTTGCACCAAATGCTGCCCAGGCCTGGGATATCCGTCTCTCTACCTCTGCTGTCTGGTTATTGCTGCCCAGCGTAATTTTGTGGCCAAGATATACATACTCCGTCACGACATCAACCGGAAATTGACAGTCATTTGCCTCGGGTATGTTGGTCATAATCTTGGTTTTTGATAGGTTCATCTTCAAGCCCACTTTTTCGGATACCACCTTTAAATCTTCGATCATGTCCAACATATCAGAAACACTTTCAGAAAATAGAGCCAAGTCGTCCGCGAACCTTAAGTTTGTCAGCTTCTCCCCCTCTATATTAATACCTTTCTCATCCCAATTTAGTTTTTTAAATATATATTCTAAGGCTGCGTTAAAGAGTTTGGGAGATATCGTGTCACCTTGTTTCACCCCTCGGGCTAGATGGAATTTTGGTGTTTTCTCGTGCAGATTGACACAGGCCGTGGCATGTTTCTGTAGATGACGTATAATGTCGATGTATCTACCGTCCACTCGGCAATCCGCTAACGCTTCCTCAACGGCCCAGGCTTCCACTGAGTCAAACGCCTTTTCATAGTCCACAAAAGCTATAATGATAGGTTTCTGATATTCGTGACATTTTTCTATCAGCGTTTTGATGGCTTGTAAGTGGTCACACGTGTTGTATCCTGATCTGAACCTCGCCTGCTCTTTTGGTTGATACGAGTCAAGCTTGTTTCTCAACCTATTCACTATAACTCTCGTGAACAACTTGTAGATGTGCGACAGTAGACTGATCGGCCTGTAGTTGTCCAGACACTTTAAATCTCCTTTTTAGGGTTCCGTACCCAAAGGGTAAAAACGGGACCCTATTACTAAGACTCCGCTGTCCGTCTGTCTGTCTGTCTGTCTGTCTGTCACCAGGCTGTATCTCATGAACCGTTATCACGGTTCATGAGATACAGCCTAGCAGCCAGCTAGAAAGTTGAAATTTTCACATATGATGTATTTCTGTTGCCGCTATAACAACAAATACTAAAAACGGAATAAAATTAATACTTAAGTGGGGCTCCCATACAACAAACGTAATTTTTTTGCCGTTTTTGGTACGGAACCCTTCGTGTGCGAGTCCGACTCGCACTTGACCGGTTTTTTTATGTAAAAGGGTGATAATAGCATTATTCCAGCTCTCTGTTACTTCGCTACTTATTAAGCACATTGTGAACAGCTTAGCTAGTGCTTGATGTACTTCTTCCGTTAAATTTTTAAGATTTCTGGAATAATGCCATCTTCGCCTGGAGCTCGTCGGTTTTTTAATTGGCGTAGCGCATATTGGACTTCATCAGGAGTTACGTCAGGCAGATCTTCAGACCCAACATTCAGCACTAGTAACCTTCTATGTTGTTCTACTTCCATGTCTTGTGATCTCCTCCGATTCTGTATCCTGCTTTTGTATAGGTTCTCATAGTAGCGGTGAGTCACAGTGAGTAGTTCATCCCTGTTAGTTACTATGTCCCCATTTTCATTTTGCAGTTTGTAGATAGCTTTTTTCCCAGTACTGAGTTTTAATTTGAGGAACCTTCGACCGTTGTTTCTTTCTATGGCCTTCAGAATTGTATCCTCATCGTGTTTCCTAAGGTCTTTTCGGATGCCACAACGGATGGACTTCTGTAGTTGGGATAGTTGTGCTGCGTTGGGGTTAGCCTCGCTAGCCATTTGTCGTCTTCTGGCAATGAGATCTAAAGTTTCCGGTGTAAGTTTTTGTGGCTTCCCTTGTATGTTATTTGGAGTCACTGACCTCAGTGCGGAGTTTAGGCAGTTAACGACGTTACAGTTTATATCTTCTACATTGAGCTGGTCCGCTTCTTCAACACCTAGATTCTTACTGATGTGCTCTTTGATGATGTCTTCATTTTGCTTTACAAATTTGTTATTAAAAGTTGTAAAATAGCCAAAGTTATTCGTAATTTAAGCTAACTTATTTGTTTATTGTTTTGTTCTATAATTATGTTGATATATTGACAAAATGTATGTAATTTTGTTTTATTTAGGTCAGATGAGACTTAAAAATAAATTTCACTCTAAACTGAAATATTTCAAACCAAAATGAAATTTATTCTAAATATTTCACAGACCGAAATTTTTCGTGAAATTTACCCAACCCTAGTTGCATATAATCCGGTCTCTATGCTAATGCATCACAGCACCTTGGCGAAGGGTCCATCCAAGTCGATTCCCATAAATCCACCTTTGGAAATACTTACCTTTTAGAAATCTCACTCCATCGATCCACTAATGCAATTCATAACTTTTTTGTAGAGCGGCTTACCTTCGCCGTAATTTCACCCATAGCTACTGGTACCTACTTACCTCTGTATAACCAATGTAACCAACTCTTAGCACTTGTAGTGCGACCGTTTGTCTGTCAAGACCAGGGTTGCCATGATGTTCGGTATATTACCGAACCGTTGGGTATTTTGGCACTGTGTTCGGTGTTCGGTATGACAAAAATACCGAAGTATGGGCGGTTCGGTATTTTTTTTTCTGATTACGATTCAACTGTCAGATTTGACGCAATCGGCAATCTATGTTTCCGCTTCGGGCACGCGCTCACTGTTTTCGAGCCATTTTGCGGATTGCGAATCGTTCATGACGTTTTCCATCTTTTTCACGTTATTATGAGGGGGCTCCATTTTTCGTTGATTTGTTTGTTTTTTTGTCTTCTTCTTCTTCTTAACTTAAGAGCAGCGCTCTTATCTGTGCAGCTTCCTCCATGCGTCTCTGTCTAAAGCCAATTCCTTGGTTTCTTGATAAGACACGACGTTCATCTTCTCTTTTATCTAATCTTTCTTGGTCTTCATCTTCCTCTCTTTCCTTCTATTTTTCCTTCTAAGATGTTTGTAATAATTTTGTCGTGTCTTATCAAGTGACCGATCATTCTACCTCTTCTGTTCTCTATGATTTTCAATATTTGGCGTTTATTTACCCTTTTCAATACTTCCTCATTCGTAACCATCTCGGTCCTGCTTATCTTCTTCATCCTTCTCCAACACCACATATCGAATGCTTCCAATCTTTCTCTAAATTTCCAATGTTTTTTTGTCACTATGTCATTAAATATTTTTGGATAAATAAAGATTAGTTTGGAGTCATTTTCTTTAATAGGACAGCAAGATGTAAAAACCTTGGTTATAATTTTACTTTAAAATGAATGGACTATTTTTAGCAATAAAAAATTTTTTT
The DNA here is from genome assembly GCA_943789525.1 of Agriphila geniculea. Taxonomy (NCBI): domain Eukaryota; kingdom Metazoa; phylum Arthropoda; class Insecta; order Lepidoptera; family Crambidae; genus Agriphila; species Agriphila geniculea. The sequence continues at coordinate 2,343,276 of OX038880.1, forward strand.
TCTCCTCATAATATTTTACTATATCTGGTGATAAGCCAAACAAAATTCACGCGGAAAAACTCGAAGACATAGTAAACCTAAGTACAATAGACAAATGAAAATCATTATTTAAAATACTCTATAATAATTATTTATATTGTTGTTCCTCATAGTTTCTTAATTAATAATACCTCTTAACTTCTCTCAACAATACCTTTTACAAATTAATATTTTGTTTTGTACAAATTATTGGACATTGGATTACATAACAATCAAAACTTTGTCATGTTTTAATGAACTGATATTATGCATTCGGATGAATAAAGCTTCGTACAGACTGAGGCGAGCGAATCGCGCGCGTCGCTCATTTTGACAGATTTTGATCGCGTAACTCAAAGCAATGGCCATAGCCATAGCCATTGCCATAGCAATTTCTTTGACAATGGCTATGGCTATGGCTATCGCTTTGAGTTACGTGGTCGCACTCGCGAATTTCGCGCGGAATTCGCCTCAGTCTGTACGAAGCTTAACTTTTTTCCCTATTTATATATTATTTTGTTAATATAATTAACACACAAGGGTTGTATTTCAAAACCAATTTTATGGCAAATGAAAATGAAATATTTTAATTGAATTTTGAATAGGTTGTTAAATTATATTTTCTTGGTCGGTGTTATAAACACGATTCTAAATTCAATTTAGGTAAGTATATTATTTAATAATAGGTTATTATTAAGTAGGTATTTAAAAATGGGTATTTATTAAATAAAGTTAAAATAAAATCTGTAGTATATTCATTTTTAGGGTTCCGTACCCAAAGGGTAAAAACGGAACCCTATTACAAGACTCCGCTGTCTGTCTGTCTGTCACCAGGCTGTATCTCATGAACCGTGATAGCTAGAGAGTTGAAATTTTCAAAGATGATGTAATTTTGTTGCCGCTATAATAACAAATACTAAAAATATAATAAAATAAATATTTAAGAGGGGCTCACATACAACAAACGTGATTTATTTGCCGTTTTTTGCTTTATATTAATAACGACAACAGATAGACAGTTAAAATTTTCATAGATGATGTATTTCTGTTGCCGCTATAACAACAAATACTAAAATTAGAAAAAAAAACATATTTATGGGGGCCTCCCATACAACAAACGTGTTTTTTTGCCGTTTTTGGTACGGAACCCTTCGTGCGCGAGTCCGACTTGCACTTGGCTGGTTTTTATTTACGTATTAAGCTCTTGCCTCAACAGTAGGTACACACTTAAAATTTTCCTTTTTGGTTTTAACATAATACATCGTTTATAATCCAGTTTAGTTCTAATTCTCATATTTATTCATCTTTGCTCAACGATATTACCTAAAGCTGGTTGAATTTAAAGCGATTCGATTTTACGGGCAATTGTCGATAAAAAACGCTAGCCAACTGAAATCGAATGGAAATCGCAAAGAAAATCGACCCGTTTAAATATCTTATAATGACAGCAGTGTAATAAATCTGTTTTCATATTCATAAGTTAGTTAAGAAACTTTCATAACATAAACGACCGATTACTTACCTCCATCTAATCACTCTCACTTAATTAGCTTCCACCAAAAATACCCCACTTTACCTAAAAAAAACCGGCTAAGTGTGAGTCGGACTCGCGCACTCGGTTCCGTACCAAAATCCGGAAAAAAATCTGTGAAAATTTCAACTGTCTGCCTGTTGTCGCCATTAATAACGAGCAAAAAACGGCAAAAAAAAAATCACGTTTGTTGTATGGGAGCCCCCCTTTAATATTAATTTTATTCTGTTTTTAGTGTTTGTTGTTATAGCGGCGATAGAAATACATCATCTGTGAAAATTTCTACTTTTTAGCTATCACGGTTCATGAGATACAGCCTGGTGACAGACAGACAGACATACAGACAGACAGACAGACGGACAGCGAAGTCTTAGTAATAGGGTCCCGTTTTTACCCTTTGGGTACGGAACCCTAAAAAACATCATAAACCCTCAAAATGCTCATGCAAAAAGGGCAGATAAACATTCCCTACCCTCCACCACCCAAAACAATTATAACAGCAGTAATTTTCTGTGTTATCGGTGTACAGAACACCCCCAAAAATAAATAATTCCACATGCTCTACTGTGATGTAGATTGATAGCTGTTGTTAAGGGCAGTACGTAAGCCAATTTAAAAAGGCTTTTTATCGCAAATGATTTCCCTTCATATGTGGCTTTGTATCCTGTAAACGGGCCCGTGTGGTTTCAAGTGAAAATGTGCTCGTCAATTTTTATAGTATTTAGTATAAAGGCAAACAAGCTGTTTAGTATTAGCTTCGCGAACAATGGTTTTAATTTTTGTATTTCTAAAGAAATGTTGCTTTGTATAATCAAAAACAAACGAAATTTAATGATAGCTTTGATCATCTGCTGAAACTTTTTACTTTTTCTAAGATACTGAGTGTCCATAGACATATAATTGTGTACCCACAGCACATAATAGATATAAGTACTACCTACCCATAACACCATTACGTAACTTACAGTATCCTATAATTTAAAAATTAGATAGAAAAAATGACGGCATTGTTCCATTAAATATATCGTGAAATTTTAATCATTTGTTTCCCGCAGTGGGGTGGTTCCACCCATGATTACAAGAAACTTTTACTATGGGGCCAACTCTGATATCGCGAAAAAAAATCAACTATTCCATACATTAAGGTCGCCTAAGTATTGTGCTTTTGTATGGAAAAGCTATATCAGAGTTGGCCCCCTAGTAAAAGTTGCTTGCAATCATGAGTGGAACCACCCCACTGCGGGAACCTTATAATTAAAATTTCAGTGTATATAACAAGCGATTTAAACATTAGAAAAATAAATCTTTATTTAATTTTATCGTTTTTTATCGTTACTTTTAACGAAAATATGACACGAAAAAAGCACTTCCCTTCGAATGGCCAACCCAATAAATATTTTTTTCATTTGTACCATTAATCATTGTCGAGCAACATTTTAATCTTTAGCTTCAAACCTAAATATTACGCAGTCAATTTGTAACTGCCCTTAACAGATAAGAAGTTCAATTTGATACGCGCCGGCCCGCAGGCCTAGCGATTTTTCCGCCTAAATAAATGTCATTATTATGACATTGATAGATTGTCATATTTATTATTTCGTATACGATTCTGCGTCGTAATTACTTCGATCTGTATTTATCGGGTTTATAGCTCTCCATGTTTTGTTGGAGATTAAATTGATGGCTGATTTTATAGCCTTTTAGGCTGAACGGATAGATTGGACGAGTTGCGATGGCTTCAAATTAACACACTTCAATTCGATGTAAGTAAAGTGCCTATAAAATTTAAGTGTAGAGTATTATACCGAGCATAAGTACCTACTTAATTTTTTTTTATCCTATTGAGATCTAAGCAAATAGATTGTGCTTAATTCATAAAGTTTTTCTACAGCTTGGGGAGAACAGAGACCCTCATATTTATTCTTGAGGCACTCTTTCGGATATTAAGTTACTATAGTAGAGCTCTTACTAAAAATATGCATCTGTTATCAAAATCCCTCAAGTTGAAAGGTTCTTAAGGCCGTGAAGTGGACTTCGTGCTTAAGATGTCCCTCGCACTGAGCGGACGCTATCAGGGATCAACAGGCCGATAGGAAGACGAAAATTTCGTTAAGCCTGGAGACAGAAGGGCTTAAAAATCATTTTTGTAAGATTTACGTAACGTATTAGTTTTTCTTGTAAAATTATAAATTACATTTGAAACAGTGAAGTCAAAAAGCTTAACACAATACCATAAGCTTCTAAGAAAGGCATACTTGTAACACAACGTGAGGTATAGTTTAATAAGTGCACACAATATTTTATGTCTTCCTTAAAAATATTTTAATTAAATCAATTATAAAGAATTAGGTTAAGAAAAATTTGAACAACTCTTCAGGTTTTATCGTGTTTCAATTTGTTCCAATCCATAAGTTTTAAGACCAAAACGATTAAAAGTTTGACAGTTACACGATAAGTTACACGGTAATACTGAAAGGCCTGTTTATAAAAAGAAAATTAATAGCTATCAATCATTTGGCGAGACACTTACCGACTTAGAATTGATACACAAATCCCTTTAACGCTGATCCACAGATTTTCCTAGAATTACCGCAAACAAGGGAAACATAAAGAGGGCACAGATATATCCGACAAAACCTGCTCGAGCGTAACCAACAATAATAAAAACGTATTCTAAACACTTAGGAGAATAAAGGCGTAAGTCGTTTTCGACGAAAAAGGGGCAGCGGTTCGACTGAGACTTTGATTTGACGCTTTGTTTTATCACCCAGAGGAAAATGGACTCTTTGCGTGAGGTGTAAGTCGTGTTTTCACTTGTTAGGGTTATAGAGCGTTATTTTCAATGTAACGCATTTTCTTGCAATCTCAGATCAGAACGGCAGGGAAATCCAATGGGTAAAGTAGAAAAATGCGGATTTTATGACCGAGGTTAAAAGCCAGGGTGAGTCTTAAAGGTTGTCGCTTCGCAGGTGGAGACTTCTGGTGTTTTATTGGGCGACATTAAAGGCCGATTGCCGCAAAATGGCTGTTCCCAGAGACAGTTAAGATTGCGGTTCACGGTTAATCTTGCGGAATCACGAATTGTGGCCTGTCCCGATACTTTATCTCGAATATTCGTCTGCACATAATCTGGTAAGGGAGAAGTTTTGGAGAAATTGAAATCTTCACTGGCACCTTTTATTAAATTATATGTTCCGATTAATTAGAATGTTTTTAAGGCATCTGTTGTAGAAATGTAATAATGTATTAATTACACCTTACAAAAAATAATATAGAAAGTATAATTTATCAAATGACTTAGGCATATATCTTTATGGCTTAGGAACACAAAAGATATAACCTGTCATCAACAGTTATATGAACTATGAATTCGGATGAAAATGATATGAAAAGATATAAACTGATCGACAGTTAAAAGTTAAAGAAGAGAAATTCAAACGAAAAATGCTCCGTTTCATTCTTGTCAATATCAGACTTTTCTAAAATACACGAACAAAATACAAACTATAAAATAAAAGTGAATACCAGACATGCAACCAAAAATAGAGCTAAAACGCGCCCGGCGGCCAAAAGCCGAACTGCCTAGTGAAAAAAATTGGACTTTTGATTCGTCCCGCTTTAGCTACAAGCCCTATGACGGAATATTAATGAATTGGTTACGAGAGGCTTACAAAATTGAAAAAAGAAAAACATGAGATAGGACTTTTTATATCGACCGGTGTGGTTCTATGCATATTCATTATGAATTTTTCTATCGTGTGTCGTACCGCAAATGACGCAGTGTGTTATTCAAATTGAGAAAAGCAGCTGGCTTCAGAAATTGTTATTTTTTTATGTAGCGCGGGAAATTGAAAGGAAAGCCTTTCCAATTTGTTTTTCGAATCAAACAAAACAATGTTGCGGTGTGATGTTTCGCGTAATCTATGTTATGCAGCGTTTTTAAACAGACCCAACGGAGCGTAAAATGCGACTTAATAAAAAACAAATGCTTTGATGAAACGCAAATTTATCGACACATCGTAATTCGAATTTATAATTTAAGGTAATTATGAAAATTTAAATAAAATTCAGTGACATAAAATGATTAAAATAATACTCTTTTAGTCATTTTATTAAAATAATACTATTAAAAAATTAATTTTGCTCTTTTATTTTTATTCTATTTATTGAGAAAATCAACAGCGCTTTATAGACTATTACATATAAACTTACTTATAACAATACGTAAGGCCAATAATAGATTTCCCTTTTAAACATCCATTCTTAATTTTAACCTGTTTTTGAACTGTTTTTATAGTAGGTGCCTGTTTCACAATCAATGATTGATTGATTACTTCTGGTTTAGTCGATAACTGGAACAGAATTTATATGAAATTGACTTAATCGGATTTGTGAAACGGGCCCTTAGTTTTTCCAAATACTAGTAAAGAAGTTAATTGTTATACAAGGTATACTTAGTTATAAAAAAACCGGCCAAGTGCGTGTCGGGCCACGCGCCATAGGGTTCCGTGGTTACCTTATACCATACCATATTTAATACCACCTATAATTTTTCGTCTGTAAAAATAACTTTGTTTTTCACAGTGTTGGTATGAACGACAAAGTTATATTTGCGGTTTTGGAAAATGTGCTATATCTCAAAAACTAATTACTATATCTCGTTCAAACTAATTTTGGTTGAAAGTTTTTATTAAGATCTACAGCATATATTTTTTTTAGATTTTTCACTCTTTTATTTCAAAAGTTAAAGGGGGGGGGACACACATTTTACCACTTTGGCGGTGAATATCTTTCAAACGGTTGACTTTGAGAAAAAGTTGTCTTAGAAACCTTAATGTCATTTTTAAAGACCTATCTATAGACACCCAACACGTGTTGGTTTGAAGAAAAAAATTTTTTTCAGTTTCAGTTCCATGTATGGGGAGCCCCCCCTTAATCTTATATTTTTCTTATTTTTATATTAAATTCGTTAAGCGGTTAACATAATACATCTACCTACCAAGTTTCAACTGTGTAGTCTTAATACTTGCGGAATAAAGTGGCTGTGACATACGGACAGACAGACAGACAGACAGACAGACAGACAGACAGACATGACGAATCTATAAAGGTTCCGTTTTTTGCCATTTAGGCTACGGAACCCTAAAAAGATTACACACACAATTTTGTTGTTAAAGAATATTTAAACTTAATAATTGTTTTATAGGTAAGTAATAATAATAATTAATTAATTATTACATTCCAAAGATTGCTTCAGCGCTTTTACTATTTCACGTTTAAATTTGCGTTTGGTATTTGCATATATATCAATACATTTAAATCGTTGGTTTCATTATAAAAATACTGAACACTACATAAGCATCACGCTAGCAAAACTTTAATGTCTTAAACGGGCACTACATACACTAGCAGCACTACATGGCTGCTATAATTTAATGATAATATACCTCATCATCATCATATCAGCCGCACGACACCCACTGCTGGGTATAGGCCTCCTCCAAGAATCTCCACGACGATCAGTCCTGCGCTGCCCGCATCCAGCGCCCGCGACCTTCACCCTCACGTCGGTCCACCTTGTCGGGGGCCTACCCACGGAGCGTCTCGTTCGGTGCTCGGTCGTCATTCCAGAACCTTTCCGCCCCAACGGCCATCGGTTCTTCTCGTTATAATAATATGTCCAGCCCACTGCTACTTCAGCTGAACAATCCTTATAATATACCTACAATGTATTAACTTAACAATGCACAAGTGTAATGGCTAACTTCAGAGCACTTGTACAAAATTACTTTCTGTAAAATTTTCACTGCCATATATTCTTGAGTGAAATTGCAGCGGATCAATTTCTATTGTCAATTTAATCCCATTGTATTGACACGTAGATACTAATGTCGGAGTGAAAAATGTTCTTTACATTTTAATTAAAATATCTTCATGGTTATTCTCTTAAAAAGGTTAAGATTTTTCTTAATTAAAACACACCTTTTTTATTTTCACGTTGAAAAACAGAAAGAAATATTTTAAGCATAGCTTAAGTCTGAGTTATGGTTCTTAATGACGACTATTAATCTGTGAAACAATGTGAAAAGTGTTGTTTTTAAAAATCTTACAGCTGACATCGAGTCATTGAACCTTTAAATTTCTTGTGAAAGATTTTTACGCTGAAACTAAAAAATAAACAAACGGCTATCGTAAAAACATTTTGATGGATGATTTGGCTTTTATAAAAACTTTTAACAACCCAAGTCAGTCTGTAAACAAGGTATTAAGAAACTTAAACCCTTTGTAAAACGTGACTAAAGTTAAACCCGGCTTAAAACTAAAGCTGAAATTTGTTTGAACTAAGTATAACTTTAGTCACACTTAAAGAAAAAAACATGCTAACTTGTTTTTTTTTTTGTAAGTTTAAAAGAACTGAATTTGAATAAAATCAGAGTCAGGTGAAAACTTTAATCTAGACAAAAGTATTAAGTTCTGATTACAAATAAGCTATTAATTAGGTAGGTACCTATAATTTATTTTCGTCGAACCAATAAACCTTTGTGGAACTGGTAGAATAATTTAACAAAACTGTCGACCTCAAGTTATTGCCTGGAAATAGCTCTTATTGACCAAGCGAGCACGAAGTGCGAACGAAGCGGCTCTGCTTCAGCTTGGGCAAAAATTTTTTCGTATGTCTGGCTGTCTGTTCTCACCTACAGGTCGCATTTCTGAACCGATTCTTGTGTTTGTGAGCGTGTTCGAAAATTATATAGAATTTTTTTGTCGAGCCAGTTTTTCGAAATTTTTCAAAATGACGGAGATAATGTTAAAAAAACATATTTCAGTCCGACATTCCAGCACTGCCTGTTCTCCTCTACAGGTCTCATTTCTCAACCGATTCTCGTAAAATTTTGTAATCAGGTTTGAAGATTATGTAGAATCTTTTTGTCAAGCCAGTTTTTGAAATTTTTCAAAATGAGGAGATAAGTTTAAAAAACCTAGTTCAGTCCGGTTTCCCAGCGCTGTCTGTTCTCCTCTACAGGTTGCATTTCTCAACCCATCCTAGTGAAATTTTGTGAGCAAGTTAAAAATAATATAGATTTTATTTGTCAAGCCAGTTTTTTTAATGTTTTTAAAATGACGGAGAAATATTCAAATCACATTTCAGTCCGGCTTTCCAGCGCTGTCTGTTTTCCTCTACATGTCGCATTTCTTAACCGATTCTCGTGAAATTTTGTAAGCAAGTTTGAAAATTGTATAGAAATTTCTTAGCCAGCCAGTTTTTCGATTTTTTTTTTAATGGTGGAGATATGGAAAAAAAACATATTTCAGTCCGGCTTTCCGGTGTTGGTTGTTCTCTTCTACAGGGGCCGTACCGGCTAACGAATCGATTATCGAAAACTCTGAATCGGTTTCAACTTAGAACTGAAAAATCAAAGTAAGGAATTTCGTCTTGTACTTTCTGTTGACGTAATTTGGAAGATAACGATGTTCGTGTGACATCATGAAATGGGGTTCGCCATTTTAGCCCAATTGGGGCTCGATTTATCTGTTTTAATTTGAAACCCAGCAGACTTTTCGATAATCGATTCGTTAGCCGGTACGGCCCCAGGTCGCATTTCTCAACCGATCCCGGTGAAATTTTGTGAGCAGGTTTGATAAATATATTTTATGTTGTCGAGACAGTTTTTCGAAATTTATTTAAATGACGGAGATACGTATAAAACTATATTTCAGTCCGGCTTTCCAGCTGTTAGTTCTCCTCTACAGGTCGCATTTCTCAACCGGTTCTGGTGAAATTTTGTGAGAAGGTTTGATAATTATATAAAACTGTTTACAAAAGACAAATTTTTCAAATTTATTTAAAAAAATCACCCGTTTCGAAAAATGATCATAATTAGAACGACCATCTGTGAATACTCACATACTGTGTGTTTTGAAAACTTCATGGCGACATTTTATTTATATTATCGCGAGGTCTACAGCTCACGGAGCCACTAGTTATATTGTTGCTACAAATAACTAAGTATTACAAAAAAAAATGCTTACATATCTTGAGATTGTTGGTAAATTAAGTTACCGTTTTTATCATATCATTTCATTCCACCTATTTGTCATGTCATTTGACCTTCTGTTAAAAAAAGTTTGAATTGAATTTTAAAATATAAACTTTTATTTCATTTAAAGCATTTTTAATTAACAGTGTATCCCATTTCAAAACCGATTGCGATATTGAACTGGCAAAATCGTAATATTCGACTTTACAATGGTAACAAGATCGCAAATAAACAAATGGAAACGAGTGGAAAATCCTCAGGTTACTCACAAATCGAAAGCGAGAAGTAATCAGAAAAAGGGAAAAATCTGCTAAGCTCGAGTTGATTGCTCGATAAGGAATCCGTACCATCAGAAAGTGCTACTGCATAAATATTCTGTAAATCCAAATTTACGTGTGTACATTGAATCGAACCGACATTAGCGAGAAATCTGTCCGGCTACTCAAATGGCCACTTTTCTATTCGTTAGCGAACTTAAAAATTTAAAATAAGCAATAAACTCCAAAATTACGTGTCGTAGATACAACAATGTCTGTGATTTACATAAACTTGCGACGTCTGACTTGATCGTTTAATTGCTTATTTTTAAGCTTTAAGTTAGCGAATGAATAGAAAAGTGGCCATTTGAGTAGGTTGTATAGCCTCGAAGGACCGATCATTGTAGAAATACTTTGGAAATACTTAGGAAAGGCCTATACAATCCAGCAGTGGGTGACGTGTGGCTAATAATGAAAACCAATTTCAAAAAACCAACAAAAAAACTCACTTTTAAACCGCCTCTGGGTCTAGTGGTTCGCCCACCCGTGACAGACACAGGGGTCCCAGGTTCGATTCCCAGGGGGGTTACAATTTGTACTCGGTTTAATTGGTGGTAGGGCTTATTTCAAGTCCGCCTGGCTAGCTACCACCATTTTACTTAAGTCTGACGCCATAACAATTTTTTTTTGTGTTCCGGCAGTTAGAGGTAAGATAGCCAGTACCTCAGTGATGAGGATTCCGGGTGTAGTGCGCTTCCACCTTAGGCCTTATCGTCACTTAACATTAGGTGCGACTTTACAGTTCCTCAGTGATGAGGATTCCGGGTGTAGTGCGCTTCCACCTTAGGTCTTATCGTCACTTTATGTCAGGTGAGGTGAAGGCCAAGCACTATTCCGTTGTTGTGCATAAAAAATGTGTTGTAAATCTTTGCATAAGTTTTTTAGATACTATGTGATTAATTTCACAATTTACAACTGAGGTGACTAAACTTCAGAGCGCTTGCCTATTTTAACAACCTATTTTAATCTCTAAAATTTTCTCTTTGCTATACATCTCGACTGAAGTTGCAGCGGATCACTGTCTTTAACCGACTTCAGAAAACAAAAAAAAAGGAGGTTCTCAGTTTGAACTGTATGTATGTATGCTTGTCCGCGATTATCTCACGTTTGGCTGAACCGATTTTGATGAGGTTTTTAGAAAAGTATTTGTTACACTTAGGAAAAGGTTTTAGTGTTTTAACCGACTTCAAAAAAATAAAGTACTGAGTTTGACTCGTATTATGTAGGTATGTTTGTCTGCGATTATCTCGTGTTTGGCTGAACCGATTTTGATACAGTTTTCAGAAAAGTATTTGTTACACTTAGGAGGAGATTTTAGTGTTTTAACCGACTTCAAAAAATAAAGTTCTGAGTTTGACTCGTATGTATGTATGTATGTTTGTCCGCGATTATGTCGCGTTTAGCTGAACCAATTTTGATGCGGTTTTCAGAAAAGTATTTGTTACACATAGGACAAGGTTTTAGTATTTTAACCGACTTCAAAAAAGGAGTTTCTCTTCTCAGTTTGACCCGTAGGCATGGTTGTCCGCGATTACACGTCTCACATTTGGCCAAACCGATTTTTCTATCTACCTAGATAATATCTCTAATACAGAAGGTACTTACACTAAAAATAAAAATTATAATATGATTTAAAAAACAAAAAACCAACTTCAAAATCTATCTCTAAAAAGCAATAAATAATATTGAAATCACTAGATACGCATTATCATTGTAATAAAACACGTCTATTGAAGTCGGGTGGGGCTGTTAGAATAAAAAAAGTTGTCCTCCAATTTTTTTTTTGTCAATTTAATCGCATTGTAGCTCATGCCTCTGCAAAAAATTGTGGAAAGAAAGTTGCAAGGCTTGAAAGCGGTTCAGCTTCAAACCAAAAAACGCCTGCAGTGTAATACAGATGTTTTCTATAAAATTTATAAGCTTCAATAATAATACTGGTGGCCCTGTGAGCTGTAGACCTCGCGTTAAAGAGTGGCTCAAATTGTATAAAAATAAAATGTCTCTATGAAGTTTTCAAAGCACACAGTACGTGAGTATTCGCAGCTAAGATGGTGCTTCTAATTTTGATCATTCTTCAGCTTCAATAATAAAACGTGTAGAATTATTATCCGTCCTATAAAATGAGTAAACGTATTTAATTACCACGTTTTTTTACCTAATACTACGGTTTTCCAATGAAACCCTAAAAAGTACAACTCTCTTTTTTAATTAGATTCTGCGTCGAGTTCTGTTTTTATTTATTCGCCCTCTCACCTTGCGTTGGATTACTTTTTTAACAGCCTATAACGAGAAAAGTTTTAAGTGGCTCCGGGCTGATACAATAGTTGTTATGACGTCAGAGAACTCGCCGCTCGCTACTTGTGAGAAAAACAGAGTTTATTTAACTCTGATTACAGAAAAGTGGATGTTTCGCCAATCACGCTGTTGTTTCCACATCGTTGGACGAAATTCATTATACTCGCTTAAAGAAATTAAAGTTAGTGATTGTTGGTTTGTAGTTTAACAGTCTTTATTACGGGTTTTTTGTTAATAGTGGTTTATTTGATGATTTTGGTTTCCTAGTTAACAAAAACAAACTTCCATTATACTATACAGATTGTCCCAAAACTTTGCGACACGGAGGGAAAGTACCTTAAATGTTAAAGATAGGAAATTTTACTGAAAGAAGACTCCATTTTGATTTTTAAAATAATTGGAACTACATTCAAAGATTTTCGAAAAATCAAAAGAATCGAACCCACCAAATTTGGAAAAAAACATCTTTTATTTTTACGATATCCATCGAAAGGGTTTAAGTACTTAACACAGCATCTTAAACAATAGGAAGACCATGAAATTAAACATTTAAATTTTAATTATTATGTAATGTATCAATATGTATAGGAATGAATGCGATTTAAAAAAAAAACTTTGTATACAGTTCGCATTATTTTATAAAACATTACGAAGGCTTCTTTCAGTAAAATTTCCTATCTTCAATATTGAAGGTACTTTGGGACAAAGGGAGGGGTATAAGGACACCCTATTTACTTTTGCGCATTAAAATAGGAAAATACGCGTTGCATTGCGATCCGTAAAATTGCTTCATAATCATAAGTAAGTAGACCGGAAATAATTGAAGAAACAATAAAAAGACGAACGACTTATTTCATTAGACATTCCCGATTTGTCCCTCTTTATTACTGCAAAGCCCAAAATAGACCATGATAATTATTACTATTTTGTCCACAACATTGTCTACGCCACTTTTCCTCAATTATTTACTATGTAGTGACCAAAAACATTATTGCGATGCGACCCCAATTATTTTTTATAAGAAAATCGTTGTTAACCAGACCAGAACCCAAGCTACTTGTAAATTGAAGAGGTCAATATTTAATCAAAGGCCTAGGGATGATTAAAAGCTCATACATTTTAAATATCCGTGGAGATCTCCCTTTGACCCTGTCTGTGTTAAGACAAACCAATCAAAGCTAAGTAAGGAGAGTAATTAGGACTCTGGTCAACATTAAAAATCAAAGGGATTCATTTCATTTCTTCTCATTTCACTGTTTCAGACCTTCGACTAAGAATATCCTAGATAACGCTTCACAAACTAAAACAGCATACAAATATGACACCGACTGACAAAACAAACACCCATGCTTTAAATCCTCTGTAAGGGGTTCTGAAACAGTTAGCTTACTGCCATCATTACAATATCCCGAGCAAGAGCTGGTCCTGCAGCGCCGCACGCCCACGCGCGAGCGTTACATTACGAAATTCAGTACAACATTATAACACTCTTGCGGAAGACATAATGACGAGGAGGGAGAGGAAAGACAAAGTCAAAGACAAAGTCAAAGTCAAAACCATTATAGAAGATACATATTATCATAGGTTTAGATAAATATAATGGGTGTTTTTAATCCATATGTATTAAAATATTGTTTGTTTGCCTAATAAAAATAAAAAATAAAAATAAAATGGGTGTAGATAAAGTCTTTTATCTACTCTCATATCATAAAATTCGAATTAAAGAATGCCAATATAAATTCGTTTTGAAATCATCAAAACGAATTTATATTGGCATTCTTTATACACGCAATACCGAAAAAAAATTAAAAAGTTATTTTATAACATACCTTCGCTATACTAAAGTGTGCTATAAAATAAATTTTTTTCTCATTACGATACAGGGCAAATCCAAGAAGGAGGCAGTGCCGCGATATAAAAAAAAAACAATGATATTCCCATATACTTTCCATGATCAAAATGTACTCTATGGTGATCGATGGCTTAGCGTAACGATTAGTCTGCTGGAATTCACTCATTTCATTATTTTTTTCTAATAGAATACGCGCCATTTTTAGGGTTCCGTAGCCTAAATGGCAAAAAACGGAACCCTTATAGATTCGTCATGTCTGTCTGTCTGTCTGTCTGTCTGTCTGTCTGTCCGTATGTCACAGCCACTTTATTCCGAAAGTATTAAGACTACACAGTTGAAACTTGGTAGGTAGATGTATTCTGTTAACCGCTTAACGAATTTAATACAAAAATAAGAAAAATAAAAGATTAAGGGGGGGCTCTCCATACATGGAACTGAAACTGAAAAAATTTTTTTTCTTCAAACCAACACGTGTTGGTTGTCTATAGATAGGTATTTAAAAATGACATTAAGGTTCCTAAGACAACTTTTTCTCAAAGTCAACCGTTTGAAAGATATTCACCGCCAAAGTGGTAAAATGTGTGTCCCCCCCCCCCTTTAACTTTTGAAATAAGAGAGTGAAAAATCTAAAAAAAATATATGCTGTAGATCTTAATAAACACTTTTTTAATTTTAATTTTTACTTTTGCTTAAAAATGTCTGATAGTAGTGAGTGTAAAGAAAGACTCCCCGATATTTTAGATGCTGCGACGGAATACTTACCTATGTAAAGAAAAATCTTACTTGACATATGTAAGTAACCTATCTAAATCAAAGTCGAGAAACTACTTACTCTTTTTATTATTGATATTTTATTTTGTAGGTTCAATCACAAATTGTATGAAAGTAGATAAAGTTGTGTATGAAACTGTACATAACTAGGTATTAAAACACTCGTGTGATACTATTAAAAACCTCGCCTACGGCTCGGTTTTTAAACACACACTCATGTTTTAATACCCCTCATTATGCATCAGTTTCATAAACTACTAGTATGCAATTGTACATAATTAGGTATTAAAACACTCATGTGATACTATTACCCACATTCGTGTTTTAATACCCCTCGTTATAGTACAGTTGCATAAATAACTATTATACTATTCTTTCCAATACTTTGTGCAAAATAAGCTCTCAGTTTGAAAGTGTGGCTTTATTTCGAAGTTTCATTTTTGAGACTCAGTCCGGACTTTAAAAAAATTATTGACGTGAATAATTTTGTCTATTTTTTAACGGGAATGAGTCTGAGAGTTTTGACAGAAAAAAAATTAATAAAAAGGAGCGGGGTGAGAGGAGAATCTAAATCTTGTGAATAGATATTTACAGGGTTATTTTTAAATCACGTGCCAAACTCTAAGGATGAATCACGTGCCAAAATTCAAACGACAACTTTAAGCCCCTGAAACTGAACAATCACAGACAGTCGAAGTACATCAAAATATTTTGATCATTCGTGATCTCTTTTTTGAAGAATTGCCAAAATTACATTTTGTTTCATATTTAGATCTGTGTTTCTTAGGTAAAATTTTCTTGGCTCATGACTGAAAAATCCTGTAGTTGAGTGTTAAGATTTCACTTTGTCTAATGGAACTAAAATCGCTGACATACACATATAATGACATAAAAAGATCGTCATAAATTAAATTGCGTTGTAAAAAATAACATTATAAAATTCCTTTCATTTTCACTCAATCTTAGCTATTTTTTTAATACGGAATACCTAATTTGGAATACCGACGCCTTGCCAACCTTTAGGTACTTTTCTTTGTACAAAAGCCTTTGATACGAGGAAATCAACATTGAATGTTTAATTTTTTATCCCTCGTTATTATAATCTTTTACGAGATAAAAGTCGACTATCGAGGAAAATTGTGTTTGTTCGCGCGATATAAATTCTGAATAGAATTTTCGGTCAATATTAAGAATTCTTATTTGTACAAAATGCTTTAACATCTGTTTTACCGTTAGAAAATTAGTAGATTGTTTTAATAAATTATTAATAAAGGAAAATAAAGAGTATGGATCTTATTTATTTAAAAAAATATTTGCTGTGTGACTCAATGCCTGTTATTTATTACATAGGGAAGTTTGAAAAAAGTAATGTTTGCACAATAGTAGATTTTTATACTAGGGTCAAAAGGAAGCAATTCCCATACGAGATATTTAGACTGTCTTCGTTAGACTATACAGGGTTATTTGTAAAAACACCAACAACTTCGCAGGAGTAGATTACTAAAGTGCCCCCGAGACGGTCAAACGGTTTGATTCAAACACGTAAAGTTTGGTTTGACTCAAACCATTTTGATCGTTTACAAGCGTAGTAAGTTTTTCTTATTATAAATTTGGAACACGCCGCGTCGTCACCGGCTGCTCCGCCCAATGTTTTTAATTTTGTACTGGTTGTTTTTACCATGTTTTGTTGTTGTTCGTGTGAATGCGCCTTAATACAAAGCTGCAACTTTTTTTAAGACCATTTGTTTTTAATTATTGTAAACTTTTTCATTGGTAACTCTATGGTTGACTATGAAACCAAATTTAGTTCTATTTTCAAAATTCATTTCAACCCTAGGGTGGAACAAAGAGTTTTTGACCCGCTGCTTATTTTAAATACACATCACTTTTCGAATATGAGAAATGAAAAAAGTATTTTCTTTTTGCAACAGAATTAATGAAATAAAATACAACAAAAATCGAGAATTGCAGCCTCCGCCCGCGACTTCGTCCATTAAAAAAAATCCATCCTATGTTTTGATCCAGGATGGATATGAACTATTTGTGTGCCAAATTTTAACCCAAACCGTTTATAGCCTGTTTAAGAAAAAAGTATCATTTAAATTTTAAAAAGTTTAATATTTTCTTTCATTGTTTTTTCAAACCCATGAAACCATACCTACGTTAAAAATACTTACCTATAATTATCACAGATAATATAATAAGCGAATTCATATAACAGTGATCGAACTTCACTTGGAAGTTCGTTTAATCATCTACTATATAAACTATTTGTAAATTAAACTCTCACTACTGAATGTTAGAGAAATGAATCATTTAAAAAATCAGTTCAGTGTGTTTTTGAAAACATCAAAGGGTTCGTAAAACGTTTGTTAAGTTAGACAATGCTGTTGAGCGTTGAAAACCTATTTTATTACGTTTTGGCAGCGCTTTGACAACTCCCAACATCACTTTGATCCTTTGATCTAAATGTACGTTTACATTTTTGTATCTAGGATTTTGTTTTCAAAAAACAAATGATACAAAAAATATATCTTACTGTCACAACACCAAATCACATAGATACATATTAATAAACGATTCTGATCATAGACATAGAAAAATTTTCGCTGCGCTCAAGAAGACCAACAAAGCGTGGAAAAGAGAAGTTAACATCATACGGACACGGTCTATGTAAAAAAGAGACAAAGGAGCAAGTGACATGTGCCAACATTTTTTACAGTAAGAGCCCCTAGCGTCCCGCCTAGCAAATGAGCAATCACAGTTTGTTTAAAATATTTTTTAATCTTAATTAGAATTTAAAATAAAGGTATTTTGGAGCCATGGTGTCTTGTGCTCTAAGTAATTGTGGTGAGACAAAAAGAAACAATCCAAGTAATCACACTTTTCACAGGTAAATAAGATATTGCCACACATTTCTTTAAAACCCAATTTCGCTACATTTATTCGTTTATCGACGAAGAAAACAGTATGGAACATAGTATATTAATTTCCTTTGCCATATATAGTCATATTTTTTGAATCTAAGTCAAATTTTATGTATCCCATATAAAATGTATGCATTCGTTTCGGATCACCTGTTTATTGACTTTGTTGATCTTTGACATTCTATTTCTATGATTCTGATACACGATATTTCAATAGGTATTATTTTTAAGTACTACCCAATAAGCTCAACAAATTAAGTAGGTTTTATTTAAAAAATACTAACAAATAAACTACTAGTACAGCTAAGGTAGGTATTTTAAATTTTGAGCTCTTGTATAAAGTCCTTAAAGTAGATAATATGTGCAAAACAAAGGAAAAGAGAACAAGAAGTTAAGTATTGCTATAATTTATAATATGAGTATACTAAAAATTCGGCGTCCATTTTTCGGTTCCACATAACTTTATACTTTTCAGTTATAAAATAACACTTGACGACTCTCAGAACGCGGTTAATATGGCGTTAATCTCCATAATGGTTGATAATCCCTTTCAGTATCAATATATTTATATATAGTTCGTATGTATCAATTTATTTGTTTTTTACTAAGCTTCGAAGAGTACTTTGGTAGGCAGGCAGATGTAACCCTAAATTGTTTCTCTTTGGGCAGATGTCAGCCAGCGAGCGCTTACTTTCCTCTTTGGTAGAGGCCGTTTATATTTTAAAAGCCAATTTTGATATTTCTCTTTCCATCAACGTCATCTAGTGAGGCAAATAGTTATTATTTTTATTTTTTAAATGTCACTTTGAAAAACCCTCATTAACTATTATGCCGTAATTTAGTTAACACACTCGCGAATAAGTGGTCACAGGCCTATTTTCATACAAACGAGGTAAGTTTGAAGCCTTGGTTCTCCATCAGGGATTGATCGGAGGGTCATCTGATGATGGCAACTCAGAGAATGAATGGAGAAGGTCCAGATCCAGTTTATAAGACATCCAACTGATCGCATGAGCCGTTTATTTTATCCCATAGATCTTGAAAAAAAAAAGAGCGAACATGAATTTGTTTCGTATGAAAATGTGGCTCTAAGAATTCCACGCGGTCTATGGACTGAATGGCTCATCCGATCAGTTGGATGTTTTTTAAGATCTGGACCTCCTCCATTCGCTCTCTGAATTGCCATCATCAGATCACTCCCCGAGCAAATACTGGTGGAAAACCAGGGCTTCAAACTTACCTCGTTAGTATGAAAATAGGGCTACTGTGACCTCTTATTCTTGCTCGGGAGTGCATTTTCTATTTACTTTGTAAGGGGAAGAATGGTGTTTCTATTCTATTTGGTCGTACAGTTACTACCTACCTATGATTTATTATATGGTAGGAAATCAAATGACAATCAAATGTTTGAATAAGGGATCAATCAGATGCGCTCGAAAACACCGCCTAATTAATTATTATCGTGGTTTAGTTGAATATTTTCCATTTACTTTGTAAGGGAATGACTGCGTTTTTTGTGTCTATTTGGCCGTACAGTTACTACCTATGTAACTAAATATATCAAATAATAAACTCTAATGACGTAATTTAATTAATGCCTACCACAAAGTAAATCCACTAACTTTAAATAAGTCCTACATTACAAAAAGAACAAAACAAAAATCATCATTTGAAATTTCCTTTGTTACCGACTAACATAAAAGAAATAATTAATTCCAAGCTGAAAAGAGCAAAGATAATGCCTTTTTAGGTGTTTTTTGCTTTTATTTTATTGGTAGGATCTTAGGCCAAATTCCGATAGTATAATTAATTGTGAGAAGTAAAAGAATCCATTAGTGAAAATCTAGAAAGCAAAAAAAGTAATGAGTTGTTTTTAATTTACCGAAACGCTTTCGTAATTATTAAAAGTTAAAGTAAATTGTTCTGACGCTATCTTAGTCACGATACGACGTTGTACCTATATAATTTATGCCAACGATATGGTATTTTGTATTTAAATTTGATAATATCTATTTCAGTTGCAAGGCAAAGACGTGTTAATCATTTATAGATGTTGTTAAAAAATCTACTTTGCCACTTTCCACTCACTCTTTTGTCCGTAATAAAAACACTTAATTTACATTTTTTAATAAAAGCAACAATAATATTTAAAAATCTATAACAAATAGAATGCATAATATGGAATTAAGTTCGTAAGCTTTACTTCAAACAACATTCAATAATAAATAACATAGAGAATCCCTCTTAGCATTTTATTTCAACACCTATAAAGTTACAGCGAGCTAAATTATTCAGATTTGTAACCGAGTTATTTCCACTTTCGTTTTTATTTCACTTAAAAAAATCCCATTTAACAGGACTCATAATAGAAAAAGTTTTTTGACGATTTCGTCGAGCTCCCGGCTGATTTATGAAAAATGTGTTCAACGTAACGGCTAGGCCACGCGAAGAAGCTAATAGCGGTGCGACGAACGAAGTTCTTCTGGCTGTGTGGTCCAACGAAACACTCACAGCCAACAGCAATAAGTTAGCACTTCTTGCCACGTAACATGAATTCCGCTCGCCGCACCCGACTCGTTCGACTTATTTCAATATTAGGTGAAAAACTCATCGCAAGGGGGGGGGGGGGGGGGGGGAGGGGCGGTGTATTGGCATAACATGCTACAGGACAGTACGAGGCATATATCTTGAAAATTTTTCGACGGAGTAGGGATAAGTTCGCGCATGTGCTCTGGTGAGCGACCAATAGCGCGCGCCTCTCTCACGCCACCGCCCGCACCCCTCACCACCACGCACGCCCAAAATACGCGTTCCGTTCAATCCCCATCCGATTTCATGATATTTGCCTCGTACTGTACAATATGGCTGTGGTAGGTATACAATAAATATATTGAGTATATTATGAACTCGCTCGCCGCACCGCCAATCGATCCGTTGCGTGGCAAGGCTGTAAACGCAGAACGGTTCCCTCAATTTCAATATTAGGCGGCAGATTCCGTTTGGAAAGCTATTTTAATTGAAAACATTTTTTCTCTTCAACGACTCTCAAAGTTTCGAAAAATTACATTAAACTGTCAAATCCGTTTGGCCGAAGATATTTCTTTTCAATTCAATGCAAAAAAGACTTATTGTCACTTATCTTAGAAATTATTAAAAGCAATGTATAACAGATATTATGAAAATGAAACTATATAAAATAATGTTATGTTATAGTTATTGACTGATGTTAAGTTTATTATTAGTTTATATATTTATGTAATACGTAAATGATTATATTTTGTTGCTAAGGTTATTAAAATGATTTGATTTGATTACTTGATCCATAACGATCTGCTACGCTAGTTTTTTTACATTCTCTTTGATTTGGATAAAAGTATCAATTTGATTGTTTGTGCGCCATTTTGGCAGATTTGTTTTCTGTAATGCTTAAGGTGGTACCCTGAGCGAAAGTGGCGCCGCGGTGAATTTTATTTAATATTATAATTCTAATACACAATTTTAATAATGTTTATCGTGGAGATTTTAGGGCCCACAGTCTAGTATTTTTAGACGGTATCGTTACATTCCCTAGTAGTCACTGCTAGAAGTAGATAGAAAAACTGCTAAAAGTGGCCGTTTTTGACATATTTGCTATCTACTTCTACGAATGACTATGAGGGCATGTAGTGATATCTTCTAAAAATACTAGACCATGGGCCCTAAAATCTCCACGATAAACATTATTAAAATCCTTTTCTATCAAAAACTTATTAGATAAAAACCTCTGAGGGCGCCACTTTCGGTCATACAACCGCCTTAATTCTGAATTGGTTGTTAAAAATGGCGGGATATTTCTTGCTCTTGCAGAGCATAGCATATTTTTAGACACATTCTGCTGTAGTGAGTGAAAGTGAAAAGGTTGTGGAACAGAAAGTTAAGTATTATTCTAACATGTTTTATTGCTACCGTTGAGATTATTCCATTCAATTATTCATTATTTCCTGTGTTAATGCTTGTGTTATTTGATCTGATTGATAGTTGTTGCATAATGAACGTTCCTATTATATTAATTGTTTTACTTATTTGATTTGGTTTATAGAATTAATTGCTTAGTGAACGTTTCGATTATGTTAATTATTTAAGATACTTATTAAATTATTTGAACAGTTTTTAAAGGACTTCTTACGTTTTATTAATGGTATTTCCCCTTAGTTTTCCTACATTCAGTTAGTCTACATTCAGTAAAATAGTCTACACTTAGTTAAATAGTCTATACTCGGTTAAATGGTCTACATTAATTGCAGTTTAAACTCTATCTTACAAGTGCCATCACTTGCATGCATTTAACATAACTACCTTTTTACATTTGCTATGATATACAGAGTTTTTTAATAATATCTAAATATCATAAACGATGCGAAAAGGAAAATTTGTAAATAACAAACTTGTTTATACCTATCTCTTTTTAGGGTTCCGTACCCAAAGGGTAAAAACGGGACCCTATTACTAAGCCTCCGCTGTCCGTCTGTCTGTCTGTCTGTCCGTCTGTCTTTCACCAGGCTGTATCTCATGAACCGTGATAGCTAGACAGCTGAAATTTTCACAGATGATGTATTTCTGTTGCCGCTATAACAACAAATACTAAAAACAGAATAAAACAAATATTTAAGGGGGGCTCCCATACAATAAACGAGTTTTTTTGACGTTTTTTGCTCGATATTAATAACGACAACAGGTTGACAGTTAAAATTTTCACAGATGATGTATTTCTGTTGCCGCTATAACAACAAATACTAAAAACAGAATAATATAAATATTTAAGGGTGGCTCCCATGCAACAAACGTGTTTTTTTGGCGTTTTTTCGTACGGAACCCTAAGTGCGCAAGTCTGACTCGCACTTGGCCGGTTTTTTTATGGAATTAAAATTACATGTCCGTTGAATGAATAACAAAAGTAAAATATAAAATACTAAAATAATAAGCTTACAATTTTTACAAATTATTTAATCTGTGGCTGGAAGCCTGATATATAAAATAATTAGGATTTTACTTTGCCATTTAATAAAACAACAAACTCGTGACTTTGGGATTAACCTTAAAAAATAAATTAGTTTTAGTGCGCTTGCCTAGATTATAAAATAAACCTAGTTTAAAATGTATATTTTAAGCTGTGCGCTGATCGATTTATTCAGTCAGTCAATTTCGAGATACTTAGATAAAAGTATGAAATATTGATAAAACAGCTTTCATTCACCAGCTTGTAAGATACTTCGCGCTAACCACTTTAGGGGGCGGGCGGCGTCTCATTAGGCAGTCATTAGGCCACACCGCCCCCGATTTCCGCCCCAATCTACTTGCCGTCTGTGCGGACTTGCGCGTCACTGCACTCGGTGATTTTATTGTTGTCTGTGCTGCTTTTGATGAAATCAACTTTTAATACGTTCACAGTTCATCATTACACCAGCCTTTTTTATATTCCCACTGCTGGGCACTTATGGAGGGCAACCACGATACCCAATGCACAATCTTCATTGTAACTGTCAGTTTAAAAATTCGAGACAACTTAGGGTTTTCACAGTTCATCATTATACCAGTCTTTTTTATATTCCCACTGCTGGGCACTTATGGAGGGCAACCACGATACCCAATGCACAATCTTCATTGTAACTGTCAGTTTAAAAATTTGAGACACCTTAGGGTTTTCACAGTTCATCATTATACCAGTCTTTTTTATATTCCCACTGCTGGGCACTTATGGAGGGCAACCACGATACCCAATGCACAATCTTCATTGTAACTGTCTGTTTAAAAATTCGAGACACACTTAGGGTTAACACAAAATTTAAATTGTTTTCAAAACAAACTAATTAATGAATAGTGCCTACCTAGCAAAAATATTTTTTTATAACACCTAAACATACAAAAAGTTAAAAATGTTTATGTGGTAACATGGAGTATATTTTTGGCTGATGAATTATTAATTAATAAATGTGTTTATATTTCGTGTTTATTAATTACTTAGTGCCTATTCATTGAACAAACTCTGCTTGTTAGCTTAGATTAAAACAGTGAGAGTAGTTAGAAAATTAATTCTATGCTCGAAATATTTCACATTTAACTAAATATTGTGTCAATATATTGTTGAACAACAACAACAGGGAGACGTTATTTCTCCGAAACTGTTCACAGCTGCTTTGGAGGACATCTTTAAGCTCTTGGACTGGAATGGACTCGGCATCAACATTAATGGCCAGTACCTAACACACCTTCGTTTTGCCGACGATATAGTCCTTATGGCTGAGACCATGGAAGACCTGAACACAATGCTCGAAGATCTCCGTAGTGCTTCCAAAAGAGTGGGTCTTAAGATGAACATGGATAAGACGAAAATTATGTCAAATGGCCATGTTGTACCCTC
Organism: Agriphila geniculea; assembly: GCA_943789525.1. Classification (NCBI taxonomy): domain Eukaryota; kingdom Metazoa; phylum Arthropoda; class Insecta; order Lepidoptera; family Crambidae; genus Agriphila; species Agriphila geniculea. The sequence continues at coordinate 2,367,423 of OX038880.1, forward strand.
TCCAGTTCATGTTGGGAACACTACACTTAAGTTGTTGACCACTACGTATACCTAGGACAGGCAGTCCAGTTAGGTAAGTCCAACTTTGAGAAAGAGATCTCTCGTCGAATCCAACTCGGGTGAGCAGCATTCGGGAAGCTTCGTTTTAGAGTTATGTATGTAGTTAGCAAAATAATTATATCGTAAATGATAACTGATTGATCGATCGCTTGTTAGTTTTTTACAAACAACTTAAAAACGTATACTGTGTTATTTTTTTTTAAATTGAAAATCTTAGGTACGCTAGTACCTTCAGATCTGAAATAGACAAGTAATGTCTATTTCAGTTAAAAAAAACTTCGTCTTTTTCTATCGTATTATATTTAAATTAATTAGGAACGAAAAATACTAAACACTTTATAAGACTATTATCAAGCAAGACATGAAACAATGACGAGAAGGATAATAGCATAATGAAAAATCACCTAAAATAATTTATTTAAAAAAGTCAAGCAATTAGACATTGACTTTATAGCATCTACTTTGAGACACTTACAGAAGCACTTCAATTACTAAAGATAATAGTTCTCAACCAGTCTACTCTAAGTGAGTTGATCTCTGCCCCATTTAGCAAAGTGGTCAGCCGTTTACGACAGTCACAGCAGTTACATTCTAAATAAACGTCACTGTGGCTTTCATCGTCTCTATATCTGCAGATTACTGAAGAATTAGTATGGTAAAGTCAGTACCAGCGAGGCAGTATGCAACTTGTTAAGTATTATATACCTACCCCCTTACTAATAAAGATTTTATAGCAGCTGCATAGTTACACAGTGTTTTGTCACTTTCTTTTTAATGTCAAATTCAAATAGTTTGACAGAGAGTAACCATTGTGTAACTATACATCTGCTATTCAATCTTTATTAGTAAGGGGGCTATATTTTAAGTAGGTACACACGACAGCACCTCAGACTATACGCGTCACCGCTGACGAGCGATTAATCGCTGAGCAATTTTTTGTCGCCTTGAATAGAACATATTATGGAGTTCAATACGGAAACGCCGACGAGCGACTTTTTGTAGCCGCGATTAATCGCGGCGCTTTTTTGTCGCTAGCTAAGTAAAACCTTTGTCGTGTCATTTCATGGGCGATTATCGCAGCTTCAAAAAAGCGCTCGTCAGCGGGCACGCTAAATGTTGACCTTGAGACCGCCTTTATGCCGCAAGTAATAAAAGTTATTTTCGCAGTTTTACTGTATAACTTGACGTGCTGTCGTGTGCACTTTCCTATTATTTGAAGACGCGCTCAAAGCGATTAATCGCTAAGCGATTTTTTGTCGCTGAAAATAGTACATACGGAGTTCTATACGTAAACGCCAACGAGAAACTTTTTGTAGCTGCGATAAACGCGGCTTTAGTCGCGGCGATAATCGCTGCGCTTTTTTGTCGCTGGCTAAGAAAGCCTTTGTCGTGTCATTTCGCAGGCGATTGTCGCCGCGATTAACGCCGCGATAATCGTGGCTACAAAAAGTCGCCCGTGAGCGGTTACGCTTAATCAATTTTAAGAAACAACAATCGACAGTCGTTCATTCTTCAATTCAATACTTTAGTTGTCGATCAAAGCAATACTTAGTCAAACAACATAATCTATATAACTTAACCCACAATAACTATAACAATCATTTTCTGGCAACCCCAGATAGTAGCTAACATTGCACTCAGAATATTATTTTGGTAAGCTGATAAATACTCATTGATCCCCAATTAAAGTGATTTAATAGTGTAGTGCATCAACGGATTTATCTGCAGAAATGTTATCCTGAGTTATCTCCAGCTAGAAAAAGAAATAAACAAAAAGATAAGTGCGAATTTTATACCCACTTAATAACAATAATACGAAATTGTCAAAAAGTACCCTCAAATTGTCTAACACCCAGACTTCAAATTCAATTGACAACTTCAAATTTGAATGTGACATTTTTCCAGTGTTGCCAGGAGTAAATATTTGTACTTTTTTGTGGGGAATTGTCAGTGGACTTGAACTTTCCAAGTAAAATTACACAATTTTACTTTAAAAGATACTACAATGACTTCTCCGTCTAAACAATTTTCTTCCAATCCGGACTTGAGTACTGATTTATACTCCGATCAACATTCATTTAGAAAACGCAAACAGCCAGATTGTGAGATAACAGAATCGTTTAAAGAATTTACCAAGATCGTACAAGGCACACTTAAGGATTTAAAAGATGACTTTCATGCTCAAATATCTAAAATTGGGAATAGCATTGAAACTGTGCGCTTGGATTTAGATACGTTATCTACTACCACCAAGGATATAAAGGAAGAATTGGCACTTCTGCGAGGTGAACAAATTAATATAAAACAACAAGTGCACCTTTTGGATAACAAGCATGATAATTTGCGTAAAGAGGTAGTTGACGTTCAAAATACACTTGATTTTAGCTGTGAACTCAATAATCAATTGAAACAGCGCGTTGAAAAACTTGAGACTCTTACTAAAAATAATGAACAGAGCTCTGCTATAATAATGTCTCTCGAATCGAAAATTGAAGCTCTTGAGCAGCAAGCTAGGAGCTGTAACATTGAAATTAATGGTGTGCCCGAAAAAAAGAATGAAAACTTGTTAGACCTTTTAGTGAATATTGGAAATCATATCAAATTACCCTTGCAGCCCAGAGATGTTATTGCTGTACATCGTGTACCACAAGCTCAGCGTCAAACAAATCGCCCAAAAAATATTATTGTCAAAGTGAGTTCCCGCATATTAAGAGACAACATATTAAGTGCTTTCCGTAAGATGAAAAACACTACTTCTAATGATATTGGCATCTCCGGACAGCCAAGCATAATTTACATGAATGAGCACTTAACTATGGAAAGAAAGAAGTTGTTTCGAGACTGTCGTGAAGCTGCTAAGAAAGAAAATTACCAATATGTTTGGATCAAACATTCGACTATACTTGTGCGTGAATCCAACAATCATGCAGCATTCGTTATACGTTCACATGGGGATATATCTAAAATTAAAAATGGGGCCAGTAAGAAAGTTAATAAGTAATACTAAATGTCTAGAATATACATACGGTCTCGCATGTTATTTATGGTGTGTCGATTTATTTATCTTTTGTTTATTAATTACAGTTAGTTGGTGTTCATTAGTAATAAAAACTCTGTTTGATTGTTATTCTACTGATTTGCACTTATTCTCAGTCATATTATTGGTTAAATTTAAGTATGCCAGGCATAGCTGGGTAGTTTACCCTTTTTTATATAATGTATCTTTTTTTCACTGTATTTTTATCGCTTATTCGGTGGTTATAATTATTTATACAATTACATCTCTAAAACTAAATTTTGTAATTGTGAATGTGACAGCATTCGGAGAAATACTGCTTTGTTATTCCAATTTTGACAATGGCTAATATGGTATGTTATTATCAGAATTGTAGAGGTGTGCGCACCAAGCTACATACGTTGTACATGAATATTTTGGCGAACCAATACGACCTCATTATACTCACAGAGACGTGGTTAATACCAGAAATTGATGATTGTGAGTTTATAGACCAGCGCTATATTGTTTACCGTTGCGATCGAAATCGTAGTATTACAAATAAAAAGGATGGTGGCGGAGTTCTGATTGCGGTTTTAAAAAGTCTGAAGCCCATGCCTATTATGTGTCACAATGACTTGCTTGGTGGTGTCGAAAATGTGTGTGTGAGTCTTTCTAGCTCCTGTGGCTCAAAGCGGCATATCGTGGCTGCTGTATACATACCACCTAATTCCTCCTTCGAAACATATGCTGCCTACTTGGATTCAGTAACAAATATTCTTGAGGACATCTCGGTGACTAGTTTTTCTCTTTTTGGCGATTATAACTCGTCTGAAGTTAAATGGGAGTCTAAAGGTGACGGCACACTCGAGTGCACCGGATCATCATCCCTTTCTAATCTTTTAAGGAATTTTATGTCGTTTCATGGTGCTGATCAATATAATTATATTAAAAATGTTAAAGGAAATATACTTGACTTATTAATGACAAACATTAAATGTAACATCACTCAGCTTATTAACACTCTTTTACCAAGTGATAAATTCCATCCACCATTTTACGTTGAACTCACATTCAAAGTGATGTCTTCTCCTATGCGTCGTCAATCGTTGTCCAAGTATAACTTCTATAAGGCAGAGTATGACGCCATTATTGCAGACCTAGGTAAAGTCGACTGGTCTAATTTGTTTAACGTGCATAATGTAGAGGTGACTGTCGAACTTTTTTATAACACTCTCTTCGACATTATTAAGCAACACACACCTACGATATCATCTAGATCCTCGCGATACCCCATTTGGTACACTTCCTCCTTAATTCACATTGAGAAAAATAAAGAAAAGGCGTGGGTCAGATGGAAAACATATAAAAATGAATCTGACTACGAGAGTTTTTCAAGGTACAGGCATCGTTTCAAATCTGAATCTAGCAAATGTTATGCAAATTATATAAGTTCAGTAGAAGAGGGTATTAAAAGTAACATTAAGCATTTTTGGTCCTTTATAGCCAATAAAAAAGCTTCATCTAATGTTCCTTCGTATATGGTCTTTAACAACGCAATGTCTAATAATCCTGATGAAATTTGTAGTATGTTTTCTAAGTTTTTCCACTCAGTTTATGAGCCTTCTTCCTTTTCTTCCAATGCGTGGTCTGTTTCCTCTACCGACTCTGATGCTGGAGATGTAATTTTGCACGATTTACATTTTAGCGAGAATAAAGTACTCACCGAACTGAAAGCTTTAGATCCTTCAAAAGGATCAGGTCCTGATGGACTTCCAGCATTCTTTCTGGTTCATGCTGCTGAAGGCCTTTTTAAGCCCTTGAGTCTAATTTATAATAAATGTATCTCAGAGGGAGTTTTCCCTGAGATTTGGAAACGAGCAAATATAGTACCTGTATATAAAAATGGCTCTAAGCATGAGGTAGATAATTACAGACCCATTTCTATTTTGTGTGCCCTGGCGAAGCTTTTCGAAAGACTTGTTCATAATGAAATTTACCCTGTTTTGCATAGTACTTTTATCAAAGAACAACACGGATTTGTAAAAAGAAGGTCTACTACTACCAACTTAATGATTTATGTCTCATCACTATTTGAAAGCATGGATAATAATACTCAAACAGATGCTATATACACAGATTTTCGAAAAGCCTTCGACAAGGTTGATCACGAGCTCCTTTTAAAGAAATTATCCTTTAACGGCATACGTGGCAATTTACTGCGCTGGTTCTCCTCGTACATAACTAATAGAACTCAAAAGGTTGTTATTAATGGGTTTCAGTCTCAGAGTATTTGTGTAACATCTGGTGTTCCTCAGGGGTCCATACTTGGTCCACTCCTGTTTGTATTGTTTATCAATGATATTGGTCGGTGTTTCCATAACTGCAACTTTTTACTCTACGCAGATGACCTCAAAATTTTCAAACCCATTAAGAACATCTCGGATTGTATTTTAATTCAAGAGGATTTAAATAGATTGTCTGATTACTGTGTTATTAATAAGTTGCAGTTAAGTCTACCAAAATGTAGCTATATTAGCTTTTCAAAGAAAAAACAAAATATTCATTTTAACTACTCCCTTTGTAACGTAGCTCTAAGTAAAGTTTCTTTTATACGTGACCTTGGTGTCACACTGGATGAAAAATTGCATTTGGACATTCATGTCGAAAATATAATAAATAAGGCTTATAGAATGTATGGATTTATTATGAGATCTTCTAAAGACTTTAAGAAATCATATACATATCTGTATCTTTATAAAACTTTAGTACGTTCTCAGTTAGAATTTGCCGTACCGGTATGGAATCCTTTATATAATAAGTATAACGAAATGATAGAAGTTGTGCAACGCAAATACTTGAGATCCATGCATTACAGATGTTATGGTTCATACCTACCGTCTGACCAACTGTTAGATAAGTATGATCTTCTTACCTTGCAATCTAGACGTAAGCTTCTAGAATGTATGGTACTTCATGGTATTATTCACAACAAGTTCGACTGTACTGAGCTGACTAACAGACTGTGTTATGTTGTTCCTAGAACCATTCATGTGCGAGAAGTTCGTACCCGTAAGTTGTTCGCCATTGGAAGTTGTCGTACTAATGCAGGTAAACGTTCACCTCTACGACGCATAACTGAAAATTATAACTCGTTCTTTCTGAACGCTGACATATTTACACTCTCTGATGTGCAATTCAAGCATTCCATCCGAAATGTATTAAAATTACTTAATTAATGTTATTTTGAGTAAAATGTATCTACTGCTTTGCCTTTTGTTAACTCTTTTTTTTTGTAGTAACATGTGGTTAACGGGTAAGACTGCATATTTGTTTAAATTTCCTAAGAAAATGTTTTATATTATAGTTTATTAATATGTGGTTGTTAGTTGACCCCAATAAAGAGAAAAAAAAAAAAAAAAAAAAAAAAAAAAAACTTGTAACAACAGAACTCCGTACTAATAAAAGACAAAACGTTATAACATGTGTTTGTGTTAATACCGACGGGTATATTGACCGCCGAAATAAGAAAAAAAGTGGGAAAATAAAAGCGGGAAATATAATATTTCTTTCGCAGTCTTTGGAGTGATACAGATAATTCTGGACGGGAAAAGGTAACTCCCGAAGGAGCGCCGCTAAAATGTTGCTTGGAATAATTACAACAGAATTAGCTTCAACAAAATGGCGAAAGTTGGGCAAATGTAAAAATGCGGGAAATTAATTTTGGACGTTCATTTCAAAGTAAAGTGCTTATGACGCGACTTTTAACTTTTATAAAAAAAACTTCTCGTAGCAAATAACGTTGTTGTTTTCAAAATGATATAAAAATATTATTTTTAAAAGAAAATACTTAAATTTATCTTTTGTTTGTATCTGAAATTGTGGCAACAAATGTCTGCTAGAAAATAAGAGAAAGCAATCAACTGTAATTTTAAATTTACTAAAACAGAGAAGGGATTTTGAAAATTTTAATCTGTTTGGCTATGACCTGCACTGAAAATATCTGCAACGACAGCGAAACGCTTAGCTTTTGACCTTCTGCGATCACTGCGTGCCGGGCGCCGATGAAATCACGTTTTTACAATGCTGGTTGATCAGCATACCCCGTTATCGCGGGTGCACGAATGAAATACAGACTAAAAAAAATCAGAAGCGAAAGACCTTTAGGGCCACCTAATTACTGCCTACGTTTTTGCTACATATAAAACAACTGCATATATTGTAGCATATAGGTAGGCCCAGCCCAAGAGTCGCAGTCGCAGGCTGTCATTCATCGCTGACGAGGTTTGGGCGAGTGCGAGGAAACGCGGGCGAGTGAGACAATGAATCAATCCATATTCTGTCACTGTCGGTGTCAGTCGCTTCAAAGAGCCGATAACAACTGCCCGCGCCCGCGACTCGATTTGTATGTAATATCAAATCTTATTAGTTTGATTTGCTACTTAGAAGTGCCAAACACTAACATTGTCGTGTGTCGTTTTATTTCTAGAGAATCGCAAAAGAAATGTCGAAGATGAAAATGAATATTCCCATTCAATTCTGTCGTTAAAAAAATTACGCCAGAGTACATACAAACAATCGAGTTGCTTATTTAATACGAATAATAATAAAAAATGGATTGATTTGTAATCAAAACCGTTACTTGAATAGAATTTCAGAAAAATATGTATTACAGATATATTCTCTTAGAGGTTGAGTGGGACTAGGCAGAATTATCAAATTAATCAAAAAGAGACCTTCTTTTGTACTTTATCTTTGGCTTCAATCATTCGTGCACCCGCGATAACGGGGTATGTTGATCAGTTCCGGGTATACTATTCTCTAAAGTTTGCAGCGTACAGTTCGTCGCTGCAGCTGCGTTGTCTGGCAGGTGTCATATTCCCATTACTGGTTAAACTCTGGAATCTATGACTTTTTGCCTAGTGACTAAGTAATGGATATCTGACATCTGTCAGAAACTTAAAGAAACGATCATTGACAGTGAAGTTGTATGTTAGAGAATAGCACTCTTGGTTGCGTAGGTATATAGTTAGTTCGACACTTCACGGGTAAGCACAAACAACATTAGCACTGCAATATCCCATTTAAACACGGCCGTGAAAATTCGTCGTGCGTCATTTTACGCCGCTCGCGAAATATTACGTGTGACGTAGTTAGCGTGTACTATAATTGAGAGGAACACCGACATGAGCCGAGAATACTAATATAAGGCCCTCGTACATGGCTGCGGCTGAGCGACGCGGCTTTAATCACCTCCTCGAAGTGCAATATCACCCGCTTATATTGCAGCACTACCTTATGTTAAACATTATCTTGACTGTCAATAAATCTTCAGTGGTTAAGGCACAGGGTTAAGGATTCCGGGTGTAGTGCGCTTTCACCTTCGGCCATATCGTCACATAACATCAGATGAGGTGAAGGCCAAGTACTGACCCGCCCGTACCCCTTGCGTATTTGGTCAAATTACTAATCTATTTGATTCCAAAGTACACTCGCGAGCAAAAGTATGGAATCACAGGCCTATTTTCATACAAACGAGGTAACTTTGAAGCCTTGGTTCTCCGCTAAGGATTGACGTAGCTGTGATCTGATGATGGTTATCTAGGGAGTGAATGGAGGAGATTCAGATCGCTATACACACCCAACTAATCTGATCAGCATTGTAAGAGATATAAGGATCAGAGTTCTCAGTTTCAGCATTTTCATACATTTTTATGCTAATTTCGCGGTTTTTTTTTAAACATATCCTAATATCTCACAGAATTCTGATCACATGTGTTGGGTGTGTATAGTGATCTGAATCTCTTCTATTCACTGCCTGGATGACTATCATCAGATCACAGCTATGTCAATCCCTGGCGGAGAACCAAGGCTTCAAAGTTACCTCGTTTGTATGATAGACTATGATAGTCAAATAGACCTATGATTCCATACTTTTGCTCGCGAGTGTAGTAGTATCATAGAAATCGGAGAAAATGACGACGTAACCATTTATGCCAAGACCAGGGACAGCATAAAAAAGTTCATTTCTTTTATTAACAACCATACTAATATTATAAATGAGAAAGTAACTCTATCTGTCTGTCTGTTTCCGTTGACTGATTTTGAAGAAATTTAGTACGGATATAGATGGGACCATGGGGAAAGGCATAGGCTATTTTTATCCCACTACTGGGCACGGGTCTCCGCCCACACGATATAACCTGTAGTCTACATGGATGAAGCTGCGGGCGGAAAGCTAGTATTAAATAGAAACATGTGCTAAAAGCTCTGCCCTACACGATTTTATTTATTTTCTCCACCAGAAAAGCTTCGCTAAATGAAACCGCTCAGTCCACTGATTAAGATAGGCGTACGGAAATGAAAACAGCAATTTCACAGTTTCAGAATTTTAATAAAACGTTTCTAACCACACTTTAAGTCGCCAAGTTAGCTCTTTCACATGCAAATGCTTTTTAAAAGTCTTGTAACCAAACTAAGAGGCTATAAGAGCGTTTCATATAGGATTTGCGAACTACCCTCGGGTTCTTACGCTAAACGGGAGCGCTTGGGAGAATATTTTGTTGAATAGAAAATTGGCTATGTTGAAACTTTGAGGCTGAAAATGGAGTTAAGTTTGGTGGTATGGTGGGTGCTTTTATTTTACTGTGATAATAAGGCTTTTTGCATTCAATGAGTATATGTTTTGAAAAAAGACGAAAATACTTTTCTTGACACAATAAAAGGAAAGAATAATAAAAAAAATATAATATATTGGTTACAATAAAAATACTTCACAATTACACATGAATAATAATAATAATTCAAGACTACCTTTGCAGAACCATTGTTATTAGGTACACCGATATTTTGAGTATATCTAAAAAGGAAATATGGATATTAGACCACATTTCTGAATATAAACGTGCAGTTAAAAGTAAAAAAATAATAGTTTGAAAATAATCGCCAAACTCACAAAAATAGCAAGACGCGTGCATAGATTCATTCTTTTCATTATTTACGTAGGTAAATAAGATAGTCTCTTTTGATTACGTGCGTGTAATATAATGAATTTGCTCTAAATCCAGAAATCAGTAAAATTATGGCACTTAAACAAACCTCAATAATATTTTGACCAATTATTAAATATTAAAACATTTAACTGTAGGTAGGTATTAACATGGAGGAGCTCGGTGGCGCAGTGGTTTAGCGCCTGGACCAGCGATTGCGGATGTTAAGCAACGTTCGCAAGGTTCGGTCATGGGATGGGTGACCAAAAATTTATTATCTCGAGCTCCTCCGTGCTTCGGAAGGCACGTTAAGCCGTTGGTCCCAGCTGCATTTGCAGTCGTTAACACCCACCAATCCGCATTGGGCCCGCGTGGTGGGTTATGGCCCGTCCTCCTTATCCACCCATAAGGAAGGCCTGTGCCCCAGCAGTGGGGACATTAAAATGGCTGATGGACTAGGTATTAACATGATCGATTGGAATAGGGAAGAGATATACTCATTAAATTTTTAGATATTCTTAAAAATTAACCGTGTATTATTAATATACATTATAATTAAGGGTTACTTTGTTATTAACAAAGTAAAATAAACATTGTATATTCACCTTTCATACAAATATCTTCCCTGTAACAGAATTCAAACTAGCAACAGTTTTACAGCTAGAGTCTCTATTAAACTTAACTCACTTTCTTACCACATAACGTAAAACTAGGTTAGTTATGTTTTTGGTAAAGGTTCATTCAACGAGGTAAATTTAACCAGTACAGCCATTATCAGATAACACAACATTCAGTAACAATGGAGGCGTCCAACGAACACAGCTATTTTATAAATGAACACTGCATAAAAAAGCCACCTAAGTCACATTTTTATATTTTTTTGTCTAGGGTAAAGGAATAGATTATTTATTTAATGTTTCAATAGTTCTAATTCAAATTAAAAAAATATACATCGTGAAGTTTTAATCATTTGTTTCCCGCAGTAAGGTGGTTCCACTCATGATTACAAGCAACTTTTACTATGGGGCCAACTCTGAAATCGCTAAAAACATCAGCTGTTCCATACAAAAGCACAATACCTACAGTACGAGGCATATAACTTGAAATCGGGTGGGGATTGCGCGAAACGCGTATTTTGGGTATGCGTAGCGGTGAGGGGCGCGGGCGGCGGGAGAGGGGCGCACGCTATTGGTCGCTCACAAGAGCACATCCGCGAACTTATCCCCACTCCGTCGAAAAAATTTCAAGATACGTGCCTAGTACTGTACTCGATCATAATGTATGAAACAGCTGATTTTTTTTCGCGATATAGTAAAAGTTGCTTGTAATCATGAGTGAAACCACCCCACTACGGGAACTAAATGATAAAAATTTCAGCGTGTATATTTAAATGAACTTAGAAATTAAGTGTTTTTGAATTGTCTATATTTTCCTACCGCCGCGCCCGTTTGGTACTTTTTTAGGTAACAAGAAGTGAAGAAGTTCATAAAACAATTATTGTATAATTTATTTCAAGTGAATAGTCATAGTCGTCACAATTTTATCTATTTTTAGTAGTAATAATTCCGTTCGTCTTAACAGAGATTGGTCAGATTAAATTTAGTGATAAGACCATCATTTCATCCACTCAAAGTTTATTTACAATTATTATAATCACCAACAATGAACAGTTTTCAAACAATTGCCAATATTTGCTATGTTATGTTAGCTGATACCAAACATTATGTTTTAATGAAACAAAAAATCGTCTGTCTGTATAGAAGGCTACAGCAACACAACCGCTGTTCGCCAGCAATACTCCAATCTATACGATTTCTCGAAATTTAGACTTACTACGTTTGTTATACGAGATCCAAATGAAATAGCTAAACATCTCGTAATATTTGTATTATTCGTAACAATTTCTCTTCCCTCAGGACGCAGGGATAACGAACCCGAATTACAATATCTAATATCAAAACAAAACAGTGTAAATAATTTTGTACTATTCAATAGTTGAAATACCTTTTGATTAACACTATATATTGAGCACTTGAGATATAATAATGATTTACTAGGTGGATTGAAAAGTTCACGGCCTAGTCAAGGAAACAAAATAAAATACGTAAGTACAAAAATATTTTTATTTATCAACCTTATTTCTATTTAGCTCTATGCACTTCTTTCATCTTTCCGATATCTTTATTAACGCGCGGTTTTGCAGAAATACTGCGAATACTCGCACAAAAATAATCCTAAAAAAATTAACCACATGTTTCAAAGTTTTCTCATCAACTGTTAAAAAACTAGAGCAAAATATGAGGGTTCTTTGAAAATTCTAGGATGGTCCCTTTAATATCAGGCCGTGAACTTTTCAATCCACCCACGTACTTAGATGTAACTTTGTATAAAATTTCAAATCAATTGACATACTTTTTATTAGATATCGAATACTTGATTACCATTTAAGTTGACTGTGACGTCACTTATTTAAAAGTCAAGTAGGAAACACTAAAAAAACTACCTAACAATTTTTCGCTACGTAAAATACATAATTTACACTTTTATGTTCATCGGTTTTAAAAGCTCAAATTAAATGTTTTTAAGACAAGCTGTATAAGTATTTGACTTATGGCTTCCACAAGAGGTCCAGATACAAAAAAAAATCTGGCCCATTATGCACAAACTATTAATCCTTATAGAAACATAAATACAGTAGGTTATGTTCTAGTTTATCACAGCTCTATCTAGCATTAATAGCCAAGCCAGTAGTCCGTGATTGCAGATACTCATTATATAGGTAATGTCAATTAAAAAAAAACGGCCAAGTGCGTGTCGGGCCACGCGCCGTAGGGTTCCGTAGTTACCTTATACCATAACAACCACTATCATTTTTCGTCTGCAAAAATAACTTTGTTTTTCACAGTGTTGGTATGAATGACAAAGTTATATTTGCGGTTTTGGAAAATGTGCTATATCTGAAAAACTATAAAATACATGTCGTTCAAACTAATTTTCGTTGAAAGAGTTTATTAAGATCTACAGCATATATTTTTTTAGATTTTTCGCTCTCTTATTTCAAAAGTTAAAGGGGGCCCTCTAACACACATTTTACCACTTTGGCGGTGAATATCTTTCAAACGGTTGACTTTGAGAAAAGATTGTCTTAGAAACCTCAATATAATTTTTAAAGACCTATCTATAAACACCCCACACGAATTGGTTTGAAGAAAAAAATTATTTTAGCATCAGTTACATGTATGGGGAGCCCCCTTAATCTTTTTTTATTTTTGTATTACAATCATTAAGCGGTTAACAGAATACATCTACCTACCAAGTTTCAACTGTGTAGTTTTAATACTTTCGGAATAAAGTGGCTGTGACATACGGACAGACAGACAGACGTGACGAATCTATATTAAGGGTTCCGTTTTTTGCCATTTAGGCTACGGAACCCTAAAAAACTTATTTGACTTGCTCTCTCCTTCGCATGGCATGGGATTCCTGTGAAAAAGAAACAAGGGACTTACATAAAAAGTGATAAAAAGTTATTAAGTTCCAACTATAAATTAATCCAACTTGATAATAACTGAACTCCCAGTTTATAGAGGTAGATTTATAACATCACAGACTTGTCGATAGTAACGAACCCAATCAGAACTTAGTCAATTAGTCTAAAGTTAGCCCACTTTGACTTCTTTAGTCTGGGAAAACTTAGTCTAACGTTGAAATGGCTTAAACTATTCTATTTGATTTCATTAGCTTTCAATTCAGTTTAATATTCAGAATGTTACTATTCTAAACTGCGTATAAGTAACATGACAAATTTAATAATATATATAAGTACCTATGTGTTATCTACCTTATACAAAAAAAAATATCTAAATAGTAAATCAACCAATGATAACAAATGCAATGGCATAAATTGTCCTAAAAAATTTAATAATAACCCCTACTAAAAAATAATGCAAATAAAACAGAAAACATACAATAAATTTAAGGTGTGTATAGACCCATAAGTCAGTAAAATAAAGAAAACTCTCTGAAACATACATATCATCACTCCGAACGCCAGTATTACCCCAAAATCTAATTCCAAACTTCAAATTACCCCAAAGTCAACCACAATTGCAAACACACAACAATAACATCCAATTAACAAGTAATTAGCAAAAAGTTTAACTCAAAAGTTAAAAGATCAAAGAATTGTGTTATTAGCTATAGGGCTGTGCCTCGGGGGTAATTACTTCTGATTTATTTAATTACCCCCGGTTTAATTCCGGCTGAAAGGGAATGAGATTAGAAAGGCAGTGTTTAAAGGATAGCTCCGAGTCGTTTTGGCTTAACCCTTTCGGTGCTCGGATGTGCAATAGGATCCGGAGGCAATAAAAATTACCCACCCAGGTGAGGGTTAGGCCGTTCATCTCCTACGCCGTTTACGGCCAGGTGTATTAGAGTGTTGGTTTAATTTATGCCACTGGATCTCAAAATTGACTAGGCAAAATGAGCGCTTTTCGAAGTGACATTTAAAACAAAAAAATAGTAACTATTTGCCTCACTATATGGCGATGATGGACAAGTGAAGTGTCAAAATTGGCTTAAGGACCTATGCTTAAAAAAAGTCATTTTTATTCCTTGGCGTTCGTTGGTTGTTAAGAGGGCTCCACACTCGCGCCGCGAAATCCCGCGAAGGCCGCGAACTTCGCGGCTTCGCGGCGTTCCCCGTCCGGTGGCGGTTTTTCGGTCCGCGTCAAAGAACTTGTGTGCCGAACTAATGTTGCCGTGATTCGCGGCCGCGGTTCACGCGCGAGTCTGGAGGGCTATATTTTTCGCACCGTTTTCATGCGCAAACCGCGCCCGTGATTCGCGGCCGCGGTTCGCGGCGCGAGTGTAGAGCCCTCTTTAGCGGTGACTTGTTTTCATGTGAATTGTGTTTTCTTTTGTCTACATTTTATACAGTTGACACTTACCTGTTTACCAACGCCATCTATCAAGCCTACAAATATTTGTCATTTTGAAAATCGCTCATGATTGAAATATATGTTTAAAGATTTCGTTGAAGAAAAATTCAAAATCATTTATTCAGTTCTAGGTTGTCACAAGCACTTGTGAAAGTCAAGTTAGGTGCCATACGCTATTATATCGACCGTGTAACAAGGAAAACGGCATGAAACTCAGCTGGGCTGTTGAGCTCAGCAATCAAATCAAAATTCTATTTTACAGGATTTGTAAACGACCGATTTTTTAAAATATCAGTCTTATTTTCAGTAAAAGATAGGTCTACAGCTATGGGCTAGTAACGGGCAACAAATCTTTACTATAGTCCATGAGAACGTTCGTGGCACGCGGAGTCGTAAAACGCGTCAGTGACGTCAGTCGTTAGAGTTGCGCGTGCCATTGAAATGAGTCCGAACTCGTCCATAAGGCATATAAGTGAAAGGGAGCGCGCATTACAGCTACTCCGTTCGCACATTTTATGACCTCGCGTGCCATGAACGTTCTCATGGTACTAATATAGGGTCTTATCACTAATAATCATCACCATGAGATCCTCTGGTTAACTCGTCATTTAAACGGACACACTTATTTTATCGGTTGGTCGTTCTATTTGTATAAACATACATATTACTTAAAAAAGTCATACCCGTTCGTCCAAATTGGCTTCAATCGTAAGAGCAAACGATGCGTTGTCATCACACGATGTCATATTTCTGTAAACTGTCACGCGTTGACAGGCGCGCGACTTGATAGAAATGTGCGACGAAAACGCAGCGTTTGCTGCTACGGTCGAAGCCAAGAACCTTATTATGAATATAAGGTTCTTGGTCGAAGCTAATGAGGGCTTTTCAAAATGACAAAAAACTGTAGGTTCGATAGATGGCGTCGATAAAAATGTATGTGTCAATGTAATTTTTTTAAAGAGCTTCGGAGAGTACTCAAGTAGGCTGCATGCCAATATGATCTTATAATGTTTCTCTTTGGGCAGATGTCAGCCAGCGAGCGCTTACTTTCCTCTTTGGTAGAGGCCGTTTATTTTTAAAAGCCAATTTTGACACTTCTCTTTCCATCAACGTCATCTACTAGGGAGGCAAAAAGTTACTACTTTTATTTTTTTAATGTCACTTTAAAAAGCCCTCATTAGGACGACGCCCCGTTAGCTCTCTTCACAGCCTAAAATTAATTAGACTCTGTATTTTACACCATAACGTGTGACTCTGAAATAAGTAAGCAACTTACGAGTTCCTATAATCAGACGATAAACCAACAACCCCATGCGATATAAACACGAGCGCTTATCTACAATCATAAAATATTCTTGAACCACTGTTTTCTTAAGGCTAAAGCCACACAACAAAACAAAGACCCTCGCTTATTGCTAAGAGCCTCTGGGGGTCAAGTCTGCTGATGTTAACGTCAAAATCGTGTTTTAGTGGTGTTGGAATGGTAATGCTTTTGACACAGTTCTTGTTTCTTAAACCCAAAATCGAGACACAATGTGTTTCTTTAACCCAAAACGGAAACACATTGTGTCTCGATTTTTGGTTTAAGAAACAAGAACTGTGTCAAAAAGCATTACCATTCAAACACCATTGAAACACGATTTTGACGATATAATTAGCAACTTGACCCCTGAACAGGCGTATTGCATAATATCGCAGCGGGCCACAGCAAGTAGTTGTCCGCGATTCATCTAGGTGTCTTTAGTAATAACCACGCAAGCGAACCTCTAAGTTAGGCACGTATAGTGTGGCGTTAGCCTTAAGGCGTCGTTCCATAAACCACATGGAGAGGGACCCCTAGACAAACGGAACAGACTCGATTTGTTACAGTAATAACCCTATTTTGGAACGAAATAATATTTTGCACGTTTTAGGGTTGATTGCACAGTGGGAGCTTAGCTTAAGCTTAAAGTTATTTTACTGTCTAGCTGTGTGGTTTATAAAAACAAATTAATGAAAGAATAAACTTGGGCAACGCGGCTTCCGTCCGGTACGAAAGCCGCGTTGCTCTAAAATAAGGCCGTTAAAGCATACAACAAATGGTAAACAACCATCAAACAAGTCGACAACAGATTTTTTATTATAATGGAATATTTTAAGTTATTATATTGATTTAAAATTAATTGTCGTGAAGCGGGAATGGATTTTTCCATTATTGTTGAAACATAAATTTAATCACTTAATTATTTTTGTATGTATCCTCGAAATAACTTATTTAGGCATTTTTAGGATTCCGTACCAAAATGGTAAAAAAGGGAACCCTTATGGTGTGACTCAGTCTGTCTGTCTGTCACAGCTGGATATCTCGAGAACTACTAATGATATCAACTTGAAATTGGAATTTGAATGGAATAGTTTGCCCAACTATTTTGCAAATAAGAAAGAAATAAAAAATAAATATCTTTTTTACAACAGGGACTGAAAAAAGGGGTCTTAAAATTTTGAAGTGGAGCTACTAGGGCATGTGGAGTATCATATAAAAGAGCGCCATTTGCACGTTTCCAATCGTTTTTTTAAGCCGCATAGTTTCAAATTACCGTCCCCCCCCCCCTTATCTCCAAAGTTTGCAAAGAGAAAAATCTGAAATAATTCTATGTGATAACAGTTTATATAAAGATTAGAGGAAAAATAAAACGATGTCTCAATATAGCACACTATCGGTCAAGAGATGGCACTGACCTAAATCTGCAATAATAATTTTATTATTCTACTCTGCAGTGTATTCATTATGATGGTACAGAACCCTCGGTGCGCGAGTCCGACTCGCTCTTGACCGGTTTTATTAATGAATAAATAGGCACTACTATCTCCTTGTGACCTCTAGACTTGTACTATTATTTATTCTGTACTAAACTGAATACACTAAGGATATTTTCTTTTTAGCATGTCTATTACTAACCCCTTTAATGTTTCTATCGCAATTTCCTTTAAATTTCAAGCTCATATTATGTGGGTCCATCGCTTAAGGCGAGGAGATAATTATGACTAGAATGCGAGCGATAAATACGGAGTAGCGAGTATGCGTGACAAACTCGTGACGTTATCGCCACGATGACGGAGAGTTGCGAGATCGGGGTAGGGGTGCGAATAAAGGAAGGTTAGAAAACGGTCAGAAATAATACCGACTTGCAAACTGTTAGGGAATGAAAGCGTAACAAAATATGTTGGGATTTTAATGCGAATGTTTGAGATTAAAAATGAAAACAAGTAAGGTGGGTGCACCATGGAAGGCCACCTTAACGTTTAAACAGGTTTCATTGGTTTATTTCCTGGACAAACAAAACATACTAAGTGTATGATAAAGCTTTGTTTCATTGTGTTATATAAATAACTGGAGAATGTTTGATATTTGTAATAAATCATTATTAAAATTTGAGTTTACCACAGTGCTTACAATTGGCCTTGCAAGAAACAGGTGCTCGAATAAAATAACGAAATACTAATAAAAATCGTAAACATGTCAAACTTTTGGAGTAGCTTGTATACCTCTTGGTTTTATATATTGCGTATTATTTGTTTTATGACCCTTCAAAGTTGGGTGGACAAGTCCATTTCAAAAGTATAAAATTTGTTAAAATAAATAATACATTTAATTAGTCCGTAAAATTTATAGCAAATTTGTCAAAGAAATCATTTTGATAAACACAATATTTAATATAGCTGCCGAACAAATTTCCGACGCGTTGCATACAACGTAGGAAGGCGTGACGTAGGGGTAATTTATGTAAAATATATATATTTAAATAATATAAAAATAGTCAACATGCCTATTAAGGCCAATTTACTAATTCAGTCATTCTGCTTAAAATTAACATTGTAACAATCACATACTGTGGTTTTATATAAACTATACTATAAACTCTTTTGTTATATAAATCATCAAACACCTTTGATAACGTTTTGACCTAAAATTACATCACTGAACTACACTAGACAGGAAAAGTAAAACTTAGAATATAAACAAAGAACTAGGGAAAAAAACGTTATGCTTAGGTATTATATCAGTTTCAGATACATGTGAACAACTTTTTTTATTGAATTACTTATTATTTCCAGAAAACACCAAATGACTGGCCTTACAAGGCACGATTGGCCTTCCTAGGAACACAGCAATGTTTACAACTAAAATTAAACAAAACTACCAAATTTAAACGTCAGTAGTATAGTGCAACTAGTATATATCAATTCAGAATAAAAATCTGAAACAAAATGCCAGTAATATTAATTGAAAAGTTACAATTTGTTCCGGGCGAAAATTAGATCAACATGATCTCACAACACACCTGGACGAAGTGACGCACTTTACTGGCATAATGGTGGCGCCACCAGTACGGCACCGCGTTTGTGACTTTGGATTGGTTGGATCTTTGTGTTCATTGAGGAAGTTTTAAGATTATACAATATTAACTGCCATTTTATGGTGATTGGCCTTACAAGGAGCATGGCCTTCCATGGTACAACCACCAATGGAATGTAAGCTTGTTCAAAATAAATAAGTAAATATAATTAACGAATAAAGACACCATATATAGAAGCGCTCATGGAACTTGACAGACTGATCGAACTCGATCACGTTTGTTAAGCAACGCTCGGTCCGGTCAGGTGTCGGATAGGTGACCGTTAAATGGCATTACAATTGAGCGCTTCCGTGCTTCGGAGGGCACGTTAAACCGTCGGTCTCAGCTATTGTCATCTGATAACAGTCGTTAAGCCAAGTTAGAGGCCTTACAGGCGGCTTGATCTACTTGACTAATTCTCATTTGATAAGAAGAAGAAGAAGACACTATAACCATCTCTAATAAAGGGTGATTGTTTTATAAAATGTAGGCACATAGTATTTAAGTTCATTAAAATAAAAACTGTAGAAATTTCACACAAAAACTAAATACTACATAAAAGTTTACCAAATGCTTAGAAAAATTATAATTCTTGTCTTGAATTTGTATCGCAAAAATATACAGCATTGTAATTACTGTGAAAGCTTTAATTTTTCCTCACGAAATTAAGCAAATCACTCTAAGAAAAATTAATTCCCTTCCCTTTGATGATATTTAGCATCAAAGGTTATTTTAGGCATTCCAGTTTAGTTGAGACGTAATCATAGACTCAAAAGGGCTAACATTGGTCGAAGTCTAACCCATACTGACTAGCATTAAAAAAAAGTTACTCTATTTTTTTCGTGCCTAACCCACTAACCAATTTAATAAATTTAGTAGAGAGTTAGTTTGGACAATGGAAAGGCTACCTTTTGTAGCAAAAAATAATATCGAAAGGAGTGTATGCACCCCTAATTATTTAATAGAATGCGAAATATCAGATTTCATGACATTTCGTCTGCAACTGCATTTAAGTTTAGTTAAAATATACTATTAGCTACTTATTTTCCAAAGATCTCGTCAATGTGCGACAGCTTATTTCTGTATATCTGTTAAATGCTTCGAATTCTTTTTTTTTTTTTAAATGCTTGGACAATTTCACACTACGCCATCTAGCCCCAAACTAAGCAAAGCTTGTAATATGGGTACTAGACAACGGATATACTACTTATATACTTTTTAAATATATACTTATAATACATAGTAACACCCAGACCCGTCACAGAAATTAAAATTCATCATTTCAATTTCTGCCCGGCCGGGAATCGAACCCGGGACCTCTTGCGTGGTAGGCGGCATGTGTTGGGTCGCGTGTTGTGCTGCGCGCTCGCGAGACCGTTCATTTTCAGTGCTCACTTCCGGATTCTACATCGCGGGGGGTAAAAGGAACCCATATATTTGTGTTATCTCCAGATCTTCACAACGATAAAACTATATTTTTTTATAACTTTTAAAGTTCAGGGTAAGTACACGACGAAATGTAAAAGTCCGTTTATCCTTACTAATATTATAAATGCGAAAGTCCGTTTGTTTGTTTGTTTGTTTGTTACGCCTTCACGTCTTAACTACTGAACCGATCATTCTGAAATTTTGCATACACATTGTTAGGGGTACAGAAAAGGACAAAGGGTACTTCATCCCGAAAAAAATATTGTTCCCGAGGAATATCAAAAAACTGTCCACGCAAACGAAGTCGCGGGTGTTCGCTGGTATAATATAAAAAAAACCGGTCAAGAGCGAGTCGGACTCGCGCACCGAGGGTTCCGTACAATCATAAATATATTTGGATATGTTACTTTAGTACAGTCTTTAAAAAAGTAGGATTAACGGCAGACAGGTGGAAGGGCGAACAGGCGGACAGTTAATTTACAAATCCTTACCACAGCTGCTTATGGTGACTGAAAAACGTTTCAGCCACTCCACATTGCAAACTGTTTATATTACTAAGTAGGAAATTATTCTTCGTTTATTCGTACGGCAAATAGTAGGTAATTCAGTCAGGTTGGTGGTAGGGCTTATTTCAAGTCCGCCTGGCTAGCTACCACCATCTTACCTATGTCTGACGCCATAACAACAATTTAAAAATTGTTGTGTTCCGGCAGTTAGAGGTAAGATAGCCAGTATTCCGGGTGTAGTGCGCTTCCACCTTCGGCCTTATCGTCATTTGACATTAGGTGAGATGAAGGCTAAGCACTAACCCGTTGTATATAAAAAAAAATATTAGAACCAGCCACCAATTATTATTGTAGTATTAGGTTGCGCCATCTCTTGACCGATAGTGGAACTATTATTTTTCTTATGTCAGCATTCTTAGGAAAGCGCCATCTGTTGACTGGTAGTGAAACTAAATAA
The DNA here is from genome assembly GCA_943789525.1 of Agriphila geniculea. NCBI lineage: Eukaryota > Metazoa > Arthropoda > Insecta > Lepidoptera > Crambidae > Agriphila > Agriphila geniculea. The sequence goes on from OX038880.1 coordinate 2,389,174, forward strand.
TTTTTGTTTGTTTTTTTAATTTCTAAAAAAGTGTGTTATATTGAGACATCGTCTTATTTTTCCTGTAATCTTTACAAAAACTACTATCACATAGAATTATTTCAGATTTTTCTCTTTGCAAACTTCGGAGATAAGGGGGGGAACGGTATTTTTTTTTACTATTTTCATCATAAGTCGAAAACTATGCGGCCTAAGAAAAAATAATAAAATGGTTTTAAAATGTGCAAACAGCGCTCTTACATATGATACCCCACATGCCCTAGTCACCTCACTTCAAATTTTTAAGTCCCCTTTTCAGTCCCTATTGTAAAAATTTTTTTTTTTATTTCTTTCTTATTTGCAAAATAGTTGGGCAAATGTCATCTTAAACTATTCCAAATTTCAAGTTGATACCATTAGTAGTTCTCGAGATATCCAGCTGTGACAGACAGACAGACTGAGTCACACCAAAAGGGTTCCTTTTTTACCATTTTGGTATGGAACCCTAAAAATAAATCATATTTGAAGGTACGAGTATCAGATTTTTAATTATTTTCCAAACGAAACTATCCACTAGGTATATCAGTGAAAAATTTTCGAAAAAAGGTTTTTATTCATGTTGGCTTTTCAGAGTTAATATTCATCCTGTTCCATACGAATTGGCCAACCTCCAGCCTCAGGTCTATATTCTCGCTGGTCTATGCGGAAAACTGAATTTGCCTTGTAAAAGGGAAATGTTCTTTGTAATTTTCTAACTGACAAAGTAAGTTAACTACAAGTAAGGGATACTTTAAATGTTCCTTTATGAAAGTTTTCTATTGTAACGAATACGATCGGTCTGACCAACTGAAATTTAACTACTTAACTCAAATCTAACACACCTTTTATCTAGCAATTGTCTTTTTATTTAAAACCTGTGACGTTTGACGTTTGCGTGTTCCTTTGTGTGTTTTTGGTTGTCAGTTTCGAAATTAGTTTTGTTAAAAGTACAATTTTTTGCCTCTTTTTAATTTTTTTTCCATTACGTAGCCGTCTTTTAATTATTAACCAGTTTATAGTCCATCATTCACACTAAGCTTTTTCTTTAAAAATACGAATAGAATAAGAATATGGTTTTATTTTCATTGTTCTGTGTGTCTAGGTGACCAAAATCTGATCATGCTCTAGGTTGCATAACTTTAAATACAAAACAAGTAAGTATATTGAAAGATGCCATCGCTGATACCATCAGCACAAACGAATAAATAAAGAAACTAAAATAAATCATTCGAACAAAAAAAACTATTGCACAATTTTTAATTACTCGTCCTTACGTTTTGGTTCTTTTGATGACAATGAAAATTATCTTTAGTTTTTTCTTGAAATAAATTTGCAGAAACATGCATCATTATTTTTGAAGACATTCCTGAGAAGGTATAAATGTGGTGAGTGGTTGTGTCGCGGAATAAAACATGCACTGACCGTTATAAAGATTTACATTTATTTTTCCCAAAGGTCCATTTTTCACACACACTTTCGGTAACCAAGCAACCGCAAAACCATCGACCGAAAAGTCTATGACAGGTTTTATGTTGAAAAAGATATTTATTTCAATTAAAATGGGTACGTGCGGTTAAGATGCACATAACTTTAGTTAACTTATGAGCATACTGCTCCGTAACTAAGTAGTATGTAAACATTATCAGCCCCAAGAGGCTGACGTACACATACAACGCTTCGCCTGCGGCTCCGCTCGCCGTCTTGTTTAACTAGTGACGTGGGGCTTGCATATCTATGGCTAGGGTGACCATGTTTGGGGAATGAAATGGAATGGAGGAAAGGGAAATAAATACCCATACTTTAATATTCACTTTGTCTTTGAATTGGATCGCTATCGAAATCAAAAAAATATAGTTAAGTGAAAAGTCACTTCGAATATTTAAAAAATCTTGTAGAAGATTTTTATAGTTAACCAATTATAATAATATGACATTGTCAATATTTAAATTTCGCAGCAGAAAAGTTGTAACTCATATTCTATCCTATTTTACTTCAAACCACCGCCAAATTTTTATGTTAACATCACAAAATACACGTCAAAAAATATAAGATATGAAAATTACGAAACCATTTCGAAGTTTGGCCATCCTGGACAAATTTTTTTTTCATAAGGAGATAATTATTTTTCCAAAAACTTAATTATTTATTTAGGATTTCTAACAGTAAATGCCTATGCCATGCATTTTTTTTACAATTCTTTATTTTTGTTTTTTAGGGTTCCGTACCCAAAGGGTAAAAACGGGACCCTATTACTAAGCCTCCGCTGTCCGTCTGTCTGTCTGTCTCTCTGTCTGTCTGTCTGTCACCAGGCTGTATCTCATGAACCGTGATAGCTAGACAGCTGAAATTTTCACAGATGATGTATTTCTGTTGCCGCTACAACAACAAATACTAAAAACAAAATAAAATAAATATTTAAGGGGGGCTCCCATACAACAAACGTGATTTTTTTGCCGTTTTTTGCTCGATATTAATAACGACAACAGGTAGACAGTTGAAATTTTCACAGGTGATGTATTTCTAATGCCGCTATAATAATAAATATTAAAATCAGAATAAAAAAAATATTTAAGGGGGGCTCCCATACAACAAACGTGTTTTTTTGCCTTTTTTGGTACGGAACCCTTCGTGCGTGAGTCCGACTCGCACTTGGCCGGTTTTTTATTTCTGCAGAGTCTTAAGCATTTCCTATAAAAATGTTATAAAAATGTTCCTGTTTGTAATTACTTTTTTAAGTGGCTTAAAGTTAAAATAAAAAAAATATAAATTTCGTCTTTTTGGAAGAGCAATCTAACCACCTCAAAAAAGCAAATCAAAATTTTTTTGAAATGCTGTCCATTGCCATCTGACTTCCATTGAGTGCCATTCGTGCTAAATTCTCACAACAGTTAAAAGATTTCCTTGTGTCCTCCTCTTCATAGGGAATTGGTCACTCTATATTATTGTAAGCTTCAGTTTGGTACGTTGCCGATGGGCAGTTGCCGAAATGGATATTGCTTCAGATATGCTGCAGAATGTTTTGACATAATTAGGAGCATGTAAAATTTAATACTATCAACAAACAGAGCATTCACCTATATACTAAAACTGCAGACAAAGCTATTATCATAATATTAACTTTGTGAGATCCCAATGGCTTATGAGAAACAAAAGAAATTCGAACGAAAACGAAAAAAAATGCGAAATAATTAAACTCGAGCTTATGTATTAAGTTAACTGTCCACTTAAATTACTATTTTTTATCCCACTTTTTATCAGTAAACTAACTAAAGTAGTTTCCCAAACTATGTTTTTTTTACTCTATCTATTTGTGTTAACTTTTATTACTTATGTTATGACGTATTTGTACTATCGACAACACTTCCGCTTTACCACTCCTAAAGTTATAATCGCTTATACGTCACTTACATAGTTCGTGCATGGGTGATACACGAGCACACGATTTTTTCCGCAAAGTTGTGAAAAGCAGTAGCCGATCGTATATTATGTATGTCACTTAAATGATACATTGCATCGCGTATAGATGAGCTCCGAAGATACAGTAGTATTACAAGGCTGAAACATTGTCGAAATACATAAGCGAAAATGGCATATATAATGTAAATAATGATCTGCAATCACTAAATCGATGCTAAAATGCTTATTGTAGAAGAAACCTCCGATTGAAGTCAATTAACGTCATGTAGTCAGTTTAAAAAACTATTTCAAAGACAATACGACTGTTTACATTGGAGTCCACGTATACGATGCCAATCTAATCAACCTCATTTGTGGTGCAAGTTACAAGATATTATTACAACTTTCTACACTGGCGAATAAGCACAGATGAGAGTCTTTTTGGCGCCATTTTGTCGAGTTCAGTTAGGTGTCTATTTTAATTATTTGCAAATTGATTCAAAGTGGATATTGTGTCTTAAAATTAGTGCAGTTTCGTGGTACAAGTGTCTACGCAACTGACTAATATGTGGGATAATTGAAACATGCGCGATCTTGGTTGTATGAAGCTGAGACTTTTATCGTAGTGGTGGCTACCTCGGCAGAACGTAAACTGTCTTGATATACTTGGTGCCAAAGATCATTAGCTCATTTCCTACTTGACAAAAGGGTGTCTAAGAATGCTAAAAAAGCTAAAAACTATGTCGATCACGTCAGCTTCCAAATAAAAAAAACCGTATCAAAATCAGTCCATTCGTTTGGGAACTACGATGACACAGACAGACACAAACACATGTGGTGGTAACGTGGGTTCTTCTTCTTTATTCTTCTTCGTCGTTTCGCTCTTGGCAGAGCAGTCGTGGTCACGTTAAGGCGTCCACGTCGGTGGTAGTTACGAACACAGCTTTCCGCACGATCTCCCGTGATGCCGAGCTCCTGGAGTATGGACGCGTTGGTGCGGTACTCCGTCCATGATATCCCCAGCATCCTCTTCCAGCACCACATCTCTAGAGCATCTATCTGTCGTGGGTTATAAGATATAAAGAAATATAAAGTTTATAACTTGGGCGGCAAGTTAGTTGCTTTGGAAGCCCTCCAAGTGCTAGTAGCTGCTACCTCAGAGGTTAAACGTATATAAAATTGCTGTATACTTTGGTGATTGCGCCGCTATATTGTTGACGCTGTTACAAAACGCTGGCTAGCATGCTGCTTCCTTATCTTTATCAGTTTCATAACGATATTGGAATTGAAATATATATTTACTTATAAAGTTTTCAGTAAAAGCACTACTTGTCTGCTTAAACCAGGGAATGTTAATGTTATTTTTAAATATAACGTTAATTTTTACTCTTTATACCGTTAATTTTAACATTGACGTTTTGTCAATAAATAACGTTATTTCGTCCTTTTTTTACCGTTACTTTAAAATTAACGTTATTCCAATTAATAACGTTAATTTTTTACCGATAATTTTACCGGTACTAAATTTAACGCTATATTTAACGTTAATTTTACCGGTAAAATATTTTTAACGTTATTTTTACCGGTAAATTTACCGATAAAATGTTTTGACGGTACTTTTAACGTTATTTTTTTATATCGTTATTTTTTAACGGTATTTCAATCCCTGGCTTAAACTAATAACAAAGGCGCCAATGTCCACTCAATTACATTTTGAGAAAAACGATAAAATATTTTTACTATTTTTTTAATTGATTTGTATAGGACAATACCGCGTTTACTACGAACTCTATTTTAAAACAGTATTTTGTATAGGATATTGTCACATTTAAAGTGTTTTGTGTGTCACATTTAAATTTGTTGACATAAATAAACTACGCCCAAAATAATTAATAAAACACAATTTTAGTTCATTTTTGACATTAAGTGGATGGATGAGTGAAAATCTGCTGTTTCATACAAAAATTAAAACGAAAATATAAAAATGTATAAAGCAGCTGTTTCTTTCTTCGCGATTTCAGAGTTGGTCCCATAGTAAAAGTTGTTCAGTTTGATGGTCCGAAGAAACGGTTTTCTCATTTTGCGTTAATTCATTAACACGTTGTATATCGAAAGTGGATATTGCCGCTTTTGTTATTAAATGACTCTTACTAACCTACCAAAAATAAACCCAAACCGGCCAAAACTCTTGATAGTTTAATAAAACATCGGAAACAATCAAATGAAAAAAATAATCACAAACTTTAAATCATGAGTACAATAAATTTTAATGATCAAGCTGTGTTTAAAAAATACTATCAAAACTGGCAACACTACCGCCCCATTTTTTAACTTCCGCTTCAAGCGTACTAGCAAAAAAAATGGCGGACGTGAGCCATCTTGATCGGCATGCCATACTATATGGTTGGGAAATAAGCTGCATAAAGTATAGTCACAAAATACGATAGTTATTATATTAAACAAATTAATGAACTGTGAATAAAGTGCAAGTTTAGTTTCAAGAAACTTTGTCTTGTATTTCTGGGATCTGTTATACAATATTACGTTTTGTTATTCAAAAACCTTTCCACCGTTATTTCATAAACAAAAATAGACGGAAAGAAAGTGAGGAAACTGGAAACACGTTGTTATCAGCCGCAGTCGAGCTTTGACGAGTCTCGAAATATTACTCGGAAGAGTTTCATGAATTCCTTTTGATGAAGAAAACTATTTTACAATTTTTGTACGACGGGAGGCGGGCTACACTTCCTGCTACGGAATTCCGAGAAATATGCGGGTATTCCGTCTGAGATACAGTTTGTTTTTTGTTTACTTTTTTTTGTCTAGCTATTTATATTTTTCACGGTATATTATCTTAAGTTTACAATCTATCCCGATGTATATAATATAATAGTATCGAAACTACACGCTTTGCTCGGTTAAATTTAAAGGAAATACCTTTGAAAATGCTAAAAGGCAAGTGGAATTTCACGTAGATGAAATCACGTGCGGAAGCTAGTATCGTATCGTGTATCGTATAACGTACTTTCTGTGGCTGCGTTCAAACGATAACGCACGACTCGCCCTCAACCCGAACTCAACTCAATCTCAACTCGAACTCAACTCAACCGGAGCCCACTCCTTGAAATACAGCTCTTACAATTTTGAGTTTTATAACACATTAATAAGCTCCGTTATATTTTGTCGATGCAACTGCATACGCCTCGCGCTCAACCCGAACTCAACTCAAACTCAACCCGAACACAACCCGAATTCAACTCAAACTCAACTCAAACGCAACCCGAACTCACCTCAAACTCACCTGAACATTACACAAGATCTTATTAATGTGTCATAAGACTCAAAATTGTAAGCGATGTATTTCAAGGTGGGCTGCGGTTGAGGTGAGTTTGAGTTGAGTTCGGGTTGAGGTCGGGTCGTCTGTAATCGTTTGAACGCAGCCTAACAGTAAAAATCGCGTGATCTAACGATTGCGACATTATTAAATTTTCATGTATGTACGGTGGGCAGCGTTTGGTCACTACATTTAGTTTTCAAAGCTCTAAATTCATGTTCAAAGCAAAGCATGTCTTTTCGTCCCCTCATCGTTGAAAGCTATCTTGAGATTTTACTTGAGATGATTCTTATAAGAACAATATCTCAAGTATTATCACAAGACGGCTCTCAACGTTCAAAGCCTAAATACGAGCCTTAGTTTTGTTGGCATTCTCACTATCACTTCGACAGTTCGAGTTAGTATTTCTTCAGAATGTGCGCCCCGACTTCCGGTATAAATCACCGACAGGCGAAGCGAAACTTTGACTTCGTACCCCTTCGATTATAAACAGAACAAAAAACTAGGTGGACACAGTAGGAACGAAGATCAGTTGGTTGAGTTAATAAGCTTATTTTTTTACTGTAGTCTTCTGAATTTTAATTTATACATTTATCAAAGTTGGTATACTTTCACAGCTCTATAGCATTATAGTGTTCTACTACTGGTTTTTAAAGGGTTTGTTAGAATATATTTTTCGTATACAATGTTGAAGTAATAAATCTCGCTGTTGTTAAAATAAATAAAAAACAATAAGGACTGGCACACAGTGCATTTATCGTTACTTTTTAAATCATTTTCTAACAATACCAGTTTTTTTAAAAATGCCTAGTAAAAAAAGGCAAGATTACATACATAGAGGTAAATATCCACCACACATTAGATTAGTCCATATCCATCATACCATTAGCAAAATCTTATAAAACGACTGTTTAGCAAATGAAACTTCTGACCCACATGTCACCTACGGTACACCTGGGAAGTTCACCTAAGTGTATTTCCACGGTAAATTTTCTGTACCCCTGTTTCACTTAGGTGTTCCACGATATTCTGTACCCTTGTTTCACTTAGGTGTTCCACGATTAACATTCTGTACCCCTGTTTCACTTAGGTGTTCCACGATTAACATTATGTACCCCTGGTTCACTTCTATATCAAGCTAATATTAATAGTTTAAATATACTGAGTTACCGCCTTACCACATGTTATGTTCAGTATTGACAAGGAAGCGAAAAGCTGTTATACTGTTTATGTAAGTGCGACATGTTTCGGAGTTCGAGAGGACGGAATCTTGTTAGTTTAGTGGATTTCTTGTGAAAAGCACATTCTGTGCAATATCTCCTTCTTGATAAGTGTTCTTATTTCGTACTAAGTTAGCAGTGATAGATTTGCAAAAAAAGTAAATACAATAAAAAATAAATAAAAGATTTCATTAAATTTAAAATTGGCTTGCAAACTTTGCGATAAAGAGAAGGTATAATAATCGATCGCACGCAGCGCTAATGGTGGCAAAAAGTAAAAATAATGAAGACTCTGTAATCTGTTTGAAAACGATATTTAATTGATTACTAGCCATACAGGAACAATTATATATGTTTATTATCACTTAATAAAATTAATAAAGTAGCTTTATCCTCTTGTTTTACAAAATCTACAACTAAAAATAAGTAAAAAAAACCCTAATATAACCAAAATAAAACACTCTTTTTGAATAAATCTCACTTGCCATATATAATTTAAATTACCAAAAATGATGTCACAACACTTTGTCCACCCAAAAATTTGTCACAATGCCGCCATTACATATCAAAACGACAAAACGGTCAGGTCAGAGCCAACAAAGTTGCAACACGCTAGGTGGCGCTAAAAGCGTGCACGGAGCCAAATTATATTCTCATGATGATTTAGAACTCTGTACAGTTGTACTTAAAATCCCGTTAGCATTTAATTGAAAGAATTATAAGACTAGTCAGTGAGTCCATCTAAATCTAGATTCTAAGCTCTACAACATGTTACAAAAATCCCTATTGCCGAATATGGTAGATAGGGACCATCAAACTAAACAACTTGTACTATGGAACCAACTCTTAAATCCCCTATAAAAATTTGCTGTTTTATTATCATCATTATCAGCCTATCATCGTTCACTGATGAACATAGGCCCAAGTGCACGCCACTGAGCACGATCCGCGGCTACACTCATCCAGTTTTTGCCAGCCACCTTGCGAAGATCGTCGCTCCACCATGTCTGAGGGCGTCCCACATTACGTGTGCCGATACGCGGTCTCCACTCAAGAACTCGTCTGCCCCAGCGGCCATCGGTTTCAGGGCTAATATGGCCGGCCCACTGCCACTTCAGCTTGCTAATCAATAAAAAGAAAATAAATATGTCGATCACTTTAGTTCTCTGTCGGATCACCTCGTTCCGGACGCGATCTCTTAAGCTAGGGGTTCCTAGGATGACGGTGCCGTCATATTACGGCCGTAATTAAACGACGTAGAACGTTGTCTATGTAAAGCAGCGAACTAAAATCTATGGAAGTGTAATTGCAAAGAAATATTACTTAAAAAATGGCACCACGGGACCGAAAAAGTACAACCCGCTCAGCTTTAGTCGGGCCAGCCACGCACCCGGCGACTGACGTTAGTGTTCTTTTCAATAAATTTCAGTTTGTATTGAAGAGAAAAGATAGAAAGAGTTTATTAGAAATGACGTCCTTTATAGTTAAATGGTGTAAAAGATGCAAAAAAGGCAGTAAAAAGATGCAGAAACAATGTATCTTATTTTTTTTGTTTAAGTATAGAAAATATCTATGAGTATACAAATTATGGTCACTAATAAGCAACTAGTGTTCAGACGCTTTGTGCTGCATACTTAAATGCCAGCATTTTTAGCTCTATCCACTTAGTTGTACTTTCATGTGGTGCCATTTTTTGAGCAGAATGCTTACTCCATAGATTTAGTTCGCTGTAAACAATGCGGCGCGGTTTCCTTGAGAGCGGCGCTGGACACCGTAAAGTCAAATAGTCTTTTTACGTCCGTAATATTACAGCCGCTATGTGATGGCACCGCGTTGTTAGGAAACCCTAGTTTTAGAGTTAGTTTTTTCTTACTTTATGATGTTTTCGCTATTAATTTTTGTATGAAACAGCTGATTTTTTTGTCGCGATTTAAGAGTTGGTCTCATAGTAAAAGTTGTTTAGTTTAATGGTCCTCATATACCATATTTGGCATTAGGGATTTTTTGTAACACGTTGTATGGCATCAAAAAACAAAAGCTTCAGCATTGTAAAAGTAATGAGAAAATGTTTTCCATGAATATCTTCGTTACATCTCTGTACAGTAAGTACCTATAGTTAAGTCCATCAAATCACTAAATTAATTCTTGATCAAACCAAGGTATATGCGAGCTCTTGTTGACATTGCTCTAAGCTCAAACTTGGATCCGATGGCAGTTTCGTGACCTCGCATAATGGATTCTGATGCACTGTAATCACTGAGCAATCAAAATAATAAATGTTGTTTTAAGAGCTGTCAGATTATTTTGTCATTTATTTAACCTTCTTTATAAGGGCATCTGAAATTGTAATGCGGTATTTATAGAGGTCTGACTTGGCAGCAGCGAACTAAAGTCTATGGACTTGTAATTGCAAACAAATATTGCTAAAAAATTACAACCCGCACAACTTTAGTCGGGCCAGTCGCGCGCCCGGTGACTGACGTTAGCGTTCTTTACAATAATTGCAGTTTGTATTGTGTAGAGAAAAGAAAGAAAGAGAGAGTTTATTAGAAATTACGTCCTGTGGCGTCAAATGGTGTAAAAGACGCAAAGAAGGCAGTAAAATAGGGTATTTGACAACATTGAAAATATACTGCAAATTGTGGTCATCCTAACAGATAATGGCGTATAAAACATATTCAACTATTATAAAGACTAAATTAAGTCTATTGATTGATTAATTTCACCTAGAAAAATGCAATAATTTTTGAATTTTTTCTGTGGCGAAAACGCTCTAAGATTACTGATGACGTCACTTGCCTGTAAATAAATATGGCTTCAGGTGTTTGACACGACCATAGACTTAGAATCCACGATTGATGGCTGTCCAATAGATATTACAATGTTTACAGGCTTGTGACTTCAACAAGTGACGTTTCCAGTGCCATAGTGTTTTTGAACTTTAAATTTTTAACTTTAACATTGATTTTTTAATAAAATACATTGATTTTTCCTGAAATATCAATGTGGTGCGCTTATTACGTAAAAAGGAATAATTTAAAATGGTTTTCCAAAATTAGTCAAATAGCCTATTATGCAGAAATAACGTATTAATAGTAAAGAAATATCTATGAGTAAACAAATTATGGTCGTTCATAAACAACCAGTGTTCAGACGCTTTGTGCTGTATAATTAAATGCCAGCCTTTTTAGCTTCATCCACTTAGTAGTAATTTTCGTGTTCCATAGATTTAATCCGCTGCTTGGCAGGCGATTTTTGTCAATTAGCTCTTTTTATCGACAATCGCTTGTAAAATCGAATCGCCAAATCTTTGAAATCAGGTTTGCGAATAGATTTTACAAGCGATTGTCGATAATATGCGCTAATTTAATAAAATCGGCTGCCAAGTTGCCAGTCAAGTCGACTCGTGTAAATACCACTTAAAGTAGCTAGGTATTATTATTTTAATTTACTGAAGCTGTGTAACGTAATAATAATAGATAATATTAACAAATATAATAAATAATACGCAATTAAATAAAATTTGAATTTAAGTAAAAATTTAAAAATAAGGAGTACGGTGGTGCAGTGGTTTAGCGCTTGGCCCAGCGATTGCGGAGGTTAAGCAACTTTCGCAAGGGTCGGTCAGGGATGGGTGACCAAAATTTATTATCTCGAGCTCCTCCGTGCTTCGGAAGGCATATTAAGCCGTTGGTCCCAGCTGCATTCGCAGTCGTTAACACCCACCAATCCGTATTGTGCCAGCGTGGTGGGTTATGGCCCGTCCTCCTTATCCACCCATCAAGGAAGGCCTGTGCCCCAGCAGTAGGGACATTAAAATGGCTGATGGACAAGCACGAAATCCAGTTTTAAACTGTTAATTACTAATTAAAATGTTCAAGAACTATTCGCAAGAAACGTGAGCATGAGAACTAAACTTAAGGTTGCTAAAAATAGCTAATAAGTATTAAATTGTCTTGTGCCTGTATAAACTAATTAAGATAACCCCGTACATAAGATATCTTACTCCACAGTCAATATCAACTTATTCCTTTTAACAGACTTAACCAAGACTTATCCTTACTAAAGATATAAAGGCGACGACTCACTTATAACGTTACAATCATGTAACAAAAATTAACATTCGTACAGTCAGTACCTACCTACAGCGATTTTCACACTATTCCTCTCATCTTTAGGAACACTTTATACAATGTGTTTGGTAAAAGCCTTATAAAGCCGAATATGGTCGATAGGAACCATCAAACTGAACAACTTTTACTATGGGACCAACTCTGAAATCGCGAAAAAACAAACAGCGAATTTGATATTTTTGTTATTAATTTTTGTAATTAAAATATGAAGGTGGATGGACATACGGGTAGAGGAAGGCCAAAGAAAAGATAGATGGACTGTATAAGAGAGGATATGGCTAGAAAGGAAGTTAACTTTGAGATGACGTGTGATGGAGAAGTATGGAAGAAAAAGACATGCTGCGCCGACCCCAATTAAATTAAGATATGGACAGGACAATGATGATGAAGAAGAAAGAGCAGAAAAAATTAGCAGACTAACGTAATTGTCTGGTGTGTCTTCACCGAGTCACTTTCCCTTTCCATTAACTTGTAACTTCAACTTTCAATTCGTCTTGTGTCAAACGAATGCCATACTTTTTATAGTTTTTTGAGACGTAATGCGCTATTACATGCCTTTCCTTTCGTAAGAGGAAAGGGCAAGTGACTCGGTAAAGACAGAGTCTAATACGCCTATCACGAATATTACATAAAATATAAAAATGAATCACCACCTTAACAAGAATAAGGAAAAGAAATAATCCCATTTGCGGGAGTATCATCGAGGAAGAAACTGCTAATGACATTTGTAGTTTTTATGGACGCCGCTAGATGGCGGAGCGAAAGTTTCCACCAATTGAGTTACGGTTTATCATTAGATCTGGATCAAAGTTGGGATGCGAGAGATTTCTGATAAATAAACGGGTATCATTGCCGGCGGGATTTTTTTTGGCTGACAAAAAGAAAATGTTAGAAGAGCCACTGAATACAAAAACATGTCTTAGCAATTGTTTTGAAGTACACTGATTGCTATTAGAAACAAAATTCAAGAGAAAGCGTAGTGTATAAGTAATCATTGCCAGAAAAAAACGCTATTCTGAGAAAAGAAACAGTTAGGTAGTCCATTTGTAATATAAAACATACTACAAAGGAAACTTACGTTAAATATTTACGTGACATGAATAGAAAGTTGAATATTTAGCAAGACCAATAAAATCCTAAAAACCAACCCTTAAAAAACGTCTACGTTTCATTTACCACAAAAGAAATATTGAGTGAAATATCTCCGATAGTTTGTTTAGCTATGAAGACTGTATCATAAAAGGGCCTTTGTCTGGATAAAGTCGGCAAGAATATTGCCTCAGTAGATTGATCCCAATAAAGTTATTACCCTTAGGAGCAATCAGCCTTATGCGTAAGCCTTAAGCCTTAGCCCAGATGGGACGGCCATATAAAATTTGAGCAATCATCTTTTTCATATCTCCATCAGTGATTGTTTTTACAAGCTACACAGACAGCAGGTGGTTTTTGATGGACGAACTTTGGTCGAACTACAATAAAAACTCGGCCTATTCGAGTTAAGAAAACAATAATGGGTCGATTTATAACACAAGCGACAAGCGGGACGGTTGTGTAATGTGTATTATAGATGAAGGATGAAAATAATTTAGATGAAAGGGCAAAACAAAAGAGCAATGTGTTTTAAACATAGCCTTCAACCTCAGAATCTCAGATGTTGCAATTAGAAACGGTCTTAGTAAGCAAGCCAAACCATTGACGTTGTAGTCTACGTTTGTCAAGACAAACAGGGTATAAATCTTTCGGTTTTTAAGTGACGTCATACTGAAGATATTTAGACTTTTGTAAAACTTAGATTGAAAAAGAATAATTCGCATTTTTTACCAACACCGGCGTAGATATACAGGGTGGAATTTTTTAATGCCACCTGGAGGGAAAGTACTCTAAATAATAGAGATAGCAAATTTCTTTCAAAGGAAACATTCCTTTATTTTTGAAAACAAAACAAACTGCATTCACAGATTTTTATACATATGCTTCCCACACCCAGGAATCGAACCAGCTAAAATTCGAAAAAACAACACCCTGTGCTTTTATGTTATCAATCGTTAGGGTCAAACATAAGGCTCAAATCTCTCTAACAAACATGGTAAATTAAATGAAAGGAAAATCATTAAATCTAAACTTATTTTAATTGAACGAGAAAAAAGCATAACTAATTAGTTGTACGAAATTGGCCCCATGTTGCTGGATACAAAAATTTATTATTTTAAGGAAGTCATTTGCATGCAATGGATGCGTAATAGTCTGCATTATGAACATCTTATCGAAATAGTTCTACATAGATAGTTTATTGTGAACTAACTAACATAATGGAACCTTAAGTAAAAGTGATTTATCTTGTCTTTCATGGTTTTCCTTTCATTTAATATACCATGTTTGTTAGAGAGATTTGATCCTTATGTTTGACCCTAACGATTGATAACGTAAAAGTACAGGGTATTGTTTTTTCGAATTTTAGCCGGTTCGATTCCTGGGTGTGGGAAGCGTATTTTTAAAAAACTTTGAATGCAGTTTTGTTTCTTTTTAAAATTAAAGGAATGTTTCCTTTGAGTGAAATTAGCTATCTCCATTGTTTAGAGTACTTTCCCTCCAGGTGGCATTAAGAAATTCCACCCTGTATATCGTGTACTGCAAGTGACAATGGTACTATGGCTGCAATATCTGTGTCGCAACGCAACACTGGCACTACTGACTGACACACCAAATAAATTACCTAATATTAAAAGTAAATTACTCTAATTTGCTTCCAAGTTTGACTGTAAGTACTTCAACAAGTTCGTTTGAAGAAGGGATATTCTATGATTTTGTTTTAATAACGTTAATGATTTCACCTTTCATCCCTTGCACCGACCAACAATGTCTCCCAGGTGAAATTTCACTAATAAACTTCAGGAGTCAATAAAAGAAATGCGCGGAGAAGAATTTGAGCTCTCTGTCTTAAGCTCTGGAGGTCACAGTCGAGCAGGATGTTAAGTAAAAAGCAATAATGTTAATTGAAAACCGATTTTCAGATATAAATTTTCTTTATTTTTGACAGTTTGTTAAAAACATGTCGTTTCTTGAAGCACCCATGGCGGAACTTGTTAGACTGATCGTACCCGATCACGTTTGTTAGGCAACGCTTGGTCTGGTCACTGGTCAGGTGTCGGATGGGTGACCGTTAAAGTGGCATTACAACTGAGCGCTTCCGTGCTTCGGAGAACACGTTACATTTTAAAACATTGTTTTTTTTTGTAGGCCGCATAGTTTTCGACTTATGATGAAAAATGAAAAAAAAAATACCGTTCCCCCCTTATCTCTGAAGTTTGCAAAGAAAAAAATATGAAATAATTCTTAGTGATAGTAGTTTATGTAAAGATTACAGGAAAAATAAAACGATGTCTCAATATAACACACTTTTTTAGAAATTCAAAAACAAACAAAAAATTATTAGTTCCAGTACCAGTCAACAGATGGCACTGATTAAATTAGTTCCACTGTCGGCCAAGAGATAGTGCTGACCTAAGAAAAAAAAATAGTTCCACTATCGGTCAAGAGATGGCGCTGACCTAATACTACAATAATAATTGGTAGCCAATTACCTACTATTTGCCGTTCGAATAAACGAAGAATAAGTTCCTACTTTGTAATATAAACAGTTTGCGTTTTTCAGTCACCATAAACAGCTGTGGTTATGATTTGTAAATTAACTGTCCGCCTGTTCGCCCTTCCACCTGTCCGCCGTTAATACTACTTTTTTAAAGACTGTACTAAAGTAACATATCCAAATATATTTATGATTGTACGGAACCCTCGGTGCGGGAGTCCGACTCGCTCTTGACCGGTTTTATTAGTAGTAGGTGACAGTTCTCAGGGATTATAATGATGATGATGATAAGCTAACAGATATCAGTGAATTATTTTTTTTTCACTAGGGCTAAAAATAATGTACCTAGGTGAGACTGATAAACGTTCAAACTGCGTAACCTCCTTAACGTAAGACCACATAAACTTTCAAAATCAATTACCTACGATAATCTGCAACACCTCAGATCTAAAAGAGAGATTAGCCGAATTTCTGTCATCAATTCCCACTTTGTTAACAAACTTTTGATTTTGCCCAAACTCTGATAATAAATCAATTAACGCAGCACAGCAATGCTCGACGATTTCTATGACAATGTGTACAACGAAGGTACTATAGGTACTGCTTAACTTTGCCAATAAAATCGAACCGAAATGAAAATTGGAATTTAGTACCGACGAGTAGAAAGCGAAAGTAATCGAAGAGAAAAGATATGGCGCCCGGGCAACGTTAATTTTGAAGATTCTTGGAGAAAACTGGGGAATATTTCTTAAGAATACTTTATATTGAACAGTCGGTACGATAATTGAATACTTATAATGCTCGATTGGTTTTTGTTTAATGTATTGTAATACGAGAAACGTAAAGTTTAATGCTCATTCAATAAGTAAAGCACATGTAAAAAAATGAATAAAAAACCGGCCAAGTGCGAGTCGGACTCGAAAAAACGGCAAAAAAAATTACGTTTGTTGTATGGGAGCACCCCTAAAATATTAATTTTATTCTGTTTTTAGTATTTGTTGTTAGAGCGGCAACAAAAATACATCATCTGTGAAAATTTTAACTGTCTACCTGTTGTCGTTATTAATATGGAGCAAAAAACAGCAAAAAATCACGTTTGTTGTATGGGAGCCCCCCTTAAATATTAATTTTATTCTGTTTTTAGTATTTGTTGTTATAGCGGCAACAAAAATACATCATCTGTGAAAATTTATCTTTCTAGCTATCATGGTTCATGAGATACAGCCTGGTGACAGACAGGACAGACAGACAAACAGACGGACAGCGGAGTCTTAGTAATAGGGTCCCGTTTTTACCCTTTCGGTACGGAACCCTAAAAATGAATTAAAAAACTAGATTGCTTTGGTCCGGGAACTGAAATTGAGACTTCAGAGAAGATGTACAATCTTCGTTGCAACCAAAGTATTACATCGTTACACCTTATTCCGAAAGTAATTAAAAATCTATTATAATTTCTTCTTTTAAATGTAAATTCAACTCTATCCCATTGTATTAAAAACGAATTAAAGTTTTGACGTGGTATCCCGTAAACGGAGGCAGTTGATCAGAAAATGGCTGCAAGTTACGAGCGCGACACATCGCCGAGGGAGCGATTACCAACTTTTATCCCTCGGAGAAATTCCACAATCTATTAAACTGGAAGACAGTGTTTACTGAAATATACAAGGGAAGAATGAAGTAAATCCAAAAAGTTTTCAATAAAACCTTAAAAGTTGGTAAAAAGTTGTGTAAGTAAGTGATTCAAGTTCAAATTTGTGTGTCATAATTCTATGCTTTTTTGTTGCGTCATTTTGTAATGCAAAATACTGTTATGTGAAACCAACTTTCATTCAACTATATTTGTCCATCAGTGGCGGTGCCATGAGCAAGGACCGGAACCGCTTACCG
Source organism: Agriphila geniculea (assembly GCA_943789525.1). NCBI lineage: Eukaryota > Metazoa > Arthropoda > Insecta > Lepidoptera > Crambidae > Agriphila > Agriphila geniculea. The sequence goes on from OX038880.1 coordinate 2,406,748, forward strand.
TTAAAGGGGTTTTTGATTGGGTATTTCATAGACTTGTTTCCAAAAACTCTGTCAATACAGTAACCCTATCAATACGGTAACCCTATCGAAAGGGTAACCCAAGTAAGGGCTTAATACGAAAACCCTATCGTGGAAAACCTATGAAGGGGTTTTAAAACGTGTTCAAGTAATTTATACCTAGTTCCAACTTGGGCCGGAGGACCGGAACCTCTTACCGTTAAAGGAGTTTTCATTGGGTATTTCATGAACCGCTAACCGTTAAAAGGGTTTTTGACTGGGTATTTCATAGACTTATTTTCAAAAACCCTATCAATACGGTAAGCATGACGTCGACTAACCCTAACGAAAGGAAAACCCTATCATTTGGTAAGCTTTTTAATAGGGTTTCCCTATCAATTGGGTTAACCAAAAAAAGGGGTTTTCCGGTCATAAATTTCATAGTGGACAATGACATTAAGTGTTCTACACAATAACCATCAGAAATATCTAGGAAGCTTTGATTATGTGACATATAAAATATATCAAAGCTAGGAAGTGGGAATTAATCGACGTTCTTGACAATCTCTTTTCTACCTATTCGAGATTCTACACAATATGGATTCCGCACAACTGCCATTGATCACATTCTCTATTCCACACAATCTTTAGTTTTACACAAACTTGTTTCTTCTTATGCGCGATTCTACACAATATGGATTCCACACAACTACCATTGATCACATTCTCTTTTCCCCACAATATTCAATTTTACACAAACGCGTTTCTTCCTATTAGCAATTCTACTCAATATTAATTACACACAACAGCCTTTCATCACATTCGCTATTTATGTTCATCTCATAGAGGAAAGTAATAAAAGGGAATTAATTAATTGGGTGACTGGAAATAATTAAAAGCGACTGTTAATGGGATACTTAAATACTAAACCGGGCTTCGGTTTATTTTTTGGGCGACAAAATAACTAAACGGGCAACAAACAGTAGATTACAAAAATACTTAAAACGGGTGACTACATGTGGGTGATAAATAATTTAAGTTAGCAGTGAAAACTCTAAATGGGTGACAAAAATACTGATTGGGCAACTATTATATCAAGTAGGTAACTATATAACTGATTTAAGCAGCCCAACATGGTATTTTTAACACGTTTTAGTAGGTTGCTTTCTCGTTTGTTTGTTTGTTTGTTTTTTGTCATCTCGATTAGGATAATAGTCACCTTTTTTAAATAAATTATATGCCAAATATTACATGTTTTGTGTGCCCTAAGGTTGTCGCCTAAATAGTGGCCAATTATGCTGATATAATTATGTATTAAAAATAAATAGAAATAATAATAAAAATAAATGTATTGGCGGCGCTATAGTAGTGGGTAGTAGGGCACCTTTTCAGTATTTTAATATTCCTTTCCACAGTTAAATTTTATATTTGCGATCACCATCCCTTTATGAACTGAGAGTTTGTATTCATCAAATAAATCGACATAGTACAAAATACCTGACTGTTCTTAAAGCGCATGTAAAAAAATTCCAACTTTTTGAAAATAGCTTAGAAATAGGAAAACTTAAAAATTTTCAAAGGCAAATAATCTCTGGCGACGCACAAATAATAAACGATTGTATAGAATAGCAAATGTGATGAATAGCAGTTGTGTGTAATTAATATTGAGTAAAATTGCTAATAGGAAGAAACGCGTTTGTGTAAAATTGAAGATTGTGTGGAGTAGAGAATGTGATCAATGTTAGTTGTGTGGAATCCATATTGTGTAGAATTGCAAATAGGAAGAAACGCGTTTGTGTAAAACTGAAGACTGTGTGGAATAGAGAATGTGATCAATGGCAGTTGTGCGGAATCCATATTGTGTCTCGAATAGGTAGAAAAGAGATTGTTAAGAACGTCGATTAATTCAAATTCTATAGAAGATCAAATACTCTGCAGTTGCCTTGCACTCTCCAAAAAGTTTCTAACTAAAAAGTATGTAGAACAACAAACCTACATGGTGTCAAACTTAGTTCGATGTTATGCGACGACACGACTCTCTAACACGGACGTGACGTCTCGTACCTTACGATATTATACGTCAGCAAACTTCAAACCAATATGATCTTTAAGCTAGCATAGTAAAGTAAATTTTGCTTCGGCTTGAGGTTTTGCTATCACAATACAGAGTTACGGTCAACTGTAGGCATAATTTAAAGAGATGCATGGAATTAATTTCGTTGGTGTAAACTTGAATCTTGCTGATATATTCGAAAGCCGACGAACAGATCAGGGTTTTCCGGATTAAGTACCTACATCTCGGAAAGGCACACTCTATTAGTATGCAAAGTTTATGCGAAATGAGGAGTTTTATGTATGCGTGATGTTCCAGTTTATAATGTCATTCTGAAAGAGTTTTGCTGTTAACAAAGTTACAATGATGTAAGAAACGAATGGTAAAATAGGGATGACGACTAATGAATAAAATAACAAAATACTAATAAAAATCGTTAACATATTAAACTTTTAGAGTAGCTTGTATACCTCTTGGTTTTATATATTGCGTATTATTTGTTTTATGACCCTTCAAAGTTGGGTGGACAAGTCCATTTAAAAAGTATAAAACTTATTAAAATAAATAATACCTTTAATTAGTCCGTAAAATGTTTAAAAGAAACCATTTTGATAAACACAATATTTTATATAGCTGCCGAGTAAATTTCCTACGCGTTGCATACAAGCTACCTAAGCGTGACGTCATAACTAGGTAGCCGTTAGTATGGAGCGTTTTTGGGTGAGTCCAATTTGTGTGCATTTCAAACTGTGATACCTCAGGTAGTTTTCATGCTAGCAAAATAATAATTTTACCAATGTTTTTTTGAGAGGTAATTTATGTAACAGAAACCAAAAAAAACTTCGCCATGCCTATTAAACAACACTTTAATACCAAGATACACTTTAGTACTGTGTCAAAATAAAATATAACAGATAAGCAAAGAGCGACAGTTACATGTTATTATACTTAACAGAAGTTTCAATATGATAAGGTTTTGAGTATGCTCAATCAACATTATAATATTAATTTTACCACATCAGATAATTCAGATAATGTTTGCATAATACAAAACATATTTTTTTATAAAATCATTTCAAAATATTAGTTTCTGTATAAGATATTTATTCACGAGTGCCACGAATGTCAATTAATTTTATTTTAAAAATTCAATGAATTTCAAAATGAAAATCTAAAATTATCGATACAAAATAAAACGATGAAAACCTACATTCAAGACGTCGATACAAAAGCTAAGCATCTTTCCTCCGGGAGTGTCCCGGAGGAAATGTGGAGTCGGGACTTTTTGTATGACAACAAATAGTTTTTCTGCTCTCCCGGTTTCCGAATTTTTGAGGCATGTATCGGTTTATTTTGAACTGTACTTGTGCAACAGCTTTCGTTAAGCACGGCGTTTTTTAGGCTGTATACTCAAGTTTTTGATACTTTAAACTTCGATCATGTGTACCTGTGGATATTGCACGACAATTACATTTGTGGGACACCTCAAACTCCCCCAAAACGCAGCCCACTATGAAAGTCCCCTACAACTTGTCATATAACTTGACATTTAGTGTTGCGTGATTTGTTGTAGCGGCATCTACCCACAACACCGCACATACCACAACACACGGTTGCAACAAGATTCATCACCGTGTACTAGATGGCGCTAGTGTCGAATAAACACAAAGATTAGTAAGGAATAACACCTCGTAGTATGGAGAATATATGGAGAAACCTACATCTCGCTGACGATGTTTTCTCAGCGATGCAGCATATATACAACTGCCAACCATCATCGGTTGGACCGCGGTCCCTGGGCAAAGATCACCCAGCCCGGAGGAACATCTTCCACTTTGGCATTCCTATCAGTGACCACCCTTCTCTCCATACTACCCTACCACATTACCTACATTGTCAAACGGCATGTGCCACATTTCAGCTTTGTTATTTTATGACGTGCATCATCCACAGGTAAAGATGATCGAATACTTTAAACCAAATTGAAGAATCTCATGTTATAATAAATGAAATTGATGTGTGGCATTTTTAAAATCGCATTCGATACTATATAAATTGATACAGTGCGTGTAATTAAACTCTAGATTAAATTTATCTGATGAAATCCTAATCCTGGTTTAAAATAAATTGAAGAATATAAGGGCGAATAAGAAAATGGGTTATATTTCTACTAAAAATTAAGACTTCTTGAATGAATTAATTAATACTTTATTATTTACCATAATAAATACATACAAGGACAGTACAAAAGTAGAACAATTGGCGGCTTCTTCGGTGAAAAGCAATTTCTTCCAGGCAACCATTTATTTACACAGAACAGGAAGAAAACTTCTTGGTACTTTATATAAGAAACATGTTAATTATATTCAGCTTATTTTTATAAATACTTTTATAACATGTTCATTTTTAGGGTTCCGTACCAAAATGGTAAAAAAGGAACCCTTATGGTGTGACTCAGTCTGTCTGTCTGTCTGTCACAGCTGGATATCTCGAGAACTACTAATGGTATCAACTTTAAATTTGGAATAGTTTTAGATGACATTTGTCCAACTATTTTGCAAATAAGAAATAAATAAAAAAATTAATACCTTTTTTACAGCAGAGCCTGAAAAGGCGTCTTAAAAATTTGAAGTGAAGCTACTAGGGCATGTGGGGTATCATATGAAAGAACGCCATTTGCACGTTTTTAATCATTTTTTCTTTTTTTTCTAGACCGCATAGTTTTCGACTTATGATGTAAAGTGTGAAAAAAAATACCGTTCCCCCCCCCTTATCTCCGAAGTTTGCAAAGAGAAAAATCTGAAATAATTCTATGTGATAGCAGTTTATATAAAGATTACAGGAAAAATAAAACAATGTCTCAATATTGCACACTTTTTTAAAAATTATCAAATTTCTAAAAAAGTTAACATTAGTACCACTATCGGTCAATGGATGGCGCTGACCTAAAACTGCAATACTAATTTTATTATTCTACTCGGCAGTGTGGTTTAATGGTGCAATTATGATTGTGCGGAACCCTCGGTGCGCGAGTCCGACTCGCTCTTGACCGGTTTTTATTTTCTTCAGATTTAATTAAACTTGAACTAGAAATCTTTTTCGTGACTTTAAACAGAATAGCTAGATCATAACAGTAAACAGCATTCTAAATAATTATATTCTAAGAATAATATTAAGTCCATTAATATATCCAGTACAAAAAAATTTTTTCATGTCAGTGATCCAATATTATAAGGTAATAACGTCTTAGCACACGTCGCCTGACAGATGTTTGCATGTGGCTCCCGTTCTGTCATTCTGTTTGTTCAACCAACCTCTTTGACTGTACCCTGGCCTAATTAATACGGAAGCAGTTCATGTCACTTTAGTCATTCCTATATTTAGACCTACAATATAAACTGTAAATTAGAGTAACGTAGCCTGTAGAGCTAGACTTCTTGACATTAGCAATTTGAACGCAAACTCTACTCCGAATCAAAACTCTGGCGTTGCAACGCGTTGTTAAAAAACTTTTTATTTGTGTTCAAAATTAGTGTTGTAAATAAAATTATTTTGTGACATGTGATATGACACAGTATGACACAGTGTCGTCGTATCATGATAATACTTCTAATAAGTTTTGATTAATTGTTTTTAATAGTACCATTCAGTTTTTTCTTTTTTTTTTAACCGGTGTCAAATAAATAAGACAGATTTAATGTCGAACGCAGCACCGGATGTTCGAACAAACGTCGTGTTTTTGCCTCCCGTCTGCAAACCCACGCTCATATTTCACTAGTCGCCAATTTTTTTCAAACTTTTGATTGCTTACTCAGCCGCGAATCATATGCCGATGCGAAAACTCTACTTTTGCGAGTTTTCGCATCTTTATTTATGAGTACGCTCGTTTGCATCGGATAGCGTTTTTTGCGTCGCAAGTTCTCGCGTTAACTTTTTTGGCAGCCTTGCGGCTATGTAAGCAAGTGCCAAAGTGATTCTCTATTGAGCTCTGATGTTTGATACACAACTTTGGAATCTTTCGTGCTTAAAGTTTTTTTTATTGCCTTAAGTAATTTTATTGCTTGGTCAGAAGTTCAGTAGTCTATCCATCAAGATTTATGTTTTGCTAAGTATCTTACTAAGTTTTGTATTTATTACTTTGTGTAATGTTGCGATCTCATCGTCTGTAAACGGGCATTTTTGTGTGAATTTCGCAAACATTTAAAATAGCTACATATCACTAGATTTAAAGTAGGGTATGGTTTTTAGGGTTCCATACCCAAAAGGGTAAAAACGGGACCCTATTACTAAGACTCCGCTGTCCATCTGTTTTTCTGTCTGTCTGTCTGTCTGTCACCAGGCTGTATCTCATGAACCGTGATAGCTAGAAAGTTGAAATTTTCACAGATGATGTATTTCTGTTGCCGCTATAACAACAAATACCAAAAACAGAATAAAATTATTATTAAAGGGGGGCTCCCATACAATAAACGTAATTTTTTTTTTTGCCGTTTTTTGGTACGGAACCCTTCGTGCGCGAGTCCGACTCGCACTTGGCCGGTTTTTTAAGTGTAGAACTTTACAGATGAATGGTATTTTTCTTAGTTAGAAAATAATATATCAATATGAGACCTTGCTCCGACTTTAAAATAAGTACCTATGTCAAATCACTTTTATTTTTGGAAATCAGAAAGAACGACGGTACCACTAACATTCAGATCCGAGCGAATATTAAATATTTAGTATGACATCTAAATTGACCCAGCAGCATTTTTTATCCCCAATGGATAGTGTTTCTCCTTCACCTCACCTGATGTTAAATAACGATAAAGCCAAAATTGCACTACACCCGAAACCCTCACCACTGAGGAGCTGGCCATCTTTCCTCTTAACTGCCGGAACAAAAAAAAATTGAATTGTTATTATGGCGTCAAACTTAGATAAGATGGTGGTTGCTAGCCAGGTGGAATTGAAATAAGCTCTACCACCAACAAAACCGAGTACAAACTCTACTTCCTCCTGGGACCAAACCCGTGACCCCTGCATCTTATACGTGTGGACGAACTACTAGACCACAGGGTGGTAAAGCCTGGGATCGCATCCGGGAACTCAGAAATGGCAACACTATGAAAACCGGTGAGCTTCTTGACCACAAAGGTCCGTCAGTCACGTAACACCAAATTTATTATTTCTTGCCTAATATTTAATTTCCTCTTACGTGTCCACATGAGTAATATTTCACAAACTCTTTCCAGCCATAATATTGGCGGGAAAGTCGTTGTTTATTGGCGGGACCAATATGGCGGAGCAATATGGCGGATGTCACATGGCGTGCACTCGGTGCCTCCCGCGTGCTCGCACCTATAACTTATCGGCTTAAATTTTCGTAAAATACTAATTCTAGTTCGTGACTTTGTGTTTTGAACAAATATTCACAATCCTCTAATAGGTAAAATATAAAGCTTCACAAATATATTTTAATGAATACAATAGAAATCGTTTTTATACGAAGTTTGTAGTTTGTCCACGACTGAGACCCCAAGAAGGTATTTTAATTGTTTTGTTTCTGTATGTTACCAAACGATGTCTTTGGAGATCAATAAAAAAGTTGCAATAGCTGTCGAATTATAATTGCAAGAAAAAATATAACAATTTGTAAGAGAATCTTACAAAGTAAATAAAATACAGTTTCATACTTTAAACTCTTAGTTGTAATGATTGTTTTACTTTATCGTTCACAGTAACTTGTATCATGTCAGCTACACATGCTACGAGAAACGCTACAGGATCGTAGCTCTACCGTTCTAAGTGCTACGATAAACCGTAACGTATGACTAGACTATTTTCTATACTAGTGGCTCTATGTAGCTAAGGTGTAGACCTCGCTTTAACATATCTCCACATTTTGAAAAAATTTGAAAAACTGAATCGATAAAAAGAATATTTAACTAGCGGCCGCCCGCGACTTCTTCTGTGTGGAAAGTTTTTTTGCTATCCCTCGGGAACAGTACTTTTTTTCTGGATGAAAGGTACCCTATTTTCTTCTCTGTACCCCTGACAACGTGTGTGCGAAATTTCATGACGAACTGTTGAGTAGTTAAGAAGTGAAGGCGTAACAAACAATCAAATAAACAAACAAACGGACTTTCGCATTCATAATATTAGTAAGGCCCTATACGGCCTAAGGATGAGGATTTATCAAACTTGCTCACAAAATTTCACGAGAACCGTTTGAAAAATGCGACCTGTAGGGTAAAACAGATGGACAACCGGACAGTCGGACGGACATACGAAAGTGTTTTTGCCCAAGCTGAAACAGACGCTTTGCTCGCTCGGTCAACTACGGAATTTAAGCTTGACTGTCATTTTGTGCCATAGCGACCTTTGCGGTAGAAACAACTGCTTGTGATACATATTGGTAGATTTATTTATTTTTATTTACTAGGCATTAAGAGTCTGCTATTGACAATATAACAACTGTAGAAAGAGATGGAAGATCTACAGAGTGTTTGGTAATACTATTATTTCCGAATACATACGGTAGATAAGGTATACACGCTGAAATTTTAATCATTTGGTTCCCGGCGTGGGGTGTTTCCACTCATGATTACAAGCAACTTTTACTAAGAGGCCAACTCTCCTGCTCGCAAAAAAAAATCAGCTGTTCCATACATTAAGGTCGAGTAGGTACTGCACTTTTGTATGGAACAGCTGATTTTTTTTTTGCGAGCAGGAGAGTTGGCCTCATAGTAAAAGTTGCTTGTAATCATGAGTGGAACCACCCCTCGGCGGGAACCAAATGATTAAAATTTCAGCGTGTATATAAAAAAACTTGTATATATACTGTGTAAGATACCATGCAAACAACACCCGAAAATTACTATCCCTGAAAACCACCACTTTTTCTAAAAAAATTTTTGTTGGTTTTATGATAAACTGTATAGTGGCAACCTTAGAGCGAAAATGTGTTTTGGTTTTGCCCACTAATGGGATTAATTATTAAATCTAGTAAATTACCAAACAACATATATAGGTACAGCTAAGTACATAATGTTTTTCAGTCAACGTTTGATATCCACGTATAGTTTCAGTGACAAAGACATACGACACAAAACGAATTTCACCACTTTTGAATATTACACTAAACCAGCTTGCACGAGAAAGTCCATAAGTAATTTCAAATTTTCCAGAGCTTTTTCTTTAAATAAATCCTCCCAGCAGAGCTATTTTTCTGCTAGTTCTCCTAGGTTTGTTTTCTTTGCTCTGAGTTCTAATTAAAGTTATTGCGGCCACTCGAATTAATACCGCAGTGTCAAGCAAAAAGCTAAAGTCAGTCCTTCTTGTTTTATCTTTTTGCTATCGTCCATTAGGGAACGTAAGGACTTGGTTTTTCGCGCAAAATTAAGGATTATTAGGTAATTAAAGACACTGAAAATCATTCTGGTATTGTAAATATCTTCACAGATTGTGTATGAACAAAAAAAATTTTAAAAAATTATTTATTTATTTATAAATAACTTTTATCAATTTAATTCAGTAATAGTAATCAAAGTCAGAACGCAGAGCTATAAATTAGTTTAAATTGAATACATTTTTATTAAATACCGAGTCTGTAATTTCATAAAATTATGAGCAGCTTTTTTGGCTTGTCATTCCGTGACCACAGCCCCTGGAAAGCTGTGGAAACGTCGAAAAATAAAAAAAAAAACAATAAATCTAAACTAAATAATTCTAAAAAACACCTGAATTATTATTATACGCACTGAAATCCGAAAAAGCGTTTTATTCTTAATAACTTTGCGCTAAGTGAATAAATAGTTATATAATATACACACTTCTAAGGCTTCCGCGCGTACAGTTCATTAGAAATAAAACACTTTTTACTTTTTTTATGTGAACATGCCTCAAAGGGACCCAACTATTACATTAATTTGACAAACCACAAATCCTTGCCAAAACCAAAGATATATTCTCAGAATGCTACGCGAGGCTATTGAAATCAACAAATATCCAAATTTCAATAGAGAAGATGGTTGGAGAGTACCACCAGCTTGGGACCCCATAATTCATCAACTAAAATCCCATTCCAAATCTCACACTGCAGGATCTAAAGTTATAGTTAGTTCGTTTTGTAGATAGGGATCAAATAGAGGCCTCCCAATTTGTAAACTGGTGGTAGATTTAGCTAGATCGTGTTTTCTAATTAATTTTAATCAATTTAATTCAATAATTATTATTAAAATCAGAATGCAGCTATAAAATAATTTAATAAATTTGAATGCATTTTCATAAAGTTTCGAGCGGGTAATTTCATAAAAAATATTAGCAGCTTCTTACTTCAGTCGTCCCGTGACCACGGCCCCTGGAAAGGTGTCGAAACGTCGGGAAACCTAAAGAAAAAACAAATCAAAACTAAATAATTCTAAAATAACATCTGAATTAACCAATATACGCGCTGTAATCCGTAAAAAGTGTGTTATTAAGAAATAGTTATATTTTAACTAAAATGTAATAAAAACAATAAAAAATCCTGTATTATCAAACTGCTAAATATTTTTTGAAAAATGCAGAAACTACTTATATTTATTCTTCTCCGTAAAGTATAAACAATGACGTTATTTTACAGAAAACAAATTAATAAGAATTGATTGTAATTCTAAACAAATTAATAACAATTGATTGTAATTATATACAAGGTGTTTGGTAAAAGCCTTATAAAGCCGAATATGATAGATAAGGACCATCAAACTGATCATTTTTTAATATGGGACCAACTCTGAAATCGCGAAGAAAAATCAGCTGTTTTATACAAAAATTAAAAACGAAAATATCAAAATGTATGAAAAAGCTGTTTTTTTTTCGCGATTTGGGAGTTGGTCCCAAAGTAAAAGTTGTTCAGTTTGATGATCCCTATCTACCATATTCGGCTTTATAAGGCTTTTAGCAAACACCTTGTGTAAGTATAATTTCGCTATACTATTATGTGTGATCCGCTTTCTAAAATTGTATCCAATTTGCAAAAAAAAATATTTTTAACTGCAAATGTAGAGTTAGTTTAATACAGATATTTCCAGGATAATAAAAAACAACAACAAACGAAAAAGGAAATTCATTACAGGTTAACATCCAATTAACTCAACTAATAATCACAATTCGCAAAAGAAATGTACAAAGCTCGGTCTCATAAAGGGCTGCGGACGTTAGATATTTTATTATCTACTTACTTGGTCGGCAAACAAAGCAACGCAATACAACTGGCCGGGCCGATATAAAAATGTGCGCCATATTCGAAGTGCGCACCTCCTAATGAAACATCATTTATCATTTGCGAGCCAAATAGCAGGAAATTGAGCTTTGGCCCGTTTTAATAAGAGAAACTGTTTGTTCTTAATGCTATATTAGTAGACTAGTTGCAGCTCGTGACTTCGCGTGGAATTCCGTTTTCCATGTGAATTCTCAAGAACACTTATAAAAGTTTCTAGTTTCAGTAGTTTAAGCTGGGGATTGATACAACATGACAGCTAATCAATTACCCCATAAAATGATAGATAACTGCATTGTTACATAATAAATAATATATCCTTTTATAACTTAACTTTCATATCATTACATATACAATAACTTTACTAAAAAGCCAAATACTATTTCCACTTTGATTCCACACTGGCATTTTTATTTTTTATCGTATTATGGTAGAATAACAGTAGCGAAAGGATTAAGAATGAATTTATGAATGAAAAGCAAAAACAAAGCAATCACAAAAAAAGTTTTAATATCAATACAAAACTTTTTACCGAAAACAAAAAATGTAACGAAGCAAATAACCATGTAATCGATACCATCGGACCGTGCCGAACGCAAATATTTCGGCAAACAAAAATTTTCGCGCGCAAACATTTGTTGTAAACACCCGCGCAGTGGGCAGTGGCGCGAAATAAAAACAAAAATACATAAAAAGCGGCGGGCGTAAACCAATAAATAAGTATCCTTACATCAAGATAATGGGCACGGACGTAAAACTGGCATAACTACGGAGGCCAAATGAGAAATGACTAAACAATAGTAGTGGCGTATAAAAATAAATGACTCTTCCACTTCCCTCGAATAAGTTTTTGTGTGAGTTCATCGGAAGATCTTTAGAATGAGTTTTCTACTAGTACTGACAGCAAAACAGGTTAATAAAGAACTTTTTTACATCAAATTTAGTACCAAAAAATATATTTTACAATATCTCATACGTTTACGTTACTCTCAATAGTTTCTTTTTTGTATTTAATTCAATTACCAGAATTTATGATAATCAGAATCACTTTTAATAAAAAAAAATGTAATCATTTTCTTCCATCCAAATTCATATCCAAGAAAATACAAACTAAATAAAAACTATCCAGAGAAATGATATCTGCTATTCAAAAGTGTTCAACAGCTAAATAAATTAAAACCTGTAAGAACAAACAGTCAATATTTGCAGAGTAAACTCTTCAACATTGAAACAGTATATTCTATTTTCAAATTTTCCTGCTATCTCTACGTCCATATCCGGCGCAAGAAAGGGGGGGCTTGAAGAAAAGTGGGGGGCGCTGATATCCGGCGCGGCGCCGCCGTGACGCCGCTCTCTTCATAACTTTTACTGTCAACTCAATTACTACATAACACGCCGCCGCCGCCGTGAAGATGTACCGTGGGACCAGAAAAATTAGTTAGCGCTAAATTTATGTTTTGAAATTAGAACTTTAAAGAGGTGGCGTGCCATTTTGTTTATAATAACTCATTTTTGAGGTTTATGAAGTATTTACATGGAGCGATTAGTCAATTAGCGCTTTTTATCAACAATCGCTTATCGCAAACCTAATTTCAATGAGGCGGTGATTCAAGCGATTGTCGTTAATAAGCGCTAATTGACTAAAATCGCCTGCCAAATCGACTCGTGTAAATACCTCTTTCATCCATCAGCCATTTTAATTGTCCCCCTGCTGGGGCACAGGCCTTCCTCATGGGTGGATAATGAGGATGGGCCATAACCCACCACGCGGGCCCAATGCGGATTGGTGGGTGTTAACGACTGCAAATGCAGCCGGGACCAATGGCTTAACGTGCCTTCAGAAGCACGGAGGAGCTCGATATAATAAATTTTTGGTCACCCATCCCATGACTGACCCTTACGAAAGTTGCTTAACCTCCGCAATCGCCGGGCCAGGCGCTAAACCACTGCGCCATCGAGCTCCTCCTTAGCTATCTTAATGTAATTTTTCGATAAAATATTTAATCGCTGACAAGACGAGTATACACTTATGAAGCCAAATATTATGGTAGATAGAGTGCATACAACTCCTGAAAATTATTATAAACCCTGAAAACAATGCATGACTTGTTGTTTTTATACAAACTAGTGATTTGGCATTCTTGAAGTTACCGCATTATCACAAACACTCATTTTCAGCTTCAATAAAACTTCCTCAACCTTCAAGATTTAACATTCTCGTGGAATCTTATATAAGTATAGATTTGTGTAAATATTGTATTCTTTAATTAGGTTAAAATTATATTAATGAACGTTTTTGCTCCTACTTTTAAAACACCATAAACTGCCCATTCCTTATTTTTCTTTCTGTTCTGTGTAAATAAATGGTTGCCTGGAAGAAATTGCTTTTCAGCGATAAGGCCGCCAATATTGTTCCACTTTTGTATTGTCCATGTATGTATTTATTATGGTGAACAATAAAGTGTTAATTCATTCATTCATTCATTCAATCTTATAGCAAATCCAATCTTGGTCATTACGCACCCTTAAACCGTCTTATTAGAGAACTAAAAAGCGAGATCTGAATTTATTCATTAAATGGCATTCACTTTAAAAGAGCGCTCATTATAGCATTGTTACTAGGCTAAGTTTTTCATATTTAGTTTTTTTTATTAAGTATTCATGAATTAACCTAATTGGATTTTTTATTTGTAATATTTTTGATGCTTCTTATATACCTACGCATGACCCAACTAGCAATTTAAGTCGTAAAAAAGTCAGCAGCACGTTTCTATTTCATCTATTACTGGTGAGACGGATTTACAAAATGATGAGTAAATGATCTGTGAACGTTCTCTCAACGCGATTTGGGCGCACCTCTCTCTGCTTTAAATGCTGTAAATATCGTAAGATTATCGTCTGAATTGCGTTTTAGTTGAAAGAATATAGAGTAATCGCAACTCAAGTGTTATATAGTGCTATAATAGTCAGTAGAATCTCTTTTATTCGACTTATTATTGGTAATATAGCAGTGCGGTTACAATCATTCGACACTTTGATCGTGTGAATGCAACCAAGCTGCACTCATAGACCGTTTTATCTTAAAGTCATTAGCGTGTGTTGTGTTCGCGTAAAGGAAGGAAATAAAAATAAATGTATGTTACCATTATTATCCTATACCTTACAATTTTACAGCCATAATGTCAGTAAAGGTAATCTATTAAAGTTAGCTTATAAGTTTTACTTTGATATGCGGAATGAAATTTTTCGTCTACAATCCTTACATTTTTAGTTAATATTTTCATGCGCCGCAAGATTTCGAGTAAATAATGAATCACAAATAATATTAGATTATTAGATAAAATTAATACGCCATTAATTGCAACTCAATTATCATAACAAAGCATTCATTCAGCTCTTAGCCAAAAAATAAAAATGAGGTTTCCATTTTACGACTCCTAAGAGCGCCATTACATTTAGTTTAGGGTTCCTTAGCGCAAAATGTTAAATCATCAATCTTTCATTGTCTAAAGTCTGTGATTTGTGTGTAATTGTCATTATCGCTACCGTATAGATAGTATACGGTTTACAAACTATTCGTTACAAGTATTCGTTCTTCATGCGTTGGTGGATGTTGATTGTTTCAATTGCTTCAACATCTTTTAAACTTTCCGTCGGAAACCTCACTTCTTTTGATATTTTTCCACCGATTATATTCCAATTTCCAAAGTGCTGTACAAGGTTTTATTGAACTTTCATACCACTATCACGCTGTATGATGGCTTCCAAAATTACCTTTGGGCATCTATGGGCTTGTAGTAAATAATTTGACAGCGTTTTCTCAACTTCCATAGTTAAGGCGAATTAAAGCCTTGCAGAAAGCTTTAATATGACATTAGATGCTGTTATAGTAACTGAGATGCTATTTTGCTGTAAAAATTAAGTGATGAAAGATAGTGCTATAAAAGCTAGTTTAACGACAAATTTGCAATTCGGTTGCTTTTAAAGAGCTGTCATAAGACTTACGGTTGTTTGAATGCGATTGAGAGATATATTTATACAACTGTCGAGTAAATGCGATATGAATTCGTCGAGTCCACGTTTATTAGACATGTTTATAGAGCTTAAAAGCATTGGATGCTAAAAGATCTAGAAAGCTGCTTTAATACTGCTTTTTGAAATGATAGGATCTTTCATACGAGTGTTTTACGATCCATAGTCGTGAGAGTAATTGCTTAAACGATCACTGTGCTAGTTGGGGAGCTCTTCACCTATAATTGTAATAGCATTATGCTGAATTCTCTTATGATTATGTCCTTATTGCTTTAGTCAATGTTTATTATGTTGGTGACCAATAAATAAAATAAGAAATAAACTACCACTTTTTAGATTTTTTCTTTTTATGCTAAATTGCATAGTGGCAAACCTTGAACGAAAAAGTGTTATTTTTTTATTTATTTATTTCATTCAGGTAACTAGGCCCATACAATATATACCTTACAGACTAACATCATCATCATCATCATCATCATATCAGCCGCACGACACCCACTGCTGGGTATAGGCCTCCCCCAAGGATTTCCACGACGATCGGTCCTGCGCTTCCCACATCCAGTGGCTTCCGGCAATCTTCACCAGATCGTCGGTCCACCTTGTCGGGGGCCTACCCACGGAGCGTCGTCCGGTGCGCGGTCGCCATTCCAGAACCTTTCCGCCCCAACGGCCATCGGTTCTTCTCGCTATGTGTCCAGCCCACTGCCACTTTAGCTGAGCAATCCTTCGAGCGATGTCGGTTACTTTAGTTCGCCTGCGGATCTCCTCATTTCTGATTCGATCACGCAGGGAAATGCCGAGCATGGCTCTCTCCATTGCACGCTGGGTGACCTTGAGCCTCCTTATGAGACCCATAGTTAGCGACCACGTTTCACTGCCGTAAGTCATCACTGGCAACACACACTGGTCATAGACTTTCGTCTTGAGACACTGAGGTAAATCGGACACGAAGATTTTTCGGAGCTTCCCGAATGCTGCCCATCCGAGTTGGATTCGACGAGAGATCTCCTTCTCAAAGTTGGACCTACCTAACTGGACTGCCTGTCCTAGGTATACATAATGGTCAACAGCTTCAAGTGCAGTGTTCCCAACATGAACTGGAGCGGGCACAACATGGGCATTCGACATGATTTTCGTCTTATCCATGTTCATTTTAAGACCCACTCTTTGGGAAGCACTACGGAGATCTTCGAGCATTGTGTTCAGGTCCTCCAACGTCTCAGCCATTAGAACTATATCATCGGCAAAACGAAGGTGTGTTAGGTATTGGCCATTAATGTTGATGCCGAGTCCTTTCCAGTCTAAGAGTTTAAAGATATCCTCCAACGCAGCTGTGAACAGTTTCGGAGAAATAACATCTCCCTGTCTCACACCTCGCTGCAGTTGGATAGGATTTGTTCTTTGGTTCTGTACTCGGACCGACATGGTGGCATTTTTGTATAAATACCTCAACACCTCGATATACCTGTAGTCCACTTGGCACCTTTGGAGAGACTGCAGCACCGCCCAGGTTTCAATCGAATCAAAGGCTTTCTCATAATCCACGAACGCCAAGCAAAGTGGCAGATTATACTCCTCGGTCTTCTGTATGACCTGCCGCAGCGTATGGATGTGGTCTATGGTGCTAAAGCCTTTTCGGAACCCGGCTTGTTCGGGAGGTTGGAAGTCGTCGAATTTGCGAGCGAGACGGTTCGTAAGGACTCTCGAAAACAGCTTATAGACATGACTCAGAAGCGAGATGGGTCTATAGTTCTTTAAGAGGGACTTGTCACCCTTTTTAAAGAACAAAATCACCTCACTTATGTTCCATGTCTTCGGCGTTCTGCCCTCGACGATGACGGAATTGAAAAGCTTCTGGAGGACTTTAAGTATCGGCTTACCGCCCGCTCTCAGAAGTTCTGTAGTGATTCCGTCGTCGCCCGCCGCCTTGTTGTTTTTCAGCTGTTTGAGAGCCATACTAATCTCGTACATGCTGACGTCCGGGATATCTTGGGTATAGTGTCGGGTAAGCTTGGCTCTGGGGTCTTTAGCCTTGCTTTCAACGGGTGTCTGCGTGGAATATAACTGCCCATAGAAACTCTCGATCTCCCTAAGGATTTCAGGCTTCGCTGAGATGATGCGTCCGTCGTCAGTTTTCAGCTTCGTCATCTGGCTTTGCCCAATAGACAGATCTCTCGCGAACACTTTGGAGCCTTTGTTCCGCTCGATAGCCTCTTTAATACGATTCGTATTAAATTGGCGAAGGTCGCTCGTCAAAGACTTAGATATCTGTCTATTAAGCTGCCGATAACGATTAGCATCTACTGAACTCTGGAGCCTCATTTCACGTCTCTGATCCATGAGTAGGAGTGTGTGGTCGGAGAGTTTCTTTAGCTTGGGACGGCGGGTCTTGAAGAACTTGGACCCTACCGTACGGACAGTATCCACCACCATATTGTTTAGATCGTCCACATCTATGCTGTTCTCAAGGGCTTCGAAACGGTTTTGGAGTTCGAGTTGAAAGCTCTCGGGGTTTTGGATATGGGCCGGCAATGGTCGGAGTGTTGATTTTATCAGTCGAGATCTTTCCAGCTTTATGTTGATATTCAATGTGCCACGTACCAATCGGTGATCGCTCCCCGTCTTAACGGCGTTGATCACAGTGACATCATTGAATATTTGCTTTTTCGTCGACATGATAAAATCAATCTCATTTCTGACTGTACCGTCCGGACTGACCCAAGTCCACTTCCGGCTTTCCGGCTTTCTGAAGAATGAGTTCATCATAAAGAGGTTTTCCTTCTCCATAAAGTCGGCTAGCATCTGGCCTCTGTCATTCCGTTGCCCAACTCCAAATTGCCCCACTCTCAGCTCATCACCGCATCGTTTCCCCAACTTTGCATTGAAGTCCCCCATCACAACGGTGTAGTGGGTTTTGTAGCTATGCATGGCTTTAGAGATCTCCTCATACATAGCCTCCACTTCGTCATCTTGGTGCGTCGAGGTCGGTGCGTAAACCTGTATGACATTCAACGAATACCGTTTGGATATTCTGAGTATAAGGTACGCCACCCTGGTCGACACACTTCCGATGGTAATCACGTTGTTGACAAGGGACTTGTGGACGATGAACCCGACACCACCTTGGGACTGTTGGTCGCCCTCCCGGTAGTACAGCAAGTTACCGGAATTAAGGATTATCGAGTCCTCTCCCTCTCTTCGGACTTCAGATAACCCAATGATGTCCCAGCGTAACTTGCTTATAACTTCTTCCAACTCGATTAACTTCGTGTCGGTCCTCAGTGTGCGCGTGTTATAGGTTGCCAGGTGCAATTTTTGTGATTGGTGGTAGCCGATCCGCACCCGGGGATTCTTAGCACCCCCTGCCCCGCCGTTACCATAGCCGCTACCGTAGCTAGGAATAGCGGGGCCGCCGGGGACTGGGGGCCAATTTATTTGTGTGTCCATTCATGAGGGGGTTTGCCATAATCGCCACGCTTGGCAGGCGGGTTGGCGATCGCAGTAGGCCAAGAATTTTGGAGACGCTGCTGCCCGTCTCCTGATGGCTGTGTTCCCTTAGTCGCCTTTTACGACACCCACGGGATGAGAGGGGGTAGTGCTATTCTAAGCCGGCACATACACGGCTCCGGCACATACACGGCTAACACACAGACTAACATACATACATAAAACTTAAATTACATTTTTACAACTATTTTACACGCATTGATGACGGCGGCGTGTTGCGCAATTCGGTGTCCGGTATCCGACCGCGAAACCGTCGGAACAAAACACTCTTCGGCCAAAAATCTTTTTTCAAGAAGGTCGACAAATGTTCGGTCGGTGCTCTCACCACAAATGAATTGAAGTTTACATTGTGGCGGGACTCCAACCGCTCGACCCTCAGACAGAATTTGGTCTTCACTCTGATGTACTCTACAATATCGTCAGGTTTCTTACTGTAGTGCAGGCGGGACACGTACGGCAAGTTTAACTTACCCAATCGAGTTTGGGCTCGTTTGATTCGTCTTAACAAGCACACCTCCCTTCAAATATAGCATTAAAGGCCTACTCAAACCTGACCGGCATCCGCCACCGCAGTGGGTAACGGTATACCCGACCGATATCCCGACTGGTATTTTGTATGGCATTACCGCAGCTGTTGCGAAACTGGAACCGCTTACCCGATGGGTATGCGGTGCGTACCGCATGTTCGGCGAAATTTTTCCTCCCCTCGCGGACGCACCCCGCGCCGCAAGCCCGCAGTGCTCGCGTCACGCGCCAGTACCACCTCCGGTAGCGGTAAAGTTCCGTTATGGTTTGAACGTTATCCGCATACCCATCGGGATTTCTTTACCACCATCGGTACAGGATACCGGTCAAACTTGAGTAGGCCTTCAATCACCACAGCCTGTAATATAGTTGTCCTAGGCCAGTAGGTTATTACAGATGAAACCAGCTTTAAAGGTCAGATCAGTTGGATGTGTGTGTATTGCGATCTGAATCTCCTCCATTCACTCCCTGGATAGCCGTCATCAGATCACAGCACAGTACATCCCTGGCAAGTAACCAAGGCTTCAAAGTTACCTCGTTTGTATGAAAATACCACCTGGTATCCCTAGACAAAGTTGATGTGTGTATTTGACCGTATGTTTCTTAGAGAAAGTTGTTCAGTTTCATGGACTGAACACGTCCTTAAAATTTGGAGAGTAAATAAAAAGACACCATGTATACTAGAAATACTATACACAGATATACACGGTAAATGTTTAAGTATATCTAAAAATGAAATGGGGTTTGCAGACCACGTAAATGAACAACTTTTACTATGGGGCCAACCACGAAATCGCGAAAAAAATCTGCTGTTCCATACATTATAGTCGAGTCGATGTTGTACTTTTCTATGGAACAGCAGATTTTTTCGCGATTTCGTGGTTGGCCCCGTAGTAAAAGTTGTTCATTTACGTGGTCTAAAATCCCCATTTAATTTTTAGATATAGTTAAAAATTTACTGTGTATAGACAATGGTGCAGAATAAACAAAATTATCCTCTAATAACAAACAGTAATAGTGACATTATTAATTTAACTTGAACATAAAGCAACTTTACGTGTATAGCACTTGCCTTTTGATTCGAAAAATTATTGATAAAAAAATTCATACTAACATAACATTCACCAAAAAATCTCAAATAAGCAAACGCAGTCTTCGTCGGCCAAGCTTACTTGTCTTGCCATGGGCACGTACAAATTATGCTAAAAAAAGCATCACCTTTGAGGGAGCAAAACTGTACAATAGCTTACCTTCATACATACAAGATATTAAATTATATAACAGCTTTAAGTCCAAACTATCTCATTATATAATTGAAAATTACGAACTTTATACCTAAATTTCATTTTTATGGTTAAGTATTACTACTAATATTTAAGGCTTGGTGGTGATGCAAGAAAAAAATTACTTTGTATTTTTTATTTTCTTGTAAGTGACTTATGTAAGTTTTTTTTGAAAATAAAGTCTTTAAACCTAACCTAATTTTATATTGTTATCGTGCCTACATTAAGTCAAATGTTTGTATTCTTGTTTGTTCTGCTTGTATAATTTTTCTGTGTCATGTGCAATAAATTTACAAAGATCAAAACTTATAACACCCCTTTTTTGCGTAGGGGTTAAACCCCTACGCAAACGCAAAAAGAGGGATGTTATAAGTTAACTACTAATAAGTAATAACCCATCATAAAAGTAGCTGATAACATAAAAATCGATTTCTCATATGAGACAATGTTACCCCATTCGGCATTGTAACTTATAATGAATTCAACGATGCTAGATAGTTACAATGAATATATTTACCGTTATCAGTTCTAGACTTGTAGACATTGCCGTCACGGCGACGGGCGGCGGTGGTGGAATAAGTAAAATCGCACATTACATACATCAGAAGTCGTCAATAAGAAATCACACCGCGCTTCGGGAGAAATTCATACAATGTTTTGCAAGTTCTAACTTTTGGTGGTGGCGCAAGTATCTAGCGATGGTCTTTTTAGTTTATGTGTCACAGACAGTCCACTATGCAGAGGATGCATAGAAGAAGAAGAAACAGCTGCCGACGTACTGATGGAATGCAGAGGGGTGGCCCCTTACCGGGCGAGGTACCTCGGTTCGCCGGGCAGCGTCCAGGAAACGATCACGAATGTGATAGCCCCTGGAGCTTTCCTGGCTGAGCTGGACTGGCTGAGCTGGACTGGCTGGAGTGATCCGGCCGCACACCCTCCAGACGCAAAATAGGCGCAATAGACGATAGACATAGATTTTCTGAAACCGCCTGCATTTACAAGAAGATATAGCTACGGTGGGTATATGTGCCCAGCCCATTTAACTATGATGATTTACCCCCGTATTCAAGAGAACAATACTCAAACGACCCTTGCCTTACTTGAAATAAAATTAATAATTATTATTATTCTTATGAAAATAATAATAAAATAATACTATACGATGCAATAGATTGAATTATCTAACCCTTTAAGGAATATTTTCTATTCACAAACAACACCCAAACGACCCTTCACTACATACGGGAACGCACTGCGTTGAAATAAAAATCGTTTGGTACGTGTGATTCGTTCGTGGGAAGGTGTGCGTCCACGGGCACTGTGAGACATCATAGTATTTATTTATGATTTATTCAGAAAACCAACAGCTATATTAGGTACAGATTGAGTGATTACATATAAGTCTTAAATAAGCCAATTATAGGTTTTCATAGCTATAACAAATTTATATCATCATTACAAAATTGATGTTACAGATAGCGTTACAAATACCAGAACATTTGATATTCTTGTGAGATTAAATTAATTGAATTCGTTTGTCATTCGTAATGTTTGTGAATACGGGTGTTAGACAACTAATGACTTAGGTTAATACCTAAGTTATTAGTTAAGTTGTTGTTGTAATCAACAACAACTTGTTACAAAAGCTCTAAGCCAAAAAAGACTACACTTATAACTTAAAAGATGGACGAATGTACATTAAGCTAACAAATTTTAGAAGCAAAATCACCGAATGGAAAAACGCTTACCTCTCTGTTCTTGTCCCACGTAGACGGAATGCTACAATAAAAACTTTTTCGTGCAAATAAATAATTCAGTGAACATTTCGTTTGCGGGGCAAAGTCATAGCAAAGATACCTAGTGTTAAATTTAATTTTACTTTCGTGAGTCGCACTGTCTGCAATTAATTATGCAGCTTTCAGCGTAGCATCGGCCTTTTGATTTAACTATGGAAGTTATGTCTTAATAATTGTCTGAGGTTTTTCTACTTTGTCTGAGTTTTTTTTTAGGTTGATGTGAGAAACAGTTTAACAAAGGTTACATTACTTACATACAAAATATAATTAATTTGAATCTTCCTCGAACAAATTTTGTGGCAGAACTTCCAATGAATATATTATTGAAATCTTCTATTTATAGAGTTAGGAACTTACGTTTGATTTTAGAGAAGTGCATAAAATTGAGACGCATTTTATCAACTCTGGCATTCTTATATTGTTTTAAATTTCCATGGTTTTTTACGTTATTAAAAATTAACTATGAGTTCTTCCGTGACCGTGTCGAGTTGCTTGCCTCCTGATGACAGCCCCAGAGGCACGAGGCGTTTATGGCGATACGAGTCAGCTGATTGGGACGAAATGCGGCATTTCTTTGCATCATATCCCTGGCAGCAAGTGTGTTTTTCTTCAAAGGACCCCTCGAACTCTGCTGATGCGGTTGTGGATGTGATACGGCAGGGAATGGAATATTTTATTCCATTTTCCGACATTCCGCTTGGTCACTCTACACAGCCATGGTTTAACGCAGACTGTGCTCGCGCAGAAGCGAGAAAAGAATCCGCTTTTCGAGCCTGGGTACAAGCTCGCGACCGTAAAGTGCGGACCAGAAGGGTTCGA